>CM056050.1:499383290-500070790 GCA_029574335.1 Rana kukunoris | reverse complement strand
CGCATAGCAAACACACAGTAAACATATTAAAGGCATTTAAAAAAAAACTGTATACACTATGAATGACCAGCTATTACTACCCGGCATTCCTTTATTACCAAATCTACATTGTACAAATAGAGAAAGTGCAGACAAATCAAAGGTCTAAAACAGGGGTGGGCATTTTTTTTTACATGGGGCCACATGAGAAACCGGAACTGTTGTGGAGGGCCAAACCAATATGCTGAACTTAATTCTGCTCAATATTAGTTTTATCACTTTATAAAAAGCAGCAAATTATATGGTTTTTGATTAGCTGCTACTGCAGGGCTTGACAAATTTGCTTGGAATCTAGGAGCCATCTAAAAAAGTTTAGAACCAGGGATGCGCCCCGTCCCGCCGAGCTCGCGCGCAGAAGCGAACGCATACGTGAGTAGTGCCCCCATATTAAAGCGGTGTTTAAACCACATGTGAGATATAGCTGCGATTGGTAGAGCGAGAGCAATAATTCTAGCCCTAGACCTCCTCTGTAACTCAAAACATGCAACCTGAAGACATTTTTAAACGTCGCCTATGAAGATTTTGAAGGGTAAAAGTTTGTCGGCATTCCTTGAGCGGACACAATTTTGAAGCGTGACATGTTGGGTATGAATTTGCTCGGTGTAACATTATCTTTCTTAATATTAAAAAAAATGGGGATAACTTTACTGTTGTCTTATTTTTTAATTTAAAAAAGTGTAATTTTTCCACAAAAAAGTGTGCTTGTAAGACCGCTGCGCAAATACGGCGTTACAGAAAGTATTGCAACGATCGCCATTTCATTCTCTAGGGTGTTAGGATAAAAAATGTATATAATGTTTGGGGGTTCTAATTAGAGGGAAGAAGATGGCAGTGAAAAATGACATTAGAATTGCTGTTTAACTTGTAATGCTTAACTTGTAATACCGATGGCCACCACCAGATGGTGCCAGCTCACATCTGGTGGTAATAATTTGTAATACCAACGGCTCACCACCAGATGGCGCCAGCTCACAAAAAACAAAAACAAAAAAAAAAAAAACATTTTTTTTTTTGCCCACCTTCCAAGCCAAGTCACCACGACACTATTTCTAGTCGCCATGGCGACCTGGTGACCGGGATTTGTCGAGCCCTGTGCTACTGGTAAGAATACATGTTATGAGAAGGCTATGAAAAATTGGAGTAGATTACATACAGCAGTAAAAAAGACGATCACCATTTTATTTTACTTTTAACATACCATAACATAACATACTTTTAACCTGCAGGGTGCAGAGCAGAACCCGGCAACACCTCCCCACATGCCCTCACCCACATCATATGCTTATAAATCAAAAATAAATCCTAAGCGCCACTTGCTAACCATCCACCCCATATTTTGTGGAATATTATATATATAACTTTTTTCCAAATCACAAATGTGAGCTTGTACAGGGCAAGGGAGTCATCGACCAGTTTCAGCCAGAGGGATCTGGTTAGGGACATCGATCCCTTTCATGACAATAGGAGGGGCTTATTCATATTAAAAATAAAAGGATGTGGAGTAGTCTTTTGGCATAGGAAGGGATGGTCAAGTCACTGAAAATGCCCCAAAGACAATTCTTTGGCAAAACCTAATGCAGAGGAGATAAATGAAACTACAGTATTTTTTTTTTTGAAAAGCCTATGGAGTGTAAACACACCCAAAAAACTCCACCCGGTGCAGAAAAAATGTGCACACACATAAAGAGTGTTCACAAAAACGGGCAGACAGGTGCAACGTCAAGTGGTCCTCCTGTGAAGAAGGGACCCAAACCCTGATCCCCCGGGGCATTAGGCTCCAGACAGGGACTAAGGTACACTGTGGTCCAAGCAACCGAAGCCGACACGGGCCCAACTTCCTCAGAGGGTCTGCCGAAACAAAACCCTCCCAGTACTAGGTGGGGCTCCCCCAAAGGGAGACCCCATGAGAGCAGATGAACTAAGCCAGAAGGCCATGTTCACCCACTCCCACGATGTTCAGGGCTGGCCCGAGGACCGGCACCCTAATAGCCACACAGTAAACAAAACGTGCACAAACAAAAAAAGACAAAAACGTGCCAGGCAATAAATTAAATAAAGTGGGGGAAATGAATAGTGGAGAGGAGAGTGAAAGAAGTGGTCATTGTGGTATACAATGACCAGGCCCTCCGGACAGAAATAAAAAATTCCTCCGGTCCTAGCCAAAAGGCCCAGCCCAGGAGGCAGGTGCTAAAAAAAAGCGTGTTTCTGGTGCAGTGACCGTGGTATCTTTAAAACAAAGTGACCCTCACTCACAGTGATTCTCAGATACCCCTGGACTGCCACTCCAGGGGCACATGCACCATAGGCTTTTCCGTTCCATATTCAGCCCCTCCGACTGGCCAGTGCACCCCTCCACCCCTGCCAGCTAGAGAGCCCTTCAAGGTTTTGTTAGGGAGAACTGCCGCTCCAGTTAGCGGCCTCCGCCAATACTAGCCCTTCCAGACCCCCCGTCAACCCGCCGGATTTGCATGGTCCTACCCCGACTCATCACAGGGCATTACCAGCCCCTCCAACCGGATCACTGACAGACATAGCACTTACACCAGCTAGCCAGAAGGCCAGACTAGAACTCGGCAAAAAGACCTCGACCAAGTGCAGCCACCCATCCTCACCAGAAGCACCCTTCCAGATGGCTCAGACGCAACCATATGCCGGCCCTCAGTATCTGTCGGGCAGCTCGGCGTAGTCCCTGCTGAAACCATCCTTCCAGGTGCAATGACGTCATTGGATTGCATCCACCCTCCACATATAGGAGGTGCTTCAGCGCTCCTCTGACAACTGATAAGAACAGATACTACACTTGATCTTAGCCAAAAGGCCGAGAAGCGACAGGGACGACACCACGATCAGCACAGCCGGAGTGCAATGGCCAAACCTTGCCCTGGGAGAACCACCTTCATGATCATGGTGTCTCCCCTAAAACTACAGTATATCTACCCAGAATTTTTGAACTATGGGGCAAGTCCAGAAACAATGGAGAAAATCAGCATATTGGCCACAGCCCCTAAAGCATTTAGCTGAGGGAGATAACCCCATTTTAGATAGTTTAGCAAGAGTAAGGTGGGGGTGGTGAAAGATCCTAAGTCGCATAATACGGTCTCTAGAGGAGATAGTAGAGGTCTTTTACATGTCACTAAACTCAGAACAATTTGTCTCTGTGGAAGGTAGATCCATGGATGCACATCTTGTCTGTGCAGCCTGGAATATAGGGTTAGAGTCAGCAGTAAAGGGTGGAATAATAAGTTCAAAACAAAATAAATCGGCGATATCTAATAAGTGAGCAGCTACAAAAACCAGTGAATAAAGGAAAATAACAAACAAAACATACAAATTGTGCTAAGTCATGATATGATAATAAAATAAACACTGAATGTCTATATCAAAAAAACGCCAAGTGACAGATGTGTAAGAGGAATAAATTCATATAAGAAAAAAAGTCCAAATGATGAATGGTGAAACAACTTGATGGATGTATACGACTGGATGAATAATCCCAGATCAACAGTGATCCCCACTCAAACGTGATTCACACTTGTGGAATACCCGCCACCAATATAGCAGAGGCTTACCAGATTAATTGAACCCTAATGAGCCTACGCCCAAAGGGTCAACAAAGCTGATGTATCAGAGGCTTACCAGATTAATTAAACCCTAATGAGCCTACGCCCAAAGGGTCAACAAAGCTGATGTATAGTTCAGACTGCACCAGATTTTGCACTCTCCAGCCTTAGTAAATAAAGTGTCCTTAATATTTCAATTAAACAGTTTGGGTGTGTGCAGCATACCCATTGTCCACAACTAGGAGAACACAACTTGAAATTATGGTTAAACCATTTGAGAGTTACCATCTTCAAGCATTAGACATCTCCCTTTCGATTGGTGGTTTTGCTGTTTCTTGCTGTATGAAGATTTGGTCCCATGCCGTTACATCCATTGTTTACACTCAGCTTTGTTGACCCTTTGGGCGTAGGCTCATTATGGTTCAATTAATCTGGTAAGCCTCTGCTATATTGGTGGCGGGTATTCCACAAGTGTGAATCATGTTCGAGTGGGAATCACTGTTGATCTGAGATTATTCATCCAGTCCTATACAACCATCAAGTTTTTTCACCATTCATCATTTGGTCTTTTTTTCTTATATGAATTTATTCCTCTTACACATCTGTCACTTGGTGTGTTTTTATATAGACATTCAGTGTTTATTTTATTATCATATCATCACTTAGCGGAATAATAAGTTGAAATAATTTTAGTAGGGTCTGGGTGTCTTAACATCTTCTCTAGGGGTGGAACCTGTATAGGGTTGTCGAAAGAACCAAATTGCGTATGCACAGCATGTCTGAGTTGATAGTAGTAAAATAAGTATGTACATGGCAGATCGAAGTCCAAAGGATTGCAAAACGATTTAAAATCTTGCACGGTATATAGGTGGTATAGGTATTTAAACCATCTCTGTGGGTCAGGTAAAGAATACAGTTCCTGAAGGTTCCTGAAGGTTGGAGTTAAGCCACAAGGGATTATTGGGGATGTTGACCATGAATCCTTTGAGATTGTGAATAGTTTCTAGAGAGGAGGCAATAGAATAGCCCTTCCTGTAGTGGTACAGGCATTTGTAGAAACCGGATTCAGTCAATCATGGATGGGAACCAGTTGGGATGCCAAGCAATACAAGTAGAAATTGGGGAATGCCAGTTCTGCCAAATCAGTTGGGAGTCATAATGTTTCAAGACCATTCCCCCGCCACCATCTCTTGTAGACAACTGTTCTCCAACACATCTCTGTGAAGGTGCGTAGGCATGCACACACATACATAAATTAGAAAAAATAGCAGTCGCCTTCAAAATAAAAGCACAGCAGTTGTGTTGCACGCATTTCTAATTTTTAATTGATCTTATGTGGGCCAAACAGGGACAGCCAAAGGGCTGGATGTGGCCATAAACTGCCCAGGTCTGGTCTACAACAAGCATAGAGCACAGAGTACTTTCACTAAACTGTATAAGTTACTATAACTATAGTCAGTTTTATATCATGATAACTTTCTCATCAAGTGTTTAGTTTACAAGCATAAGTACCACTTAGGGCCTATTCACAACACTGTGTTGCGAAAAAAATTGTTCTTAAGTTTGTGCACTGCGGTGTCATTCATTGTGAATAGTACCCCAATATACCTACACGACCCCTTTATGTTGAAGCACCATGCAACGCGTGGTAACATACTACTGCGTGTTGTGCTGCACTAGCATAAATGGTGCAGGTCCAATTTTTGGTTCACTGTAGTGTGCAAATTAGATTTTGTCTTTGTCTTGGTCCTTACACATTGTTACATGGGTTTTCTGTATGTGAGAGAGAAAAGAACCCGCAGTAATGCCGCGTACACACGGTCGTTTTTTGCGATGAAAAAAAACGTCGTTTTTTTAAAACGTCATTTAAATTGATCGTGTGTGGGCAAAACGTTGTTTTTTGTCTTAAAAAAAAACGACCAAAAAAAAATTCCAACATGCTTGAATTTTTTGTGTCGTTTTTCAAAACGTTGTTTTTTGTTTCACAAAAAGTCACCCTGTGTAGCAAAAACGTCGTTTAAAACGACGTTTTTCAACCCGCGCATGCCCAGAAGCTAGTTATGAAGCGAGCTTCAATGGAAAAGAGTGGTGAACGTAACCTCGCTTTTTGTGAAAAAAACTATGGTGTGTATGCAACATCGTCTTTAAAAAGTGACGTTTCAAAAACGTCGTTTTTTACTTCACAGAAAACGTCGTTTTTTTTCATCACAAAAAATGATCGTGTGTACGCGGCATTAGTGTGTTTGGGAATACTTATTCAATATTACCTCTGGCTTACGGTGATCTTCTCCTTCTAATCCATCCAAAGGTGTTACAAAGCCACAGACAGGGGTCTTCCTTTTCTCCACATCTGCAAACACAAGCCCTGTCAGCTACATGTAATGATTGTCTACAACTCAGAATTCCAGCAGAATACTTAGCATCTGCATTTGAAGGTGATTAAAGCTTTACTTGTAAAACTTTAAAACAACAAATAAGTATGTCATAGAATAAAAATGGTAAATATATATGATATGATCCCTAGAAAAAAAAAACATAACAGTAATTGTGGTAAACCTATATTGTAATGAGATTTTTCTAGCTTGTTTAATTTGCTGATACACTGTAAATGTAAAATTTGACAACATTTCCTACCATACAAACCTGCCCACTAAATTATCATTTTTGATCATGGCATAAAACCAGATGTCAGATGCCATTATTTTATACCACAACTTTGTTTTCCTATCCAGGGCTGGACTGGGACAGAAATTTGGCCCTGGAATTCATCCAGACTGGCCCAACTTGACAGGTCTCTCCCATGGCGGCCGGACAACTCCCCCAACCCCCCCCCCCCCCCCCCGGCCACCCGCACCCTCTCCCCCTTGATTAGCCACTAGCCGTTCTACTTTATTAGAGTAGAATGGCTGGTACTGGTACTCTTATAGGCAGTACCAGTGGGGAAGCTAGACATTATTTCACCCAGGGGCAAAGGATCAGTTCGGTGCCCCCCCTTATGGGACAAGATTAGGCAGAAGTGAGAAACTTCCAGGCCATAGCTTTTGAGTCAGCTGTCTGTCCCCTCCCCCATGCTCCTCTGGCGTCCCCCCTGCTCCTCTGGTCCTCCCCCTGCTTCTTTGTTCCCCCCAGGTAAGAGCTGCAGGGAGGGAGAGACAGAGGAGCGGAGGGAGGGGGGGGTGGCAGTCCGCTGTCACTGAAGCCGGCCCACTGAGCCATCGGCCCACCGGGAAACTCCCTGTAGTCCCAATGGCCAGTCCATCCCTGTTCCTATCCCCAGTGTAAGTTTAATGTATGCAAATCTTTAAGGCTGGGTTCACATACCTTTGGCCAAATTGGCGGCGTTTCCCAGCATGGGGTCCGATGCGTGTCTGTTCACCGATTTAGGTGTGATTTAGGTCCAACTTTTTGTCTGAATTTGCACTTGAACTGCATCCAAATTCGCATAAATGTGAATCTGGCCAGCAAAAGTCTGATGGAACATACAATTTCAGATGAAAAGCTCATATCACATTTTGCTGGCGGAAATTCCGCTCGTGTGTACAGGGCATAGGAGGTCAACTTTCCAAATCAAGGATAAATCCCTTTTAGACCATTGTAAACAGACCAATAATCTGGGTTAACCCAGCAGGTATACAATGTAAAGCATCAATATATCCATATTTTTTTTTTTTTTCATTTTTGATAGGGTGAGGAAAGGTTAAGAAAATGTCAGGTTTTTATTTCTGTCTGTGACCCCATTGGAACTATTTTCCTCACGTCTTGTCCCGGTGACACCAAAACAAGAAATAGACTAGCAGCTGTTAATAGGGCAGGAAATAAACAACAGTAATAAAAGTATTGTCAAATGTTCTACCCTTTCTTATCTCTACAAATGTGTTTTTGTCTGTGTCAATGTTGAAGAGATAACGCATCATATCCTGTCATGAGGGGAGGCAAGGGGAAATCTTCTCAAGAATGACACAGCCAGCAATAGAAAGTTAACAGAGGATCTAACCTTTCCCCAGGTCATCTAAATAAAAATGGTTTGGCTGAGGTTGGGCTTCAACCCCTTCCCACCCAGCCTTAGCATCCCTTTAATAAGGAGGATGGAGGACAGGATGGGAAATCATATGACCACTGTTATTGGCTGTCACAGTGGTCACATGATTGGGACAAGACAAGTAAAAATGCGCAAGATAACACAATGCCTAGGGTATCAAGAATGCATATACATCTGTGGGAACAGGGCAAAGTCAATGACTGGTAGTTTAGCATAAGCTAACAATAAGTCTGATTACTTGTATGTGGGTATATACATCCAGGGCTGCCATCAGAGTGGAACAGAGACCATGTTCCAATTCTAGAAAAAAAGGCAAGGAGAGAGGCGCCTCTGGGTGTAGTAGATTAAAAACAATTTAATTAAAAACAAACGTATCTCACTCACATTTGAGTAGTAACAGGTAAGCATGTAAAGGTAGTTGTTTCCTTGGAGTGGTGAGCTGTCATCGATTTGGGCTTTCTTCTGCAGTCTGTGGAAGCGCTGTGCAGGGAGGACACTGCCTCATCATAGGGCGATGATGGACTGGCTGCTGCACTCCTTTTTTTGTGCTTGAAAAAGGAGTGCAGCAGCTAGTCCATTCGCTGCTGAAACTCAGAAACGCGTCGCATTTTGGTGACATCATCGTCCTGCGTCTGCTCTTCATCCTACCATTTAAGCACCAGGTAGAGGATCGCACATCACAGCCGACTTCCATCGCCCTATGATGAGGCAGTGTCCTCCCTGCACAGCGCTTCCACAGACTGCAGAAGAAAGCCCAAATCGATGACAGCTCACCACTCCAAGGAAACAACTACCTTTACATGCTTACCTGTTACTACTCAAATGTGAGTGAGTTACGTTTGTTTTTAATTAAATTGTTTTTAATCTACTACATTGAGAGGCGCCTCTCTCCTTGCCTTTTTGTCACATGATTGGGAACTGGTCCCTTATTGTTACCGCTACTGATTATTAGTGGGGACAGAGAGCCGTCATCAACAGCTCAGACCCTGTGCTGGAAGTGCGCAGTGAGCATGCTCTCAGCACAGAAATACTGGCTGCCCAGTGACATATGTGTGCCGTGTGGGTGTTGAAGCTCACCCTTTTGTCGCCATACATATCTGTTATGCGTGCTTCAATACGAAACCCGTTTGTGTTAAAAAACAAGGTTCAAAAAATACAATCAGCAAAAGTATATATAGTCTAGGTTTAGGAAAGTTATTTCCAGCAGCAAATGTGTAGATCCCACACATTTAAACATTGAGGCTGGGTTCACACGAGTTTGAATTCACACGGCAGGAGATTGTGACCGGCTCTCTATGGAGCCAGTTCACATATCTCCGCAGCAGGTCCGATATGATTTGCACAGGAGCCCTGTGCGTCTTTTGGTCCATTTCGGGGTCCGAATTCTGCCAAAAATTCAGGCTGAATTTGGACCTGAAACGGTAAATGGAGCCAGACCGGACTCCTGCTGTAAGGCTCTGTGTGCTCATATGTGAACTAAGCGTTAGGTTATAAACTTTATTTCAGATATATTTATATATATATATTTCCTCACATTGCAAGTACCAGGCTCTCCAGATAGCATTGTTCAGACGTATCTTGTCTCTCCACAGTAGTCTTAAGCCCTTGAAATTCTTCCATTTTGGAGACACCAATTTTCCACTGTAAATAAAGGTATTTGGTATTAGAACAATTTTTGTTTTATTAAAATTCTTTGGGGAGAAAATTTCTGAAATAGTCTAAATTGCTAAAACTGGAATTAGAATCTCAACAGAGGAGCCTCCAGAAGCTTAGTTCCACCTCCAGAGATTAACGGACAAATGAAGACCATCTCTACTCCAGCTCCAGGCTACAGAGCTAGCTGAAGTTCAATTACTTTTTTTTGTTGGTTGGATTTCTGATTAAAATTTTGGTAAAACAGAATGCTTTAAAACTTCATAATATATGGTTTAATGGTTTAGAAGTTTAGATGTACTGTAGTCAGAATGAGCGAAAATAGCATAGGGAGGAAGTTGTTTGAAAGTGCTTACACATAGACTGTTATGTCGGGTGACTTGTAGAGTTTAACAGAGTGCAAGAGAAGTGAAACGAAACAACACCCACAGAACACAACCAGAAGTTTATCTAAAAAGGTTATCACTAAGGGCAATTATACGACAAAGGAGATAGGCATTCTATATGGATATCTATATTTTGATACTGTCTATGGGCTTAGGGCCATGGGTTGGAGGGTTTATTTTATGGGTTAGAGTAGGGTCAACATTTAGGAGGGGAGGTCATTCAAATAGGCCATGTAAACCCAATTACTAAAGTTCCGCTGTCACAAACCGCGAGCAGGCAGGCTCTCTATTGTAGACGAGACATGCAATGTCTCTTGAGCAAGAAAAAACACCCACCCCACCTGCTTACCGTCTTCTTTGGCATGTAAACTCAGCTTTCATCACCGGCATGGACCTTGTGTGCTGGGATGACTGACTCCTGTGTGTGCGCAGCAGTGATGTCATCCCGCACTAGCCAATAAATATGACTGGCACCCAGCAGAAGATGCTGGCCTCGGCATGGGATGAAGACCGTTGAAGGAAAGGCAAGTCTCTCCACTTTAATATAATTCCAAAATCTGTTACCCAATAATCCTCCTGCATTGTGAGTTACCCCTACAGACCCCTGATGGAGACTGTAGGTGGCCAAGAGCCCACACATTGCTCAGGCGTGGTCCACTTTTGTAATTACCAGGAAGCTGGCACTGAGCATTGAGGTGCAGCTGACACTGGAGGGAATGCATGCAGACAGGATGTGGCTGAAAGGTTCTGAAGGACATCAGCAGAAATATCAAGGATTATGAAAAAAAAGATGAAGAAGACTTTATGAAAAGATAAACATGGCAATTGTCAGGATACAAAATGATTAGCAAACGAAAGGTCCAAATAGGTTTTTGAAATATTTTAAGTATTACGATTAGGTTAAGCTTTAAGACTTAAAGGGGTTAATTTATGGACTTTTTAGACTGTCCATTTAGACATTTTTTTGCACATTTACTGGTCAATTGTATGTGTCACAAGTCCAATAGGACCACCTGTTCTTTCAGCCAATCGGATGACGTGTCCCAAGACCCACTTCCTGATTGGCCAGGAGGAGGTCCAGTGTTACAAATAGCGAATAATAACATTCTCTGTGCCCCGAGCCCACCCAATTTTGAGGCCTATTAGAGCCTCTCCCAATTAGGACACTAGTTCTGGTGACAAACAGGGATTTCCTCACTTTGGAGGGATTTCTTCTCACTTCCTGTTTTGGCTATAGGACACAGATGGCAAATGACAGGCATTATAACTAGGGTTGTCCCGATACCACTTTTTTAGGACCGAGTACAAGTACAGAGAATGTACTAAGGTAAATAAACCTACCTTTACAACCATTTTAGGCTTTTGCAAATCTGTGCCTGGAAATAGCAAGACTTTTGTGAGGTTACTATCTTAATATATTATCCTCATTTCATTCAAGGTTAACACCACCCAGAAAAGATTGCGTTAGAACAGCCACTAGAGTATCTTGCTGGGGTGATCTTCCATATACAGCTGTAGTCAAAGCAGGGCCCCTTTGTGTTATTAAGTAACAGTATTGTCCTGGTCTTCCTTTTTTATGTAGCTTATTCTCCTGATCCTACATGATATTCATGTGGGCCATGTTTGTGCGGCCACAGCAGCTCATTCAAATTAATGGGCTGCTGTGCCTGGTTTCTGCTGTAGCACTACCCCCGAAGGAGCTGCTGGTTTGTTTTGGGTGACATGATACCTCATGGCTCCTTCGCCGTCTAAGGGTGTATGGTGGATGTAGCATTAACGGAATGTCCACGACAGGTGTCTTTTTCTTTGCTCTTTATTATCCAGCTGGGTAAAAACAATAAAAAAACTTTGTGGTGATAGAAGAGTTGAAGTACAAGGAGAAACAGCAGATTTAGGCGTATCAAAGGGAAACGGTCCTGCTTCCAACAACACTTTTTTTTCGCCACTCCAGCACGAGTGGGTATAGCGTACCTGGACAGGCCTCTCTTACTGACCTGGCAGCCAGAGTATCACTCGGAACTTAGAGGAAGAGTCTCTGCCACAGACACCCCTTAGGATTGAGGTAGCGGAAGTAATCCTCCTTAAGACTTTGGCCTGGATCTCCTTCAGGTAGTTTACAGGTGACCGACTGACAGTTCCCTTGATCCCCGGTGGATTGTCAAGACCCTATTGGATTGCCAGCCTCTCTTGGCTCTCCTCAGATGGACTTCCCACCGAACAGCTATCTCGCTTGGGATCTTCTCAAGACTGGGGACCCAGTCGATTACTGGGGCCCCGCCACAGCTTTAAATGTTCCGGACTAACATGGTCCAAGAAACAGGAACACCGCGTGGCACGTGCACCCCGGCCTGAAAGGCCATTTCGCCGGGGCACCGTGATGCAGTCACCCCAAAGGTGGGTGCCGCACCCGAAGAAGAAGAACCCAGACCAATGGCGTTTGTCTCATAAATACCCTCCCCCAGCATGCACAGCAAGGAGAACCCTTCTGATAGGCTGCCGGGGTAAAGCACTCAAACCTCTACTCCACTGCTGCCACCTATCGTCCTGGGGTGGGAACAGCACCCCAGGAACAACAGAGTAAGCCCACAGCACAGCCAAGCTAAAACAAAGACCCAATGTGAATAGATTAACTGTATCAGAGCTACTTAACTCTTTGATCCCCCTCTAAATTTAACAAAGCACCGGTACTTGGAAGGAACCAGGCGCTACACAGCAAATAAAAGCTGCATGCATCTTTGCTAAAACACGGCCGCAGGGAAATTGGTCTTTTTTGACCATGCCATTTCAATGTGGTTCCCGCACACACACACACACTGATTTTATATGCGTGGGGTGCCATTCATAATGATTGTCAGCCCCGTGCGTTTCTAGGGTTGTCCCGATACCACTTTTTTAGGACCGAGTACAAGTACCGATACTTTTTTTAAATGTGTCCCCAAATGCAGCCATGTCCCCCACATATGCAGCCATGTCCCCCACATATGCAGCCATGTCCCCCACGTATGCAGCCGTGTCCCTCCAGCCATGTCCCCCACATATGCAGCCGTGTCCCTCCAGCCATGTCCCCGCAGCCATGTCCCCCACATATGCAGCCATGTCCCTCCAGCCATGTCCCCCACATATGCAGCCATGTCCCTCCAGCCATGTCCCCCACATACGCAGCCATGTCCCTCCAGCCATGTCCCCCACATATGCAGCCATGTCCCCCACATATGCAGCCATGTCCCTCCAGCCATGTCCCCCACATATGCAGCCATGTCCCTCCAGCCATGTCCCTCCAGCCATGTCCCCCACAAACGCAGCCATGTCCCTCCAGCCATGTCCCCCACATATGCAGCCATGTCCCCCACATATGCAGCCATGTCCCTCCAGCCATGTCCCCCACATATGCAGCCATGTCCCTCCAGCCATGTCCCTCCAGCCATGTCCCTCCAGCCATGTCCCTCCAGCCATGTCCCTCCAGCCATGTCCCCCATACCTAGCCGCCGCCGCTGCACGGAGAACATCACAGCATTCATTTGAATAGCTGTTTTGCCCGCGCGTATAGACACTCCCCCTTGCTCGGGATTAGACAGATCTCGATCACCCATCCAATCCCGAGCAAGGGGGAGTGTCTATAGGCAGCAGGAACACTACAGATATTCAAATGAAAGCTGTGATGTTCCCACACGCCGTTTAACCCATGCGACGGCGGGTTTCGATGCGGCGGCACCGGCAGGGGGGGGGGGGGGAGTATTCTATTTAGGCATCGGGGGTATTGGCAGGAGTACAAGTACTCCCGCAAATACTCGGTATCGGTCCCGATACTGGTATCGGTATCGGGACAACCCTAGTTTTCACTGCAGTCAACTGCAAGTGTGGGTTTTGCTGCAATTTCCCCATACGCAGGGGGTGTGAACCCAGCCATAAGAGCAATAAATAAAATCCACCAGCCTGGAGATCATTACCATAATCAATAACAAACGTATCACATCCACTGGGCCCAAACTATGCAAATAAAAACTAAATAAAATAAAATATAAAAATACAGTGTAAAATAAATAATAGGCAGCTTCCTTTTTAAATATATATAAAAAACATCAAATCCCCTAAGGAGCAGCCTCATTATGATGGTTACGCCTTTTTGTGAGGGGATTTGATGAATAACAAATGTATCGATAATATTTTTTCAATTCTTCTAATGTACATACAAGCACATAAACACAAAGTGTATATACGGTCCAAGTGAAGAGAATCTACAAGTTGCAGTTCATTTTTTTGTTAGTAAATAAAGATGGTTGACGATGAACAGCTCTCACTAGACTAGACATTAGATACTGCCAGACACACCAGACCTTCTGGCTCATGTCACAGTAATATTCACACTGCTACATCTGTGACTCATCTCTCTTTTTCCATTTTGGATAAAGGGAGGATTATAACTCGTCATATTTTTGTTTTACCATCTTTGTCCAATTGGGGAGATTTCCCTCCACTTTCTGTCTCACGGCAAAACAGGAAGTGAGAGGAAATCCCTCCAAAGTGAGGATATGTCTAGTCACCAGAACTACTGTCCCCATTGGAAGATTTCTCCTCCATTACTGTTCTAATAACAACCCAAAATTTGTGATTTGTGTTTCACTATTGCTAATAAAAAGGTATACATGGCAAATAGCGAGAATTACTTTTCATAATGGGGTCACTTACAATGATAAAAACCTGACAAGTGTTCTGATCCCTCTTAACTCTATCTAAAAAAAAAAAGTTTTGCCTTTAGTTATACTTTAAACGTAGCTTTTAGAGACTAAAATAAACTATTGTTTTTTAACCAATGTGGGACAAAGTAATAGTTTTACTTAACCACTTAAAGGGGTTGTAAAGCTACATTTTTTCCCCTAAATAGCTTCCTTTACCTCAGTGCAGTCCTCCTACACTTACCTCACCCTTCCATTTTGCTTTTAAATGTCCTTATTTCTAGAATTATTGCTCTCGCTCTAATGATCGCAGCGGTACCTGACTTGTGCGGTTTAAACACCGTTTTCATATGCGGGCGCTACTCACGCATACGTTCGCTTCTGCACAGAAGCTCATAGGGGCGGGGCGCTTTAAAAAAATAAATCGTTTTTTTAATTATTTTATTCATTTTTACACTGTTTAAAAAAAAAAAATGGGTCACTTTTATTCCTATTATGAGGAATGTAAACATCCCTCGTAATAGAAAAAAGCATGACAGATCCTCTTAAATATGAGATCTTGTGGTCAAAAAGACCTCAGATCTCATATTTAGACTTAAATGCATAAAAAAAAAAAAAAAAAATTGTCATTTGAAAAAATGACAAAAGTAAAATATGCCTTTAAGAAGCATGGGCGGAAGTGACGTTTTGACATCGCTTCCGCCCTGCTATGCTATGGAGACGGGTGGGGGGCCATCTTCCCCTCACTCGTATCCTAGCAATGCAAGCTGAAGGACCTGATCGCCTCCGCCGACAGCTCCGGTAAGTGGCGGGGGGCGTGAGAGAGCAGCAGAAGGGGGGGCCCTCTACCACCACCGATAATGGTAATCTTGCGGCGAATCCGCCACGGAGACCACCATTATCATTAACTTGACCGCTCACAGGAAAGATGGATATCTCGGTTGTGGCAGTATCTGCACTCTCCCCTGAAAAGTGCCAAACGTGACACCGGAGGGGGGGGGGGGGGGGGTGTTCCAAAAAACGAAGGTTCACTTTTTGTGTGGACCTCCACTTTAACCACTTGCTTACAGGGCACGTATACCCCCTTCCTGCACAGGACAATTTTCAGCTCTCAGCGCTGTCACTCTTTGAATGACAATTGCGCGGTCATACAACACTGTACCCATATGAAATTTTTTATTTTTTTCACACAAATAGAGCTTTCTTTTGGTGGTATTTAATCACTGCAGGGTTTTTATTTTTTGCTAAATAAACATGCAGAAATATTTTTTTTCATAATTAGTATTTTTTTTGTGAAAACAGGTAATTTTTCCTCCTTCATTGATGTGCACTAATGAGGCTGCACTGATAAGGCGGCACTGATGAAGAGGTGGCACTGATAAGCACTCGTAGGTGATACTAATAGGCAGCACTGATGAGGCACCGATAGGTGCCATTGGTGGGAACTGGTAGATGGCCCTGGTGGACACTGCTTAGCAGTACTGATGGGCAATGGTAGGTGCCACTGGTGGGCACTGGTAGGTGGCACTGCTTAGCAGCAGTGACTGTTAGTGAGCAGGACCGATGTCCCGTTTACACAAGCCAGTAATCAGCTTATTTTTTTCTTCCCACACTGTCAGTGTGAGGGGTAAAAAAGCAGATTGCTGGCTACTGTTTTCATCATGTGATCAGCTGTAATTGGTCGACAGCTGATCACATGGTAAAGTCCTGGGACGGGCACTTTACCCTGATCTGAGATCAGTCAAATCCCATTGACTCAGTGGGTATAGGGCATGCAATCCACGCCATGCAGGAGGTGGGCAGGCAGCGTGAGCACAGGAGGACATCCATGAACCGCTGTGTATTAACCACTAGCCCACTGGGCACTTAAACCCCCTTTCTAATCAGACCAATTTTCAGTTCTCTCACATTTTGAATGACAATTACTCAGTCATGCACCACTGTACCCATATGAAATGTTTGTTTTCCACACAAACAGCGCTTTGGTTGTATTTAATTACCACTTGGTCTTTTATTTTTTGCCCTATAAATGAAAAAAGATGGAAAATTTTGTAAAAATTATTATTTTTCTTTCCTTCTGTTATAAACTGTTAAAAATTTGTATTTTTTCCTTCATAAATTTTGGCCAAAGCCATCTCATTTCATGAAACACTAACAAGCCAGGACAGTATAAATACGAAGGGACAAACCCAAATTTTTTTCTCATACAATACTAGATTGTTGGATTTTCGTTTAATCAGTACAGCTTTCGTCTGAATTTTTTTTCGAAAGAACAAGACTACGCATGTTTGGAAATGAAAGACTACATTATAGTACAAAAAGCTGAGCACACTCTTTATTTTTGATATAAAATTAGCATGCAATAGAAAAAGGGAACGGTTATTTGTCTGATATTCTCATCATGTGTACGGACCTTTACTATTGGGATCCTTTATCTGTTTAAAAATTTGTTTATGGTTTTAAACAATGTGACAACCATTGTTCTTGCAATGTGCATCTGCATTACTCAACAACACACTTGGAGGAGATTAGCATGAGTTCACTCTATAATGCCTTGTTTCCACTGAGCGGATCGGTTCGGTATGGTTTGGTTCGGTATGCTATTTTGGGTGTTTCCATTATGAAAGTGTGCCATAAATCCGAACCGTACCGGATCATTCTGGTTCCTGCTTTAGATGTGGGGCCATAGGAAATGGAACAGTTTGGTTGGGGCGGAGCTACAATACATTCCAATGATTGGTGGACACGCTAGGCATTTTTCCTAAACCCTGTATGGTCCCGGATGGTCCGATTTGCAGTGGAAACGCTCACCAGAATAGACTGGACCATTCTAAGCGCTCCAAACTGTACCGACCCGAACCGTTCCGTTCAGTGGAAACGAGGCATATGTAAACCTGTTGGTACCATATGCTCTTAGCTCTGAGGCTAAATAGACTATTTTACAAAATCACATTGACTTGGGATTGATCACATGAATCTATGTGGCAGTGTGACAGGAAATACCATCTGTACTTGGGCTGTCAAGTGACCAATGTTATAAAAATTACTGTTTCTTTGTATCAACATCTGCTATTTCAAGTTAAAGTTTTGTTTCTCTATAGAAATTATGAAAGTCAGAGCTCTTAATCAAGGTGTTTCTCTTCGCCTGGGAATTGTATATGTGAACTGGTAATGTAGTCCAATTCCCAGTAAATCTCAGCAAAGCAGAGTGTGCAGTAGGACCACACACTGGTAAGCCAACAATCCAAAGGAGACTAGGCCCCTCATGCTTGGGTTAGGATGCTAGGTAAATTTAGGTTTTTTGCTCCACTGTAGCGAATGGAGCAGTAATTGATTATATAGGTCTGCTCAGGGTTTCCTGAGACGCGAGCTTGATTACTTCCACCTGCCTCTGAAAGAATCTTAACAGAGGGATGTAAGATTTAAATGATTGGTTGAATTTTTATTATGTGAAAGGAGGGGACCAGAAGGTGGTTGGGAGGGGATAAATGTGCAGGAGGCTTGAACAGATTGTTCTGTCAGGGCTGGGCTCAGCCCTTCCTTCTCTGAGATGGCCGCTCAGCTGTCAGCTAATTGGCAGCTCCTATCTCTCCATAATGACTCACCTGTTGATGATATCCTGCTTGTCAGTCCTGCCTACTTAAGCCGCCCAACCCATATGATCTCTGCCTTCACCTTGGTCAACATCACAGAGACTATCTCCTGTGTTTCTGTTAAAAGACATGCTTGGCTGACATTCCTTCTGTCTCCAGATCCTGCTTGCTATTCCACTACGCTGATCTCTGGCTTCCTGACTTTCTGGCTTGTCTGACTATCCGTTTTGGTTACTGAACTCTGGCTATGTTTTGACTATGTTTGTTCTATTTACTTTTATTATTAAACAAGTGTGATTTAAAGGGACACTAAAGTCAGGGCTTTTGTTTAAAAAAAATAACAAACATGTTATACTTACCTCCACTGTGCAGTTCGTTTTGCACAGAGATGCCCGGAAAGCTGTCTTCTGGGGTCCCTCGGCGGCTGTCTGGGCTCCTCCTCGCAAAAGCTTTCCCTCTTCATGCGAGGGCGCTCGCATGGAGGAAAGCTTTTGCGAGCGCGCTCCCGTGATACAGCGGCGGCCATAGCCGCCGACTGTATCACCGGCTCCGCCCCCGGCGCGCCGCGTCATCCGCTCTGATTGACAGCAGCGCTAGCCAATGGCTGCGCTGCTATCAATCCGCCCAGCCTAGCCAATCAACGGCCAGGCTGGGAACCGAAGAGGACGACGTGGACGCGCCCGGGAGATTCGAACGGTCAGGTAAGTACAACGGGGGCTCGGGGGGGGCCGGTGCTGTGAGATGTTTTTTTACCTTAATGCATAGGATGCATTAAGGTAAAAAAACGTGTACCTTTACAACCCCTTTAACTGTACTTTTTGTCCAGCAAGCACACCGCCCTAGTGTGAAAGCACTCTGGCTTTCACATTGGGGAGGTATGAGAGGCAGTTCTTAGATGCTTTACAGGCAATGCCTGAAAACTGCCTCAGTGTGAAAGGGGTCTTAGATTTCGGTGTGCATATGACTGAGCTTGTGTGACTGGCAGCCTCTGTACTAATTGGGAGAACCTAGGTACCTTCACAGCAGCCCCTTCAGGGGTGAGTGTAACATAAGCTTTTTTTTTTTTAAACGCACACAGGCACAGGGAGAGAATGCAAACTTTGTTGGGGTAGTGTCATGGTTGGGATTTGAACCAATGACCCTAATGCTGCTAGACAGAAGTGCCAGGAAGAAGCTGGGACAGGGCTGGGAGGCAGAGAGTGCAGGTTCTGAAGGAGGGCCAGAGGATGGCTGGAGTCAGCTGAATGTGGAGACTGGGGGAGGTGGAGACAAGGGCGAACTTCCGAGACAAGATGAAGGGGATGCCGCAGCTGCAAAAGAGGTGCAAGGACCACATGAAATGGCCTGGCAGGCCAGATTTTGCCCACGGGCCTTGTGTTTGACACTTGTGCATTAAGGGAAAATAACCTTAAAGGTGTTGTAAAAGGAAAACATTTTTTTTTTGCTGAAATGACTGTTTACAGGGTATAGAGACATAATAGTTAACTGATTCCTTTTAAAAACGATTAAAAATAGATAAAAATCAATCATATAATGTACCTGTAGTTTTTTAGTTACGTTTTTGCATCTAGTTTTGTTTTTGCATGTTATCCTGTATCTGTGCTATACAGAGCCATAGAGCAGTGATGGTTTGGAAAACGAAACTAGAAGCTCCCAGTACTGTGGTCCTCAGGAAACAAACCAGGAAGTGTCCAGAACAGAGGAGAATTACAGCAACATCGGAGCAAAAACGAACAATGAGGACATGAAACCAGGACTGCAGTAAGGTAAAGGAAGCTATTTAGCTAAAAAAACAAATTCCTTTAGTGACCCTTTAAGACCTTACAACCACTTTAAAAGCTCTGTCATTTCTTTAATACTGTCTAGGGCACCATTAGGGGGGTTCAAACTGGCGCTCTGCTGTTTGGCCACAACGATTGTGCAGTGCAGTGTACCCAAGGTTTTCATGTGGGTTACCCACAGTTTCCCATAGACTTTTATTCGTTTGCACGTTTTTGGTGCCTTTTACTGAAAGCACACCAAAAGTCTTGCATGTTGCTTCTTTGATGCGCTTTCAGAAATCTCACCAAAATTGCATGATCTACTAGCAGTCTATAGGTAACCCGCATGAAAAGTGGGGTACACTGTGCTGCAGTGTTAAACTGCCCTTAGAGTGATTCAACCTCAGTACCTTTGGTACTACCACTATATTTATTCTGTGTAGCGCTCACCCCCGAAGGAGCCGCTGGTTGTTGTTTGGGATTGGCGTATTAAGTTACCTTTTAGTGTGTCTAGGGGTAGTAGCAGTGAGTAGTAGCAGTGAGCGAATGTCCAGTCATCAGATGGGTTTTCAAATGCTTTATTCCAAGGCCCAACAACGGCCAACATCAACAGGGGATAGGAAAGGTTGATGAAGCAATAGAGAACAGTGCGGTATCAGGCCTGGATAAGAAACAGAGCAGTCCTGCTCTCAGTAGTAGTAGATAAAGTTTGTCGCCACTCTAGTCAGAGTGGGTGAAGTGCCTCCGGACAGACCCTTGTTATAAGTCTGGCAGCCAAAGTGTCACTTGTAAGTTGCTGGGAGGAACAGGCCTCTATTACAGACCTGGCTCGGGCCTCTGCCACAGGCCTAGTACTTCAGTACTCAAGAGAACAATTCGGATTGAGCGAATCCTCCCAGTAAATGCAATGAAAGTGGTCGCCGTTTGAAAGCTGACATGTACCTGTCAATCCCGGTGACCAGATCCCGGATGGTTCGTTCAAGCCTATTTGGATAACCTGCCTCTGGTTTCTCCTTAAGCCGATCCCCCACCGAACGGCATACAGCCTGGGATCTCCTCAGTAAGGTTTGGGACCCAGTAAGTCACTGAGGCCCCAATCAACATCTGGATGGGTCTCCATGGAGCAGGCAGCTCCGGCCAGGTGGGCCATGCGGGCGGGGTCCGTGGATGCGCGCACCCTGAAGGTGGATGCCGCACCTGGAACGTGGACCCCGCGCAGAGAAGAAGAACCTTTAAGAACCTAACTTTAGCGTAGTGCCTGTACTGAAAGTAAGGGGGCGCTACATCTGTATAACCACAGATCACTTTTACAGTGCGGGAAAACACAGTCGTCGTCGTCGTCCCCCAAGCCAGCCTGACCCCCTACCCCTCCTGGCCAACATCACAGGACTTCAATATGGTGGGTGTGAAGAGAGGTAGAACACCTAGTCTTGAAGAAATAGTGTGGGGAAAAAATACAGCGCTACTAATCTTTATATTACACCACAAAAATTAATAACCAAATGTATGAAGCTGCTGTATATAACTGGTGCACCAACCAAAATAATAAATGATATTGATAAGATACGCGCTAGATACAACTAATATTGTGAAAAATCAAAATCAATATGATACCATATGTGAATCACTAAGGCTCCAAGCGGCCAAAGGAGTCATTGAACAATGTGCAATGTGCCGTATTAGTAGTGCTCAGTGGTCACATTCAATGAATAAACAAGTACATTTTATCAATACATCGATAACCACTCTACATGTATAAAAATGAAAAAGGGGGGGTCCAAAGGGTGACTTTAAACAATAGTGCTGAAAACAATCCAGTATTCAAGGAAGGGAACCAAACAACCATTCATGGAAAATGTCCAGCCCAGCAGAAGATATCCCATGATTAAGTCACGTGACGGTGACGCAACGCGTGGGGAGGAGCCTAACGTGCGGAGACCAGTGGAGGATTCGTTACGAGTTCTCAGCATACACTGAGCGGCTTTTTTTGAAAGTAACAGGGCTGTGACAGAGCTTACTCATCGCAATATTGAGCGCCTTCTGATCGTTATGGTCATGTGAGTGTATCTATCACCAGTTTGCATTGAATTAGTGAAACCGCAGTGCTGCACAATGGTATGTTTTTTCTCCCTCTTCTTTTACATAACATCGGAGGAACCTTTGTGAATCCAATCAAAACTTCTGCTGGGCTGGACATTTTCCATGAATGGTTGTTTGGTTCCCTTCCTTGAATACTGGATTGTTTTCAGCACTATTGTTTAAAGTCACCCTTTGGACCCCCCCTTTTTCATTTTTATACATGTAGAGTGGTTATCGATGTATTGATAAAATTTACTTGTTTATTCATTGAATGTGACCACTGAGCACTACTAATACGGCACATTGCACATTGTTCAATGACTCCTTTGGCCGCTTGGAGCCTTAGTGATTCACATATGGTATCATATTGATTTTGATTTTTCACAATATTAGTTGTATCTAGCGCGTATCTTATCAATATCATAGTCTTGAAGAAAGCCATGAGCGCCCTAGATTTTCTCTCACTTTGTGACCTATTCCTGAAAGTAACTGGTTATGTGATAAAATAAGAAAAACAAGTTCTGAAATATTATGTAAGAACACAAATATCTACAACACATCCTGTCTGCAAGGCTTTTAGGCGGAGGAGTGTTCGGGTTTTCAGCACTAACTGCTGAGCCATCATCCTCTGCTCTTATCAATGGAAAATTTCCTGTTTTCTGACAAACCAATGAAGAGGAGTAATACCATATGCTAGAGTTAATTACTGCACAAAAGTGGAAAATGTGTTTGACCAACTCTACATCTGTCCTAGCAACCTCACCACTGATACATGTGTGGCTGGCTGCCATTTCTGGACTGATGAGACAATCTGACAATATGTTTAGCACAGGAAGTAGGCCCAGATGTACGGAAGACTAATGTTGCAGTGAACGGGGATATATCTTTCCAGGTGCACAGTTCACATGACACTCCAGCTACATGACCTTTTATTGCTGAAAAGCTCCGATAACACAGAATATAAAACCTATTATATTTCAGGAGCACTTCCAGGCAAAACACCCTTTCCTATTTTACTGAATTTTATTAAATATACAATATCTCACAAAAGTAAGTACACCCCTCACATTTTTGTAAATATTTATTTACATCTTTTCATGTGGCAACACTGAAGAAATCACTGTGGGGCAGAAAATGGCTAACACTCCCAATTTGGACATTTTCACTTAGGGGTGTACTCACTTTTGTTGCCAGCGGTTAAGACATTAAAGGAGTTGTAAAGGAAAAAAAATGTTTTTGCTGAAATGACTGTTTACAGGGTATAGAGTAGAGCTGCACGATTAATCGCGGAGAGAATCGCGATTTCGATTCTCCCTGCCCACGATCTCCCCGCGGGATGACCCGCGATTCTTCTTTTTAACAGCTGGTTCCACGTAACCAGCGTGGAATGCAAATGGCGCCGATATCGGCACCGACGTCAGCAGCCTGAGCAGCTGAATGGATGCCTGGTCTTTTCTCTCACAGTTCTGTACACATGTACCACCCAGTGGTTGCCGGCGGTACTGCTTCTGATGTAGTAAAGTGGAGTTCCACCCATTTTTTTATGTTTGTCTGTGCTGCATGCCCTAATCTCATAGTGTTCAGAATGGACAATTTTTATTTATTTTGTTGCTTGTAAATACCTTTATTTTGTAGTCCTTCATTACTTCCTCCTCCTTATTAGCCTAGGCTATTAAGTCACAAGGCTATTTGCAAGGGTTTCTGGGATAGGCATCATGTTTCCCAGTAGTCCTTGCAAACCTGACTGAAACCTATTACATTGCTTGTGCAGCACTGAGCATGTGCGAGATATGCAAAGCTGAAATCCAGGAAGTCATACAGTCTGGCTTCATGATGCCCACACTTAAGATGGCCACGGTCTATTTCTAGATGATAAATCTGAATGCTGTAACAACCCAACAAAACAGACCTTAGTTTACAGACTAACTTTACTAGAATACATTAAGCTTGTGTATTACAGGGGTATTTATACTTAAAAAATGAAATTGTGGGTGGAACTCCCCTTTAATCTTTCTCACAGTTCTGTACAACTGTAGCGTTTATCCATGCGCCACCCAAAGCAGAATGGAGGACAGCAGCGGCACGAAGGAGCATGGAGGGAGGGAGTAGAATGGAGGACAGCAGCGGCACGGAGGAGCATAGAGGGGGGAGAGCAGAATGGAGGACAGCAGCGGCACGGAGGGGGAGAGCAGAACGGCAGCGGCACGGAGGGGGGGCACAGGAGCACAGAGGGAGAGAGCAGAACGGCAGCGGCACGGAGGGGGGACATGGAGCACGGAGAGGGAGAGCAGAATGGATGGGGGAACTGGAGGAGGATTCAGGTATCGGAGCATTTTTTCCCGAGTACAAGTACTCGGGGAAATGCTTGGTTTTGCCCCCGATACCGATACTAGTATCGGTATCAGGACAACCCTATTAACACGTCACCCGCCCTGCTATCACATATATGCATATAAACAGTGAAAGGTATTCAGCGCTGGAAAATAACAAAAAATAAACCTAACATATGCAAGCCAGCACTAAGGATAAATTCAAAAAATATTCCCAGAGTACATATACAGTGAAAGAGTGCAGCGCAATGTATTAAACTAAAAATAATAATCAGAGAATTATATAATAAGTGTCCAAGTGATAGCAAAAAAGTCCATGTGAAAAAGCAATCCAAACTTCAACGTAAATCCAGAGACAGTGAGGGTGACGATAACACCACAAAGACTTCCACCACCGCATGCAAGATGGACTCTCACCTTAATGATTTGACCTGAAACAGGTCACAAAGCATAGCAGCAGTTGTTTAAAATACAGCCAAATCCTCAGATGGAACGATGGATCATGGATGGCACCCACACTCAGGGCGCATAGGAACCATAAAGGAAGGAAACACACAAACAAAATCTAGTGCTCTCCGTATGGAACCACTTTAATGCTTAAAAAATATATACAAATGGCCACTCACATTAAGGAACACTCATGAGCAGAGTGTATGCTGTGTCAGTTTCGAGTGAACGATGATGACGATCGGGGTAACGTCCTGCGTAGCTCCTCCCCTTGCGTACGCGTTACGTCTCGTGGGCGGGACTTCTTCAGCGTCAAGTAGAGGGAGTACAACGGACGTCCCCATTAGCATATATTATATAGGCCAGCGGGTGATTCAGCGGCCAATAACGTTCCCCTCAGATGCGGCCAATCGAGACGCAGAACGGCAACAACATCCGGGGCAAGACCATAGAGAACACCCGGCCGAGCGCAAGGAAAACATCATGACTAAAGACAAACTTGTATACGGGAAAAAAAGGAAATAAAAACCCCTGTATTCCACAACAATGTCTTATAAATGTACAGCTCAAAAAGAAATGAACTATCATGATGTTAACCGCGCAATAAAAATTAGAAATTAATAAAATAAATAAAATAAAATAATAATAAAGGAGTATATGCATATAGCTGTCGTAATGGAATCAGAAAGCGTAATTTCCCTCAAAAAGTGAATTTCCGCTAGTTCGCCCCCTTCCACTAGCCTGTACCTGAGTAACAGTATTTTTTTTACAGCTTTTTTTTCTTTTATGGGGGGGGTGAGTACTGACTTTTATTGGTACCCACTCCCACTTCTTCAGACCTCACCTAGGTAAGGATGACATCCCTTGCCCTGTCGGGATACCGCATATTACAAAGTAAGCGGCAGGACCGTTCACAAAGCACAGCGCAAACTCATATGCGCAGTAGGGAGCTGGCTGTGGTTTCTTAGGAAACGAGAGCCGGCTCCCAGATCCAAGATGTGCTGGCGCTGGTGACCCAAAGCGGTAAGAACCAATTAAAGCTGATCCTTTTTATATACAGTATATGAAGAAAAATAAACAAATGTAATCCTCAATTTCATTGGGTCAGTGCATCAGTATAAATATCCGAAACATGGGCATTTTGGATAGAACACATTTCCATATGCTAAGCACTCTAGGGAACACTTACTTTACATACTTTGCATTCCATGGAGCAGTGAAGAAGCAGTACTAACCTTGAAAAAGCTTATTTGTCTGCTTTTTTAAGTGTTTATAGTACAATTAGATATACTATAAAAACAGTTACAAGACATTCCCACAGTGGTGAGGATAAAACTTGAATGCAGAACAGGATAATCACAGATGGTATAACAGTCCGATTTGTTGTTCTCCAAAGCAATGACTGGAAACTTTCCACAAACACTAGGGGGTGCTAGTCATTTGCAGTCTACAGTTACTGGTTAGCTAAATCATTCACTGTTGACAAACATACCAACAAAACAGCAAATAAGGAAGATAGGCGCTCACATACATTTCCAAATTAATATTATATCTGAACTTTGAGTTACACTATATTACCAAAAGTATTGGAACACCCGCCTTTTCACACTTCAATTTAAACGGCACCCCAGTCTTAGTCTGTAGGAATAAAAGTGATCAAAAAAAAAAGGTGAAAAAAAAATTAAAACGCCTCTGTCCTCGGTATTTCGCGCTCAGAAGCGAACACAAACGCAAGTCCGCCCACATATGTAAACGCCGTTCAAACCACACATGTGAGGTATCACTGCGTGCGCTAGAGCGTTTGCAAACATTCTAGCACTAGACCTCCTCTGTAACTCTAAACTGGTAACAGTTGCCTATGGAGATTTTTAAGTACCGAAGTTTGGCGGCCATTCCATGAGTGTGCGCAATTTTAAAGCGTGACAAGTTAGGTATCTATTTACTCGGCGTAACATCATCTTTCACATTATACAAAAAAAATTGGGCTAAGTTTACTGTTTTGTTATTTTTTAATTCATGAAACCGCTTTTTTTCCCCCAAAAGAAAGGCGTTTGAAAAATGATTGCGCAAATACCCCGCAAGATAAAAAGTTGCAATGACGCCAATTTATTCCCTAGGGTGTCTGCTAAAAAGAAAGAATATAATGTTTGGGGGTTCTAAATAATTTTCTAGCAAAAAAATGATGATTTTTACATGAAGGAGAGAAGTGCCAGAATAGGCCGGCTATTGAGGTGGTTAAATAAATAAATATTATAGCTGTCCGGGGGGCAGCCACATGTCCATGCTGTTCGGGCCATATTCTTCAGCCCTCTTAGTCTACAACGTATGCACAGTATAAGATTGGGGTGATCAGACTCCAGTGATAGGTGCGTTTTTAGTGAGTACGCCAATCCAGAACTGACATTTTAAGGGCCTGGTAGCCCACTTTTATTTAAAAGCACAAAAAGTTCACAAATACATCAGTAGCTCTCGCAGGGGGTTCCACCATTACTGTATGTTGCATACTCAACACTTTAGCCTCCTGGCTTTCATTCCTGCCATTCAGCTGTTTCAGGCCTTTAGCCTTATGCCCTGTACACACGATCGGTCCATCCGATGTGAACGGTCTGATGGACCGTTTTCACCAGTTAACCGATAAAGTTGACTGATGGTCTGTCACGCCTACACACCATAGGTTAAAAAAACGATCATGTCAGAACGCGGTGACGTAAAACACAACAACGTGCTGAAAAAAATGAAGTTCAATTTTTTAACCGATGGTGCCCACACACAATCGGTTTGGACCGATGAAAACGGTCAGACTGTTCTCATCGGTTTAACCGATCGCTTGTACGCGGAATTAGAGTTAGGGCCCTTTCACACTAGCGGACGAAAGGTCCGCTAATTACAAGTCCGTTAACGGACTTGTAATGCTTCCCTATGGGAGCGGATCCGTTAGCGGATGATGCATCCGCTAACGTCCGCTAGATCCGCATCCGTTTTTGCGGACGGAAGAATGTCCTATTTTTCTTCCGTCCGGCCAAACGGATCGGATGCAAACGGACAGACGGTCCGTTTCCATCCGACTCCCCATAGGGGAGAGCGGAGGAGAGACGGGGCGGTCCCTGCACAGTGTGCGGGGACCGCCCTGTCCGCCCGACAGCTCAGCGGAGACCCCCCGCTGAGCTGACGGACACACGGAGCGGACCGAAAAACGGACCGCTCCGTGTGTAAGGAGCCTTAAGCTCACTCCTTGCTAACTCCTGGTCAGCGCCTTGCTGCTCAAACACCAATGACATCTGCCTCCTGCAGACATACTCTGGCTGCACCCATGCAGGGATGGGTGTCCACCTGACTCCCAGCACAGACTTCCTGTGCAATTAGTGCGTCTTTCTCTCCAAAATATGGCGTAAACCAGCAATCTTTAAGGTCGCACCACCACAAAATGTATTTTTTTATATATATATATATATATATATATATATATATATATATATATATATACAGAGCTTTTTTTCTCAGAAAGTAGGTACAGGAACTCAACCACGACCCGTTCAGATTTCACAAACAGTAGAAGGGTCTTAAAGGGGCATTAAATACCAGAATTGCATTACATACAGTGTGCAGAGTTCAGGGGGTTACAAAGCAGTCACTTGTAAACACAGAAACCAGACTTCTGTGTTCACAAGTGATTGTGGTGAGCAGGCACCAAAGGGTCTGAGCCAAAGGTGGTGGAACTGAGTTCCTCCAAGTTCCCCCAGAAAAAAAGCCCTGTATATATATATATATATATATATATATATATATATATATATATATATATATATATAAAATATGTGTGTATGTATGTATACACACATACACGCACACACATATATATATATATGCACCCAGTGCATTTAAAAAAAAAATAATCTCCTTTTCCTAAGAAGGTAAGAAGAAACTGGAAACTTGTTTTAAAAGGTACCTAAAATTTCACCAGCTAGTAGGATAAAAATAAAAATATTAATATTACATGTTTTGCCCTAACAGAAAAAAAACGAAAAACACCTTATCACGTGTTTTAAGGAAGAACTTTAAAAACCATATTATTTTATCCTGACAATAATTAATAAGATTATTTTTTTTAAATATTAAAGTGGATGTAAACCCAAAATCTTTTTTTGATGTCACAATGTAGAGTATAAGATTTCTATCACCTGTGCCCAGTCTTGCTACACAGAGTTAATCCAGCGCTGAGTAATCCTCTTTTAATGTTCAGTGCAAATTAACAGAATTACAGATAAAAACTTGCCAAATTATAAAGTCCGTTTCTCTGTTTTTGCTTTCAGTGACAGGTTATTTACAAATTTAGCTTGGACATGTTTATCATAACATGAGGTGATCCAAAGTTCATTGTATATTACCAGGATGTGTTATGTGGGGGAGGGGTAGATTTCTCACTTTTTATACCTCGTGTTATGGTAAACATAACATAAGATAAACATTTCCAAGCTAGATATGTAAATAACCTTTCACTCAAAGCAAGAAGAGAGAAAACAGACTTTTTATTTACGCAGGTTTTTTTCTGGAAGGCTGTTAATTTTCACTGATCATTAAAAGAGGATTTCTCAGATCTGGATTAACTCTGTGTGGCAAGACTGGGCACAGATGATAGGAAATCTTATACTCTACATTGTGACATTGGGTTTACATCCACTGAGGACCATTGCGATCTGCCTTGATATGTGGTCCATGCTTCTCAGTATGCAGAGTTTTTTTTTTTTTGCCCGATCCATTTTTTTTTTTTCCTTCTTTTTTTTTTTTGAAGAGACAGTGGTATACACATTCCTCAAACTGCCCTTTCCTAAATTTCATAATGCTTATTAGGAAATATCAACTATGTTCACTTTGAAAATAGAACAAGATGTTACTTTAGAGATTTACTATGACAGAAATAAATATTATTCTAACTATAACCAAGCACATACATTCCACAGTAATATACTGTATATGTTTCTAATACCGGTAGAAGAATATAAAGAATCTACTTGTAGTTATGAATCCTAAAATGACAAAATTGTCTGGGCAGTCATAATACAGAGTGCGGTGTACAAATCTTGAAGCAGGTTACTAAATAAATTGAATCTAATATATGTTATACATACAGACACACAGTATGGAATTCCAAGAGTAAGTCACATGGACTCCATGGAGTTGCAACAGGAGGATGGTTCAATAACATGTTATGGTCAACATTTTGACAGGACAAATGCAGTCTGCCTAACTCAAGGCAACTCATGCCCTGTACACACAATCGGGTTATAGCCCCACCAAACTCACATTAGAATTCCGACGGAATTCCATCGGAGGAAATAAGAACATGGGCCCAGATTCACAGAGCGATTACGCCTGCGCAACAGGAGATGCGCGTGCGTAAGTCGAAATGTGCGCGTGCGTTTCGTTGCGCGGCATCCCCAGAACGAGATACGCAAAAAATCAACTTTTTTTTGTCCCGCGTAATTTCGTTAGACTGGCGCATCCTTCCGCGCAAAAGTGCGCTAGACACACCATTGATTTGCTAGTCAAATATGCTAATGAGGGACTTACGGGGATCCACAAAAGAACGTTGGGGCAGCGCAGGCTACGCGCTGTGTGCAACAGCAAAATGTCCTGTCTAAAACTAGACCATATAAAAGCTGGTCTAAAAAAAGAAAAAAAGTCTACTTGTTAGATAAAGAAACACTGTTAGTGAGGAGCTCAGCAGTCACACGTGTTGCTCAACAATCTGTATGCCAACATGCCAGGGGCATCGTCGCGCATAGCTATACTACTGACTTTAGATGAACAAAGAAGGAGGAGGGCACGGAGGATGGCACGGAGGATGGCACGGGAGAGGATATACCGTACCCGCATAGACCTGTTTGGCATGAGTGATTCTGAGGTGTTTCGCATCTTCAGATTCACCCCTCATGTCATCCTGGAATTAACCACAACCTTGCAGGAGGACATCACCAGCCCAACACACCGCTCACATGCAGTGCAGCCACTGGTCAAGGTCATGGCAACACTCCATTTCCTTGCCAGTGGCTCTTTTCAGCACACAAGTGGAGTGGTGGCTGGGAAGTCACAGTCCTCCATGAGCAGATGTGTGCACCAGGTTGTCCCAGCAATACTCAGACGCATGGCCAACCAAATCATCAAACCCACCACTGAGGAGCTGCGGCTGAAGGCAATGACAGATTTCTACAGAATTGCCAGATTCCCACGCACTGTGGTGGCCATTGATTCCACACATGTGGCACTCCAGCCCCCCCAGGAGACAGAGCACATGTACCGCAATCGGAAGCATTGGCATTCCATCAATGTACAGGTGATAGTCGATGCCCAAGGCCTCATATGGCACGTCCGTGCCAAACACCCAGGGTCCAGCCATGACAGCTACATATACAATCAATGCCACATCCGATTGGAATTCGATCAGAACGTGTATGGGGACACCTGGCTGGTTGGTGAGTGACATGGGTGGCAGGCATGACTATCCCCTCCCATGATGCACATCACAAGGGGCACATGCATGACTAACATCCTCCTGTCTTTTCCCTTACAGGTGACTCTGCATATCCACTGGGACCCCATCTCATGACTCCTATCCGGAACCCCCAAACCCCAGGAGAGGAAAGATACAATCAAGCACATGCCCAAACACGAGCAGTGGTGGAGCGCACCTTTGGCCTCCTAAAGTCACGTTTCCGATGCCTGGATAAGTCTGGGGGTACCCTCTTGTATTCCCCAAACTTCGTGTGCCAGATCATCGGTGCATGTTGCATGCTGCACAACTTTGCAGAAAGAAAGGGCCTGCAGATTGACCTACGTGATGACCTGACCCCTGAACCAGACAATGCCCCCCTAACCGAGGCTACCCCGTCTTCTGAGGGAAGAGCAGCCAGGAGACAGCTCACATTGGGCATCTTTGCACGTTAAACATACACATTAATCATGGCACAATGAATGCATGCATGCACACCACTGTGGTCCCTAGCACACACACCCCACATCCACATCAAATTGGATTGGCACCAGTCCACCATGCTGGACTTGTGAGCAGCAACGCCACGCCAAGGCTCCAATTATGTCACTGAACATTCATACACCAATCACACGGACCTGGGGATCACTTCTCCCTGGTCCTGGGGAACCCTTCTCCACCAAAATAGAGGGTGACACCCCTTTTCCGGCAGGAATGTCACCCCCCACATTCACACAGCATTCACAAAAAAAAAAAAAATGACCAGCAAAAGCAAAAAATTTCCAGGAAAAAAAAAATGACAAAAAAAAAAAAAAAATAAACATTTGAAAAAAAAAAAAATGGGGGAAAAACAAATTACTGCCCTGGGGCGCCCCCGGCCACGGCCCCGGCTTCTCAGGGGAGACTCATGGGAAAGGGGTAAAACCGGGGAAGGAGGATCAGCCCCTGATCTCTGCCCACCTGGTGGCCTGCCCTCCAAGGCCACGGCAATTCTGTCCAGGGCAGCACCAAGTGTTGCCGTGTTGGCCTGGATAGCCAGGGTAAGGGCCCTCACATCCTGCCCAACGCCTGCTGATGTCGTCTGCAGTTCGTTTAGGCAGGTTGTGAAAGCCCGGGAGTGGGAGTCCAGGTTCCCCAGCGTATCCTTGATGGAGGACAGGCTCTCCTCCATCCGCACCAATGTCTGGCTGACCTGTCCCAGATGGCGGGTCTGGAGGAACTGGTCCCTTCTCAGGGTGGCGGGCAGGAGATCGGCCAACCCCCTGGTGGTCTGGGATGACATCCTGCCTCCAGCTGATGCTTGTGGCCGGGGAGAAGGGGAGGCCCTTGTGAGGGGAGCCATGTTGGGGAAGGAGGGGGGGGGGGCTCCCCCTTAGGGAGGCCTGCCTGCTGGCAGCCAGAGGGGAGGAGTCCTCAAAACCCAAACGTCAAGTGCCTGACATGGACTCCTCCTCCTCATGATTCTCCTCCTCCTCATGATTCTCCTCCTCCTCATGATTCTCCTCCTCCTCATGATTCTCCTCCTCCTCATGATTGTCCTGCTCCTGTTGAACCTCCTGCTCCTGTTGAACCTCCTCCGCGGACTCCGGCCTTGTTGGGGGGGCCTCATTAGGCTGCTGTCCTGGGGTTGGTGCGGTCAGGCCAGATGGCCCTGCACCCTCCTGCACATCTGTGGATGACACAAAACATTCACAGGTTGGAGGATCCACACACTTGCCACATATTCCCTTTCACCCCCTCCCCCACACATGCTACACACCTGATATTAAAAAAGAAAACAACTTACCTGGCACCACGGGCTGGGGACTGGAGTCAAAGCCGGGCAGGCCCTCAACTTCATGCCGATGAAAGGTCAGGGCCACCGCACGCTCCTCCGCTGTCAGGCTAATACGGCATGGTGGGCCCCCTCCTGTGCCCCTGGCATGGGCATGCATTCTGGCCAACTTCTTTTTGACCAGACGCCGGAGGTCATTGATTTTTTTGTCAATCCCAGACCTGGTCCGTGTCTACCCCTGCCCCGCAGAATTCACCTGGTCAGTGATCCTATCCAAAATCTCCCTCCTCCTGGCCGGGGTGGTGTTGGCACTGTCTGGGCCGTGGAGGAACGCCCATACTCGCTAATGGCCCGGGCAAGAATCTGTTTTTCCACAACTGTAAAATTCAGCTTTCGTTTTCTCTCAGTCATCCTTCCAAAAAAAAACAGTCCCAGTCAACAAAATTCACGCACACAAACAAGCACAACCAATCACAAAAAAACACACACACAGAGAGAAAACTACTCACCAAGAAACAGTCCCCAAAAAACAAAACAAAAAAACAGCAGGAAAAGAAACAAAAAGAAATATATCAATCAAACAAACAGTCTCTCAAACACTTATCAAAAACCACTTTCAAAAATCTACTAACAAACACCTGATCACACAGAACACTAATCTGACAACTACAAAACACACCGCAACGAACAACAAGAACAAAAGCACTTGGTTAAATGGGAAGGGACAAAGGGATGTACTTTTGCAAAGGAAGTGCGTTTGTGTGTGTCTATTTATACTGTTTGCGTAGTTCACAACGTTGCCCTAGTCCATTTCCAATTTCACTGATTGCGCCGCTCCCGAGTTGTGAGCATGCGCACATCGGAGCTGACATGGTCTCGTTCAAGCGCGCATGCGCGAGCCGGCCGGCCCTTCATTTGCATGGGGTCACGGCTCATTTCAATGTAACACGCCCACGTCCTTCCTAATTTGTATTACTCCTCCTTACGCCTCTGAAAAAACGTTACGTATGCGCAATTTCCTGCGCAAAAGCTACGAGAATAGGGTGATTACGCGGCAAAATTGCGCAAGTCTAACGTAAAGGCGGTGCGCTACGCCGGTCTAATAATGCGCAGATGTACCTGAATCTGGGCCATGTTCTCTATGTAATCTCTGATTGAATTCATCTGAATTTCTGATGGGGCATACACATGGTCGGAATTTCTGATGGAAAAAGTCCGTCTGACTTTTTCTATCGGAAATTCCGATCCTGTGTACGAGACCTGAGGCCTCGTACACACGACTGAGAAACTCTTGGTAAAAGAAAACATTGTTTTCCTCGACGAGTTCCTTGTCAGGCTTGTCGAGAATCTTGTCAAGCTTTCTTTGCGTACACACTGTCAAGACAAAATCTCATCGTTCTCAAAGGCGGTGACGTACAACACGTACAACAGCACTATAAAGGGGAAGTTCGATTCCACCGGCACAACCCCTGGGGCTGCTTTTGCTAATCTCATGCTACTGTGTGTTAAGTAAATGTTTGGTAAGAGACGATTCGCGCTTTTCATTCTGTTACAGCGTGACAAATGTGTTATCTCCATTACAAACGCTACTTTTACCGAAGGTGCGCTTCCGTCTCATACTTTATTCTGAGCATGCGCGGGTTTCTAAGCATACACAAACGTGTTTCTCGACGTAAACCAGCCCGACGAGAAACACAACAAGGAAATTGAGACTCCTGACGAGGAAAAAGAGAACTTGTTCTCTTTTTTTCTCGTCGAGTTCCACGTCAGTTTTCTCGACGAAAAACATACACATGACCGTTTTCCTCTGCAAAAAAGCTCTGCCACCAAGTTTCTTGATGGATTATGTCGAGAAAAACGGTCATGTGTACGAGGCCTTAGCCATTGACACAAGCAAGTTTAAATTCCAATAACCCGTCACTGGTGTGGAATCAATGCATCACAAAAATATCGTAAAATCAGATCAAAAGACAAGGCAGTAGCAAATCAATCATCACAAAAAGCAATGTAATCAAACCTCAGAATTCTCCTAAACTGGGGGAGTGTAGCACTGAGCCAGAGCCATAACACATAGAACAAAAGAAGGAAATAATTCCAAAATGATGGAGCTCAGAAGATGAGTACATGGTGTCAGTGAAAAGCCAGTAAACGTTATGCGTAGTACAGTGAAAAACCAATACAGACAAGGAAAAATTCAAAATGGCGGCGCTCAGGGCATGAATGTAATGCTCACTACCATAAACTTCACATGCCCAACCAGAATTCCACTAAAATCAATTGCAGCTGAATCTGTCAAATTTAAAATGCCAATTATCTGGGCCAATAGGCAAGGGGAGTCAAAATATAACATGGGAGGGGATTGCTTACTGTCCTGGGGAACATGTATCAATAATTTTTTTTTTTTAATTATGTTTGGTCAGGAGAGGTAATTTGTTTGAAAATATTTAAAGTGAAACATGCCCAGTCCCTTTACATAACATGTTCAAGGGAGCATTGGGGGCTGATGCTCAAAATATTAGGGGGAAGCGCAAACAAACAGACAAATTATGAAAAAAAAAACATCAAACGCCGCCACTGTGCCCATCAAACGCCGCCACTGTGCCATCAAACGCCGCCACTGTGCCATCAAACGCCGCCACTGCGCCCATCTAACGCCGCCACTGCGCCCATCAAACGCCGCCACTGCGCCCATCAAACGCCGACACTACGCCCATCAAACGCCGACACTGCGCCCATCAAACGCCGACACTGCGCCCATCAAACGCCGCCACTGCGCTCATAAAACGCCACCACTGTGCCCCATCAAATGCTGCCACTGTTCCCCAAATGCAGCCATTGGCGCCGACACTCTGCCATCAAATGCCGACACTGCGCCCATCAAACGCCGCCACTGCGCCCATCAAACGCCACCACTGCGCTCATAAAACGCCACCACAGAGCCCTATCAAATGCTGACACTGTTCCCCAAACACAGCCATTGTGCCATCAAATGCCGCCATTGTGCCATCAAACGCCGCCACTGTGCCCATCAAACACCGCCACTGTGCCCATCAAACGCCGCCACTGTGCCCATCAAACGCCGCCACTGTGCCCATCAAACGCCGCCACTGTGCCCATCAAACGCCGCCACTGCGCCCATCAAATGCTGCCACTGCGCCCATCAAATGCCGCCACTGTGCCCCATCAAATGCCGCCATTGTGCCATCAAATGCCGCCACTGTGCCATCAAATGCCGCCACTGTGCCATCAAAAGTTGCCACTGTGACCACCGCCTGCTTGCCGTCTGCCTGGCACTTACCCTATCTCGGTGGCGGGTCAGGCAGCGGGTGACGAAAAAGGAGCCGGACGCCTAAATAGGGGGTGGTGGTGGTGGCCATGGATAGATTTATGCAATGCATGAATCTATCCATTAGTCACAGAGGGGGGTGGCTGGAGAGAGGGGAGCGGCGCCCATGCGCCCTTAATGGACGCACCGCCACTGCAAGGGGGTTCCCTAAGCCTGTAAAGGGGCACATTTCTGACATACAGAATGTGCTGAAGCACTGACATTGATCAAGGAAAAAAAAAGTAGGACCTTAGGAGGGATTTGTATGTTTTCTTTTTTTGTTTGTTTTTTCAAGAATGAAGCTGACAATGAATGTCAAACGGACAATGTTATATGTTAAACTGACAATTTTTTTCTCCATTGTAAATGTCACATTTGCTGTAGCACATCCTACAGCAAGAATGAAAAAAATGTTTTTTATCAACATAAACTGTTTATTGGGATGGTATAGAAAGCAATTCATTTAAAAGCGGTGTTCAAGCTGAAAAAAAAAATGTAAAAGTCAGCAGCTACAAACACTGTAGCTGCTGACTTTTAATAAGCACACTTACCTGTCCAGGGTGCCAGCGATGTCTGCCCCCCGAGGCCGATCCGTCCATCGGATCGGATGCTGGCGCCACCATTCTTGCTAAGGGAAACAGCCTTGTGGCTTCACTGCCTGTTTCCTACTGCGCATGAGCGAGTCGCACGGCGCTTTGTGAATGGCTGGCTGTCCCAGAACACGCCGCGCCAATTCCTTTAAAGACAACACGAGAATCAAAAGAATGAAGACTTACGTGGAATAGGAAGTGGCAGATTAGGACGATCTGCCTAGCAACAGTCATTTCTGGTAAGTATATAAAAAAAAAAAAAAAAAATCCAAATTTTTTGGAGCCTTTTTATCTTTTTTTTTTTAGGGTGGACCTCCTCTTTAAGCTCTCGTGGGCAGCATTAGAGAATATCACATTTTACATCATACGACCAAATAAAGATTTATGACAGAAAATGTGTTCCAAACAGACAAAAGTCATTTAGCTGAGGACTGGTAATACTGAGCAAAGTCCAGCTTCACAGGAACATACAGTATTTCTCTCACTTATTCCATAGAAAACATGGTAGTAGTACAATGAGTTCCTCTCTGCAGAAGTGGGTACATTTTACTCTCTGGCAATCTCAATTTGACGTAAAAGAATCTTTAGTATTCCTTTAACCACTTCAATACCGGGCTTTTATACCACCTCCATACCGGGCCTATTCTGACACTTCTCTCCTACATGTAATAATCATCATTCTTTTGCTAGAAATTTACGCAGTACCCCCAAACATTATATATGTTTTTTTAGCAGACACCCTAGGGAATAAAACGACGATCATTGCAACGTTTTATCTCACACGGTATTTACGCAATCATTTTTCAAACGCCTTTTTTTTGTAAAAAAAATTGTTTTATGAATTAAAAAAATAACAAAACAGTAAAGTTAGCCCAATTTTTTTGTATTATGTGAAAGATTATGTTACACCGAGTAAATAGATACCCAACATGTCACGCTTTATTTATGCACACACTCATGGAATGGCGACAAACTTTCGGTACTTAAAAATCTCCATAGGCAACACATTATTTTTTTTTTACAGGTTACCAGTTTAGATTTACAGAGGAGATCTAGTGCTAGATTAGTTGCTGGCACTCTAACGCACACGGCGATACCTCACTTATGTGGTTTAAACGGCGTTTACATATGTCGGCGGGACTTACGTGTGCGTTCGCTTCTGCACGCGAGCTATCGGGGACAGGGGCGTTTTAATTTTTTTTTTATCTTGTAATTATTTTTTTTACTTATTTTTTATTTATTTTTACACTTTAAAAAAAAAAAATCCACTTTTATTCCTATTACAAGGAATGTAAACATCCCTTGTAATAGGAAATGTGTGTGACAGGTCCTCTTTAAGGAGAGATGCGGGGTCAATAAGACCTCACATCTCTCCTCCAGGCTGGAAACCATGAGATCAGTGAAAAAAAATTCACCAATCTCATGAATGGTGGCTTACAGCCGCAATCGCGGCTTTGTTTACTTACGGGGACACGGGCGTGACGTCATCACATCTCGCCCGGGTCCTCCGACGGTCATAGAGATGACTGGTGACCATCTGTTCACCAGTCATCTCTATGCTTCCTGCCAACACCGAACCATTCGTTCTCCGGGCCCCCAAAGGCACAGGAGAGCCCGGAGAAGCACCGGATGGCGGCGGGAGGGGGGGGATGTCCCCTCCCGCGGCCTGTAAGAACGATCAAGCGGCGGAACCGCCGCTATGATCGTTCTTATGTCGTGCAGAATCGCTGGCTGAAGAAGAGGATATCTGGATGATGCCTCTGGCTGCAGGCATCATTCAGATATCCACCCGCAAAGCCCAGGCCGTCATTTGACGTCCACTTAGGATGGGAGATCCCATCTCTGGCCGTCAATTGTCAATGGGCGGGTATTGAAGTGGTTAATAAGGTATCAAGTGATTATAAAGGCAAAGGTTTTGTTTATCTTAAAGCATTCGTATTGCCCGCTTGGTGATTTTTGCCTACAATAAAGCTTACCTATAATAAGGCTTACCTGCAGGTAAAAAAATATTGACCCTGCATGCAGCCACTGAAGTCAGCGGCGCATGCGCTCTGCAGGTCCGGTGTATCCTGACTGGACTTGCCAAAACGAAAGGCTCCCGTGTGCATGCGCATGTCATTTCAGCATTTTGTGTGAACAAAATGCTAAAAATGTCATATGGGTACAGTGTTGTATGACTGCGCAAGTGTCAAAGTGCAAAAGTGCTGAAAGCTGAAGATTGGCCTGCGCAGAAAGGGAGTAAAAGTGCCTGGTATTAAGTGGTTAACATACACACCCGCAGCGGTTCGCATGAACAGAGTGCGATTTTTATGTGGTGCGGAAACAATTTGCTGCAAGTTCGGCATCAGTGTAAACCGGGACTTAGTTGCCTTTTTTACCATTATGGCAGCTCAGGGTGGAGAGTGAATGACTGCTTTTGCCAAGTTACATTAAACGGTTTTCAGTTTCTATAGGTGTTGGTACAGGTGTCTTGATGCTGACGTAGTGTTTTCCACATTGGCTTACTATGGGGAGATGGGGTGTGCAGGTTCTGTCTATGGCTGAAGCCATTGTGGCGGGGACGCCTCCTCCTCTCCCCGCTCGTTAGGCGGGGAGAGGAGGAGTTAGGCCAACGTGACGCTGGGCGAGACCCTAGGCTGGCTTTGGAGCATATATGACTCTATGGGCCAGATTCTGAAAAAAAAACGCCTATTTGCGGCGTAGCGTATCGTATACCTTTTACGCTACGCCTACGCAGTTTTTACGAGCAAGTGCTGTATTCTCAAAGCACTTGCTCCGTAATTTGCGTCGGCGGGGGGCGTGCTGTATTTAAATTAAGCGCACCCCCGTGCCGAACTAACTGCGCATGTGCCCGCCTTAAACATAGGCCGCTGCGCATGCTCCATCGTACGCCGCAAATACAGCGATTACGACGGCAACGTAATTAACGTATAGGCCTATTCGCGACGAGTTATGTAAACGACGTAAAAACCCGACGCTGTCCCGACGGCCATACTTAACATGGCATACGGCGGACCGACGTAAGGTTACCCCTCATATAGCAGGGGTAACCTTACGCGTACACAAACTACGTCGACGTCGTCTCGGTGCAAAAACGTTTGGGAATCGGCGTATCGGCTCATTTGCATATTCGGCGCTGAAATCAACGTAAACGCCACGTAAACGCCACCTATTGGCCGGCATATTATTGCATTTAGGATCCGACGGTGTAAATGACTTACGCCAGTCGGATCCTAGCGTAAAACCGGCGTATCTTGTTTTCAGAATAGAAAACAATGATACGCTGGAGGGAAATTCGAATTACGCCGGTGTATCTGTAGATACACCGGCGTAATTCCTTTGAGAATCTGGCCCTATGTCTTCCAGCCAATCTTACACCATGCACCACCACACATACTCTTCTAGATTATGGTTTCATGTTCAAGGTAATCACTGGAGATCTTATATCCCTTATATAATTCTAGCCCTTTGAGCACACATCTAAGCCTTATAATAGGAATAGTGCGTGACAGGTCCTCTTTATGGAAAGATGACCCTACATCAATAAGACCCCACATCTCTCCTCCAGGCTAAAAAGGCTGAGAAAAAAAATAAAAAAAAATAAACTCTTGGCCTTTCCAGCCGCATCCTCGGCTTTGTTTACTTCCGCCAGCCCAGACGTGACATCATAACTTCGCGCCCGGGCCTCTGAGGGTCACAGAGATGACTGGGAACCATCTCGTCACCAGAAATCTCTATGGTAAACTTCCGCCAGCTAACGATTCCTTTTCCAATCATACAGGCGAGCTCAGAGAAGCACCAGAGGGTGGCAGGAGGGGGGGGGGGGGGCTATGATTGTTCTTACAGTGCACAGAGTCGCCGGCCAAAAAAAGATGATATCTGGATGATGCCTGTAGCTGCAGGCATCACTCAGCTATCCCCACTCAAAGTCCATGACGCCATATGACGTCCCTTGTTTATAAGTGTTGGTATTTCTACACAATTGTTAGTGTTTTATAAGAAGCTTTGTCCAATAAAAGGCATTTTGTACTATTTTTTGTTGAGTATAGTGGCCCTTTAAGTGACCTGTCCCTGTTGGCACACTCTTGGCTTTTTATTCTTAACAAATATGATTGTTCACTGACTTCTGACCCTTTCAGATTTCCCTTAAACTTGTCCAAACTGGAATTATTGGATGTGTCTGCGTGCTGGAAAAGTGATGTTTACTTCCTCTAGTGGGAAATGTGCTGCCGTACAGCTAATTTTTGTTTACATTTTTTGCTAGCTTCAATACATTTGATATATGGAATATGTTTTTCTGATTTTTTTCAGTTGCATGGATTCTGATTTTTTCAGTTGCATAGTTTATTTGGATTGCATGGATCGCTGTCAACAGAACTGATTAATTCCATGTCAAAATGATCATTTAGGGGTGGGGAGAATGCATCCTCGCGTACCCAATGGGGTTGATTAACTAAAGGCAAATGGACTGTGCACTCTACAATGGTATTTGCGCCAGAGCTTAGTAAATGAGGTGAAGCCTCACTTTGCAAAGAATACCCAATCACATGCAGGGAAAATAATAAAAAAAGGGGCTTTTGCTTGCACATGATTGGATGATGGAAGTCAGCAGAGTTCCCCCTCATTTACTAAGATTTGAAGCAACTGCACTTGCAAAGTACACAGTCTATTTGTCTTTAGTAAATCAGCTCCACTGTGTGCAACAGCTGGAGCAAGCAGTGATCTGGTCAGATATGTATTCCTTTAGAAATTAACTGCCGACACTGTAGCATAAGGTTTGCTAGAGAAGGCACTCAAAGGACAGGAGGAGTGCAAAGTGCAGCAACCCATATCACTTTACAGCTCTGGTGAAATGAAATCTGATTGGTTGCTTTGGGTTAACCACTTTCTACACATCACAATTGCCAGTTGTACTTTTTGAAGAATAAGCTTATTATAATAAAGACTGTATCAAACCATTGGGGGGGGGGGGCATATATTATGCACAATAAATAAATACATAAAAGAGAAGATGAAAAAAGTTTATATGCCACATTAGGGATGCACCAATACCAATTTTTTACCAATACTTTTTTTTAGTACCCACCGATATCAATTACCGATACCTACCGCAACTGTTTTGTTTACACTTCAGCTGTCAGCAATGGTACAAAGCACTAAAAAGTTATTTACAAATGAATTACATTTATTTATTTTTTTGCGCTTTTTTAAATATATGTTAACCACTTCCATACAGGCCATTTTCACCCCCTTTCTGCCCAGACCAATTTTCAGTTTTCAGCGCTGTCGCACTTTGAATGACAATTGCGAGTTTGTGCGACTTGGCTCTTTTTTTCCCACAAATAGAGCTTTCTTAATAATAATCATATTTTTTTTTTAAAAAACGTTTTTCTTCCCTCAGTTTAGACCGATACGTATTCTTCTACATATTTTTGGTAAAAAAAAAATCACAATAAGCGTATTTGATCGGTTTGCGCAAAAGTTCTAACGTCTACAAAATAGGGAATAGAATTATGGCATTTTTATTTATTTTTAATTTTTTACTAGTAATGGCGGCGATCTGCGATTTTTATTGTGACTGTGACATTGCGGTGGACATATCGAACACCTTTGACACATTTTTGGGACCATTCACATTTACACAGCGATTAGTGCTATAAAACTGCACTGATTCCTGTGTAAATGTGACTGGCAGAGAAGGGGTTAACACTAGGGGGCGCTGAAGGGGTTAAATATGTTCCCTAAAGTGTGTTTTAACTGTTAGAGGGGGGGACGGGGACTCACAAGGGGAGGAGATCGATGTGTGGTCCTCTGTACTGGGGACACACATCAGTCTCCTCACCGCTGACAGGACATGAATCTGTGTGTTTACACACACAGATCCATGGTCCTGCCGTGATTGCGGGCAATCGCCGGTGCCCGGTGGACATCGCGGCCGCCGGGCACGTGCACCAGCTCCCGAGCAACGCGTGCGCCCCCTAGTGGCCGGAAAAGCAAGGACGTCATATGACATCCAGTCTGAAAGACAAAAGGTTCCTGCCGACGTAATTTTAATATGACTCGGTAGGGAAGAGGTTAAAGATTAAAAATATTAACGAACAAAGCAAACAAAAAAACGTTTTAATTAAGGACCGGTTAACACTGCTGCCATGCGGGAACCCTGCGAATCCACTGCGGGTTCCCACATTCCATGTTTCCCAGCAGCAGTTCACACTGCCCTATGCAAACTGCTGGGAGTGTCAGTTAAAGTTAATGACACCCCCAAATCAGTATGCATATCGTAGTGCAATCTGCAAACTCGGACAGGAATCGGATCGCATGGGTGTTCCCGATTCTGCTGCGGACAAAAAAAGGGGTCCTGTGTAAGTTTAATGCAAATTCAGCCATACAATCTTTATGGTTGAAATCATATTGCACAGAGATTGCATGTGACTTTCAGTGCAGTGCGAATCACATCTGATCTCTGACGTCGCACCAGGAGTTAATTAGGGCTAATTAGAGTAAAATTAAAGGGTTAATAAGAGGTTAACCACTTCCCAACCAGCCACCACAGATATACTGTGGCAGGTTGGCTCCCCTGCGCGAATCAACATCAGTCTGTGCGATCTCTCTCTTCTCCCAGGCAGCCCACCCCCCAATATAGTTAGAAACACCTCCCAGGGAACACATTTTTATAGCACTGATTGCTGTATAAATGTCACTAGTCCCAAAAGTGTCAAAAGTGTTCGTTCTGTATGACGTAATGTCGCAATCCTGCTAAAAATCACTGATCACCACCATTACTAGTAAAAAAAATTAAACATTTTGTAGACGCTATAACTTCAATATCAATATACACTCTTTATGATTTTTTTTTTTACAAAAAATAAGTAGCAGAATACATCTTGGCCTAAACTGATGATTACATTTGTTTTTTTATTTATTTATTTTGGATATGTATTAGGCTTCATTTCCACTGGCGTTTTTACAGCCACTTTTCTGAGCGTTTTTTACAGCTTAACCACTTAAGGACCGCCGCACGCCTATGTACGTCCACACAATGGCTCGTACAGGCACAAGGGCGTATATATACGTCCTCGCCTTTGTGCGGTTCGGGGGTCCGCGGCGTGCGGCGGTCCCCCTGGCTCTGGGAGCGATCGCCGACGAGCGGGCGGATGTCCGTCTTTTTCGCCCCCCCCCCCCGCGATCGCTCCCAGCCAATGGGAGCGCTCCCCCTTCGTGTCACTTCCTCCTCCTGTGTTTACACAGGAGGAGGAAATTATGTCATCTCTCATCGCAGCAGTGTTTTCCACCGCTGCTGATGAGAGAAGACATCCACAGTAAGTGTGCACCAACAATTGCAATTGTCAGGTAAACATACGCAGTAACGTATCCTTCCGGGGCTAACATGGTTAAACAGAGAAACATAAAAAAAAATAAAAAATAAACCCACACACGGGACAGTGTCAGGCCTCGTACACACGGCCGTTTTCCTCGACAAAATCCATCAAGAAACTTGGTGGCAGAGCTTTTTTGCCGAGGAAAATGGTCGTGTGTATGCTTTTCATCGAGAAAACTGACATGGAACTCGACGAGAAAAAATTAGAACAAGTTCTCTTTTTCCTCGTCAGGAGTCTCAATTTCCTCGTCGTGTTCCTCATCGGGCTGTTTTTCGACCAGAAACACGTTTGTGTATGCTTAGAAACCCGCGCATGCTCAGAATAAAGTATGAGATGGGAGCGCACCTTCGGTAAATGTAGCGTTTGTAATGGAGATAGCACATTCGTCACGCTGTAACAGACTGAAAAGTGCAAATCGTCTCTTACCAAACTTTTACTTAACGCGCAGTAACATGAGATTAGCAAAAGCAGCCCCAAGGGTGGCGCCAGTGGAATCGAACCCCCTGTCGTCGTACGTGTTGTACGTCGCCGCTTTTGAGAACGAGGAGATTTGGTCTTGACAGTGTGTACGCAAAGAAAGCTTGTCAAGTTTCTCGACAAGCCTAACAAGGAACTCGTCGAGGAAAACAATGTTTCATTTACAATGAGTTCCTCGATCGTGTGTGCAAGGCCTAAAAATAAAAAACTCTGTGCTCTACGTAAAAGGTGTTCAAACCACACACGTGATTGTTAGAGTGAGAGCAATAATTCTAGCAACAGTCCTCCTCTGTTACTCAAAATTGGTAACCTGTAGAAATTTTTAAACGTCACCTATAGAGATTTTTAAGGGTCAAAGTTCGTCGCCATTCCACTAGCGGGTGCAATTTTGACATGTTGGGTATCCGTTTACTCGGTGTAACATTATCTTTCAAAATATAAAAAAAAAAAATTAGGCTAGGCTTACTTTACTGTTTTCTTTTTTTTTTTTTATAAAAAAAAAGTGTATTTAAAAAAAAAATGTTTTTTGTAAGACCGCTGCGCAAATACGGTGTGACAAACTATTGTAACGGCCACCATTTTATTCTCTAGGGCGTCTGAAAAAATATATGTATATATATATTTGTTTATGGGTTATAAGTAATTTTCTAGCAAAAAAATTTAAAAATGTAACTTGTAAACAACAAGTTTGAAAATTAGGCCTGGTCCTTAATGTACAGCGGGCGTTGTTCAACCTCTCCTGAATAATTTAATTTGATAGCTAGAAACCGGCATCTAAAAACGGTGGTTAAGCCGCATTTACATGCCGCGTTTGCGTCTAGAACCGTTTGAAAGTCTTTATCACATTGAAAAAAGTCTGTAAACGAAATGCTGCTAAACACGAGTTACCGCGTTTGGCGCTTGAAATGCCTCTAAGCGCATTTTTTGGGGTTCCAGAAAAGCCTCTAAAAACTTAACTGCCTAGAAACGATGAGAAACTACCCTGTGTACTGTACTGATAAGATAACATAGAGGAGAGTTCAGGGGCAGTTGAAAAAATGCCCAACTGCTCCTAAATGTCCGTTTACCAGCAGCAGTGTACATGAGGCCTTATGCCACACATACATGATCGGATTCCGCTCAAGCTTGGCTTGCATACACACGGTCACACAAAAGTAGGGCTACAACTAATGATTATTTTCATAACCGATTAGTTGGCCAATTATTGTTTCGATTAATAGATTAATCGGATAATAGCCTTAAAATAAAATAAAAATTGCATTTAAAAAAATGTTGGGGCCAATTTGTTGTTGGGCAGATTACAAAACACAAATTGACGCAAAAACACATTACATGCTTTTCTGCAGCTTCTCCATTGGAGTATATTGTACCAAAAAAAAACAAAATGGCACCGTTTTGCGTTAAGTCCTTGCCCTTTCCAAATACGCAGCAGCTGAAAAGAAATCATGGACCTATAGGTAAACATGTAAATGAACTGTAGTGTGTTTCTGAAAAAAGCACCACAAAACAGAGATGTGAACCCAGGCCTGAGATGTCATAATGGAGTTAAAAAAAAAAAAAACTACAAAAAGAGCAAATAATCGCTACTGTAAGGGGTTCATTTTTTTACTGTGGGACAGTGAAAGTAATATTTACAGTAGCGATTTGCTGTTTTTGTACTATAAAGGGCTAATTTTAGTTTTTTTAACCCCATTATGTTACTAGGAGATTAATCGATTATGAAAATTGTAATCGATTTCATAAATCAATTAGTTGTCGATTAATCGATTAGTTGTTTCGGCCCTACACAAAAGTTCTCTGAACTATCGACCTTCAAGAACGCAGTGACGTACAACACTACGACGAGCCGAGAAAACAAAGTTCAATGCTTCTGAGCATGCGTCAAATTGTTTCCGAGCATGCGTCGGAATTCTGTGTGTCAGAATTGCTACAGACGATCGGAATTTCCGATTGGAAATTTTTCCGTTGGAAAATATGAGAACCAGCTCTCAAATTTTTGTTGGTGGAAATTCCGACAGGAAAAGTCTGATGGAGCCTACACACGGTCGGAATTTCCGACCAAAAGCTCACATCGGACTTTTCTTGTCGGAAATTCCGACCGTGTGTACGGGGCATTAGTGGTAATGTATAAACCGCTGGTAACAAAACTGAGTACACCCCTAAGTGAATATGTCCAAATTGGGCCCATAGTGTCAATATTTTGTGTGGTCACCATTTTTTTCCAGCACTGCCTTAAAGGGGTTGTAAAGGTTTTTTTTTCTCAATAGGTTCCTTTAAGCTAGTGCATTGTTGGTTCACTTACCGTTTCCTTCGATTTCCCTTCTAAATGTTTTTTTTTCTTTGTCTGAATTTCTCACTTTCTGTTTCTCCTCAGTAAGCTTGCCCCCATCATCCGAAGTGAGAAATTCAGACAAAGAAAAAAACATTTAGGAGGGAAATCGAAGGAAAGGGTAAGTGAACCAACAATGCACTAGCTTAAAAGGAACCTATTTAGAAAATAAAAAACAAACCTTTACAACCCCTTTAACCCTCTTGGGCATGGAGTTCACCAGAGCTTCACAGCTTCCCACTGGTTTCATCTTCCACTCCTCCATGACTAAATCACAGAGCTGGTGTATGTTAGAGACCTTGCGCTCCTCCACCTTCAGTTTGAGGATGCCCCACAGATGCTCAATAGGGTTTATAGGTCTAGAGACATGCTTGGTCAGTCCATCACGTTTAGAGTCGGTTCACACTGGGGCAAATTGGGATCCGACTTGAGGTCGCCTCAAGTCGTCCCAAGTCGCGCTGTAGAGAAAAACAATGTCAGTGAATGGGAGCGGTGTTAATACACACTACTCATGTCGCTCCGACTTCAGAAAAGGTTCCTGTACGACTTCAATCCGACTTCTAGGCGACTTGTACCCATTGATTTCAATGGAAGTCGCCTCCAAGTCTGATCACTGTCTTAACTGAAGCGACCTTTCAGCAAGATAACATACATTTCTCAGGCAAACCCCTCCCTCTCCCAGAGCTGATTGTTGTTTTATTGGCCACTGGAATGTCTCCTGTCCTGGAGACGACTTCAAGTCGTGTTGTAAATCGCCCCAGATCGCCCTGTGGTTCATGCTCAAGTCGTGTCGGAGTCGCCTCTGAAAGTCGCGCTGGAAGTCGTGTCGCCCCAGTGTGAACCGACTCTTACCCTCAGCTTCTGATCATGTAGTCAAAACAATCTGAACAAAATAAAATTTGATATATTATGATGGAAAGGTGTGAAGCCAGCCATCACCTGTGCTCACATGATTCAGATGCTGTTGGATGACCTTGTGTATGAGCCCCTTACATCTACAATTGTTTTGGATGTGCCCCATTAAGCATTAGACATGTGCATTCGTTTTCGTCCGAATGCATTTTCTTCCAAATATTGGGTATTTTCGTTATCGTTTTAACAAACAAAAACGAACGTGCAGAATCTGAAATCCAAAAGATCCAACATAAAAAAATGCTTTATTTTTGTTGCTACAACATTTCAATATAGATAGAAGATTCGACATGACTCTGACAATAGCAATCTGTGTCTATCAAATCTGCGGTCGAATGTGCCTAACCGCAACTCTGTTAGTCCAAGATTATTCTACATAGAGAGAAAAGATTTGACATTATAGAGACAGTTTTGGGGTAGACCATTCGACATGAACGATGAAAATTCGACGAAGCAGCGAAAAACATACAAACGTCGAATCTGTCATTGAAGGCTTATGGTGTCTGTCGAAAGTTCTAAGAAGATTCGACAAGCAGCTAAACTGTACGACGCTGCAATCGTACATTTCCAGTTAAATGCTCTGCCCATAGACTATAGCAGAATTTGAATGTTGGTTGATTAGTAATAATAAGTTATAAATATAATTATTACTAGTGTCATACAACATTAGAATTATTTTATAGCTTGAAGGCGGAGCATTCGACCGGAAATGTACGATTGCGGCCTTGTACAGTTTAGTTGCTCTGTCGAATCTTCTTAGAATATTCGACAGACACCATAAGCCTTTAATGACAGATTCGACCTTAATTTGAATTTTCGGACTAATGCATTTTTTAACGAAACAAAATAAATAAAAACGAATTTCGGGAGTAACTAAATAAATGTATTTTTCGGACGAAAACGAAACAAAATATTTCAGTGTGCACATGTCTAAAGCATTAGCTTTTTAGCTAATACTAGAAAGTTGAAATATTACATTGTATTTACTACAAGATATACTTCCCTATGCTCTAATTTTTATAAACAAGTCCTGGGGTCATTCAGTTCAAATTAAATTTGAAAGCCATGCCTGAGGGTATACTTTGAACAGAGTGCAATTCATGAAAAGGAATGCTCCATTAGATTTGAACCCTTGCTTTGGTCACCATTTAACTAAAATGAATTTAATCTGGAGGCAGAAGATAACTGTGAGACCAGCTGTCAGGTAATTTCAGAAAACACATTTAACTAATAACTAACATATCTTTAAGAAAATCTTTGCAAAGACGCCTTGGGGGCTGCCATTGATCACCTGCTTCTGTCATTCTGATCCACAGGTTTCATTGCTTTCTGAATAAATCTAGTTTATTTGCTACATGAGTAGAGAACTCTCACTTTGCAAATTGAATGTTCACTTGGTTTAAGCCGGCCATAGTCTGAGTGATTGTTTTCCCTGCAATCACGGGCTGCAGGAAAGAAAATCAATGGATTCCCCCATCGACACAATCACTGTCGATGGAGGAATCCCTCCCACAGAGCCATTGTGTTCTCCCATCGGGGGAGGCCGTCCCTGCCGGGAGAACACAGTGATTATTGTTAGCAACGATAACAGTCAATAGCAATAATTACATGTAAAATCTGAGGCCTCATACAGACAACTGTTTTCCTCGACAGAATCCATCAAGAAACTTGGTGGCAGAGCTTTTTTGCCGAGGAAAATGGTCGTGTGTATGTTTTTCATCGAGAAAACTGTCGTGGAACTCAATGAGAAAAAAAGAAAACAAGTTCTCTTTTTCCTCGTCGGGAGTCTCAATTTCCTTGTTGTGTTCCCCGTCAGGCTGGTTTTTCGACGAGAAACACGTTCGTGTGTATGCTAAGAAAACCGCACATGCTCAGAAGGGTGGCGCCAGTGGAATCAAACTTCCCCTTTATAGTGCCGTCATACGTGTTGTAGGTCACCGCGTTTGAGAACGTCGAGATTTGGTCCTGACAGTGTGAACGCAAAGAAAGCCTGTCAAGATTCTCGACAAGCCTGACAAGGAACTCGTCGAGGAAAACGATGTTACATTTACGACGAGTTTCTCGGTTGTGTGTACGAGGCCTGACATGCTGGTTGTACCCAAGTTGATTGATCGATCAACTTGAGTACATTCAGCCAGTCCATACATGGTTCAACTCTCGCCCTGTTCTTACCATCTGTGGCTTTATGCCCAGCGGGCTGAACGAAAAAAAAACAACTGAGGAACTCACTGTAGTAACTATGCGATGTTAGTACAGCAATATCCCCGCTGAGCTTTTGTTCTGACATGGGGACTGCCCGGGAGACTGCCTACAACCCCCCCCCCCCCCACCAGAACACACCAGTCAGCTGATTAGATGCAGTTCAGCTGCTGGTTTTCCAGCATGGCCATTCGACAGAAGCTGCAGCACGCTGTCCATTGAGAGCGCAGGTTTTTGTGTGTGGGTTTTTTGTTTCCTTGCACATGATTTGGTTTCACCTCATTATTTTAGGGCTGTTACTGATCAAAATTTTTGTGTTCGATTAATCATTTTGTTTTTTAATCGATTAATCGACTAATTTTCGATTAATTATAACGCACATACAGATCCAACTACTTTTAGCTGATCTCCTTCCAGGCCGATTCCCAGTGCAGCTCCAACCACTGGAAAAATGGATAGCAGGATACAAAAAAAAACACACAAAGGCAGCACTCGATGGGAATAACATTAAAACTTTTATAGTCTTCAAGTAGGTAACCAAATAAATATTGCACTTGAGACAAAATCGATGTAGCTACATAAACTGTAAAAATGGTGCGAGTAATACCAAACGGTACCAAAAGCAGTCATAAAAACATGTAGCTAAGTATGATACTGGTATAAAAATGTGTACAACGATACCACTGCTGAATCCAGGTGAGGAGGTTAACATCAGTCCGTCTGCATGTAGATGTCCCGTGAAGGGAACTATCACAACTCCCAGTGGATGGCTGTAGAATCCCAGGTTGATAGAGGGAAGTGATAGAGGGAAGTGTAACAGCCCTTGCGTGTGGCAGATAGTAAGGCCTGCAGAAATGAAGGCACAGCAAAGGAGCCCTTCAGATGGACACGGCAAGCCCCGCCGGTGTCTGTGATGTTACCAGATCTCCGACGGAACTCCCTGAAGGCCCAGAAGCCGGCGGAGAGGCGAGTACCAATCAAAAGAATTTTAATCGATCAAAAAAATTAAAGATTAATCGATTAATTAAAAGTTAATTTGCACAGCCCTACATTATTTATTAGCAAACTGAAAACTATCTACTCTTTTAGAAAGTAAACTCCACTGATGCTGAACAGGCTTATAGGCAGTGAAATCAGAAATCCTTATTTTCTTTATTATCACTCCTTGTTCCGCACTGTATCTATCTGTGGAGGCAGTCAGGACTTTTTTCAGCGGAACACAGCACCTCCAGCACTGAGTGTATGTATGTAATGGCAAGGGGTGCTGGAGTGTGCTGCGGGGTCTATTGATGCTGGCTGATCAGGGATCTATTCTAGCTGGAGGGGATCTATTTTGTAGGCGGGGTCTATTGTTGCTGTTGGGGACTGTTTGTTGGGGGTGGGGTCAGTTACTGCTGGGAGAGATCTACTGTTGAGGGAGGGGGACTATTGTTGCTGGCTGCTGGAGTCTATTGATGCTGGCTGTGGGGGGCTCTGTTGTTCCTGCCGGGGGGGGGGGGTTGTTTCAGGTGGTTCACTGTTGTTTGTGGGGGTCTATTGTTTCTGGGGGGGGGCTCTATTGTTACTGGCTACAGGGGACCTATTTTACTGCTTTTCCTGTTATCATTAATACAAATTACTTATCACCACAAAATGACACTTGGTTCTGTATTCTCTAAAAGGGAAATAATGGGAGGTGGGTAGGGGTGGAACCAAGGAATGGTGTTCAGAGGTGGGTAGGGGTGGAGAAAAGGGGGGACTTAGAAAGGAGGAGTTCCTGCACCTATTCTCTGAGAAAAAAAAAAAGCCCTGGAGGCAACCATCTTGGTAGAGGAGCACGGTTTTATGTCCTCATGTCGGAGATCCACTTTCCCCTAATGACTGCTGAGGGAACAGTTAAAAGCAGTAGGATAGTTGTATAAAGCACAGAATAAGGCCAAAGCACGAGAAGTCCACAGGTATAGATTCCTCCCCGGCAAGGGGATCAGAAAACACAAAAGCAGTGACTTCACCACATCTCAGTAAATAGCAGTTAGAGGGAGCAGTGCCTTAGATTTCATACTGTAGATACAGTTATGAAGAGTGCCTAGGCACCAGAAGTGCACCCCAGATAGAAAGCATGTGTGCTGCAAGTTTGAAAATGACTTGTTAAGCTATTGCTAGATTTGCCTGGCTTCACAACTTTGTTGCACAATTGCAGGAAGTCCGCATTGCATGACTCCAGATCAAATTTCTTTGCAAACATTCTGTAAGGCCCCGTACACACGACCGAGCTTCTCGGCAGAATCCAGCGAGAAGCACGCTGGGAGACATATTCTGCCGAGGTTCTCGGTCGTGTGTACACTTCCGACGAGCGTCCCGTCGGGAAGCTCGTCGAGCCAAAAAAAGAGAGCACGCTCTCTTTTTCCTCGTTTTTCAATGAGGACTTTGGCTCGACGAGCTTTTCCGACCGCTCATCGGGAACCTCGTCAGGCGGAACGATGGGTTTAGCCCGACGAGGTTCTCGTACGCGTGTATGCGGCCTAAGTTCTGGTTCAGTTATGTTGTGCACAGGGGCGGACTGACAACTCATGGGGCCCCCGGCAATAGGAGATTAAGGGGCCCCCAGGCCATAGGAGATTATGGGGCCCCCCAGCCATAGGAGATTATGGAGCCCCCGGGCCATAGGAGATTATGGAGCCCCCGGGCCATAGGAGATTATGGAGCCCCCAGGCCATAGGAGATTATGGGGCCCCCGGGCCATAGGAGATTATGGGGCCCCCGGGCCATAGGAGATTATGGGGCCCCCGGGCCATAGGAGATTATGGGGCCCCCAGGCCATAGAGGATTATGGGGCGCCCAGGCCATAGGAGATTATGGGGCCCCCAGGCCATAGGAGATTATGGGGCCCCCAGGCCATAGGAGATTATGGGGCCCCCAGGCCATAGGAGATTATGGGGCCACACAGTATACACACACACACATACAGTATACAGACACAGTATACAGACACAGTATACACACACAGTATACATACACACAGAATACAAACACACACTGAAAAGGTACTGGAGAGGTGGGGCAGCTATAATCTTGGGATTTAAAAAAACACAGATTTGTACATACTGTCCCTGGTTTTACTAAGGCTGGCATCCCTGATGGGCCCCCGTAGTGGCATGGGGACCTCGGGCAGTGCCTGGGTGCCTGAATGGTCAGTCCGCCCCTGGTTGTGCAATAATCATACCACCACAGGGGTCACTGTGACTGAATTTCCATGCTGTAGTTTTGCAGAGCTCTTGCTGTAGACTCACCACTGCAACTTTTCTCTTGCTAGAGCCTTGCCATACAAATTTTTTACAAATTGTAAAAGTGTCAGCTAGAACTAGTGCTCTGCAAGTGTACAACTTGCCAGTGAAAATGTGCAGCAAGTTAACAGACTAACAATTCAACACTGCCACAAATTTGTGGCAAGTTATCCTTGCTATCTGGGACTGTTGTTTTTCAGGGGGAATCGAACACAAAAAAGGTAATTTCTTCAATGTATTGCTCAAGCACAATTAAAATTTAAACACAGTTGATTGATAATAAATGGCTTCAGCTAAACACTAACCATATGTGAAAGAAAATTTCTTGTGTTATTCATATCCTCTGAAAAATGGCCAATAAATCATAAATTCTGCAAACTATGTAAACTTATGAGCCCAACTGTATATATACATCTACATACACATATATATATATATATATATATATATACACACACACACACACACACACATATATATATTTATATATTATATATTTATTAATTTTTTGGGATATATTTCAAGATTCTATAGCTGCAAAAGTACAGATAAGCAATATTTTAGTATTTCATAAAAGAAATAAAGATTTACTGCTTAAAGCGACCCTGTGCAATTTTTGTCCCTCTGCTTGGGAGAAAAGGAAAATAGTAGTTATTATTAGGAGCATACAATTTATTATCCTTGGAGATAAGCTGCTAGGTACACAGAGCTATCTGATGCTTTGTGATTAGATAATGTACCGGTAATTGGTAATGGCCTGCTCATGCACCATAGACCTTCACACAGGATTTTAGTACCAGTTGCAGCAAGAATAAAGTGTATTGCTGCGGCTGAATTCACAGGTAGCTGCGGATATTTGCAGCTGCTCAGCCCTAACAAAAGCAATCACAGACTGGCAGCGGACGCAGCTCTCCGCAGTTGTTGGCATGTAACTTAACATGGAGCAATGACCTGTGGTTATATGACGTCCAGCAGGATAACAGCCGCTGCGCGCCCATTGGATGCCCACACTGGACCACCAGGATGCCGCCCAGGACCACCAGGGAAGCACCTAACATGTGGATGACCAGGTAAGTCCCCCCATGGCCATCCACATGTACAAATGTATGCATAACATATGCCAATCAGTACTCACAAATGGGCACTGACTGGCACCATCATGGCACAAACAAAATGTGTAATGCCCATCATTGCCACCCACCAGTGTCATCAGTGCCCACCTATCAGTGCCCGTCTGTGCCACCCATCAGTTCCACCCATAAGTACTCATCAGTGCCACCCATAAGTACTCATCATTGGCACCCATAAGTACCCATCAGTGCCACCCATAAGTACCCATCAGTGCCGCTTACCAGTGCCACCTATCAGTGCCCATCACTGCCACCTATCAGTGCCCATCACTGCCACCTATCAGTGCCACCTCATCAGTGCCACATCATCGGTGCCCATCAGTGCCGCCTTATCAGTGCCAGTCAGTGCAGCCATATCAGTGCCGTGAGTGCAGCCATATCAGTGCCCGTCATTGAAGAAGAAAAGGTACTTATTTACAAAACAAATTAACAGAAACAAAAGAAAAACATATTTTTTTTGAAAATTTTCACTCTTTTTTTATTTGTTGCGCAAAAAATAAAAATTGCAGAGGTGATCAAATACCACTAAAAGAAAGCTCTATTTGTGGGAACAAAATGATAAAAAATATGTTTGGGTACAGTAGCATGACTGCGCAATTGTAAATGATATAGCTGGTGTCAAAACGTATCACATGTGCAGCACCATGACAACTACAGAATAAAAAATGATTTGTTTATGCATACAGAGATCAGGCTTGTTAGCAGACCTGGAAAAAGCAAGTCTCTATTAAGCAACATCCAAGATTATTATCCCATTAGCCCCCACATAAAAGAAACCTGCTAAATATTATCCCATTAGCCCCCCCCCCCCACCCCCCACATAAAAGAAACCTGCTAAATATTATCCCATTACCCCCCCCCCCCCCCACATAAAATAAACCTGCTAAATATTATCCCATTACCCCCCCCCCCCCCACATAAAAGACACCCGTCTTATTTTATTTGGTTAGCCCTTTCAGAAAAGAGAACTTCACTCCATTAGCATCCTCATTGTAAACTTCATATTTCCCATCCAGTCTACAACCCAGGATTCCAGCAACTAATTAACCCTTTCATGTTTATTTGTTTTTTGGCACAGGCTGAGTTTCACAGCCGCACCTTTAAAGCCAAAGACTGCTCAGATCAATCTGGCACCCTAAAACTTTAAAGCGCATATTTCCACCTTTTTCAAAAACCGTATAATTGCACCCATATTGAAAAAAAGCTAAAGTGCATTATTTTTTTTATTTTTTCCATTGGGGCCTGCAAAGTATTGCCACCACAAGCAGTGCATCACTGGTGCAAAGCACAGGCCCTGCAGCTTATTCCTTCCATTTCAGGTCTGTATGGAGGTACCAGAGGTAAAAACCTTCAGTTATGGGGCTGGAGGAAGAACTCAATAGACTACGAGTGTGGTGATGCCGCAGCGCTTGTGCTCCATTGAGAACTATGAGCCCCTTGGTTGGTGTGGCAGATGGGTCTTGTAGTCTTTTATTCACAGATCTGCTGTGTAAATAGATCTGAAAATGCGTCTGTAAACCTGTGTACAGCTGGATAGTCATTACTATGGCCCGGAGGTGCGCGGAAGCTATGTATACCAACGCTGCTTTAAACTTCTCCACAACTTTATCCCTGACCTGTGTTCCTTGGCCTTCATGATGCTGTTTTTTGACTAAGGTTCTCTAACAAACCTCTGAGTTCTTCACAGAACAGCTGTATTTATACTGAGATTAAATTATACACAGGTGGACTCTATTTACTAAGAAGGTGACTTCTGAAGGCAATTGGTTCCACTAGATATTAGTTAGGGGTATCAGAGTAAAGGGGGCTGAATACAAATGCACGCCATATTTTTTACATATATGTAAACATTTTGTAAAACCATTTATCATTTTCCCTCCACTTCACAATTATGTGTCACTTTGTGTTGGTCTATCACATAAAATCCCAATTTATGTTTTTGGTTGTAACATCTCAAAATGTAGAAAATTTCAAGGAGGTATGAATACTTTTTCAAGGCACTTATATAAAAACAGATCAGAGAGGTTGGCGAAGCCTGACAATACTGGACCTACGTCTGTACAGAATTTCTTCCATAATTGACTTTTAATCACTAACTGATCGATAACAATGGAGTCGGTTTACTTTGTCAATGATAGTCACACATTTTGCAATATGCATGATAGAACATCATTATAAGGTCTCACAAACATATACAGCTAATGGTTACCTTCCTTAACCTCCCTAGCGGTATGACTCTTTCTGATTTTAGGTGCTGAAAGCGGTACAATTATTTGCAAGGAAATTTGGCATTTTATACTGTAGGCCTGCAATTCTTAGGAATAACTCACTTAAATCTGACCAAACAAGAGTCTAAGGCCGCGTACACACGATCAAATTTATCTGCTGAAACTGGTCCGACGGACCGTTTCAGCAGACATCTCCGATCGTGTGAACGGGCTATCGGACATGTTTTCCCAGCGAACAAATTTCAAAGCATGCTTTGAAATTTGTCCGCCGGAGACATGTCCGTCGGATATGTTCGCTGGTGAGTACACTCACCTGCGGACATAACTGTCCACGCATGCGTCGAATGGATTCGACGCATGCGTGGAAGTATTTTACTTCCTGGAGTAGTGATGTGGCGGCCACCACGTCACCGCGTCCTCAGCCAGAGGGTATTTTCGTCCGATGGTGTGTACACACCATCAGACCAAAATCCGATGAGACATGTCCGCTGGAAACGGTCTGTCGGACATGTTTGAGCGGACATGTCTCATCGTGTGTAATAGGCATCCCGGTATGATTTTTTTTTAAAAACAAAATTATAAATTATAATATAATAAATAATTATAAATAATTATAACAAATAATAATATAATTATAATAAAAATTATTCAATAATGTACTCAACTCAAAATCACTGAAATTTGCTCAGTTGCAGAATTTTTGCTGTCATTACTTTTATTTTTTTATGACGAATTTCCCCACAAATCGCTATCGCTCAATTCTGAAAGTGATTATAATTTATTATCGATGTTTTCTAGCTGCTCTAAAACCATTTTTGACATAAAGGGACACTTTTGGTTGCTATGGACAATCTACAGTTTCCAGGCAGAAAGAACAGTTTTTATTATATAAAAGTACATGCAGGGCACTGGGCAGACCACTAGGCACAAAGGGGGTGTGTATTTTTTACATACAGTACTGTAATCTATAAGATTACAGTATACTGTATGTAATGTGTTTGTTTACTTTTTTGAATTTGGCACCGTTCTCCGCTCCTGTGCGTCGTAACGTCGCAGGGACTATGTGAATCGAGCGAGGACCCGCTCGCTCACACAGCGTGGATGCATCGCTGGATTTCATGTCCTCATTGTTTGTTTTTTGTGTAATCCTTCTCTGTTCTGCACACTTCCTGGTTGTCTGTTTCCTTATGAAAAAAGTACTGGGAGCTTCTCTCTGTGGTCTCTAATCAAGAAGGTGTGATTACTGTGTGTCTAAAACCCCTCAGTTTCATTTTAAAAACAAACACTGCCCTGTATTGGCTCTTTGTCTCTGTCCTTCACAGAAGGATGAAACTAGATGAAAAACTGAAAGTGCAGGTACATTATATGATTGATTTTTATCTATTTTTAATCATTTTTAAAAGAAATCAGTTAACTATTATGTCTCTATACCCTGTAAACAGTCATTTCAGCAAAAAAAAATGTTTTCCTTTACAACTCCTTTAAGTGGTTAAAGTGGATGTAAACCCCCCCAAAAAATGTTTTCTTTGCTGTCACAATGTACACTACAGTATAAGATTTCCTATCATCTGTGCCCAGTTTTGCCACACAGAGTTAATCCAGCTCTGAGCAATCCTCTTTTATTGTTCAGTGAAATAAAACAGACTTGCAGAGAAAAATCTTAGTCTGTTCCGCCCCCTTGCTGCGAGTGACAGGTTATTTACATATCTCATGCACTAGTCTGGAGACGGGCATTATTTTTTAATTCCCACCCCCACTCCTTTTCTAAAGTCATGTGGTTACTTTTCTGGATTTTGACTGGATGTTAGTGATCATAGCAGAATTTAGTGTAAGGGGAGTGTAGAGGTGGGCGGGGAGTCTACTGACATCACAACTCCACCCACAGAGCTCCAGACAACAGATCCACCCACAGAATCTGCAGGTTTTCAGTCTTATAACGGACAGAGGGGAGACATTTGACAGGTAAGGATACATGCAAAGGGCATCTATATCCTTATAGATCAGCACTATGGCAGTAGTTTAGAAAGAATAAGAGTGGGTTTACTTTAACCTCTTGTCAGCCACCTAACACATATGGGCGTCAGCAGGGTGGGTGAACGAAAAGAAAAAAATACAGATCCCTGTACCAACACAAACAATGTGTGATGCGATGATCTCTCGTGCCACGCTAATGTAGTCTGACAGGGGAGGGGGACTTACCACCCACCAGAATACACATATCAGTGCTTGCAGCCATTGGCTTCAAACAATAATCCAATGCTGGTTTTCCAGCATGACCATTCAATAGGAAATGGTTGTTATGCCTAGTACACATGATGAGAGTATCGGACGATTGATCGGCCGTTTTTTTTTGCATGCTAGTCTCATATCGAAAACGAATAAGTTACTAAAGTTACAAGAATTCTCATAAGACAATACAACTTCCCGCAATGATGTAATGCATTGTATTGTATTGTAATGTAATGTATTCTTTCATTTCCGAGCATTTCCCGGTCTTGGTCACTTGATTTTTTTTGGGTTGAGTACTGTACTGATTAAAGTGGTAGTATACTCTACTACAGGTAAGCCTATAATAAGGCTTACCTGTAGGTATAAAGAATATCTCCTAAACCTGTACGGTTTAGGAGATATTCCCCTCGCAATACGCTGCCGATTGCAGCGGCGCATGAGCAGGGGGGTCCCTCGGCTGAAGGGCTGGCAGCCGCCGGACCTTGCCGAATTGAAAACTCCCGCGTACATGCGCGGGAGTGACGACATCGCCGCTCCAACCAATCACAGCGCTGGAGCGGCGATACCCTGAAGACACGCCAGGCAAGATGATATCTCGCTCGGCGTGAACCAGGTAAGTTCCCTACACCTCGTTTTAAGGTAAGTATTTCATAATGAGCTGGTATGCGGTGCATACCAGCTCATTATGGCTTTTCCTTTTCAGGTGTAAAATATATTTATGGTCGTGGCCCTCTGACTGAGAGTGATGTGGATCACATAAACACGCGACAAGACTTACAACATAAATAGACCTGAAGTGTGCCTTGGTGGTCTGGTCAGTATGCCAAGAAAAGGGGGCATACCCAAAGTAAGTAATGGGTAGTTATTTGAACAAGGATATGCTAAGAAGTGCCCTGAAAAAGGGAAGGGCGGGAGGGTGTCGAATGCGATTGAATGCGCAGACTCACGGACATGAGGTGAGCTGGGAAGAGTCGGCCCAGTGACGTGTAGTACTGCACACTGAACCGACCAAAGAACATGTGTGAGTGGGCTGCTTAAATACCCTCCGGGCTCCTACCATAAACTCAGGCCACCATACTGGCCTTCTTATTTATGGTCGTGGCCCTCTGACTGAGAGTGATGTGGATCACATAAACACGCGACAAGACTTACAACATAAATAGACCTGAAGTATGCCTTGGTGGGCAAAAGACTCAGATAGGGAAATAGGTTATATTGATTTATTTTATTTATTGAGCCAGCTTGGTAAAGGCTTGTGTCATTTCTTCCTGAGGATTTGGGATGTATGTGGCAAAACAAGGAGACTTCCCATCAGCTTGGTATCTTGATTACGTGGTCTGGTACTCCCTGTTGGGAGGCAGTTGAGGCTGCTCTAATTCGGAAAGAATGTCCAGAGAACTGACTGGGGTTTGAAGCCCAAGTTGCTTAGGATTCTGACATGCTTGACAAACTGGCTGCCACTCGGAGCTGGTTTAGAAAGGGTAGCAACAAGCTACCATCAGATTGGCTGGGTAGATGGAGCAGTAGTCGGTCGAGCACCGTTACTGGGCGTCAGGCATTGTTAGTCTGAAACAGGTTGATGTCAACCCCCGGGGCTGGTTTGTTGCGTTTGCAGACTGAGAGTGTAGGGGTTCGAAAGCGAGTCGGGTGGCGTCGGAGCAGTGTCTGACTGCCAGAGCCACTGACTGTAAATTCACTAGGTCGTAGGGAACCGTAGAAGGCCTGGTAGATGGCTGCTTGGGTGACTATGCTGGGCAAGGCCCTAAATGGGGAACAAGTAAGGATTTCAGACATGTCCCTAAAGAGGGCACTCTTGAAAGGTAGGCGCTTGCCACTGACTACAGGTTGGTGCTTCTGTATGCCCTGTAGGAGGGACTTGACTGCATGGGCTCGAGAATACTGACAGTTTACTGGGGTCCTGCAGGGACAGGAAATGCTGGACGCCATCTAGATATGGTGTGATAGTATTGTGAGAAAGGGTCAGCTGCGTGTGGCAATACGATATGAAGACTAGGACGTGTTTAACGTTGCCTATTGCTGCTCCGAGGCAAGTGGCCAAAAATTAGCGGTTAGTGTTCCAAGCAGTGCGATAGGCCTTCAGTGTGTTGCGTGCCAAGGAGTGGTTAATAAGCTGGGTTGAGTTGGTGAGATGCTACTTCAGTCCATCGTCAGCAATGACCAGGGTGGGACAGGGATGGTTATTGGGTCGGCTCCAGGCTCTTGCTGGAAAAACAAAGTAAGGTTGGAATGGGACAGAGCATCAGCTGCGATTTTGCATTTGCCTGGAATATGTCTACAGAAGATATTAAACTGGTGATGAAGTGACAGCTGCGCGAGCCTGCGCAGGAAGGACGTGATGGGGAGAGGCTTGATCTACCTTAATTGATTAAGTCGGCTGTGGCCTGATTGTCTGTGGTGAAGAACACTGTCTGTCCAGTTCAAGTGTGGCCCCAGACCTGGGCAGCTGCCACAATGGGGTACAGCACGAGGCGTGATGAAGACTGGGTAAAGCAGAAATTTAAGAGAATTTCTGGGGGCCAAGGTTTGGAGAACCAGTGGCGGACGAAAAATGCACGCAAAAGCCTGTGGTGGCTCGGCTGACACTGCCGGTATGAAGATTGAAATGCTGTTCTATCAGGTGGGGAAGTTGTCCCACATAGCTAAGTCTGCTACTGATGCTTGGTCTAGTTTGAGAATTTGGACTGGATCTAGCATTGGTGTGAAAAAATCAAGACAATACACAGGTGCTCAACAAGACGATATACGTGCACTCACTGACCAACGTGCACCCGCAGACCAACGTGCACCCGCAGACCAACGTGCACTCGCAGACCAACGTGCACTCGCAGACCAACGTGCACTCGCAGACCAACGTGCACTCGCAGACCAACGTGCACTCGCAGACCAACGTGCACTCGCAGACCAACGTGCACTCGCTGACCAACGTGCACTCGCTGACCAACGTGCACTCGCTGACCAACGCGTACCCGCTGACCAACGCGTACCCGCTGACCAACGTGTACTCGCTAACCAACGTGTACTCGCAGGCCAACGTGCACTCGCAGACCAACGTGCACTCGCTGGTGCTGGATGGAAACCTGAACTAACTGCAGGGAAAAATACAGGGAAAAGATGAGTGGCCCGCATGCCACTAAAGATGAATGGCCAACTAGGTGCCACTGTGTGTTTGTGTGGCAGATTGTTTGTCACTGAGGTGTGTTTGCAAGTTTAGTTTGTATTCGGGTTTGCACGTGGTGCGCGCTGCAAAGTGTTTTATACTACTGCAGACAATATTATGTGGTTGCAAGGGTGTCAGTGAGTGTCAGGTTGCTGGGATTATATTGTGTGGTTGCAGGGGCCTCGAGTATGAAGGTTGGTTTTGAGACAGCATTGCGTGGTTGCAAGGGTGTCAGTCTGGTTTGCTGAGACGATGTTGCGTGGTTGCAAAGGTCTCGATGATCATGAGGTTTGTTTTGAGATGGCATTGCGTGGTAGCAAGGGTCTCAGTCTGGTTTGCTGAGACGATATTGCACGGTTGCAAAGGTCTCGATGATTATGAGGTTTGTTTTGAGATGGCATTGCGTGGTAGCAAGGGTCTCAGTCTGGTTTGCTGAGACGATATTGCACGGTTGCAAAGGTCTCGATGATTATCAGGTTTGTTTTGAGATGGCATTGCGTGGTAGCAAGGGTCTCAGTCTGGTTTGCTGAGACGATATTGCACAGTTGCAAAAGTCTTGATGATTATGAGGTTGTTTTGAGATGGCCTTGTGTGGTTGCACGGGTCTCAACAAGTGAGGGGTTGCTGAGATGATGTTGCGTTTGCAATGGTCTCAAGTGAGTGTCGGGCTGCTGAGATGACTATGTATGGCTGCAAAGGTCTGAACGGGTGTCAGGTTGCTGAGACGAGATTGTGTGGTTGCAAAGGTCTAGACGAGTGTGAGGTAGCTGAGATGATATTACATTTGCAAGGGTCTCAATAAGTGGCAAGTTGTTGCGACAATATTCCTTTTTTTTATGAAAACGACTGTGAATGAAACGCTGGTAAATGTTAGTTACCACGTCTGGCAGTGTTTACAAGCCGTTACAGGCATTGGTGTTTCGAATGCCTCTGAACATCCGACTGAACCCGTTTTTTTTTTCCCAAAAAAGTTTCTAACTCAAGTGTCTAGAAACGACTATAATGATCCTGTGTAGATGTACTGGTAAGATAACAGAGGAGAGATTGGGGCGGCTGAAAAAACACCCAAGTGTTCCTAAACGTCCGTTTACCAACAGCAGTGTACATGAGGCCTAAGACAATTTGCCTGGCTGCAAGGATCTCAATGAATGCCAGGTTGCTGGGGTGAGACTGCGTGGTCACAAAGGTCTTTATCGAGTGGGAGGTTGCAAGGGTCTCAATGAGTGTGGGGCTTCTGAGACGGTATTGCGTTAGCAAGGGTCTAAACAAGGGTGTCAGGCTGCTGAGACGATTTTGTGTGGTTGCAATGGTCTCAACAGGTGTCAGGTTCCTGGGCCGAGATTGCGTGGTGCAATTTTTTTTTTTTTTAGCGTTTTTATTTTTTTTTACTTTTTTTTCTGCACTTTTATATTTCTTTTTTCTTTTGCGTTTTTTTTTTTATATATATATTTTTTTTTACTTTTTTTATATATATATTTTTTTGCGTTTTGCAAGGGTCTTAAGTGTGTCAGGCTGCTGAGACGATATACGCGTAGTTGCAAGGATCTCAATGAGTGCGAGGGCTGCTGAGACCATATTGCGCTTGCAAGGGTCTCAACAAGGGTGTCAGGCTGCTGAGACGATTTTGCGTAGTGGCAATGGTCTCAACAGGTGTCAGGTTGCCGAGGGGCTGAGATTGCGTGGTGGCAATTTTTTTTTTTTTTGGGGGGGGGGGGGGGGGGGTTTATTATTATTTTTTTTGGCGTTTTTATATATATTTTATTTTGCGTTTTGTAAAGGTCATGTGTTGCAAGGGTCTTAACAAGGGTGTCAGGCTGCTGAGATGATTTGCATGGTTGCAAGGTCTCAATCAATAAGAATTGGGTTACTGAGAAAGGATAGAAACAACTGATTTGTTTGTACCTTAAGCAAGCAGTATAGGGTAGAAGGACAACGCCTGTATGAATCGTAGGTTCCATAGGGGCCACTAATGAACGATATGGGAGACAACGAATAGTAGCAAATTGATAGGACTTAAAGAATTTAATACCAAATTTTACTTGCGACAGTGGGCCATGCGAGTGAGTTTGCAGCGGACTGTGGCTGGAGTGAAACATGTAGGAAAGGTGTAGCGATGCCATGCATGGGGCAAAACAACAAGGTTTGGTGTAGAAAATAGAACACGAGAAGTGCGTACGAATATTTTATAAGCTCCACTGTGGGAACCGAACATGATGCGGGTGACACCATGAGTGGCCACGAATTTTGACATGACAAACAAGCTAACAAATCCTACCAGGGACAGTGAACATGCAACTGGGTTTGCTTGGACTGGAGTGGATGTGCAACACATCCGAAGAGTGTGGCGTGGTGTGGTGTGGCGCCATGCATGACGCACAGGCAATAACTTTGGTAAATAAATGAGAGAGAAGAACCTTGTACAAACAATTCGTAAGTTCCGCTGCGGAAACTAAAATGCACGGCATGGGGGAAACATAGAATGGCAATGGTGGAAAGTATGCAATGTATCTGATACAAAACAGTTATAAAGAGAAATGACTGATACAAAAACGGTTGTAAAATGCATGAAACAAATCCGATACAAATCGGAAGTAAGGAGTGTTGAAGACGGGCATTATTTTTTAATTCCCACCCCCACTCCTTTTCTAAAGTCATGTGGTTACTTTTCTGGATTTTGACTGGATGTTAGTGATCATAGCAGAATTTAGTGTAAGGGGAGTGTAGAGGTGGGCGGGGAGTCTACTGACATCACAACTCCACCCACAGAGCTCCAGACAACAGATCCACCCACAGAATCTGCAGGTTTTCAGTCTTATAACGGACAGAGGGGAGACATTTGACAGGTAAGGATACATGCAAAGGGCATCTATATCCTTATAGATCAGCACTATGGCAGTAGTTTAGAAAGAATAAGAGTGGGTTTACTTTAACCTCTTGTCGGCCACCTAACACATATGGGCGTCAGCAGGGTGGGTGAACGAAAAGAAAAAAATACAGATCCCTGTACCAACACAAACAATGTGTGATGCGATGATCTCTCGTGCCACGCTAATGTAGTCTGACAGGGGAGGGGGACTTACCACCCACCAGAATACACATATCAGTGCTTGCAGCCATTGGCTTCAAACAATAATCCAATGCTGGTGTTCCAGCATGACCATTCAATAGGAAATGGTTGTTATGCCTAGTACACATGATGAGAGTATCGGACGATTGATCGGCCGTTTTTTTTTGCATGCTAGTCTCATATCGAAAACGAATAAGTTACTAAAGTTACAAGAATTCTCATAAGACAGTACAACTTCCCGCAATGATGTAATGCATTGTATTGTATTGTAATGTAATGTATTCTTTCATTTCCGAGCATTTCCCGGTCTTGGTCACTTGATTTTTTTTGGGTTGAGTACTGTACTGATTAAAGTTGTAGTATATTCTACTACAGGTAAGCCTATAATAAGGCTTACCTGTAGGTATAAAGAATATCTCCTAAACCTGTACGGTTTAGGAGATATTCCCCTCGCAATACGCTGCCGATTGCAGCGGCGCATGAGCAGGGGGGTCCCTCGGCTGAAGGGCTGGCAGCCGCCGGACCTTGCCGAATTGAAAACTCCCGCGTACATGCGCGGGAGTGACGACATCGCCGCTCCAACCAATCACAGCGCTGGAGCGGCGATACCCTGAAGACACGCCAGGCAAGATGATATCTCGCTCGGCGTGAACCAGGTAAGTTCCCTACACCTCGTTTTAAGGTAAGTATTTCATAATGAGCTGGTATGCGGTGCATACCAGCTCATTATGGCTTTTCCTTTTCAGGTGTAAAATATATTTATGGTCGTGGCCCTCTGACTGAGAGTGATGTGGATCACATAAACACGCGACAAGACTTACAACATAAATAGACCTGAAGTGTGCCTTGGTGGTCTGGTCAGTATGCCAAGAAAAGGGGGCATACCCAAAGTAAGTAATGGGTAGTTATTTGAACAAGGATATGCTAAGAAGTGCCCTGAAAAAGGGAAGGGCGGGAGGGTGTCGAATGCGATTGAATGCGCAGACTCACGGACATGAGGTGAGCTGGGAAGAGTCGGCCCAGTGACGTGTAGTACTGCACACTGAACCGACCAAAGAACATGTGTGAGTGGGCTGCTTAAATACCCTCCGGGCTCCTACCATAAACTCAGGCCACCATACTGGCCTTCTTATTTATGGTCGTGGCCCTCTGACTGAGAGTGATGTGGATCACATAAACACGCGACAAGACTTACAACATAAATAGACCTGAAGTATGCCTTGGTGGGCAAAAGACTCAGATAGGGAAATAGGTTATATTGATTTATTTTATTTATTGAGCCAGCTTGGTAAAGGCTTGTGTCATTTCTTCCTGAGGATTTGGGATGTATGTGGCAAAACAAGGAGACTTCCCATCAGCTTGGTATCTTGATTACGTGGTCTGGTACTCCCTGTTGGGAGGCAGTTGAGGCTGCTCTAATTCGGAAAGAATGTCCAGAGAACTGACTGGGGTTTGAAGCCCAAGTTGCTTAGGATTCTGACATGCTTGACAAACTGGCTGCCACTCGGAGCTGGTTTAGAAAGGGTAGCAACAAGCTACCATCAGATTGGCTGGGTAGATGGAGCAGTAGTCGGTCAAGCACCGTTACTGGGCGTCAGGCATTGTTAGTCTGAAACAGGTTGATGTCAACCCCCGGGGCTGGTTTGTTGCGTTTGCAGACTGAGAGTGTAGGGGTTCGAAAGCGAGTCGGGTGGCGTCGGAGCAGTGTCTGACTGCCAGAGCCACTGACTGTAAATTCACTAGGTCGTAGGGAACCGTAGAAGGCCTGGTAGATGGCTGCTTGGGTGACTATGCTGGGCAAGGCCCTAAATGAGGAACAAGTAAGGATTTCAGACATGTCCCTAAAGAGGGCACTCTTGAAAGGTAGGCGCTTGCCACTGACTACAGGTTGGTGCTTCTGTATGCCCTGTAGGAGGGACTTGACTGCATGGGCTCGAGAATACTGACAGTTTACTGGGGTCCTGCAGGGACAGGAAATGCTGGACGCCATCTAGATATGGTGTGATAGTATTGTGAGAAAGGGTCAGCTGCGTGTGGCAATACGATATGAAGACTAGGACGTGTTTAACGTTGCCTATTGCTGCTCCGAGGCAAGTGGCCAAAAATTAGCGGTTAGTGTTCCAAGCAGTGCGATAGGCCTTCAGTGTGTTGCGTGCCAAGGAGTGGTTAATAAGCTGGGTTGAGTTGGTGAGATGCTACTTCAGTCCATCGTCAGCAATGACCAGGGTGGGACAGGGATGGTTATTGGGTCGGCTCCAGACTCTTGCTGGAAAAACAAAGTAAGGTTGGAATGGGACAGAGCATCAGCTGCGATTTTGCATTTGCCTGGAATATGTCTACAGAAGATATTAAACTGGTGATGAAGTGACAGCTGCGCGAGCCTGCGCAGGAAGGACGTGATGGGGAGAGGCTTGATCTACCTTAATTGATTAAGTCGGCTGGGGCCTGATTGTCTGTGGTGAAGAACACTGTCTGTCCAGTTCAAGTGTGGCCCCAGACCTGGGCAGCTGCCACAATGGGGTACAGCACGAGGCGTGATGAAGACTGGGTAAAGCAGAAATTTAAGAGAATTTCTGGGGGCCAAGGTTTGGAGAACCAGTGGCGGACGAAAAATGCACGCAAAAGCCTGTGGTGGCTCGGCTGACACTGCCGGTATGAAGATTGAAATGCTGTTCTATCAGGTGGGGAAGTTGTCCCACATAGCTAAGTCTGCTACTGATGCTTGGTCTAGTTTGAGAATTTGGACTGGATCTAGCATTGGTGTGAAAAAATCAAGACAATACACAGGTGCTCAACAAGACGATATACGTGCACTCACTGACCAACGTGCACCCGCAGACCAACGTGCACCCGCAGACCAATGTGCACCCGCAGACCAACGTGCACCCGCAGACCAACGTGCACTCGCAGACCAACGTGCACTCGCAGACCAACGTGCACTCGCAGACCAACGTGCACTCGCAGACCAACGTGCACTCGCTGACCAACGTGCACTCGCTGACCAACGTGCACTCGCTGACCAACGTGCACTCGCTGACCAACGTGCACTCGCTGACCAACGCGTACCCGCTGACCAACGTGTACTCGCTGACCAACGTGTACTCGCTGACCAACGTGTACTCGCAGGCCAACGTGCACTCGCAGACCAACGTGCACTCGCTGGTGCTGGATGGAAACCTGAACTAACTGCAGGGAAAAATACAGGGAAAAGATGAGTGGCCCGCATGCCACTAAAGATGAATGGCCAACTAGGTGCCACTGTGTGTTTGTGTGGCAGATTGTTTGTCACTGAGGTGTGTTTGCAAGTTTAGTTTGTATTCGGGTTTGCACGTGGTGCGCGCTGCAAAGTGTTTTATACTACTGCAGACAATATTATGTGGTTGCAAGGGTGTCAGTGAGTGTCAGGTTGCTGGGATTATATTGTGTGGTTGCTGGGGCCTCGAGTATGAAGGTTGGTTTTGAGACAGCATTGCGTGGTTGCAAAGGGTGTCAGTCTGGTTTGCTGAGACGATGTTGCGTGGTTGCAAAGGTCTCGATGATTATGAGGTTTGTTTTGAGATGGCATTGCGTGGTAGCAAGGGTCTCAGTCTGGTTTGCTGAGACGATATTGCACGGTTGCAAAGGTCTCGATGATTATGAGGTTTGTTTTGAGATGGCATTGCGTGGTAGCAAGGGTCTCAGTCTGGTTTGCTGAGACGATATTGCACAGTTGCAAAAGTCTTGATGATTATGAGGTTGTTTTGAGATGGCCTTGTGTGGTTGCACGGGTCTCAACAAGTTAGGGGTTGCTGAGATGATGTTGCGTTTGCAATGGTCTCAAGTGAGTGTCGGGCTGCTGAGATGACTATGTATGGCTGCAAAGGTCTGAACGGGTGTCAGGTTGCTGAGACGAGATTGTGTGGTTGCAAAGGTCTAGACGAGTGTGAGGTAGCTGAGATGATATTACATTTGCAAGGGTCTCAATAAGTGGCAAGTTGTTGAGACAATATTCCTTTTTTTTATGAAAACGACTGTGAATGAAACGCTGGTAAATGTTAGTTACCACGTCTGGCAGTGTTTACAAGCCGTTACAGGCATTGGTGTTTCGAATGCCTCTGAACATCCGACTGAACCCGTTTTTTTTTTTCCCAAAAAAGTTTCTAACTCAAGTGTCTAGAAACGACTATAATGATCCTGTGTAGATGTACTGGTAAGATAACAGAGGAGAGATTGGGGCGGCTGAAAAAACACCCAAGTGTTCCTAAACGTCCGTTTACCAACAGCAGTGTACATGAGGCCTAAGACAATTTGCCTGGCTGCAAGGATCTCAATGAATGCCAGGTTGCTGGGGTGAGACTGCGTGGTCACAAAGGTTTTTATCGAGTGGGAGGTTGCAAGGGTCTCAATGAGTGTGGGGCTTCTGAGACGGTATTGCGTTAGCAAGGGTCTCAACAAGGGTGTCAGGCTGCTGAGTCGATTTTGTGTGGTTGCAATGGTCTCAACAGGTGTCAGGTTCCTGGGCCGAGATTGCGTGGTGCAATTTTTTTTTTTTTTTAGCGTTTTTATTTTTTTTTACTTTTTTTCTGCACTTTTATATTTCTTTTTTCTTTTGCGTTTTTTTTTTTATATATATATTTTTTTTTACTTTTTTTTATATATATATTTTTGGCGTTTTGCAAGGGTCTTAAGTGTGTCAGGCTGCTGAGACGATATACACGTAGTTGCAAGGATCTCAATGAGTGCGAGGGCTGCTGAGACCATATTGCGCTTGCAAGGGTCTCAACAAGGGTGTCAGGCTGCTGAGACGATTTTGCATAGTGGCAATGGTCTCAACAGGTGTCAGGTTGCCGAGGGGCTGAGATTGCGTGGTGGCAATTTTTTTTTTTTTGGGGGGGGGGGGGGGGGTTTTATTATTTTTTTTTTTGGCGTTTTTATATATATTTTATTTTGCGTTTTGTAAAGGTCATGTGTTGCAAGGGTCTTAACAAGGGTGTCAGGCTGCTGAGATGATTTGCATGGTTGCAAGGTCTCAAACAATAAGAATTGGGTTACTGAGAAAGGATAGAAACAACTGATTTGTTTGTACCTTAAGCAAGCAGTATAGGGTAGAAGGACAACGCCTGTATGAATCGTAGGTTCCATAGGGGCCACTAATGAACGATATGGGAGACAACGAATAGTAGCAAATTGATAGGACATAAAGAATTTAATACCAAATTTTACTTGCGACAGTGGGCCATGCGAGTGAGTTTGCAGCGGACTGTGGCTGGAGTGAAACATGTAGGAAAGGTGTAGCGATGCCATGCATGGGGCAAAACAACAAGGTTTGGTGTAGAAAATAGAACACGAGAAGTGCGTACGAATATTTTATAAGCTCCACTGTGGGAACCGAACATGATGCGGGTGACACCATGAGTGGCCACGAATTTTGACATGACAAACAAGCTAACAAATCCTACCAGGGACAGTGAACATGCAACTGGGTTTGCTTGGACTGGAGTGGATGTGCAACACATCCGAAGAGTGTGGCGTGGTGTGGTGTGGCGCCATGCATGACGCACAGGCAATAACTTTGGTAAATAAATGAGAGAGAAGAACCTTGTACAAACAATTCGTAAGTTCCGCTGCGGAAACTAAAATGCACGGCATGGGGGAAACATAGAATGGCAATGGTGGAAAGTATGCAATGTATCTGATACAAAACAGTTATACAGAGAAATGACTGATACAAAAACGGTTGTAAAATGCATGAAACAAATCCGATACGAATCGGAAGTAAGGAGTGTTGAACAAATCTGCTGTGAATTGGTTGTAGAGTGTATGCTACCAGCCACCCATCCCCCCAGGCTAATCAAGTGCAGACAAGGCAGCAGGTGAGTTCAATTACCACCTCAATCTGCCAAAGAACCCATACAAAGAATATATGCTAATCTCCAAATGAATAAGACAGCAAGAATGGACACAAATATGAATATACAAATAAATAGTTTGTTTGGCAGGAGGAAGCTACAAATGTACCAAGCTTGTGACTAAGATGTTAGAACATGAGCAACAATAACTCAGAGGCAGATTTTTACAAAAGAAATGCAGGATAGGAAGCATAACAAATTGCAAGATTGCACATGATACAAAAGGTTTGAATACAACCTGCGACAGTAAGCGGGAACCGCCGTCGAAGACCATGAATGGAGAAGCCGCAATGCACTCGAATGCGATTGAATGCGCAGACTCACGGACATGAGGTGAGCTGGGAAGAGTCGGCCCAGTGACGTGTAGTACTGCACACTGAACCGACAAAGAGCATGTGTGAGTGGGCTGCTTAAATACCCTCCGGGCTCCTCCCATAAACTCAGGCCATCATACTGGCCTTCTTATATATATATATATATATATATATATATATATATATATATATATATATATATATATATGGTATACAACCGCTTTAAACGAAAATCATTTGTTCTGTTATTGTACGAGAACAATTTTCGTGTTTGTCCCTTTGGATAATTTTGCATACATTGTTGTGATCGGCTCTCGAAAGCTGTGTACTAACGATCAGATTATTGTACGATCGCTACGAAAACTGTATTTTTTGTCTGATTTTCTTATGTGTACTAGGAATGAGAGCAGTTTCAGACAGCAGTACACGTGATCTAAAAGTAGTTCAGTTTATGCTGTGACAGCCAATCAGAGGAGTCACATTAGCAGGAACTTTGCTTCTTGTTGTTCAGATCCCTTTAAAGGGCCGGCAGGAACGGGTTTCGGGTGTAAGCGCTTTATACATGATTCGCTTGAGCCACCAAGATTAATTTAAAATTGATACATAAATAAAATAAAAATAAACCAAAGTAAAAACTTTTACAGATAACTACAGGTACAATATTGCTTCCCAACATTACCTTTAATAAAGTAAACCAATTCATTATTTTTTGTATGGTGGGGGGGATCCTTCTGGCAGGGGGCCTGGGGTACTTGTCCCATTTCCCCCTCGCCACCCATGAGCAGATGGGATTATGATGTATAGGGTAGAATGTAGATGGGATGATGATGTATGGGGTATAAGAGGGTGGAAGGGGATTGCAGTGTAGATGGGATGATGATGTAAGGCAGGGATCCTCAAACTATGGCCCTTCAGATGTTGTAGAACTACACATCCCATGAGGCATTGTAACACACTGACATTCACAGACATCACTAGGCATTATGGGAATTGTAGTTCCTGAACAACTGGAGGGCCGTAGTTTGAAGACCCATGATGTAAGGGGTAGAAGGGGGTTGCAGTGCAAATGGGATGATAATGATGATGATGTATGGGGTAGAAGAGGGTAGAAGGGGGTTGCAGTATAGATAGGATGATGATGTAAGGGGTAGAAGGGGGTTGCAGTGCAGATGGGATGATGATGATGTATGGGGTAGAAGAGGGTAGAGGGGGGTTGTAGTGCAGATGGGATGATGATGGGGTAGAAGGGGATTGTATGGTGTAGAAGAGGGTAGAAGGGGATTGTAGATGGGATAATGAAGTATAGTATAGAAAGGATTGTATGGGGTAAAAGGAGATTGTATGGGGTGCCACACACTGGGGGGTGTCAGGCCGGCAACCCCCCCCCCCCCCCCGCGTATAAAAGGAGAGAGCGCGGTGACAGAATAGACATAGAGTGCCCAAGCGCAGCATGAAGAGGCTTTGCGGGGGGGGGGGGCGGTGCGAGGAGCTGCACACGAGCCAGTCGGCGGCACATCTGGTACCGGCGCAATGATCCCCTTCTCTCATGGCTCTGATCAGTCTCAGGCAGCGGCTGTCAGCAGAGAAGCCTCCTCCCCCTCCTCCTCTATGTCTATACAGTGCTGTGCATGCAGGAGGAGAGGGAGGCGGCTTCTCTGCTCGGCTGACAGCAGAGCCGTGAGAGAAGGGAGAAGAAGAAGTGAGAGAAGGGGGATTGTTGCGCCGGTACCAGATGTGCCCCGCCAACTGGCTCATGTGCAGCTTGCACCCCCCCCCCCCACCAAGCCACTACCTCGGGCTCTCTGTCTGTGGTGTGTGTCTCTGTGCAATGTGTGTGCAGACTCGATTGTCACTTTCTGGAAGTGGTGCCCGGGGAATGCAGTGTGACTCATTTAGATGGGATAGAGTGCGGCCACCCATAGAGTGGCGGGGGTCTGCACTGTAAGGGGGCCTGTACTGTAGCGGGGGTCTGCACTGTAAGGGGGCCTGTACTGTAGCGGGGGCCTGTATTGTAGCGGAGGTCTGCACTGTAAGGGGGCCTGCACTGTAGGGGGGGTCTACACTGTAAGGGGGTCTGTGTAACATGCAGGGGGTACAGAACAGTTACGGGGGGTGTCTGTGTAACATACAGGCATCTAGAGGTGCAGGAAACTGTGTAATGTAAAGGGGTCCAGAGCTGTGGGGGGCTGTGTAATGTAAAGGGGTCCAGAGCTGTGGGGGGCTGTGTAATGTAAAGGGGTCCAGAGCTGTGGGGGGCTGTGTAATGTAAAGGGGTCCAGAGCTGTGGGGGGCTGTGTAATGTAAAGGTGCAAGGTGCCATGTAATGTAAAGGGTCCAGAGGTGCAAGGGCTGTGTAATGTAAAGGGGTCCAGAGTTGCAAGGGCTGTGTAATGTAAAGGGGTGCAGGGTGCTGTGTAATGTAAAGGGGTCCAGAGGTACAATGCTGTTAAATATAAAGGGGTCCAGAGGTGCAGTGTAATGTAAAGGGGTCCAGAGGTACAAGGGCTGTGTAATGTAAAGGGGTCCAGAGGTACAGGGTGCAGTGTAATGTAAAGGGGTCCAGAGTGCTGTGTAATGTAAAGGGGTCCAGAGGTGCAGGGTGCTGTGTAATGTAAAGGGGTCCAGAGGTGCAGTGTAGTGTAAAGGGGTGCAGGGTGCTGTGTAATATAAAGGGATCCAGAGGTACAAGGGCTGTGTAATGTAAAGGGGTGCAGGGTGCTGTGTAATGTAAAGGGGTCCAGAGTTGCAGGGTGCTGTGTAAAGTAAAGGGGTCCAGAGGTACAAGGGTTGTGTAATGTAAAGGGGTCCAGAGGTACAAGGGCTGTGTAATGTAAAGGGGTGCAGGGTGCAGTGTAATGTAAAGGGGTCCAGAGTTGCAGGTTGATGTGTAATGTAAAGGGGTCCAGAGGTACAGGGTGCTGTGTAATGTAAAGGGGTCCAGAGGTACAGGGTGCTGTGTAATGTAAAGGGGTATAGAGTGCTGTGTAATGTAAAGGGGTCCAGAGTTGCAGGGTGATGTGTAATGTAAAGGGGTCCAGTGGTACAGGGTGCCAAATGCTCTAGGTACGCCCCTGGTAGAGGGGGATTGCAGATAGGATGATGATGATGTATAGTATAGAAAGGATTGTATGGGGTAGAAGAGGATTGTATGGGGTAGAAGAGGGTAGAAGGGGATTGTATGGGGTAGAAGAGGGTAGAAGGGGATTGTATGGGGTAGAAGAGGGTAGAAGGGGATTGTATGGGGTAGAAGGGGATTGCAGATAGGATGATGATGATGTATAGTATAGAAATGATTGTATGGGGTAGAAGGGGATTGTATGTGGTAGAAGAGGGCAGAGGGGGATTGTATGTGGTAGAAGAGGGCAGAGGGGGATTGTGAATGAATGAATGAATGAAAACTTATATAGCGCAGCACATGCGAACTGAATCGCCTCTGGGCGCTTGTTGTTCCTGTCTCCTTTGATATCAAAAGAGAAAAGTCTTGACCTTTTTCCTGAATGCTAGGTGGTTCTCCTCCAACCGAATGCTGGTTGGTAAAGCGTTCCATAGTCTAGGACCTTGGATCGCGAATCTTCTTTCTCCTTTGGACTTGAAGTTGGCTTTCGGAACCTGGAGCAGGTTCTGATTAGTGGATCGCAAAACGCGATTGGGGTTATGAGCTTTTATTATTTCGCATAAATAAAGGGGGGCATTCCCATGGACACATCTATGCGTAAGACAGAGAGCTTTAAAAGCAATTCTGTCTTTAACTGGCAGCCAATGAAGGGCTCTCAGTGAAGGTGAGATGGATTCCCAGGGTTTTTTCCCAGTCACAAGTCTGGCGGCCGTATTCTGAACGACTTGCAGACGAGCGATTTGGTATTTGGGGAGTCCGAGGTAAAGGGCATTTGCATAATCCAACCTGGAGTTTACAATTGCTCCCACCACGACCGCTAAATCCTCTTTAGGGATGAACGGAGTGAGTCTGCGTAGTAGGCGCAGCAGATGGTGAGATCCGCTGACTACTGACCCTATTTGTGCGTCCATTGTCATAAAGGAGTCAAAAATGACCCCTAGGCTTTTGACTTTGGCGCTAGGGGTGATGAGTTTGCCCAAAATAGGCGGGGGGGTCCACGCTGTTGAAAGTTGATTCCTGCGCTTGGCGTGAAACAGAAGAAGTTCTGTTTTTGCTCCATTGAGTTTAAGATAACTCTTTGTCATCCAATCCTCTATCAAAGAGAGGCATGTCTCTAGATTGAGGTGGTGATCCTGTCTATTGCAGATGCGGAAATACAGTTGCGTATCATCTGCATATGAGTGGTAGAGCAGTTTTTGGCTGCTGATAATCTCAAAAAGAGGACGAAGATAGATGTTAAACAGCACTGGTGACAGAGGCGATCCTTGAGGGACTCCGCATGTAACTGTGCGTTTCTCAGACGTAAAAGGTCCTAACTTCACTGTTTGCGATCGGTTTTCCAGAAAAGAGGAGAACCAAGATAAATCGCCTTCTGCGACTCTGGCTACTTCAGCAAGCCGAGTCAGTAATAGTTTGTGGTCTACCGTGTCGAAGGCTGCACTTAGGTCCAACAGAACTAGAAGACAAGATTCTCCTTCGTCTGTGGCCTTGAGAACATCGTCCCATACTTTCAGCAATGCTGTTTCTGTCCCGTGTCCGGGGCGGAAGCCTGATTGCAATGAGTCAAGTAGCTTGTGGGTATCCAGATGCTGTTGCAGCTGTTGTACCACTACTTTCTCCATTATCTTTGAGAGTACATTGAGACTTGTTATGGGACGGTGGTGGAGTGGGTCCTTGGGGTCCAGGGAGGGTTTCTTCAGGATGGGTTGAATTATACCCTCTTTCAACTGTGAGGGCACTATGCCCTCCAAGAAAGACTGGTTGATAAGTTGCGTGATGGGAGGAGAGGTATGTGGTAGAAGAGGGCAGAGGGGGGTTGTATGTGGTAGAAGAGGGCAGAGGGGGGTTGTATGAAGTAGAATAGGGCAGAGGGGGATTGTATGGGGTAGAAGAGGGCAGAGGGGGATTGTATGGGGTAGAAGAGGGCAGAGGGGGATTGTATGTGGTAGAAGAGGGCAGAGGGGGATTGTATGGAGTAGAAGAGGGCAGAGGGGGATTGTATGGGGTAGAAGAGGGCAGAGGGGGATTGTATGGGGTAGAAGAGGGCAGAGGGGGATTGTATGGGGTAGAAGAGGGCAGAGGGGGATTGTATGGGGTAGAAGAGGGCAGAGGGGGATTGTATGGTGTAGAAGAGGGCAGAGGGGGATTGTATGGGGTAGAAGAGGGCAGAGGGGGATTGTATGGGGTAGAAGAGGGCAGAGGGGGGTTGTATGGGGTAGAAGAGGGCAGAGGGGGGTTGTATGAAGTAGAAGAGGGCAGAGGGGGATTGTATGGGGTAGAAGAGGGCAGAGGGGGATTGTATGTGGTAGAAGAGGGCAGAGGGGGATTGTATGTGGTAGAAGAGGGCAGAGGGGGATTGTATGGAGTAGAAGAGGGCAGAGGGGGATTGTATGGGGTAGAAGAGGGCAGAGGGGGATTGTATGGGGTAGAAGAGGGCAGAGGGGGGTTGTATGAAGTAGAAGAGGGCAGAGGGGGATTGTATGTGGTAGAAGAGGGCAGGGGGGGATTGTATGGGGTAGAAGAGGGCAGAGGGGGATTGTATGTGGTAGAAGAGGGCAGAGGGGGATTGTATGGAGTAGAAGAGGGCAGAGGGGGATTGTATGGGGTAGAAGAGGGCAGAGGGGGATTGTATGGGGTAGAAGAGGGCAGAGGGGGATTGTATGGGGTAGAAGAGGGCAGAGGGGGATTGTATGGTGTAGAAGAGGGCAGAGGGGGATTGTATGGGGTAGAAGAGGGCAGAGGGGGGTTGTATGGGGTAGAAGAGGGCAGAGGGGGGTTGTATGGGGTAGAAGGGGATTGTATGGGGTAGAAGAGGGCAGAGGGGGGTTGTATGGGGTAGAAGAGGGCAGAGGGGGATTGTATGGGGTAAAGGGGGATTGCAGATAGGATGATGATGATGGTGATGATGATGATGATGATGATGATGTATACTGTAGTATAGAAAGGATTGTCTGGGGTAGAAGAGGGTAGAAGGGGATTGCAGTGCCGATGGTCAGTGCGGAAGATCAGGAAATCAGGGACAGCTGTCAGCTCATGCAGAGTCGGGACTCACCTGTAGGCCAGGCTCATACACTCGAAGAGTCGGGTCAGCGTGGGATCGATGCTGCTGGCTGGGACCTTGCCCGGACCCTCGGCTTCTTTCCCCCGATGGGGTGAGGAGACCATGAAGTGGCCGCTGTGAATGACCTGCAGCCGGGGACGGAGCCCCTCGGTATCCGAGTCCGAGTCGGAGTCCGGTGTGGCCCCCGGGTTCTGGCCAGAGCTGCAGCTTGCCATGTTGCCCGCACACCCGAGGAAATGACAGCCAGAGGGGGACACTCGGACAGCGAAGACACGCCCCCAGCAGGTAAACGCCAATTATGACAAGAGAGGAACTAAGGACTGCAAGCGCTCTCCAATCGGCAGTGAACACTAGGCGCACTATCTGCATAACCACGCCCCTTCCAAGTTTATTCTAGCAAGGCACGCCCCTCTGTCAGGTGAGGGTTGTATGCTGCTGGCATGGCAGCCCCTTGCAGTGGTTTACAGGTAGGGCACCCAGAAGGGAGGGAAGGTGGCATCTCACAGCGTGGAGATTCTATTATCCTTACCACCTACCTACATAACTTTATTACTATAAGTTTCCTATCGATGAACTTCTTGCAACACTTTGCTGGCTAAATATTAGTGCATGGGCGTGTCTTGTGTCGTCATGTCCCATAACAAACAAGGTGTTACATAAATGGGTGCTCAGATTTTCACAGACACCTCAATACAGTCAGCTTGGATTAAGGGGAGGGCCTGGCAAGGGGATCATTCCAGGCATAGAAGTTGATTTAATACAGGCAAATACACTCTTTACTTTACAAGGGAATTTGCCCCCAAGCTTAGTGAATGTGGTGAAGTTTCACTTTGCAAAGAAGAGCCAATTACGTGTAAGGAAAAAAAACCACAGCATTTTTGCTTGCCTGTGATTGGATGATGCAAGTTACCTCATTCACTAACCTTTGGGGCAAAGTCGCTTGCAAAGTGCAATTTCCCTTGCAAAGTCTTTTTGCCTTTTGTAAATCAACCCCATGCTCTACCTTTTGCAAACATGTAATACATGAGCCTACTTTGATGATATAAAAAATGTGTATTATTACATTTTTGTGCTAAAACCTGAAGAGTATTGCAAGTGCAATCAGTGCATTGTAGGTGCAATGTACAGGCTCCTGCATTGTTTAGATCCTATCTGCAGGAGGTAAGTACTTTATGTTGTGGGGCTGAAGGAAGTAAACAATGGTAAACAAAAGTGTGGTGATGCTGAGGATACAGTGGTGGTGCTTCCAAAAGGAAGCACGGTGCCGCCCCCTCTCTCCTGCCACCCCAGTGGGAACATGGGCACAGTGGGAGCATTTGATGGCACAGTGAGAGCATTTGATATGGCACAGTGGCAGCATTTGAAAAAAAAAAAACGCTTCGCCACCATGGAAGGCCTCCCGCCGACTGCTGTCCTTTTGATTTAACAGATCTTATATAGGCAAGGGCGGGGCCACCTGCCAATGTAACCGGATGACCCTGCCCCCTATGACCTCACATGGCATCAGAAGGGGGCGGAGTCACCCATATGTAGCCTAGCATGGTTGGGGGGGTGGGCCTTGCTCGTCGTCCCCTATCCTGACCTCCAGGCTGCATGTTCGGATAAGGGTCTGGTATGTATTTTGGGGGGGACCCCCATGCCATTTTTTTTTTTTAATTTTGGCGTTGAGTTCCCCTTAAAATCTATGCCAGACCCAGAGGGCCTGGTATGGATTTTGGGGGGGACCCAACGCTGTTTTTTTTTAATTTTGGCATGGAATTCCCCTTAAAATCTATGCCAGACCCGAAGGGCCTGGTATGAATTTTGGGGGGGACCCCATACTGTTTTTTTATTAATTCTGTCATAGGGTTCCCCTTAACTATTTCAATACGCAGTATTATACACTCTGCACTATATACCCTGCACTGTATTATATATACTACACTGGCTGCACTATATACTCTGCAATGTATTATCTATTCTATACTGATAGCACTATATTTTATCCACTGTATTATATACAGGTATACTACACTTACTGCACTATATACTCTGAACTTTATTATATATACTACACAGACTGCCTTATATACTCTGAACTGTATTATATATACTACACTGACTGCACTATGTATTCTGAACTGTATTATATATGTAGTGGTACCCCCCTGCCCATCCTCAGTCACTCCAAGGCAATGAACAGTCCGTTAACTTTTTTTTTTTTGTTTGTTTTATTGAGGGGATTGAACTTGGATGGGGTATAGGAAATATGGGATGTCCAGTGAATTTTAGAACATTTAATTGGGACGACTTTTAGAACAAAGAATTGAAACAACTATACAGGTATATACAGATTTCTTCCTTCAGCACAAGTCTTACTGCAAACCATTACTCCTCAGCTCCTCCAGCACCCTACTTGTTTGAGCTCCCAGGCACAGATAGCACCGCATGGTTAGGACTGACACTGGCTCAGCCAGGCTTTAGCAGCTGCCTTTTGCAGGCAGGGACCACAGGCCCCTTTTTAGTGTCGTAATGAACTGTATTATATATACTATAAGGGCTTCAGAATATATTTCAAATATATTCAGAATATATATTTCTTTCTCGTACATCACGGGACACAGAGCGGCATATTCATTACTATATGGGTTATATGGAGTACCTTCAGGTGTGGACACTGGCAATCTCAAACAAACAGGAAGTCCCTCCCTATATAACCCCCTCCCCTAGAGGGAGTCCCTCAGTTTTTTCGCCAGTGTCTTAGGTGTTGGTCACGGAATAGCTTTGCTCCACATCCTTGGGATTAAGGGCGGGCTAACCGGATCTGTCCAAGGAGCCTCAGTGCCAAAGTGGACAGTACCCGGGCCCCAAACCGTGGGGTTTTGCCTATAATGCTCCTCTTTGGAGGGCTGGACCCTGGGCCCAGGACTTGGAGTTTGTAAAAACCATAAGTTCCTGTTTGCCAGGGTGCTATATAGGTCCAGGACAGTGGGTACCTTCATAGGACCCCAGGGCCTGAAGGTCTACTACGCTACCCACGGAGATGGGAGAAGATTGGACCGTTTTTGCAAAACGTCCTGCTGCATGGAGCAGGTAAGTGGGGAGCCTGCGGGACTTGGTTCGACAGCAGGCTCTCCAGGGGGATCTTAAGGGGGGTAGCCTGAGTATGCTCTGCATTGGCACCATGGTCACTATGTCTGATAGACAGGATGCCCTGAAATGTTTCCCCCCATAACTTGATCCCCCTACCTATCTATGTATGTTTGCTAGCTACCTGCTGCTCGCTGGTTGAAGATCTTTTAAAAAAAAAAAAAAAAAAAAGATCTGTCTCTAGGCTAAAGGGACTCCTTAGGGGCCTGTGTTAGCCTTACCTTGCCGGGATTCAAATCTGCCGCCTGATGCGTCCTCCATCCTGCATTCCTGGGCTCCAGAGTGCGTCTCCTCCTGGGCTCTCCTCCCCCGACAGTCGCGCGCGCGCGCGCGTGCACGCGCGCATGCATATAGAAAATTTTCGCGCCGTTCGGGAGGGGGGGGAGGGGCGGGAGTGTGACTGCAGTGTAGAGTGGGCGCGCCTTTAATTGCTGTTATACACAGCAGGCGCGTTCTCAGCTCAGTGCAGAGCTGAGCTGGAGAGAGAGAACGTATAGCTGGCAGCACAGTGACTCCCGGTGGCGAGAAGGGGTACTACATACTGGAGTCAGCTCCAATACTTTTTGTTAAGCCAAAATCCCCTTGGCAACAGGTTGAATGCTGGCAAACATGTTGGGAGTGGGGCTGTATGTGGTGAATAACATATAAAAGAGAAACATACTGAGCCCCACCGGTTTTGGGGCATTAGTGATCCTATTGTCCCCTAAACCTTATTTTTTTGTACTCCTGGCTATAACAGTCTGTTGTTGTAAGCAGAGTCCTTCGCTTTTGTATTATGGCTTACAAGGGTTCAGGATCAAAAAAAAAAAGAGAAAAGGCAAAGACAAAGGGGTTCCTCCTCTGGTTCTGATAATATGCCAATACTTTCCCCACAGGTTATTCCTATAGGGGTCACCTTGGATAAGCCATTAAGGGGGTCTGGTGCTGAGGCTGGCCCAGGTCGGCCCAACCCTGTGTTATCACAGAGGAGATGCTAGCCGTCACCCTAGGGGGGCTAGAGAAAAGAGGTTAACAGCTATGATCGCTGGCTCTTTTTCTGGCAAGAAGCGGACTAGATCCCCATCGCCAAAAAGGGACAGAACCTAGAGGATCTACCACTGTAGAATCGTTTTCAGCCTCCCAGGCGGAGAGTCTGTGGGTCCAGTCTTTGACAGACATGGCCCGCTTGGCATTCAATTTGCCATTTTCCAGAGCCTCAGGTTCCTGCGGTATCCTCTTTGGGTTCTTTTAAAAACGCCTTTAAGCAACGCAGCGTTTCTGGCCCATCCTCTGTTAGAGGAATTGGTGTTTCCAGGATTGGGACGACCGGACAAAATTTTTTCTGCCGCCTAAAGCTGACGAGAGGGTAGTCTTTATGCACGTCTACCAGGAAATATTTGTGCTTGCAGGCACTCTTTCCCCTGACCAAGTGCTCTTTAAAAAGGGGGCCCGGATGGCTCAGTTGGTAGAGCATCGGACTTTTAATCTGAGGGTCCAGGGTTCAGGTCCCGGTTCGGGCACTGCTTTTCAACTACCCGTGACGTCCTTGAGGCCGCATCTCCCGGAGAGCGCCCGATCTCGTCTGATCTCGGAGGCTAAGCAGGGTCGGGCCTGGTTAATGCCTGGATGGGAGACCACCTGGAAGTTTTTCTGTTATTTACCCTATGGAAAAAAAAAAAAAAAAAAAAACATTTTTTCTAAGAAAGGGGGCGCTCCCAACTGTGGACGCAGCCATCTCATGGGTGAATAAATCATTAACTGGCCTAAGGGGAAACATACAAATGTTTAAGGTCCCGGTCAATAAACGTTTAGAGACACTTTTTCCAGCATCCTTGGCTACAGCCAGCAGGGGCTGCAATTGGAATTTTGTCAGGCGTTAAAGAACCAGACAAAACAGATGCTTAAGACATCCCTGCCCAATAGGCAGAGGAGTTATTGGATATTCCCAGAGCTCTGTGCTTTGCGGTAGAGGTTATAAAAAGACTCCATCCAGCAGGCGTCTCGTTGTCACTATTTTTAGTGCATATGAGAAGGCTCTTATGGTTGAAGAACTGGGCGGCCGAGCCCATGTAAAAGACTGCTGGCAGGTTTGCCCTTCCATGGAAAGATCTGGATAAATACATTCAGACTGTTTCAAGTGGCAAAGGTACCCTTTTACCAGTCAAAAGAAGTTCCGGGGTCCTGCGTTTAAAAGGCAGTCCCCCCCCCCTGTTCCGGGGCCCTCAAATTCCAGGCAGTACGGACCTCCTGCGCGATCAAACTTTTAAAATGGATCGCAAGGACAGGCCTCTGGGGATCGATCCCCGACAGAGGGGGTCCGATCATCTGTGGCCGCAGGCTACAGATTAGAATTTCTAAAAATTTCCTCCACAAGGAAGGCCTCAATGCGGGCGGCGTTGGTTCATCTGCTTACCAGGGCATAATGGTAGAGGTACCAGCCCAAGAACAGGGGCTAGGTTTCTATTACAATCTGTTTGTCATACCAAGGCCCATCGGCGATGTCAGACCAATTTTGGACCTAAAAGGTTTAAATGCTTACCTAAGGGTTCGCTCTTTCCGGACAGAATCCGTTCGGTCAGCAGCCGCCACACTCTAGAAGGATCTAGCTTCTATAGACATAAAGGATGGTTACCTTCATGTACCAAGTCTTTCAGCCACATCAAATATTTTTGTTTTTACGCTTCGCAGTGATACAGCGTCACTTCCAATTCGTGGCGCCCCCCTTCGGGCTGGCTACGGCCCCCGGGTATTCACGAAGGTCCTTGCTCCAATTCTAGTCAGTCTAAAGGATCCAAGGGATCTCGGTCCTAGCATACCTGGACGACCTCTTAATCATAGATCACTCGCTTCCTTGGTGGAATGCGTAGTAACCCTCATGGTTCAGTACCTCGAGGGGTTCGGCTGAGTCCTAAACTGGGGAAAGATCAGCATTTCAACCTACAAAGCAGTTGGAATATCTCGGCATGAGATTAGACACAGAACAGAAGATGGGTGTTCCTGCCCCTGGTAAAGGTCGAGGCTATCAAAAGATTAATTCAGTTGGTTCTAAGCAAAAGAGAACCAACTATTCGCCTATGTATGCGATTACTAGGCAAACTAATGGCCATGTTCGAGGCGATACCACACGCTTCCACACTCGGGTCCTACAGACAGCAGTTCTAGCAGCCTTGGTTCTGCCCAGTGGTCTGGAGGGCTGGAGAGCGGTCTGGAACGGGTTCGCTCGCCAAGTAACTTGGGCAGAGGCGGAGAGGCAGCTGCCCATCAAGGTCTGGGAGATCAGAGCGGCTCGGCTAGCCCTCCTGGCATAGACATCCAGATTACAGGGGTCCTCGGTGAGAAGTCATTCAGACAATGCCACAGCGGTGGCATATATGTGAACCACCAAGGGGGAACCAAGAGTCAAGCCACCCAGAGTGAGAGGAACTGGGTTTTTCGGTGGGCAGAGGTTTATGTACCTTGCATATCGGCGACATTCATTCCCGAGGTGGACAACCTGCAGGCGTACTTCCTAAGTCGCCAAACCCTGTCGCCGGGGGAGTGGTCCCTGCATCCACAAGTTTTTTTCAGACAATCTGCCAGAAGTGGGGAGTGCCAGACGTGGAGGTCATGGCATAAGGATTCAACAAGAAGCTAGACAGGTTCATGTCTCGAACGAGGGACCCTATGGCCTGCGGAACCGATGTGTTGGTTTGCCCTTGGCATCAATCATAGCTTCTATATGCATTTCCCCCGCTGCAGTTACTACCCCGCCTGTGGCGCAGGATCATAGCACAGGCCGGTTATCCTGGTAGCCCCAGCTTGGTACCGGAGGGCATGGTACTCACTAGTCCTGAAATTGGCAGCGGAAGGCCCTTGGACTCTTCCTCTATGGCCAGACCTACTCTCACAAGGCCCGATCCTCCACCCTGCATTACGGCGTCTAAAATTGACGGCCTGGCGGCTGAATCCCTGATTCTCAGGGGTAGAGGTCTGTCTAGGCAGGTAATCCCTACCCTCATTAAGGCTAGAAAGCCGGCCTCCAGGGTAATTTTGTTACAGGGTTTGGAGGGCCTACGTAGGCTGGTGTGAGGCTAAGAGATGGGTTTCCCGCAAGTATACCATTGATAGAGTATTACGTTTTCTCCAGCTAGGAGTGGATAAAGGCCGGGCATTAAGCACGATCTAGGGACAGATTTCAGCCTTATCAGTGTGGTTTCAGAGGCCGCTGGCCGCCCACTCGCTGGTTAAGATCTTCGTACAGGGAGTCTTACGTGTTAATCCTCCGGTCAAATCACCACTTTGTCCATGGGACTTAAATCTTGTTCTGTCATCTCTACAGAAACAACCCCTTGAGCCGTTGGCTGATGTACCTTTGGTTTTACTGACTAGAAAGTCGGTATTTCTGATCACCATAGTTTCGGCCAGGAGAGTATCGGAATTGGCAGCCTTATCTTGTAAGGAACCATATCTCATTTTGCATAAGGATAGGGCGGGGTTCCGTCCTCATCCTTCCTTTCTACCAAAGGTTATATCCAGTTTCCACCTGAACCAGGATGTGGTACTTCCATCCTTCTTCCAAAACCCACCTCTAGAAAGGAGGGGTTGCTGCATACGTTGGATATTGTCAGGGCCATAAGGGCCTATCTTAAAGCTACAGAGAAGGTTCGGAAAACAGATGTGGTGTTCGTTTTACCGGAAGGGCCCAAGATGGGTCAGGCAGCTGCCTGATCCACCATCGCAAGATGGATTAAACAATTAATTGTTCGGGCCTGCGGTTTGAAGAGGTGCCTCCTCCTTTGTCGGTAAAGGCCCATTCTACCAGGGCCATGGGCACCTCCTGGACAGCACATCATCAGATCTCTATGGCTCGAATATGCAAGGCAGCAACGTGGTCATCAGTCCACACGTTTACAAAATTTTATCAATTGGACGTAAGAAGGAATGCGGATACAGCCTTTGGGCAGTCAGTACTACAGGCCGCGATTCAAGCTCCTCAGGATCTGAGGGGGCTCCCTTGATTTGATTTGAGATTTACATTTCTCGTTTAAGTTGGATTTACTAGTATTTGAGTATACCTCTAAATTAAATCCTTCTTTGGAAGATGTCTCCCTCCCCTCATTAAAGCATTGCTTTCGGACATCCCATATAGTAATGAATATGCCGCTCTGTGTCCCGTGATGTACGAGAAAGAAAAAGGGATTTTTAAATACAGCTTACCTGTAAAATCCTTTTCTTGGAGTACATCACGGGACACAGAGCTCCCACCCCTCTTTTTGGGAACATTTTGGGAGGCATACTGCTTGCTACAAAACTGAGGGACTCCCTCTAGGGGAGGGGGTTATATAGGGAGGGACTTCCTGTTTGTTTGAGATTGCCAGTGTCCACACCTGAAGGTACTCCATATAACCCATATAGTAATGAATATGCCGCTCTGTGTCCCGTGATGTACTCCAAGAAAAGGATTTTACAGGTAAGCTGTATTTAAAAATCCCTTTTTTTTTGCCCTGGCGACACACAAAATATATACATTTTTTATCTTAACCACTTGCCGACAGGCCGCCGACGATATATGGTGGCAGGTCGGCTCTATTGCACAAATCGCTGTACCAGTACGGCAGTTCCATTAAGAGCGGATGTGCGTGGCCGGCGCCTGCAATGTCTTCAGGCCACCCGCGATCACTCCTCAGAGAGGCAGAATGGGGAATGTAAAGAAACAGATCCCCGTTCTGTCAAGTGAGTAGAGAGAGATTGTCTGTTCCTAGTGATTAGAAACAGCTATCTCTCTCTACTCCCAGTCAGTCCCCTCCCCCCACAGTTAAAAACACCTCCCTAGGGAACACTTAACCCCTTGATCACCCCCTAGTGTTAAACCCGTTCCTGCCAGTGTCATTTATACAGTAATCAGTGCATTTTTATAGTTCTGATTGCTGTATAATTGTCAGTGGTCCCAAAAAGTGTCAAAAGTGTCCGATCTCTCTGCTGCAATGTCGCAGTCCTGCTAAAAAACGCAGATAACCACCATTACTAGCTAAAAAAATAAGATTAAAATGCCAAAAATCTATCACCTGTTTTGTAGACACTGTAACTTTTGTGCAAACCAATTAATATACGCTTATTGCAATTTTTTGTACCAAAAATATGTAGGCATAATTATTAAAATAGGTTTGGCTAAATTTGCTTAAGTATACTGCATGAAGCTAATGAAATTATTAAATACAAAAATAATTGTGAAAGAAACTCAGTGCAAATACTCATGATGCAATCACAAAAGAAGGTGTTGGTTATCACATATTGATTGACAGTAAATAGTCCATAAAATATGAGTAGTTGGCCGATATAAAATTGGCCCACAGTGACACACGAAACACCCAAGAAAACGTGATAGGATTAAAGATGTAGCTTCCACCTCTGCACATGCTGCCGCTTACCATAAATCATCTCCTATTATGGGAGATCATACGTGCTTTTAATTTCTTACCCAGCCTGGGCCTTTAACCACTCAAGACCCAGACCTTTAGGCAGCTAAAGGACCCGGCCAGGTTTTGCGATTTGGCACTGCGTTGCTTTAACACATAATTGCGCGGTCGTGCAATGTGGCTCCCAAACAAAATTGGCGTCCTTTTTTTCCCACAAATAGAGCTTTCTTTTGGTGGTATTTGATCACCTCTGCGGTTTTTATTTTTTGCGCTATAAACAAAAATAGAGCGACAATTTAAAAAAAATTAAATATTTTTTACTTTTTGCTATAATAAATATCTCCCAAAAATATGTAAAAAAAGTATTTTTTTCCTCAGTTTAGGCCGATACGTATTCTTCTACCTATTTTTGGTAAAAAAAAAACGCAATAAGCATTTATCGGTTGGTTTGCGCAAAATTTATAGCGTTTACAAAATAGGGCATAGTTTTATTGCATTTTTATAAAAAAAAAAAAAATGTTTTACTACTAATGGCGGAGATCAGCGTTTTTTTTTTCATGACTGCGACATTATGGCGGACACTTCAGACAATTTTGACACATTTTTGGGACCATTGTCATTTTCACAGCAAAAAATGCATTTAAAATGCATTGTTTATTGTGAAAATGACAATTGCAGTTTGGGAGTTAACCACAAGGGGGCACTGAAGGGCTTATGTGTGACCTCATGTGTGTTTACAACTATAGGGGGGTGTGGCTGTAGGTGTGACGTCATCAATTGTGTATCCCTATAAAAGGGATCACACGATCGATGACGCCGCCACAGTGAAGAACGGGGAAGCTGTGCTTACACACAGCTCTCCCTGTTCTTCAGCTCTGGGGACCGATTGCGGGACTCCATCGGCGGTCGAGGCCGTGGGTCCCGCAGTCCCAGTCACGGAGCTTCGGACCGGGTTGCGGGAACGTGCCGCGGGCGCACGCCCTCGACCCACGGTTGTGCACTAGCACAGGACGTACCTGTACGTGCATGTGCCCAGCCGTGCCATTCTGCCGATGTATATGTGCAGGAGGCGGGCCTTAAGTGGTTAAGGAGCACACCAATAATGTCAGCATCTTCACCAGTGGAGATCCTCACAGGTATATGTATTCAATTAATCCCCATGAAAAAATAAAAGCTTTCATAGTATAAAATACTTATGGTTTTATTGAAAGTTAAAGTGGTTGTAATAATGTCACAATGTAGAGTATAAGATTTCCTATCATCTGTGCCCAGTCTTGCCACACAGAGTTAATCCAGCGCTGAGTAATCCTCTTTTGGGGCTCATTTCCACTGGCGTTTTTACAGCCACTTTTCTGAGCGTTTTTTGCAGCTTAAAAACGCCTGTCCATGTTAGTCTATGGCCTCATGCCCACCATGACGTTTTTGAGCTGTAGATGGCTAAGCTGCAAAAAAAACGCGGGACCAGTGTGTTCTGAAGCTCCAGCAATAGAGCTGTAAAAACGCCAGACATTAAAAAACGCTTTTTTTTTTTTTTTTCTAAAATAAACATGGACAGGCGTTTTTAAGCTGTAAAAAACGCTCAGAAAAGTGGCTGTAAGGCTGCATTCACATCTAGGCGGCAAGTAACGGCGCATACGCGGCTTTACTTGCCGCGCTTCGATTCATTTTTTTTTTAACAAAGTCTCCCCATTGATTTCTATGGCCGAATGCCAATGTCGCCTGAAAAAAAGGGTCCAGGACTTTTTTTTCGGGCGACAGGCTTTCGGCGTTTCAGAGATGTGAACCATCTCTATAGACATGCATGGGAATTTTCCCCTCCAGCGGCACGAGCTTCGGGCGACATGCGTTTTGTCGCCTAGATGTGAATGCAGCCTAAAAACGCCAGTGGAAATGAAGCCTTAAGCTGCAAAAAAACGCGGGACCAGTGCGTTCTGAAGCTCCAGCAATAGAGCTGTAAAAACGCCAGACATTAAAAAACGCTCAAAAACATGCACAAACGCGCACAAACGCGCAAAAACTCTGCCTCGGCATTTTTAAAGCTCCAGCTTTTTCTAAAATAAACATGGACAGGCGTTTTTAAGCTGTAAAAAACGTGGCTGTAAAAACGCCAGTGGAAATGAAGCCTAATGCCGCGTACACACGGTCGTTTTTTGCGATGAAAAAAAAACGACGTTTTTTAAAACGTCATTTAAATTGATCGTGTGTGGGCAAAACGTCGTTTTTTGTCTTCAAAAAAACGACCAAAAAAAATTCCAACATGTTTGAATTTTTTGTGTCGTTTTTCAAAACGTCGTTTTTTGTTTCACAAAAAGTCACCGTGTGTAGCAAAAACGTCGTTCAAAACGACGTTTTTCAACCCGCGCATGCCCAGAAGCTAGTTATGAAGCGAGTTTCAATGGAAAAGAGTGGTGAACGTAACCTCGCTTTTTGTGAAAAAACGATGGTGTGTATGCAACATCGTCTTTGAAAGTGACGTTTCAAAAACGTCGTTTTTTACTTCACAGAAAACGTCGTTTTTTTTTTCATCGCAAAAAACGACCGTGTGTACGCGGCATTAAAGTTCAGTGCAAATTAACAGAATTTCAGATAAAAACCTGCCAAATTAGGTTAAGTCCGTTTCTCTGTTTTTGCTTTCAGTACTGTAACAGGTTATTTACAAATCTACCTTGGACATGTTTATCATAACAAGAGGTGATCCAAAGTTCATTGTATATTACTAGGATGTGTTATGATGTTATATCACCTCATGTTATTGTAAACAAAACATAAGATATGATAAACATGTCCTAGCTATATTTGTAAATAACCTCTCACTCAAAGCAAGAAGAGAGAAAACTGACTTTTGATTTAGGCAGGGTTTTATCTTGAAGGCTGTTCATTTTCACTGAACATTAAAAGAGGATTACTCAGCGCTGGATTAACTCTGTGTGGCAAGACTGGGCACAGATGATAGGAAATCTTATACTCTACATTGTGACATCAACATTTTTAAAACTGATTGCACTTACATTTATGCAGAGTAAAAACTGGCAATGAAAAATACAGAGCCGGCCGGCTCTCGACTGCAGCCAGTCACTCCGGGACCTGCATGTACGTAGTGACCTCAGCAGTCGCTTCCCCCTATACGTTTCGTCACACCTGACGTCGTCCTGGGGCACGGGCAGCATGCTGACTTACCGTCTTAAATCATCTGAACATCAAAAGGTCACACCCCGTTCTGAACTTTGAGTGACGTAAGTCTGTCATCCCAAAACAGGGCAAATGCCCACACCTTACAGCTTTGACAAATTATATTAGAAAAAAACAAATGCATAAAAAAGTGAAAAGGTGAAACAATTTTAGGTTGCTCGGCGACCGATAAAGTCCAACCCTTCCCGGCCATGTGCACAAGATGATCTCCCCATGATGTTATAGCATTTTTTTGTTTATAGCGCAAAAAATAAAAAACATGGAGATGATCAAATACAACCAAAAGAAAGCTCTATTTGTGGGGAAAAATAGGACATCAATTTTGTTTGGGTACAGCATTGCACGACCGCGCAATTGTCAGTTAAAATGACGTAGTGCCGTATCGCAAATAATGGCCTGATCATTAAGGGGGTAAATCCTTCCGGGGCGGAAGTGGTTAAAATATATTTCTAAAGGCAAACTTTTTTTTAGCTTTGGATAGAGTGGAATGGGATTAGAACTCCTGTTAGTTGTTATTGTTGTCTGTGTCCCCATTAGAGAGAATCACCCTCTCTATTTGTCCTGTTTACCATTATCATTGAAAGTGAAAGTAAAAAGAAAATACCAAATTGTTGTCCCCAGAACAATAATAGAGGAGAAATCTTTCAACTTCCAACACTAGTAATGGTGACCTGGGGGTCCCCAAGGAATTCCCTTAATTTGCAGTGATTTCCTCTCACTTCCTGTTTGGCTATGGGACAGTAAGTGAAAGTAAATCTTTAAAATGGGACTTAAAAAATCTGACATATTATAACTAGGTATAAGCCGAAAACCCCCGGTTCGGTTCGCAGCAGAACATAGGAACAGGCAAAAATGCGTGTTAAAGTCTATGGGACACGAACATGAAAAATCAAAAGTGCTAATTTTAAAGATTAATATGCCAGTTATTGTCATAAAAAGTGTGGGGGAACTGGGTTCTTCCCCAGGAGACATGTACCAATGCAAAAAAAGTTTTAAAAAACTGCAGTTTTTTGGGAGTAGTGATTTTAATAGTGCATAAAGTGAAACAATAAAAGTGGAATATTCCTTTAACCACTTAAGGACCCCCGCACGCACATTTACGGCCACAACATGGCTCGTACAGGCACAAGGGCGTAAATTTACGTCCCCGCCTTCGTGCGGTTCGGGGGTCCCATCGGGACCCCCTCCGCGGCGTGCGGGGGTCCCCCTGGCTCTGGGAGCGATCGCCGACGAGCGGGCGGATGTCCGTGTTTTCCGCCCCCCCCCCCCCCGCGATCGCTCCCAGCCAATGGGAGCGCTCCCCCTTCGTTTCAGTTCCTCCTCCTGTGTTTACACAGGAAGGAGGAAATGATGTCACCTCTCATCGCAGCGGTGTTTCCCACCGCTGCTGATGAGAGAAGACATCCACAGTAAGTGTGCACCAACACAACACTGACACACACTCACATAGGCACATTAACCCCTTGTGATCGCCCCCACCCCCCTGTCACAGTGTCACTGAATGCAGTGATCTAATCACTGCATTTAGTGTCAGTGTGACAGGCAGTGTAAAATCAGTTAGTGTTAGGTCCAGGATAGCCCCCCCACCCCCCCTAATAAAGTTTTAACCCCCTGATCACTGCCCTAGTTAACCCTTTCACTCCCTATTGCCAGCATCACTAAGCGATCATTTTTCTGATCGCTGTATTAGTGTCGCTGTTCCCGCTAGGTAGCTATTTTTTTTATTGCGATTTTTTTTTTTTTACTAAAGACATGTGGCTGAATTAATTTTGGCCTAAATGTTTTACTAAAATTTAGTTTATTTGATTTTTTTTTATAACAAAAAGTAAAAAAATAGTGATATTTTTCAAAATTGTCGCTCTATTTTAGTTTATAGCGCAAAAAATAAAAATCGCAGAGGCGATCAAATACCACCGAAAGAAAGCTCTATTTGTGGGAAGAAAAGGACGCAAATTTTGTTTGGGAGCCACGTCGCACGACCGCGCAATTGTCTGTTAAAGCGACGCAGCGCCGAATTGTAAAAACACCTTGGGTCATTTAGCAGCGTATGTGTCCGGGTCTTAAGTGGTTAAATTTCGTACCTGGGGGTGTCTATAGTATGCCTGTAAAGTAGCGCATGTTTCCCATCATTTAAAGTCATTTAAATCTACTCTCGGCTATGATGAATTGTCGAGTCTCTGCAATACAGATAACAGTCATTGCGTATGAGTCCCCCCCAAATTCTATTACCAGACCCTTCAGGTCTGGTATGGATGTTAAGGGGAACCCTGCGCCAAATTTAAAATATTTGCAACGGGAAAACTGTCTTGCGTCAGACACGTATGGGGAATCGCCGGGATCACACATCACTGGGTAATCCCGCCGATTTCCCATACATCGCTGGCCCCCCCCCAGCTATATAAGAGCTGTCAGTCTGGTGGCGTGTCATTCGTCGGGTGCCTCCGGTGGAGGCAGGATCGTGTGCATCATATCCTCGCTGGAGATCATCGCTGGATACCGAGAATGGATTACATCGATGGAGATCAAGAGTGGATTACATTGCTGAAATCTTTTTTTGTTTTACATTTTTTTATTTTTAATAAAGGACTTGTCCCAAGCCATCTCCTGTCGTTTTTAACATTTTGACCCTTTTTTTTGTGAAATGGTAGGGGTACAATGTACCCCTTACCAATTTACATGGGGGGCGGGATCTGTGGGTCCCCTTTGTTAAAGAAGGCTTCCAGATTCTGATAAGCCCCCCGCCCGCAGACCCCCACAACCACTGGGCAAGGGTGGTGGGGAAAAGGCCCTTGCAACCCTTGTTAAGGGCATGTTAAGGGCATGTGGCCTGGTACGGTTCAGGAGGGGGGGGGGGCTCTCTAGTCCCTCCTCTTTTCCTGCGGCCTGCCAGGTTTTTCATGCTCGGATAAGGGTCTGGTATGGATTTTTGAGCGGAACTCCACGCCATTTTTTTTATTGTGTCGCGGAGTTCCCCTTAAAACCTGGAATGGATTTTTGGGGGAAACCCCACGCCATTTTTTTCTTAAATTTGGTGCAGGGTTTCCCTTCATATCCATACTAGACCTGAAGGGCCTGGTAATGGAATTAGGGGGGAACCCCATGCATTTTTTATTTATTTTTTTCAATGACTTTTATCTGTATTGCCGTACCCGACAATTCATTATAGCCACGAGTAGTTTTAAATTATTTTTCTCCTTTAGAAATGTCATTTTGTGCAGAGACTGTTATAAACACGGGAAACATGCGCTACTTTACAGGTATACTATAGACACCCCCAGGTACGAAATTTAAAGGAATATTTCACTTTTATTGTTTCACTTTAAGCATTATTAAAATCAGTGCTCCTGAAAAAACTGCAGTTTAAAAAAATAAATTGCATTGATAGATCTCCCCTGGGGCAGGACCCAGGTCCCCAAACACTTTTTATGACAATAACTTGCATATTAACCTTTAAAATTAGCACTTTAGATTTCTCCCATAGACTTTTAAGGAGTGTTTTGCGGCTTTTCTAATTTGCCGCGAACACCGCAAATTTTTCGCTGTTCGGCGAAAGGGCGAACAGCCAATGTTCGAGTTCAACTCATGTTTCGACCTGAACATAAAGCTCATGCCTAGTTATAGCCCTCCCCTGCTCTATCCACGATGCAAAAAAAAATGTTTGCCTAGAGGTACTTTAATGCATAGAATGCATTATGATTAAAAAAACTTTTGCCTTTACAACCACTTTAAGGTAAGTTGGGGGGCAGTTTGAGGGTGAGGGGTTGGAAAATGTGATCATGTTTTATGTCACACCCTAAATATGGGTGAAACATGGTCACAAAAGTGGACTATGCCTTTAAAGTGGCTGTAAAACCCTTACATATACCCAGTGAAGTGACTGACACGAGGTGATACAGAGATGAAGCACATCCTCCTGCATTAGTTGTACATGTTAATCTGCAGTCTTATCTTCTCAACATCAGTTCAAAGTGCTGCTTTTATAAAGGTTGTGTGAGAGTTCACAAAAAAGGGGGTGGAGAACTGAAGTCACACTCTGCAGAACTCATTGTGGAGAGAGTTTTGAGAGCTGTTTGGGGGGAAGGGACACACCCCTCTTTTAATTTAATATTCTGGAAAGACAGCAGGACCGGTAAGTATAATATCTCTCCTGTACATGGAAACCTGCCTAATTTGGCAACAAGGTCGCTTTAAAGCAGTAAGAAGCCAAAAAAGTAATATATTGCAACTTACCAATCATTAGAAGTGGTGGCTACACCAGTTTTCTTTTTTTAGGCTTTTTTCCATCTGTTTTCACCTGGTGATACAGACAGTAACACGCCACATCTATTAGAGTACCTCCACTCTGGATGAAGGAGCAGAGTGGCAACTTTAGATATAAATATACTTTCAAATTTAAATACACTAACAAAATTAAGTCAGACTCTAGCTAACACTTTATGCTCAGTTACAGGGAAAACATTTTTTTTTTCCTTTTGGTAACAAGGTTTTACAATCATATATAAAAGCTGATCATTATAAGCACCCTGCTAGTGTTAAATGGTTTGTCTCATCTCTGTAACTGATATATTCTACTGGAGAGCTTGCTCTTTTGAAAAACAACAGACTTACTGGCTAGATCACCAGTTGAGAATAAAGGAAAGAAAGCCTGAAAAAGTAAACTAATGCAGCCATCACATCTAATGCCGCGTACACACGACTGTTTTTTGGGTTCTAAAAAAATTATGTTAAAAACGATCGTGTGTGGGCTCCAGAGCATTTGTCACGATCTAAAAAATGGGCATTAAAAATTTCGAACATGCTCTATTTTTTCACAACGTTTTTCACGTTGTCGTTGTTAAGGTTGTAAAAAATGATCGTGTGTGGGCTTTAACAACGTGAAACAAAAAACGCGCATGCTCAGAAGCAAATGGAGTAAGCACATTCATCACGCTGTAACAGACAGAAAAGCGCAAATCGTCTTTTACTAACACAGAATCAGCTAAAGCAGCCCAAATGGTGGCGTCATCCGAATGGAACTTCCCCTTTATAGTGTCGTCGTACATAAAAGTTTTTAAAAAATGTCATTTGAAACGATCATTTTTCGGGTTCTGAAAAACGACCAAATTTTTTTTCTAACATGCTGCATTTTTTAACAAAGTTTTAACGCAGCCCAAAGGGTGGCGCCATCCGAATGGAACTTCCCCTTTATAGCGCCGTCGTGCGTTAACGCGCTTTGCTAGAGCATTTTTTTTTAACGATCGTGTGTGGGCAACGTCGTTTTAATGATGAAGTTGGAAAAAACTTTGGCCCAGATTCACAGAGCGATTACGCCTACGTAACAGGAGATGCGCGGCGTAAGTCTAAATGTGCGCGTGCGTTTCGATGCACGGCATCCCCAAAACGAGATACGCAATAGCGTAATTTCGTTAGACAGGCGCATCCGTCCGCGCAAAACTGCGCTAGACAGACCATTGATTTGCTAGTCAAATATGCTAATGAGGGACTTACAGGGATCCACAAAAGAACATTGGGGCAGCGCAGGCTACGCAGTGTGCGCAACAGCAAAATGTCCTGTCTAAAATTAGACCATATAAAAGCTGGTCTAAAAAGAGAAAAAACTTCTACATGTTAGATAAAGCAACACTGTTAGTGAGGAGCTCAGCAGTCACACGTGTTGCACAACAATCTGTATGCCAACATGCCAGGGGCATCGTCGCTCTTAGCTATACTACTGACTTTAGATGAGCAAAGAAGGAGGAGGGCACGGAGGATGGCATGGGAGAGGATATACCGCACGCGCATAGACCTCTTTGGCATGAGTGATTCTGAGGTGTATCGCATCTTCAGATTCACCCCTCATGCCATCCTGGAATTAACCACAATCTTGCAGGAGGACATCACCAGCCGAACACAACGCTTACATGCAGTACAGCCACTGGTCAAGGTACTGGCAACACTCCATTTCCTTGCCAGTGGCTCTTTTCAGCGTACAAGTGGATGGTGGCTGGGATGGCACAATCCTCCATGAGCAGATGTGTGCACCAGGTTGTCCCTGTAATCCTCAGACGCATGGCCAACCAAATCATCAAACCCACCCAGGAGGACCTGCGGCTGAAGGCAATGACAGATTTCTACAGAATTGCCAGAATCCCCCAGCACCGTGGGGGCCATTGATTGCACACATGTGGCACTCCAGCCCCCCCAGGAGACAGAGCACATATACCGCAATCGGAAGCATTGGCATTCCATCAACGTACAGGTGATAGTCGATGCCCAAGGCCTCATATGGCACGTCCGTGCCAAACACCCAGGGTCCAGCCATGACAGCTACATATACAATCAGAGCCCCATCCGATTGGAATTCGATCAGAATGTGTATGGGGACACCTGGCTGGTTGGTGAGTGACATGGGTGGCAGGCATGACTGTACCCCCCCATGATGCACACATCACAAGGGGCACATGCATGACTAACATCCTCCTGTCTTTTCCCTTACAGGTGACTCTGCATATCCACTGGGACCCCATCTCATGACTCCTTTCCGGAACCCCCAAACCCCAGGAGAAGAAAGATACAATCAAGCCCACGCCCAAACTCCTTAAGTCACGTTTCCGATGCCTGGATAAGTCTGGGGGTACCCTCTTGTATTCCCCAAACTTTGTGTGCCATATCATCGGTGCCTGTTGCCTGCTGCACAACTTTGCAGTAAGAAAGGGCCTGCAGATTGACCTACGTGATGACCTGACCCCCCAACCGGACAATCCCCCCCTAACCGAGGTTACCCCGTCTTCTGAGGGAAGAGCAGTCAGGAGACAGCTCACATTGGGCATCTTTGCACGTTAAACACACACATTAATCATGGCACAATGAGAATGCATGCATGCACACCACTGTGGTCCCTAGCACACACACCCCACATCCTCATCAAATTGGATTGGCACCAGTCCACCATGCAGGACTTGTGAGCAGCAACGCCACGCCAAGGCTCCAATTATGTCACTGTACATTCATACACCATTCACGCGGACCTGGGGATCACTTCTCCCTGGTCCTGGGGAACCCTTCTCCACCAAAATTGAGAGTGACACCCCTTTTCCGGCAGGAATGTCACCCCCACATTCAAACAGCATTCACAACCCAAAAAAAAAAAATCACCAGCAAAATCAAAAATTTTCCAGCAAAAAAAATAAAAAGCCCAAAAAAAGGGGGAAAAACTAATTAGTGCCCTTGACGTGAGCCACGCCTGGGGCGCCCCCGGCCACGGCCCCGGCTCCTCTGGGGAGACTCATGGGGGAGGGGGTAAACCGGGGAAGGAGGAGCAGCCCCTGGTCTCTGCCCACCTGGCGGCCTGCCCTCCAAGGCCACGGCTATTCTGTCCAGGGCAGCACCAAGTGTTGCCGTGTTGGCCTGGATAGCCTGGGTAAGGGCCCTCACATCCTGCCCAACGCCTGCTGATGTAGTCTGCAGGTCGTTTAGGCAGTTTGTGAAAGCCCGGGAGTGGCAGTCCAGGTTCCCAAGCGTATCCTTGATGGAGGACAGGCTCTCCTCCATCCGCACCAATGTCTGGCTGACCTGTCCCAGATGGCGGGTCTGGAGGAACTGGTCCCTTCTCAGAGTGGCGGGCAGGAGATCGGCCACCCCCCTGGTCTTCTGGGTCGCCTTCCTGCCTCCAGCTGATGCTTGTGGCCGGGTAGAAGGGGAGGCCTTTGGGAGGGGAGCCATTTTGGAGAAGCCATGTTAGGGAGGGCTGGCTGCTGCCAGCCAGAGGGGAACGGTCCTCCAACAACAATAGGCCAGTGCCTGACATGGACTCCACCTCCTCCTCAACCTCCTCCTTTTCAACCTCCTCCTCCTCTTCAACCTCCTCCGCGGACTCCGGCCTTGTCAGGGGGGCCTCATTAGGCTGCTGTCCCGGGGATGGTGCGGTCAGGCCAGATGGCCCAGCACCCTCCTGCACATCTGTGGATGACACAAAACATTCACAGGTTGGAGGATCCACACACTTGCCACATATTCCCTTTCACCCCCTCCCCCACACATGCTACACACCTGATAGGGCAAAATAACCTTACCTGGCATCACTCCTTCATGACTTGAGTGATAGCCAGGCAGGCCCTCCACTTCTTGCCTATGAAAGGTCTGGGCCACTGCACGCTCCTCCGCTGTCAGCCTAACAGGGCATGGTGGGCCCCCTCCTGTGCCCCTGGCATGGGCAAGCATTTTGGCCAGCTTCTTTTTGACCAGACGCCGGAGGTCATTAATCTTTTTCTCAATCCCAGACCGGTTCCGTGTCTCCCCCTCCCCTGCTGAATTCACCTGGTCAGTGATCATGTCCAAAATCTCCCTCCTCCTGGCCGGTGTGGTGTTGGCACTGTCCGGGCCATGGAGGAAACGCCCATAATCGGAAATGGCCCGGGCAAGAATTTGTTTTTCCCTCAAAGAAAAATTTAATTTTCTCTTCCTCTCAGTCATACTGAAAAAAAAACACTCCCAGACAACAAAAATCACTCACAAAAACAAGCACGACCAACCAAGCAAGAAAACAAACAAACAGAAAAATATCAAACAAAAACTCTCACCAACACTCAGCAAAAAGCAGTCACAAAAACAAACAGGAACAATCAAGCAAGAAAACAAACAAACAGAATAATATCAAACAAAATATCTCACAAACACTTAGCAAAAAACACATTCAAATATCTACTAACAAACACAAGATCACACAGTACACAACTCTGACAAATACAAATCACAACGCAACTAACTACAGAACAATAGCACCTTGCTGTATAGGGAGGGATACAAAGGGATGTGCTTTTGCAATGGAAGTGCGTTTGTGTCTGTCTATTTATGCTGTTTGCGTAGTTCATGATTTTGCCATAGTCCACTTCCAATTTCACTGATTGCGCCGTTCCCAAGTTGTGAGCATGCGCAGAGAGGTGCTAACATGGTCTGCTTCAAGCGCGCATGCGCGAGCCGGCCGGCCCTTCATTTGCATGGGGCCACGGCTCATTTCAATGTAACACGCCCACGTCCTTCCCAATTTGGATTACTCCGCCTTGCACCTCAGAAATAACGTTGCGCAGGCGCTATTTTCTGCGTAAAAGCGACGAGAATAGGGTGATTGCGCGGCTACATTGCGCAAGTCTAACGTAAAGGCGGTGCGCTACGCCGGTCCAATAATGCGCAGATGTACCTGAATCTGGGCCTTTGTTTTTTCTAGAGGCATTAAAAACTTCATTTTTTAGAACCCGAAAAACGGTTGTGTGTACGCGGCATAAGAATTAATAAGATGCAATGTAAGAAATGTTTGCTTTTGGGTCTAATACCACTTTAAATAAAAGGTTACACATATTTATTTTTAGCCTAAGGAGTACTAATGGCAAATAGAGTAGACTGTTCCCTTTGGAAGGGGATTTTCCCCAGAGCTTAGTGAATGTGTTGCAATTCAACATTGCAATGCTTACCCAATCAAATTAAGTGCTAGGAAAATACAAACTGCATTTTTTCTTGCACATGATCCGATGATAAAAGTCAGCAGAACTTCACCTCATTTACTAAGCTCTAGGGCTAATTACAGGGTACCTTGCAAACTGCAACTTTTCTTGTAAAGTGAATAGTCTATTTGTCTTTAGTAAATGAACAGCTACAGTGGGTATAGAAAAGAATCCCCCCTTTTAAATAATCAAATTGTGTTGCTTTGCAGCCTTAAATTAAAGGGGAGGTTCCCCTAAAAATAAACTTTTACCATTGCCTGTGTCTTCTTAATAATAATTAGAATCGGCTGGTATTTTTTTTTTTAACCACCCGTACATACCATTTTCGGCATGTACGCTCACCGCCGCTTCCGGGTCTGGCGGCCGGGGATGGGAGGGCCTGCTTCATTGACAGGCATCCGATCGACGCATACAGCGCGTCACGGGATGCCGAAAGAAGCCGAACGTTGGTGCGCATGCGCCGTATAGAGCCGCACCAACGTTCGGCTTCTTTCGGCATCTCGTGACGCGCTGTATGCGTCGATCGGATGCCCGTCCCCGGCTGCCAGACCCGGAAGCGGCGGTGAGCGTACATGCCGAAAATGGTATGTACGGGTGGTTAAAAAAAAAAATACCAGCCGATTCTAATTATTATTAAGAAGACACAGGCAATGTTAAAAGTTTATTTTTAGGGGAACCACCCCTTTAAGACAGAGACAGTTTTTGTTTTATCTAGCTGTATTTACTCAGTAAAGGGGAAAAAAAGGGAATTAGCTCCATAGAACCTGCTGAATAATTATGGATTTCATCAGAGAGTGCTGCTACTCAATTATCCTAGTGAATCACTAGACATGTGCATTAGTTTTCGTTAGAATGCATTTTCGTCCGAAAATCAGGTATTTTCGTTATCGTTTTAACGAACGAAAATGAAAGCGCAAGAAACGAAAACCGAAAGATCCGACATAAAAAATGCTTTATTTTCGTTTTCGTTCAGATCCGACGATTTTTCAATGCTTTGTTGAATTTTCGTCGTTCAATTCAACAAAGCATCGAAAATCGTCGTTCTGAATACAGTGAATAGGTAAAAATTGAACGACGAAAATTCGATGATTTTCGATGCTTTGTCGAATTTTCATCATTCAATTCCTACCTATTCACTGTACAGTGAATATAGGTAGGAATTGAACGACGAAAATTCGTATTCGTATTCGTATTCAGAACGACGATTTTCGATGCTTTGTCGAATTGAACAACGAAAATTCAACAAAGCATCAAAAATCTTTGTTTTCGGACGAAAACTTTCCCGACAAAAATGACAGAAATCAAAACGATTTTCGGGAGTAACTAAATACATTTATTTTCCAAACTAAAACGAAAAAACTAAACAAAATACTCCAGTCTGCACATGTCTACGAATCACTAGTAGGGAATAAAAATAAACAAAAAATAGCATAAAGCTAAAGAAAATCCACAATTGCATGAACCCTTCTTAAAATCAACAATGATGGACAGGGCCGATCCTAGGGTCACAGGCGCCTGGGTGCAGAAATATTTCTGGCGGCCCCACATGGGCATTGTTGTTTTACTAACTCCTCCCCTTTACAAATGTTTCTATGTCAATGACTCAACCACAGAGATGCTCCCCCACGAAGACTTCATTACCCTGTGATCCATACATGATCTCTTAACAATAAACAAAATACAGGAAGAGAAGCAGAGTACTTTATTGGGACCTGGAGGGGGGGGGCTCTCTGATGAACACAGAGAGGGCTTCTGTTAGAGAGTCTGTTAGAAAAAGCCCTACAGATATGATACAGGAGACAGTCAGAGACTGCAGACATGATACAGGAGACGGTCAGAGACTGCAGACATGATACAGGAGATGGTCAGAGACTGCTGACATGATACAGGAGATGGTCAGAGATGGTAGACATGATACAGGAGACGGTCAGAGACTACAGACATGATACAGGAGATGGTCAGAGACTGCAGACATGATACAGGAGATGGTCACAGACTACAGACACGATACAGGAGACGGTCAGAGACTTCAGACATGATACAGGAGATGGTCAGATATTGCAGACATGATACAGGAGATGGTCAGAGACTGCAGACATGATACAGGAGACGGTTAGAGACTGCAGACATAGGGGGCGTGTGTCTATGTAGACATGAAGTGCAGGTGTGATTATACTATGTGTGTGTGTCAATCTATATACATGTCACTGTATATAAAATACGAAGATTTCTTTACAAAGAAAATGTTATCATTGCAACTAACTGCTAATCAGTGATGACAAAAAACTGCATATGTGAACATATTTTCAAAACATATAAAATAAAAAAAGTCCCAAATTACAAAAGTCCAAGGAAAAAACAAAAAAAATGTAAATATCTCCAAATGCGTGTGTGCTACCAAACAAAATCCACATTTCAATCTTCAACTAAATAAACAATAATCAATTCATGTGTTCAAATATCCGATGTGCTGATTCATCAATAAAATCCTACAATGACTCACCAGAGACTGTGGCTGGTCAAATTATAAACCAGCAATAACGCATTGTCTGTATAGTTAGGAAGATCCACTTTCCACCATATCCACCCGTCAGTTTCTCTCCCGTGTTGAGCAAATAATTATGGGGAAGAAAAAAGAGAACACTCCATAGCGTAATCTTTTTAAAAAAAAAAGGTTTTATTGTTTTTGAGTGTCAGCTTGACACAAGGGAACAATCGCGTGTTGTTACAATATATCTCTCTGCTCCTGTCTGTAATCCAAAGCTACAAGATTTATCTTTAGAAGAGCATGATGGTGTCAAGGTCCTAGCCCCGCTCTACTAGTTTTGTTGTGCAACATCTTTACGGAGCGGCAGGGCGTTATACAACGTCCTGCCGCTCCATGAGGATGTTACAGAACAAAACTAGTAGAGCGGGGCTAGGAGGCTGACACCATCAAGCTCTTCCAAAGATAAAGCTTGTAGCGCTCTCTACTAACTTTGCACATCTAGACTTTGCAATATTTGCCCACTCTTCTTTGTAGAACTGCTCACGTTAAATTCGATGGAGACTGTAGTCTTTAAATTATTCCACAGATTTTCAATGGGGTTTAAGTCTGGGCTCTGACTAGGCCATGCAAGGACATTCAGCCTTTTCTCCTTCAACCATTGTGTGGTAATTTTTGCTGTGTGCTGTGGGTCATTGTCATGTTGGAAAGTAAAACTTCTTCCTATTGACAACTTTCTAGCAGAAGGCAACAGATTTTCCTCAAGAATTTAATGGTATTTTGCCTCCATTTTTCATCTATCCTGACAAGTGCAGAGAAACACCCCCATAACAGGATATTACCACCTCCATACTTTACCATAGGAATAGTGTTATTTGGATGGTGAGCTGTATTGGGTTTCCGTCAGACATATGTTGTTGAGGCCATATAATTAAATTGTCATCTGACCACCTTAAACGCACCTTGAAGATTCTGAGGCGCATGGAAAAGGGTTCTATGGTCAGATGACACCAAAATTTAATTATTCTGCCTCTACATCAAACGATAGGTCTGGTGGAAATCCAATACAGGTCATCATCCAAATATCACCATTCCTACAGTAAAGCATGAAGGTGGTAATACCCTGTTATGGGGGTGTTTCTCTGCATCAGGGACTGGAGCACTTGTCAGGATAGGAGAAAAATGGATGGTGCAAAATACCATCAAATTCTTGAAAAAAATCTGCTGCCCTCTGCAATTACTGCATTTACGCAGTAATCAGTGCGTTTTTATAGCACTAATCGCTGTATAAATGTCAATGATCCCAACAAAAAGTGTCTGATCTGTCCGATCTATGTTGCAGATCGCTACCATTACTAGTAAAAAAAATAATAATAAAAATGACATAAATCTGTCTCGTATTTTGTAGACGCTATAACTTTTGTACAAACCAAACAATATACGCTTATTGTGATTTTTTTACCAAAAATATGTAGAAGAATACATATTGACCTAAACTGATTAAGGCTTTTCTTGAGGTGATCTTATACCACCAAAAGAAAGCTCTATTTTTGTGAGAAAAAGGACATTAATTTTGTTTGGGTACAACGTTGCGCAATTGTCAGTTAATGCGACGTAGTGCTGTATCTCAAAAAATGACCTGGTCATTAAGGAGGAAAATCTTCTGGTCTGTAAATGGTTAATGACCCCTGTGCATTGCCCTACATACTACTGTTTTTTTGTACACTGCTCTACATCCTAACCCCTATACTATGCCCTACATATGACATACACTGGCCAGAACTCTGAGCAGACAGTCAGACCAGAATTGAGGACAGCCAGGCCTCAAACTTGTCGAGCAGGTCAGCCTGCAGTACCAGTTGTTCTGCTTCTTGATGGACACCTGCATCAAATTTGTCAACTAATTACTCTCCAGGCGTGCAAAAAATGGGAATAAAAGTGAATGCCAAGTTTATCACTGAAGCTAACTTTTACAGTAGGCTAAGTTCTTATTTTTACAGTGACGTGTTTTATTATATTTTTCCAAGTTTTCTTCATGCCATCCTTATTTTTAATTTGGGCCTTGCTAGTTAACTCATTTAAGAAAAAGAAAAAAAGGGCATTGCAGCCCAGTGATTTTAAGCTCTTCTATGCTGTTCTGGTAGAACTCAACTGCTCAAATGCTGCCTAGCCCTGGTGTAGACTAAATAGGTGCTGCTAGAGTGAGTAGCGCCACCGCTTTATTCCCCTGCACCCGTCACTGCATTGCATGAATCTATGTATTGTCGCTGGTGCCACTGCTGCCCGCTATTTAGATGGCTGGCCCCCTGGTGAGAGCCGGCCATCAGAATAACAGCAGTCGGTTGGTTTTGGAAGTGTCTATCAGAGCCAACAGCCTGTGGGCTTCAATCAGCTTCCAAATAGTTAACCAGGGGACACACAGGGTGTGTGTTCCCTGGTTAACACTCAGCCAATCAGGTTTACCGGGTCTGGTTACCGGCACTGGCGTAGCGGGAGGGGGCAGGGGGGGCTGTCGCACCGGGCGAAAAATGGGGGGGGCCAATCCATCCACCAGCTCCGCGGAGCGCTCCGGAGCCTCGGCCTAGGAAAGCCCCGGCTTCGGCCTAGCTCCGGAGCGGCGGCCATCTTGGTACACCGGGCGGCGGCCATCCTCTCTGTTCACACCCACAGAGGAGGAGGAGCCCGCACTCGAGGGAAACAACACACGCCGCTGTCTGAGGTCTGCACTACTGGGGGTTACTGTCTGAGGTCTGCACTATTATGGGGGTTACTGTCTGAGGTCTGCACTACTGGGGGTTACTGTCTGAGGTCTGCACTATTGGGGGTTACTGTCTGAGGTCTGCACTACTGGGGATTACTGTCTGAGGTCTGCACTATTATGGGGGTTACTGTCTGAAGGCTGCACTACTGGGGGTTACTGTCTGAGGTCTGCACTATTATGGGGGTTACTGTCTGAGGGCTGCACTACTGGGGGTTACTGTCTGAGGTCTGCACTACTGGGGGTTACTGTCTGAGGTCTGCACTACTGGGGGTTACTGTCTGAGGTCTGCACTACTGGGGGTTACTGTCTGAGGTCTGCACTACTGGGGGTTACTGTCTGAGGTCTGCACTATTATCGGGGTTACTGTCTGAGGTCTGCACTATTATGGGGGTTACTGTTTGAGGGCTGCACTACTGGGGGTTACTGTCTGAGGGCTGCACTACTGGGGGTTACTGTCTGAGGGCTGCACTACTGGGGGTTACTGTCTGAGGTCTGCACTATTATGGGGGTTACTGTCGGAGGTCTGCACTATTATGGGGGTTACTGTCTGAGGTCTGCACTATTGTGGGGGTTACTGTCTGAGGTCTGCACTACTGGGGGTTACTGTCTGAGGTCTGCACTATTATGGGGGTTACTGTCTGAGGTCTGCACTATTATGGGGGTTACTGTCTGAGGTCTGCACTACTGTGGGGGTTATTGTCTGAGGTCTGCACTACTGGGGGTTACTGTCTGAGGTCTGCACTATTATGGGGGTTACTGTCTGAGGTCTGCACTACTGGGGGTTACTGTCTGAGGTCTGCACTACTGGGGGTTACTGTCTGAGGTCTGCACTATGGTGGGGGTTACTGTCTGAGGTCTGTTAAATAGGGGGTCTGTGATTGTGGGGGGTCTATCTGTGATTGGGGGGATCCATCTGTGATTGGGGGGGATCAGTCTGTGATGGGAGGTCTGTTATTTAGGGGGTCAGTCTGTGATGGGGGATCTGTGATTGTGGGGGGGGGGGTTCAGTCTATGATGGGGGATCTGTGGTTGTGGGGGGGGGGGGGTTCAGTCTGTTAATTCCTTTACAGTAAGGGGTTAAATGATTAATCCTGCAATAATTTACCCCTTACATGCTGAAAGCCCTGAGAGGGATACATTACAGATCCTTATAACCAGAGTGGATGATTATACAAGGGGGGGGGGGCGAAAAAAAATTCTGCCCCATGCGCCCATAACTCTGGTTACGCCACTGAGAAGGTACAATGTGCTTCATTATAGATATGCACAGACAGATATACAGTTTATACAGACAGTTTTGATGAGATATGGCATAGTACCGTGAGAGGCAGTGAACCAATGTATTAATGGGCAGAAGAAGAGAAAAGTAGGAAAGATTGGGGGACAAGGAAAGGGTAGGGATTTGAGTAGGCCTGTGGTCAACAAGTTCTGCTGAGTCCTCTGGACTAGCTTGGGGGATTCTCAGTAGGGTTTTAAGGTTCAAGAGGCAGCAGTCACATTTTATGGGAGGTGGTGATGGATTCATTGGGACCACACCTTTCCAAAAAGGGGCAATTTATCATTCAGTATGGCAGTCTTTGACTGTATTGTTTTTTATATTACCGTATGAATAGACAGTATATTTTGGTATAATTTAAATTTCCACCCATTGTTATTCTGTCAATTTAATTTAATTTGTGCTAATATGGTGATGCTCACATTTCACCCTGCATGCCCAATGCCTGGAAAATGGCCCTGGAAACTGCTCCCACCGACTGTCATCTTCGCAGCTCTTCAGTAGATGAAGCTGCTACTAATGTTATAATCCAGCTGAAGGATTAGAGGCCTGAATGATCATTGATCCAGGATTTGTCTACCATAGATAAGAGAAGGCACGCTAATACAGTTCAAATATTAAATTGTATTTGATTGTAGAAATAAACATCATGCTTCTAAAAGCAGAAATTATGAAACAATAAAACTGATTTTTCTAGTATTGACACCACAGTGAGTCATTTAATGAAGTGTGCCACCACCTTTTGAAAAACTTGCTTACCAGATGGCAAGCTAAACCAGGCATGTGGCTATAGCCCAGCCAAGGCATTTGCTGCACTGAAGATTGTGGAAAAAAACTCTGGATGGATAGTGCATAAGTATATCCAAGCACCGATACCACCGTTTAATCCAGGGCCATTAGTTCAGCAACAAACTCAGCAGTGAACCCAAAAAGAGAAAACCAACCATAGTGTAATATTGTCTAACCGGATATTTAGCAGTATTTAATAAAAACAAAATTGCACTTACATTTCCTGTCCTCCTAGTGAGACAGCTGTGTTGGCATATCTTTTCATGTGACAACACTGAAGAAATTACACTTTGCTACAATGTAAATACTTACTGTCCCCTCAAAATAACTCAACACGCAGGTATTAATGTCTAAACCGCTGTCAAAATTGGGCCCAATTAGCCATTTTCCCTCCTGTGTATGATGCGACTCGATAGTGTTACAAGGTCTCAGGTGTGTTAAATTTGGTGTTATCGCGTTCACTCTTTCATACTGGTCACTGGAAGTTCATCATGGCACCTCAACATGGAAAAAAACTCTCAGAGGATATGAAAAAAATAATTGTTGCTCTACATAAAGATGGCCTAGGATATAAGAAGATTGCCAAGACCCTGAGACTGAGCTGCAGCACGGTGGCCAAGACCATACAGCGGTTTAACAGGACAGGTTCCACTCAGAACAGGCCTTGTCGTGGTCGACTAAAGAAGATGGAATTAAAAAGAACATCCAACTAGACCAGATTTAGTTGCCAACATCCCTTATAGGATACAATCAAAGAAGCAGTACTCCCCATCATAATAGGGACTTTTTTTTCCCCTCAAACAAAGGTTTTTATTGAACAGAAAAATAAACACAAACAAAGATCTCCAGAGCACAAGCATTTCACTCAGTCAGTGTGGCGCAGCAGAAGTTAAATGCAGAAGTATACCCATTTCACTCCCCCAGTAGTTGTTTTACATTTTCCCAGTACATGCCACCACCCCCAAACCATGTTACAGTTCAGCATACACTAGCCATTAGTCAATTAATTAAAACATAGAAATGCGCCCACCTCATACAGCCTTAAAATAGGCGGTCATACACCAGATCTATCGGGGCCAGACCCAGGACATTCAGCCATGGGGCCCACAATTTATCAAATTTAGAGCTGGTCCCTCTGTGTTGATATACAACTTTTTCCAACCTAAGTGTAACTCCCATCTGCTTGATCCATTCCTGCACCGTGGGTGGTTCAGTGATTTTCCAGTGCCTCAGGATCATAAAGCGAGCCTAAAATAGGGCTCTACCAATGGCCTGCCTAGAGATATCGCCCACCAGTAAGCTGTCACTAATCCCCAACAGACAGGTTTTGGGGTCCAGAGGTATCTGAACCTGAAAAGCCCCATTAAGAACATCAATTACCTGTGTACAGTACAAGTGTAGTTTCGGGCATCGCCACAGCAGGTGAATAAGATCACCATGATCTCTACAGCACCTAACACAGGTCGGATCAACCCCCAGCCCCATTTGTGCTAGTCTAGCCGGCGTGTAGTGCACCCTTAGAAGGATATAGAGCTGTGAAAGTCTGTGCGACACGTTCAGGGAGCACGCGGGGACCGCCTGCAGGGCTTCCTCCTACTGCCCATCCTCAAATGCTCCACCGGGACATTGTCCTCAGAAGGGCACCCGGTACGAAGAGATTCAGGAGCATGGCATAACAGCAGGATATAAACCCCTTATATGTGTTCACCTCAAATAGGTGGTTCAAGACTGATGCCGAGTCCAAGGACCAAGCATTTGCCTCCCTTTGTGCATCCACCGCATGTCTGAGCTGCAGGTAGTAAAAATGCATAGAACCCGGCAGTCTGAAGTCTGCAATGAGCTCCTGAAAGGAGCTAAGTCTGCCCGCCCTTATCACATGAGTCATAAGGGAGACACCATATTGTTTCCACTTTGGGCCATAAGGTAATTTAGCGAGTTCCCGGTAGTATTGATTATCCCAGATAAGACTGTATTTAGTAAACATGAATGGGACTTTAACGGCAACAGAGTCAAATTTCAATGTACATATCATGACTTATATGGTCTCAAACCAATAAAAACAATGATGTTGGTGAGAAATTTTCATATACAGTCCAGACGACCCAATGCGTTTCAGGACACAATACGCCCCTTTGTCAGGGGCTTTTGTCCGGAAGGAATCACACTATATAATAAAAGTCAAATACATTAATTAGTAACACAGTAAATAATAATTATTACAGTCAGTTGCTCCCAGTATAAAACACTCAATCTAGTAGTTGTACAACAGGGGACATACCCAAAATGATCATCATGAAAGTCGCCGCTAGACCAGCAGTGGCACCTGCAATGCGGAAGGATACCCCCTATGTCCCAAGGACGAAGTTATACCAGGTGGGTCCACACCCATCCACAAAAGAAGATGAGTGCATGTGCTCAGCGTCATATCCAGAGGCTGTCTTTGGGAAATAGACATATGAGTGCTGCCAGCATTGCTGCAGAGGTTGAATGGGTGGTGGGTCAGCCTGTCAGTGCTCAGACCATACGCTGCACACTGCATCAAATTGGTCTGCATGACTGTCATCCCAGGAGGAAGCCTGTTCTAAAGATGATGCACAAGAAAGCCTGCAAACAGTTTGCTAAAGACAAGCAGACTAAGGAAATAAATTACTGGAACCATGTCCTGTGGTCAGATGAGACCAAGATAAACATATTTGGTTCAGATGGTGTCAAGTGTGTGTGGCGGCAACCAGGTAAATAGTACAAAGACAAGTGTGTTTTGCCTACAGTCAAGCATGGTGGTGGGAGTGTCATGGTCTGGAGCTGCATGAGTGCTGCCAGCACTGGGGAGCTACAGTTCATTGGGGGAACCATGACTGGTGTATTACTAGTGTGCGCTGGAAACCAACCCCCCATCTAAAACCCCCTCTAAATAAAAACTCGACACCTGCTGGATTAAATGGCCAACAAAGGCCCCATTTATTAAATCCAAAAGGTGTATAAAACATATTTTCTTTACCAAACATTTAACTATAAAAATAAACATATAAACTTTTCCTTCAACATTTACAAAAAATTATTTAACCGAATAAATTAACCAAACTAAAACACTGTAGACACTGTAGACACTGAGGTTCCTGAGTTAAAGAGTGCAAGCAATGGGCTGTCCTCCATGTAAACAATTGTCCGGGCCTCTAGCCGCACGTCACAAGCTCAAGAGGCCATCCCTTCCTCCTTCATTTCTCTTCAGCCCGATTGCCAGTATCCCCCACCTAACCGGAATAGAGAAGGTGCCCATCCCATGACAGGCCCCAACTCCTACCCCAATACTCAGGAACCCCCAACACCAATGCCACCGCCGCATACGGTGATACCTCACACGTGTGCGGCCCGCCACAGCCCTAAGGCCCGTTGTAACCCTTCCTGGAGCCCCAGGACCCACATGTCCGTACCCACCGGTGTCAAATGCACCCCATCCCCCCTAAGAAAAAGGGGGAACTCCCTCTCCAACTCCCGATGGCGAACCACCAACCCCCCTTGACGGGCGACAAACTTTGAAATGGCTTTATTAGCCTTGATCCTAGCCCAATTAACCCTATCCACCGACCGAGCACCCCTCCAGGCCACCCTCCCTACCATCTCCGACCAAACGACCAGGGTGTCTGGGAATGCGCTACGTAAGCGCATAAAATCCCATTTGACGTCCCGAATCAGGTCTCGGGAGGCCCTGACACACAGGTCGTTGCCCCCGACGTGCAGCAGTAGCACGTCTGGGGCCCTGTCCAGCCTAGCATAATGCTGAACCTCCGGGACCACCCTGGACCAAAGCATGCCAGGGATGCCAATCCAACGTACAACAGCCTCATCCCGAGAGAAACCCATCTGCCTGCCGTCCCTCCTGACCAAGGCCCTCTTCGCCCCCCAATGCACATAGGAGTGCCCCAGGATCCAGATCAAGCAGACCGCGCCTGAAAAGAAAAGAACGGTGCACACCAGAACAAACATTAACCCAGATCCGACAAACAACCCCCAAAGACTGAACCCCGAGACAAGAGGACACTGACAAACAGGAAAAGAAAGGACGTTGAACTCCCACCCCTCACAAAAGCTGCGGTCTCACATACAGTCTGAACCGGCGGGACTCCCAGCGGCCGATCCGCTGCAGGACCTCATCGCTCATGCCCCACCGCGAGGCCTCAGTCGCCGCCCCAATCCGAAAGGAATGGGAAGAATACTCCGCCGCACCAAAACCGCCCGCCACCAAACTACGCTTAAAGACCGCCCCAAATTGGTACCTGGTCAAAGGTAGCCCATCCGCATGAACAAGAAGCGGGCCCGCCCCCAGCGGGCGCAAGCCCAACCATTCCCGAACAACCTCTACCGGACAAACCCCTAGTCCCGGGACCCTACCCAGGATCACCCTGGCACCCTTGCCCACCTGGTCGGTTTTTGACCTGCGAAAAATCAACGTAACCGACTCAGGAAGAACCTCCACGTCGGACACGAGCAAACCACCTGGACTATTCTTAGAGGGGCTGACCAGTTCCCCAACCCTCAACGCCCCGAAAAAGGCCAAGACAAAAGCCGCCCTAAACAAACTGGCCTCAAAAGGTGACGAACACACCGAACCCAATCCCCCTACCAACACCTCCAACATGTGAAGCGAAACTGGCCTCCTGGAGTCCGGACGGACTCGACCCCTTCTGTAACCCCGCAAAGCCTTGCGAACCACGAATGCCTTGGTAACGTCTTCCACCCCAGTCAACTGAAACAGAAACGCCAACCCTGACATTTTTGCGTTCAAAGAAGCCACTGAAACCCCCTCTTCACTACACCTGCCCAAAAAGTACAATAATGCGTGCAAACGATCCTCGTCAGAAGGTCCCACCCCCAGCTCACTCACCAAACTGCGCCATTCTCGCCACACCCGCTCGTACGATCTCCAGGTGGAATCAGCCACTGACCTCCGGACCAACTCCATCACCGATCCCATACGAGGTCCCACAAGCCACTGGGGCACGGAACCCCCGCCTGATCCGCCTCCGGAGCCAGCCGACGGAACCTGTCCCACTGCAAACGAGAGAGCGCATCAGCCACCTCATTATTGACCCCGGGAATGTGTACAGCACTCACCACAATATTTAGAGCCAAGCATTTTAAGACCAGGGCTCGCAACAAGCGAACCACTGGCATAGACGATGCCGTCAATGAAGAAATAGCCTGCACCACGCCCAAATTGTCGCAGTGAAAACGCACCCTCCGGTTCCTGAACTCCGTTCCCCACAACTCCACCGCCACCACTATCGGAAATAACTCCAACAGCATCAAGTTCCTGATCAGCGGGGACTCCCGGAGACGCTCTGGCCACCTCCCAGCACACCATCTACCTTGGAAATAAGCCGAGAAGCCTACCGACCCAGCCGCATCCGTGAACAAGGTCAATTCGCCTGCCGAGACCACCGGAGCCAGCCACATGGATCGCCCATTGTAGAGCTCCAGAAAGGAACTCCACACCTTCAGGTCCTCCCTGTGCTCACCGCTCAATCGCACGAAATGATGAGGCGCCTTAACGCCCGCCGTGGCAGCCGCCAGTCGCCGACAAAACACTCTGCCCATAGGCATTATCCTGCAGGCAAAGTTAAGCTTGCCCAACAATGACTGCAGATCTCGAAGTGTGATCCGCCCACTGCGTGCCGCCGCAGAAACCGACTCTCGCAAATCCGCCAGCTTATCTTCCGGCAGCCGGCATTCCATCCTGACCGAATCAATGACAATGCCCAGGAATTTGAGCTCTGTCACCGGACCCTCAGTCTTCTCCTGGGCCAAAGGGACCCCAAACACCCTGAACACATGCTGAATGGTGGTGAGCAAAATCAGACAAGCCCGATCACCCGGCGTTCCTACCACCAAGAAATCGTCCAGATAGTGCAAAACCGATGCCAAACCCGACAGGTCCCGAACCACCCATTCCAAAAATGAACTGAACATCTCGAAGTACGAACACGAGATGGCGCAGCCCATGGGCAAACACAGGTCCACAAAATACTGACCCTCCCAACAACAACCCAGCAACCGCACACTAGCCGGATGCACCGGCAATAGCCGAAAGGCCGATTCAATATCGGTCTTGGCCATCAAAGCCCCCTTCCCGAACCGTTGGACCCAACGCACCGCCTCGTCAAATGACGCATAGCACACGGTACACAACGCCGGATCAATGGCATCGTTCACTGACCCACCTTTCGGGTACGACAAGTGGTGGATGAGGCGAAACTGTTTCGGTTCCCGCTTAGGAACCACCCCCAGCGGTGACACCACCAAATCCCCCATGGACGGGGCCTCAAATGGCCCCGCCATCCTGCCCAAACCCACCTCCTTCCGGAGCTTTTCAGTCACCACCTCCGGATGGGCAAGTGCTGACTTAAGGTTGGCCGCCAAAGGAGGAACCGTACCCAAATCACTAGGAATCGGGAAACCATCCTTAAAGCCCAACCACAGCGCCCGAGCGGCTACCCTGTTCGGGTACCTACTTAGGTACGGCGCCATCTTTTCCACCCGTACCGGCGTCCTCCCTTTTTCCATTGTCCCCGGGCTTCCTCCCCTTCTTAAAACACTTTGACAAGGGATGGGTTCCCCCGCAACCAGAGCACTCATGCCGGAAACAACAGGAGCCCCCAAACTTACAGGAGCCCTCGTTGTACTGCCAACAGAAACCCTTACGTTTTTCGGCCGGCGGTGAGGAGGCCCGCCCACCTCCGGCCCCCTCCCGAAAGGGCTGCGGCACCACCCTGGCCTGAGTCATCAGCCTCATCCACAGGGCGATATCCTTCTGGTTCCACCGAATCTCCGGCCGAACCGCTTTTTTCTGACGAAACAGCTCATCGTAGCGCAGCCACGCCCCCCCACCGTACACCTTCTGCGCCTCGCTAATCGAATCAATGTAACAAAACAAACCAGTGCACTGGTCCGGCTCCCTTTCTCCGATCACGCTAGCCAGAATGTAGAATGCCTGGGCCCAGTTCGCAAAAGTACGAGGAATCAGGCGATACCGCAGTTTTTCCTCTTCCTCCTTCTTACTCTCGTCAGGCTTCACCTTGTCGAGATTGAACTTCTCAAGAGGGAGCAGGGAAAAAATTTCCACATACTCCCCCTTCCAAATCCGCTCCTTCACCTCCGCCCTCAAGTGAGCCCCCAACGGCGCTTCAAAGCAAAGGTACACTTCGCACCGGGCCGCGTCAGACAACCTAACCCCGTCCGCCGTCACCCCCGCTGTGGGGCCCACAACAGCCCCACTTGGAGACGCCCCGGGGGGGGTCACCCCCGCAGCAGCACCGTCAGAAGTTGGGGGAGCAAGCGAAAGTGGGGGCGCCGCGGCCGACTGGGCCATGACTCCCGAGCCCGTCTGCCAGTCAGGGGGGGGCAACCCCCCTGTCCCGCCAGGACCACCCAGGGGGACCCCCACTAAACTGGACGTGGGAACAGCCGCTGACCCCCTCACCGCCGAACCCCGCGCAGGCGGAACCAACCACGCAGCCGTGGGAGGCACCGCGGCAGCCGGAGGGGGGGCAGCAGGTGCCCCGCCAGCCAACGCCCGACAACCAGACAACAAAGATGACAACAACTGCTGCAGCAGAAATGCCCCGGGGTCATGGGCCCCCCCCAGCGCGGGCTGGGACACCCCGTCCAGCGGAAGAGGACCAGAAGGAAAAAACCCTGCCCAGCAAAGGACCCCCGAGAGGGGCGACATGGGGAGGGGGTGGAGGAGGGGGGGGGAGAAGGAGACATAACAGAAAAAGTTTGAGAAGAAGACTTACCCCGTTGCCCAGCGGAAGCTGTCCGACCGGCCGATGCTCCAGATCCCAGCTGGCGCCCTGACGGGCCTGCGACTTCCTCTGGACCCTCCGAGTCCGTGTCCGAAACTTCACCTTCCGAACGTTGGTCCCCTTGACCAGCAAGGGACGCAGAGCCCATCGACAAGGCCGCACCAATGCCCGACGACACTCCAGAAGCCCCTTGAACAGGCCGCACCGGGTCCACCGATCTCCCCCGCAGAGCCCCCTGGGATCCCGCAGGGGCCGCTCCCGCACCGACGCCGTCACCTCGTCCCGGACCTCCGCTTCTCCCCCGGCTGGCTGTAGCCGCTCTGGCCGCCGAGCTTCCAGCCGCACCCACCGATCTCCCCCGCCGTGAAGTGCCACGCAGGGGGGGTCCCCCGCCCGCGCCACCGCTCCAGAAGCCTCCCGGTCTGATCTGGCAGGAGACGGGGATGCCACCCGCCGACCTGCCTAGGTTTTTTCCCCGCCTCCCCTGAAGCCCCGGATGATGGCCGTTTTTTTCCCCCCGGAGGGGCCGAGTGGGGGCTGATCCCCCTCTGAGAGCCCACAGAAGGTCCCTCAGGGCTGTACCTGGTGGGGGGCCTAGAACGCCTGGGCCGCCGCGGCGAGGGGGGGGCGGGAGGGGGGGGGGTCGCGGGACGTACCCTCCCCCGGGTCAGCTAACAAGAGTCCCAGCTGCTGCTCATACCATTCCTCCCCGTTGACCCTGGCTGCCGCTCTGAGCCGCTCAACTAGCTCCTCAAGGCGATTCATGGCTGATTAAAACAGCCTGCTGCCTGTTCCTGTGATGGCGCCCGAATGACCAGCCCCGCCCCCTGCTCCTATTTATGTGGCCCCCCTCGTGGCGTGAAACCCCGCCCCCCGGGCCGGACTAACGCTGCATCACTTCCCCCCTGATGTGTGCGCTTCCCACAGTGTTCCCCAGTCATGGGACCCTGCGCCTAAGGTTCCCCCTTTGCTGCGGGTTTGTCTTGAATGCCAACATGTACTGTGACATACTGAAGCAGAGCAGACTGGGCCGCAGGACAGTATTTGTACATGATAACGGCCGCAAACACACACCCAAGATGACCACTGCCTTGCTAAAGAAGGTGATGGACTGGCCAAGCATGTCTTCAGACCTAAACCCTATTGAGCATCTGTGGGATATCATAAAGCCACATCTTGCAGTCTATTGCTTTCAATGGGCCTGTATACACAGGTATGTGCTTTTATTAACATGGCTGGCTGGTGATCCGGACTCCCCCGATGCATATATGTGTGTAAAAGTTTTATCATCTACAATTCAGGGGAGCTGTGATATATGCATTTATGAAAATTCTTGCAAGCATTTACAAATTATTATTTTTTTATTCTGATCTACTGTAAACACTGTTAACAGTTTACAGTAGATCAGTATATATATATAAAAAAATACTTTAAATACTTGCAAGAATGTGTATATATCACAGCTCCCCTGGAACATAGATTATAAAACTATTACACACATATACGCATTGGGGGAGGTCAGATCATCAGCCAGCCATGTTGGTAAAAGCAAAACAGTCTTATGTCCCGTACACACGATCGGAAATTCTGACAGCAAAAGTCTGATGTGAACTTTTGAACGGAAATTCCAACCGTGTGTATGCTCCATCAGACTTTTGCTGTCGGAATTTCTGCCAACAAAAGATTGAAAGCTGGTTCTCAAATTTTCCAACGGAAAAAAATTCCTATCGGAATATCTGATCTTCTGTAGCAATTCCGACGGAAAAAATTCCGACACATGCTCGGAAACAATTTGACGCATGTTGGAAGCATTGAACTTCATTTTCTCGGCTCGTTGTAGTGTTGTACGTCACCGCTTTCTTGACAGACAAAAGTTCAGAGGACTTTTGTGTGACCGTGTGTATGCAAGCCAAGCTTGAGCGGAATTCCGTCGGAAAAACCATCCAAGGTTTTTTACAGGGAAAAATCCGATTGTGTTTACATAGTTTTAAAAGGTAAACAAAACTTGTCCCTTAACAGAGTTTCAAAGTCCCCGCCTGCTTCAAGGTTCACCGAAAATGTCACCAGAGCTCAGAAGTAAACTGCAAAACAGCTCTACCTCACAAGCATGTCCTGTTTTACCTCACACCTTATGGACAACCTGCTGACTGCATCTTGCTCTTTTTAGCCATTCGAAGGTAGATTAACCCCTTCAGGACCAAAATCCTTATAGTCAGGGTTAGAGGCTTTTTCCCATGCAAAGGGGGGGGGGGTAAACCCTGTTCGGACTTTAGTGGCACAGTAAACAATGGAGATACATAGAAATTATATACATTTTTAATAGAAAAAGTGAAACGCATACATGAAATAAGATAAAAGGACAGTACAAGAATTAAAAATCATACATATGAATACACATTATATGATGAGAACCCGAATGCATCAACGCTTTTCGCCACTGGGCTTCTTCAGGATGCAATTAAGGATACAATAATTGCAGAAGCAAGAAAGGGATCTCACTTGCAAGTTCAATTTCTAATAAGCCTGTGGCTAACGCAGATGTCCAATATAGGAGAGAGATTAGCAAATGCAGAGAAAGTGCAGTGCTGGCAAAGCAAAGTCAGGGGAACCGGCTACTAGTTCCAAAATAGACTCTACAAAAGTCTTCAAAATTCGCATAGGGGAAAATGGATACGAGAAAAACCCCAACAGACCCATATATGGGGAGTCAGGAAGATACAGAATGATACTTCAGAGTAAGCAGTATATCAATAAACTTGTAATCCGTATATCAAGAGGGATATGTTGTATAAGCACCCAAATTAGTACTTCATGATAGGTTCATGGACAGAACATACTCAAGAGAGCAAAAAACTCTACACCTGAAGATGAGAAGAACTTGAGTTTGTTCTGTCCATGAACCTATCATGAAGTACTAAATGCATTTTTTCGTTTATTTAGCCAAAAAAAAAAAAACTGTGGTAAAATACCACCAAAAGAAAGCTTGCAAAACTACTGTTTTGAGGAACACATCGCATCTACTTAAACATTTCTAGGGATTCACTGGAAAATCCCAAACCAAGTTACTCCCCACTACTATTTGTTTTATGATCGGTATGTCTCACTGTCCTTTGTCTTTTAAGCATAGTTGCCTCGACCATGTATAGAAATTTTCGATAGTTGTCCCAGCGTGATATACTGAGCAATACCCCTGCATATGTCCAACGCTGTATCTTGGCCTAGGCCATCAAGGCCCAGGCCTAGGGCAGCACTTTGCAGGGGGGGCAGCATGAAAACAGTCCCCGCCGGCTTGCACTAAACTTTTAGTGTAGCACCAGTCTCATGAGGTGGACTTGGCTGCAAGACAAATCGGTCTGGCGCCCCCATAAAGAGGCCGCTCTGCTGCTGGTATGATAGGGATGGGACAGACACAAGGGACACCGACATGGTCACCTATACTTGGCAGTTAGGTAGTAGGACTCTCCTGCAATTCTTTGCTTGTGTCAGTTGTACATATTAAGGAATCTTAATGTTATTTCTGTTGATTGCTGCTCTCCTTTTGTAGCATGTACAGTATACAGGTGTTTTTTCAGCATTTTTTGCAGAAGTTTTTCCAATGGAAAAATAGTCACTAGGGGGAAACCACGCAATAAACAAGTTTTTTGCACATTTTTGAGACATTTCAATTGAAGTCTGTAGCTCAAAAGAAGCTCATGTACTTTTTCAGGCTACAAGCGTTAAAGCAGTTGTAAAAGTCCTTTTTTTTTTTTAAATAAAATAATACCCATGGGTATACTTACCTGCTCTGTGAATTGCACAGAGAGGCCCTGAACCACCCCTTCTGTCCTGCCTTTAGAACCACTTTATGCGACCCCACGTATAGCTGTGAACAGGCACAATTGAAAACCATGTCTGATGTTGAGTGTTTTAGAGATAAAAAACACTCAGGTGTGAATGGGGCCTTACTGGTGACTGACTCACTACCTCTGCTGAAAGTCCATTCCAACCATTAACTACTGATTTTGTAAAATAAAACTTTCAAAAATAGATTTGCTAAGTTTGAGGTCATGTACTCATGTCCTTGATCTCAGCTACACATAACAAATACTGCCCTCCTAAACCTTATTATTCACACCCTTTGTGTACTTAAAAGTTCAATTTATGTCCCCCCCTTGTCAAAATGTCCTTCCTCAAGACTGTAGGATTTTACTGATAGCAGCAGGAGCCTTTGGCTTCCGCTGCTGCCAAGTCCCCAGGGAAAAGAGCAGTTCAGTTTATTAGACCATACTTAGTGATTCCCACCATCATTGTGCCCTGTGTAGTCACCTTAAACTTTAAATCTGCATGAAATCGGGTCCAGCTTCTCCTCCAATGATGCCACTGGTGGCATCATTGGAAATAGGTGTGCAACCCTTTTAATAACCCAGACTTGTACTCTCATGGGCACTAGTAGTCCTCTGAGGAAATCACGTGACGACACACATAGGGTGGAGCTGGGTGAGATGATTGACAGCCGAAACCGGAAGTGTTGCAGGAGCCATTGCCCGCTGTTTATTGAAGTTTTGTAAGTGCATTTTTAATCAAAATAAATCAGTTCTAAACTTAATACACTATGGGGGGCCCCAAATGTTATGAGCTTTTTTTCAGAGCACATGAGAGTACCAGTCTGAGTTCTTAAAAGAGCCGCATGCCTATTTTTCCTATTTTCACATTATGCAAGTGATTAGTGCAGGGACAGGTTGCCCATTTGGCAGAGACAGTGATTAGTGGCAGAGAAGGGTTCCTGAAGAGTAGGGAAAGCGCAGGGACTACGCTATCTCCTGGTAGGAAGCCTCCTGTTTGGGTGTGGACCGGCCAGACCGCATTCCTGCTCCTTGCTGCAGAAGCTATCGGCATCATTTCAGGACCTTGATCCTTTGCTACTGTTTGTAAGTGGCTCCGCTGTGCCTTCCTGATGGGCATGTTTGTATGTTGTGGGAACTCTCACAAAAAACTATTTTCATCCTCTTCTGCACCCTAGTCACATTCTAAATAACTTTTTATAAACAGGACAAATCTCATGTCATATGCAGGCTTGGATTAAAGGCTCATTAACACTAGTCGTTGAGGGTCGGTAAAAGCATGCAGCTGAGCCACATTTCACTGCTCTACAAATGCTACCCTCTTTAGCAGCTGCGGCAGTGGCCGGGGGTGCAACATGCTGCAGCCGCGGAAAAAATTATACCCCCTGCAGCTTTCAGCGGGCACTAGGAGTTAACCACTTAATGACCGCCCAATGCAGATATACTGTGGCACTGGCAGGGCCGCTCTATTGCGGGAATCGGCGTACTGGTACCAAGCTTTGTGTAATATATACAGCGGGCGTGCACGCGGCGCTCCACTGAGAGCCAGAACGGGGATCTGCCAATTTAAACAAAGCAGATCACCTTTCTGTCAGGGGAGTAGAAAGTGATCATCTGTCCTTAGTGATTAGGAACAGCGATCTCTCTGTACTCCCAGTCAGTCCCCTCCCCCACAGTTAGGAAGCACCTCCCTAGGACACATTTAACCCTTTGATCGACCCTGGTGTTAATTGCTTCCCTGCCAGTGTAATTTATACAGCAATCGGTGCATTTTTCTAGCACTCAACGCTGTATAATGTCAGTGGTCCCAAAAAAGTGTCAAAAGTGTCTGATCTGCCTGTTGCAATTTCGCAGTCCCGCTAAAAATTGCTGATCGTTTTCTAGTTAAAAAAAAAAAATGAAATAAAAATGCTATAAATCTATCCCCTATTTTGTAGACGCTATAACTTTTGCGCCAACCAATCAAGTATATGCTTATTGTGACTTTCTACCAAAAATATATGATTAAAAAAAAAAAGTATTTTTAAAAAAATTTTGGGGGAAATTTATTATAGCAAAAAGTAAAATACGTTTTTTTTTTTTAAATTATTGGTCTTTTTTTGTTTATAGCGCAAAGAAAAAACGCAGAGGTGATCAAATACAACCAAAAGAAATCTCTATTTGTGGGAAAAAAGGACATAAATTTTGTTTGGGTACAACATCGCACGACCGCGCAATTGTCAGTTAAAGCGATGCAGTGCCGTATCGCAAAAAATGGCCCTTTCATTAAGGGGGTAATTCCTTCCAGGGCACAAGTTCCCTGTGCTGCATACAATGCATGTGGTTGTGGGGATTGGAAAAAGCAACACAAATGTGTTAGCTATGGCAATATAACAGATTCCAGAGGTATGTTATCTAATGCAGTGTTTTTCAACTCCAGTCCTCAAGGCACACCAACAGGTCATGTTTTCAGGCTTTCCATTATTTTGCACAGGTGATTTGATCAGTTTCACTGCCTTAGTAATCACCACAGCCATTTCATCTGAGGGAAATCCTGAAAACTTGACCAGTTGCTGTGCCTTAAGGACTGGAGTTGAAAAACCCTGATCTAATGTATAGGCTGGAATATGACGTTGGAGAACCTTGGACTTCTCCAATATATTTTCCTCAGTTTTTATAGCATTCCTCCATCAGAGCTGTAAGTAAATCAGGAGAATTTGATGCCAGATTTTCGATGTTGAACATTAAGGCTATTTCCATGTTTTGTATTGATTTTATCTGCTGCCAGTCACGTCACCTGCAATTGCTAGCTTCATTTAACTGAGAGAAAATAAGTACAAAGGTCTTTGTGAACAGCTGGAGCAAACACACCAGGCAAAGAAACATGTGGAAACAGGTAAAAGTTAACCCATTCACTACCAGGAATCAGTCCAGTACTAGGAACATAGCGGGGGGGGGGGGGGGGTGGCTTTACCAAAGGCTGGTGCACTGCCAAAAATGTTCCACTTTCTTTATGCCTGCTTAGGTCAGTTGCACACGGGCATTATAATTTTCTGATATTTATACTCAGGATCTTGTTGACAGTAAGTAAGTAAAATGTTCCGTAAAGACCTTGCGTAAACACGTGAATAGGCGAATAAGGGTGCTTTAGCGTACAGACAAGTTAAATTCTTTTTCATTGCCAGTGTAATATACCCCTTTATACCCATCCTTATAGACACGTGAACACGCTTATGCGTATAAATTACTGCACTCAACTGTAACGTTTTCTATTGTATCTGTACTCATTGCTTTATTACTGCTGACCTTTACTCTGTGTGCATTTTTCCATAGACCACAATGCTTCTAATCACTAAGAAACGTGTCGTTTTTTTTTACGCCCGCTGCCTTTTTTATTGCCGCGTGCAAGAGGCCCTAATTAACCTCGCTAGCGGTAATCTCGAGTGTGGCTCTGGGTTAATTTTCAGTACCCAAAAGCGATAACCCCTGAGCCACACTCGGTTTACACCGCAGTATCCAGGTATAGGTACTTGTCCCTAGGATTCTGCAATGTCCTCCCAGTGTTCTGGGCTCCGTTCCCTGCAAGCGGCGCAACGCATGGGGGGTGGTGACCGCTGGCAAATTAAAAAAACATACAAAAAAAACATGGCACACACAATACGTTGCAATCTGTAGATTACATTACTATATCAAATCATTTCACCTTAGTTTTGTCCCTAGTGCTTTGTCCGGTGCCCTGCCTGCACTTTTACCATCTTTCTGCCATAATTTCTGCGTGGAAACTTGAGAACATCCATGGCATCCAAAAAGCATCCCTTTATGTCACAGGAGTCAAACACAAGGGCTGCGGGCCGAATCCGGCCCTCCAGGCCATTTCATGTGGCCCTTGCACCTCTCCTGCAGCTGCAGGAGAGTTCCAGCCCTTCTATGGTCCTCCTCCGGGCCCCTACTTTCTGCTTTCAAGCAATGCATCCAGCTTCTTCACAGCAGCAACATAAGGAAAGAGGGGTGCACTGTGATGTAGGGGAGAGTGGGGCACTCAACTTCTGATGGTGGGGTGGCTCTTGTCATCTAATGTAAGGAGAAGGGAATGCGCTGGACATCTAATCTTACAGCTACAACCGGCCCTTTTGAAAATCATAATGCTGATGCGGCCCAAGATGAATTTGAGTTTGACACCCCTGCTCTATGTCAAACACTGAAAGTGACAACAGTGACAATTCTGCGACTGAGCTCGGTGATGTGCGAACTTGGTGCTCTATTAACTGTGGTACAGATCCCACAGCACTGCGCTCAGTTGCAGATTCGTCAATGTCATTACTTTCAGTGTCTGATGACGAATTTCCCCACCAATCACTATTGCCCAATTCTGCAACTGATTCTAATTTACCATCGCTGTCTTCTAGCTGATCTAAAACTGCTTTTGACGTAAAGGGACGCTTTCCATTGTTCTGATTGTGACGTCGGACTTTGTGCAGTGCCATGTTTCAAAATCTTTCATACCCAAGATGTTTACTAAACCAATATGCAGTGTCTAGTATTACAGTGACTAGTCATTTTGCTTAATTTTGTCCTTCTTTGGACACATTTCAGTGTTTTTAATTTGAGTACATTATTAAATAAAATGTATTATTATTACATGATTATTTTTTATAATTATTTATAGTTATTTATTATATTATAGTTTATGATTTCGTGTTTCAAACATTATCATACCCGGACCGATTTAAGTGAGTCATTCCTATTAGAATTATAGGCCTACAATAAAAAACAACAAATGTCCATGCAAAACAATGTACCGTTTTGACATTCAAAAATCGGACATAATCATATAATCAATTAGCACTTCCTGTGACATGTAAACTTGGTAGCGAATCAGATTCAAACACGCTTACTCCCCACGCACTCAAATTTTGAAGAAAAACTGAAGCTTTTAACTACAATATACGCACAAAACTGGTAGTGGTATAAATGACCACCTTGGAATGATCTCTTATTAGTCAAAGATTAACTATTAATAATGATGACAAGGCAATGATCGTAGGATCTCTATAGATATTGCATATATATACCGAAAATCTCTCATATTCATCCACTTTTTTTAATCATGCGCATAGAAAAGATGGTTTGGGAGAGAAGAAGCAAAAATAATAAGGCTCCTTCACCTGTCGAATGGATTAAGGGCCCTTTCACACGTACGGACAAACGGTCCGTTTTTTACAAGTCCGTTTACATACTTGTAATGCATCCGCTAACGTCCGCAAAGATCCGCGTCCGCAAAGATCCGATTTTTTGGACGGAAGAAAACCCTATTTTTTTTACGTCTGGCGGATCGGATCGGATGAATACGGACAGCCGGTCCGTATTCATCCGATTCCCCATAGGGGAGAGCGGAGGAAAGACAGGGCGGTCTCTGCACAGTGTGCGGGGACCGCCCTGTCCGCCGACAGCTCAGCGGGGATTTACGGATGATCCCCGCTGAGCCGCGAGACACACGGGGCGGATCAAAAACAGTCCGCTCCGTGTGAAAGAGCCCTTACTGGTACTGCATAGTTTATAATACAAGCATATAAAAACAAATAATCCCTAAACCAACAATAGCCAATATAGGTTTTGCTAGGTACCACACCAAAAGGTAGTATTAAATTAGTAAATTATATTCACAATATGAAAAAACAGTTAGTATGGATAGTCCAATAACTCAAATAGCTAGATAAGAAATGTCAAATTATAAACAAATATACAGTATATTATCCAACGAGCTGAATAGAGCCATCAATCCACTCCACATATGCAATTCAACAGATATTATCACCAGGGGTCAAGTCCTGGGGAAAAAAGTGTGGGAACTCCCACCCAAGATCCACTTCCCCACCAAAAAAAAAAAATGATACGCTCATATGCATAATTACTAAACCGCATTTTTTTTTTCCGATCCACTGTACCTTAGTAATCCTTTATGTTACTGGCTGCTTCCTGTATATGGATTCATTGGGTAGTGTGCGGGTTATTCTGTCACTTCAAGTTCTTTCTAAATCCCACGATAACTTGCGGCAGACCTCCGCAATGTCTCCTGGGAACAATGACAAAAGCTCCCAGGAGACATTGCGGTATCGAGAAAGTGACGGAATACCCGCACACTACCTGATGAATCCGTATACAGGAAGCGGCCAGTAACATAAAGGATTACTAAGGTTCTCCTGCTCCTGACAGTGACTCAAGCTGGGTATCGCCGCTTAGTGAAGGATTGGCTCGGGCGGCTCCGCTGCTCTAGTCCTGCAAAGGGAACTGAGTTCCTGCAGTGAAAAAAGTGCAGGAACTCCGTTCCTACGCATTCCCGCATGACTTGAGCCCTGATTATCACCAGATAAATGTAGCAAGTTCATAATCCTTGGAGGTTGAAGCAATTATTGATGGCACTCAAGGTGCAGCCGGCTTCTCCTTATCCTCCCGCTGGCTGTGCTGAAGGGGCAACCATAGGAAGATTGGCTCCAGTATCTGTCCTCCCCCCATCCCCCACCACACTGATCTCCACAATCCCACCTCCCTCTGATGCCTGGGCCCCCCTGTGAGCCCCCACTCCCCCTCATCACTGCTAGCTTTTCCTCCTCTTTCTCCTGCCAGATGCACCTGCTGTGGGACACCCTGGGGGATTGTTTCTGGAAGGAGAGCAGGGGGCGATAAATAGACCATGCGTCCCAAGTCCTCATTCACACACACAGCTTTATTTAATTGTTTTTTAAATCAATGCAATTTATCCTGTAGACATAAGAGCAAGTGCCCCCCCTGAAATCAGCATGGTGTCCGAAACACAGGTGTCTGTCACAGCTTTTTTCTGAGTCTGCTCTGCTGACTGCTGCTGCCCTCTGACATCTAACTCACTGTCTGAGAGACCGCCCCCCCCCCCCCCCCGGAAGCATTGGTTTCACGGTTGAAATTTTTGGCCATAATTCCAAAAGATATGTTTGGTGCAAAAACAACACCACACATCACCAAAAGAACACCATACACACTGTGAGGTATGGTGGTGGCAGCATCATGTTTTTGGGCTGTTTTTCTTCAGCTGGAACAGGGGCCCTAGTCAAGGTAGAGGAAATTATAAACAGTTCCAAATACCAGTCAATATTGGCAAAAAACATTCAGGCTTGTGCTAGAAAGCTGAATATAAAGAGGAACTTCATCTTTCAGCATGACAACGACCCAAAGCATACATCCACATCAACAAAGGAATGGATTCACCAGAAGAATATTAAAGTTTAGTAATGGCCCAGCCAGTGCCCAGACCTGAGGGTTGATCTGAATAGGGCTGTGCACAGTAGATGCCCTCGCAATCTGACATATTTGGAGTGTTTTTATAAAGAAGAGTGGGCAAATATTCCCAAAAAGACTGAGTGCTGTAATAAAATCAAAAGGTGCTTCAACAAAGTATTTGTTTAAGGCACACTTATGCAACCATATTATTTTTATTTTATTTTTTCTACTTCCCTCCAACGAAAAGATTCCATTGTGTTGTTCAACTGTGTTGTACAGTTTATAGGTTACATTAAAGGTGGAAAAAGTTCTGAGATTTATCTTTGTCTCATTTTTTTTACATCACAGAAACCTGCCATTTTAACAGGTGTGTGTAGACTTTGTATATCCACTTTATATGTATGCAATAGGAGTTAGATGGACACAATAGCATCTTTATTCTACTGTGCCCATATAGCTGCTGTTGTGCCCATATAGATGCTGTTACGTCCATATAGATGCACAAAAGCAGCTATATGGGCACAATAGCAGCTATATGGGCACAACAGCATGGCTTAAGCCAATGATGCATACACAAGGCCTGGGATTCCCGGCCAAAGCTCTCATGGCAGTTTTCCTGTCAGGAAAACCATCCGTGTGTAGGGGGAAAAAGCTCCCCAGTAGGTTCTCGGCTTTCCCCTCAGTATTCCCGGGAGACTTTTTACCGCCGGGAAAACTGATTGTGTTTACGGGGCATAACACCTATGCTGACTAACCTATTTTCAGACTGCCCCAATCAGGTCATGTAATCTCACCTGTGTGATCCCGCAGCGTATGCATGGGGGAGGAGGAAGCACCAATAACAACTATGACATGGAAACCTATGGGTGACATCACCTCATCAGGCTTTATTAGCAGTCACCAATCACTTTCTTCCCTCCAGTCACTGTTGACTGACACAGGTAAGATCACATGACCAAACCCTAAAATGATGCCCTCCCTGAAAAAAGTTCTGCGGACGTCAATGCCTGTAGATTTAGCAGGAATAATATTGTGTTTGTGCCTGTTAAAAATGATTTCAGTATATTTTTATCAAAATCATCAATTAATATTTTCCGAGGGGGGATGGAGGGGTTGGGTGCCTGTCAGGTAGGCTGTACGGGGCACCGTGATTTCTAACGGTGGCCCATGATGGTGCTAATCCAGTCAGAAAGATTATCAAGGTAGAGACATGTAACAATTCAATAGGCCAAAAAAGAAAAGGAAGAGCTGCTCACCTAAAAGCCACATTTAGTTTATTGAAGCAAAGCAATGCACCAACATTCCACCTGATATCAAAAACAATCCTTGCATATTTCACTTCTCAAAGGAGCGTATTTAATTTGACCAATGTGTAGCCCTCCCTGTTCGACAGAAGCCGATTGTTAGACTTGTCTCTGTGTAACGGACTCCGATTGGCTATAGCACTGATGAGTATATATATATATATATATATATATATATATATACACACACATGTATGTATATATATATATATATATATATATATATATATACACACACACGCAGTATAATATACACTAGGCAGTAGTTCTAGAAGACTGCCAAGAAAGCTGTCACTGCAGTGTTAACTAGTACCTGGAAGTAAAGAGATATGGGTGCTGCCATTGCCACCAACTTGTTTTTAAAAAATCCAGACTTGGACAAAGTATTTGGCCACACAAGTCAGCACTAAACCTGCATTCTTATTCGGGTTACTTACCAATTGTGAAAGAAGGGTAAATGATGACAATTTCAGAGTTTTGCACTTTAGATTTCAGCAATGGCAGCTCAGTATATTTATATCCTGACAGGACCTGTTTAATAGTTATCATGTAATGTCATGGGTCTTTGCAGTAGAATTCCCTTTAAAGCCCCGTACACACGGTTGAACCTTTGTCCGACCAAAATCACATCGGAATTCTGACGGATCTCTATCTAAACTCCAAAGAAGTTTATCGAAATTTCAGATGGAAATAATCCGATGGGTCTTTTTCCATCGGAAATTCCGATTGTGTGTACAGGGTATAAGATGGAGTTTGTAGAGTTTTTGTGTAAAATATAGTATTCTGCTATAGCTACTGAAAATACAAATGGCTTAAAGGGGTTGTAAAGGTTAGTTTTTTTTTTCTAAATAGGTTCCCCGCAGGGATGTAGTCCCAAGGGAGGGGGCGAGCATGCTGACTAACCCCCAGCCAGAACGGCTCGGATGATGGGGGCAAGCTTACTGAAGAGGAACAAGAAGTGAGAAATTCAAACAAAGACAAAAACAATTTAGAAGGCAAATCGGAGGAAAAGAGGTAAGTGAACCAACAATGCACTAGCTTAAAGGAACCTATTTAGAAAATAAAAAACAAACCTTTACAACCCCTTTAAAGAATAATCCTAGGCATGCTGCACTGGGACAGGAGCTTTGTCACATACAAAACAAATGATCTGTGTGTGCTGGTGTATTTCACTTAGATATATCAGCTCTGTCTGGGGCTCAGTGAATATGTTGGTAAGTGCCCAATGGTGAGGTCATGAGTCTGAATTCCCATATCCAAAAGATTTCAAGCATTAATGGACTTTCATACAGTTGTCCTGAAACTAGTTCCCACTAGGTGTTACACTATAATATTATAACACTAGGGGCCAGATTCTGGTAGAATCCGCGGCGGCGTAGCGTAAGCCATTTGCACTACGCCACCGCAACTTACTGGAGCAAGTGCCGTATTCTCCAAGCACTTGCTCCGTAGTTTGCGTCGGCGTAGTGTAAATGGCCCGGCGTATCCCCGTGTAATTCAAAGGGGGCGGCTTGTATTTAAGTTAAGCGTGCCCCCGCGTTGATCGAACTGCGCATGCGCCGGCCGGGAAAAAAGCCCAGTGCGCATGCTCCAGCTCACGTCGGAAAACATTGTTGAAACCGACGTGAAAATGACGTGATCGTCACTTACGCAATGCCATATTCGCGAACGACTTAGTAAAACGACGTAACTGACGGAAAAAGACGACGCTGACCCGACGCCATACTTTACATGGAATACAACGGAACTTCGTAAGACTACCCCTCATATAGCAGGGGTAGGTTTACGCTTACGAAAACTATGTAAACGACGACGAGGCAGCGTAAAAACGTTTGGGAATCGGCGTATTAGGCTCATTTGCATAGGCAAATGAGAAATCAACGTAAAGGCCACCTAGCGGCCAGCAAAGTAATTACATCTAAGATCCGACGGTGCAAGTGTTTTACACCTGTCGGATCTTTCGCCGTATCTATGCGTAAATGATTCTATGAATCAGACGCATAGATACCCGGGGAAAAAAACAGAGATACGACGGTGTTTCCTGCGATACACCGTCGTATCTCTTTTGAGAATCTGGCCCTAGGTGTTATACTTAAGCAGCCCATAGATTATACAGTGCAACCCGCTAGTTGAAAGAAAAAAACTGACACAATTCCTCCAACCACAAATTCAAGGTAGTTGGGGGCATCCACCAAATGCATTTTGATACATGTATTGCCAGCTTTACCTTTAGCCTCGCACTTCCATGAGTACAGCTTTCCCATGGGAATGAATGAGGCAGTGACGTACATGCACAGTATGAACAGCCTTATAATTTTTAAGGTGACAGGTTTCTTTTGGTAGCAGGGCTTTACATATTCTGTGCTCCCTTTTGAAAAGTTGGTTTTCTACCAAATTGTATTAATATTACTACGTTTTCTTTCTCTAAAAAAAGGCAGAACCAGCACATAAGTCTAACACTACCCCAATGTGGTATGCTTAAGTCCATGATTTTAAATGCATCTTCTTGCAATAAGAAGGCTCTGTTTGTTCCTTAGTAGTTTCCTTAATTTTCTCCTGCAAGTAGCCCCAATGAGCTTTGCTTTAGAAAATTGCAATTCCGTGGTCAAGCCATTAAGTGAAACTAATTTGGTAGAAACTTGAAGAAATGCAATACATATTACTGGAAACCGAACTCCATTTAACTGCATTAAAAACATTAATAATTTTCCCTAGGCTATAACTACTTTACCAAGGTCAGAAAACTAATTAATACAGTTTGTATGTAAAATATCCAAACTGCATTTAGCACTGTTTGGGAAAAAATAATAACTTTTGTAAACTGTTAAAAAAAATTCAAATGAATGGTAAATTATAAAAAATGTCATGTTAAAAGACTCCATTAAGCAATATTCGCATCCATACCGATAACATAACATAGCCCCAAGTATGTTTTTCCAGAAAAACTACAACCTGCATGCCTAAAAACCACATGCCTCTGTTGTACACGCATTTAAGAATTTCTAAAAAGTTGCTGTGTGTGACCACTCCTTGTTTTTACATGTCATAGCTTTTAATGGGGTTATACTGTGTGAACAGCTCCTACATACCTCTACTAGGTCGTAGACTGAAGATTATTAAAGTGTTACTAGACCCAGGACCCTGCATTCACAATATCTGGTCTCCCACAGTACACAGAACATGGAAATGCAATTATTTTAGTAAACATAAACGGCTAAATACCTTTTCTCATCAGCAGTATATAGCAATTTTGTGATTTCTATAATTTCCTGGTAAAGCTTGTTGGAGGAGTTTTTCTTACTGCACTAAGCTGTCCTATGTGGCTGAAGGGCTCCGGACCCTCTGTCTGGACAGTGGCGATTGACCCTGTGCTGATCACATGCACTCTCCCAAGAAAAAAAAAAACGCCTCTAGTAATACACACCTAACTGAGCATGTGCAACCTGACTCCAAAAGATCGGTCTTATCCGGACTTGTCCAGAGGGACAGTGCAGGGAGGGGAGTATCTGTGCATACAAGATCAAACAGCCTTTTTACACAATACAGAGGACTAATCCCTTAGGTTCCACAGTGAGTATAACAAGCATGCTTTACTGAATACAGACTGATTTTACTGTTGTGGGTTTAGTAACACTTTAATGTCTCTACTGGGAGATGTATGCATTTCAGGACAGCCACCCAAACAGCTCTGCCTTCATTTTATCCAGCGAAATGTGACAATTGTGGCACCGGAGGGGGAGAGGAGACAAATGAGCGGAAATTCCACTTTTGGGTGGAACTCCACTTTAAGTTAATATTGTAGTATTTACCTACTGGTCTAAGGCCCCATTCACACTTGCAATTGGGGCCGTTAGCAATTACATGTGGACGATCCAGCAAGAGTTTCTGGCACTTAGCTGAGGGTGGAAGTCCTATTGAATGACTTAAAGCAATGGGAGGTTGAAAGCTCCAGCAGCTGGTGGACATGTCCAATAGCACAATTCTTTTGGGGGAAAATCTTTGAACTAGTCTCCAAAATGTTCCAAAAGCCGCTAGCACCATACCCTGTCATAGCATTATCTAATCTGAAACCAGATCATCTAACATTCTCCCAATTTAAGCTTTTTGTTCAATTTTCAACCGCTGCTAAGCAAACAATGGCGAAAGCATGGAAATCACCAAATCACCAATACTGGCATTGGCTGAAACTAAGAACAGAATGAATTCTGCAATGTCCCATGCTAAAATGTCAGCTATTGAAGGTAACAATATTCTGAAATTCAAGAAAATGTAGAACCCATGGATAAAGACTCATTTAATCCCAAATTTTAATGATTCAGTCCTTCAGCCATGGTAACTGATTATTTAACAAAACCATGTAACCACACTTCTATTTATACATGGAATAATTATACTGAACCACGCCCTGGTACCTGGACCGACCTTGTGAACTTACTCTCTCACTATTCTTTCTCCCCCCCCTTTTTCTCTTAACTTTCTTTTTAAGTTAATGTATAACTTAAGCTCTATGCTAATATATGATAGATTTACATATATACACAGTATTTTGGGATTACTTTTGTTATGTATTACTATTATTGTTGCAATATTCATACCAACATGATAAAGTAACATAGAGCAATTCATTAATTGTGTGTGATGAAGTTTAACATAAACAAAACATACTATGTTACCTATATATATTATTAGTGGGAATGCTTTAATAAGCATTCCCAGTATTGTTATTCGTTTTTTATTATTAGTGGGAATGCTTTAATAAGCATTCCCAGTATTGTTATTCGTTTTTTATTATTAGTGGGAATGCTTTAATAAGCATTCCCAGTATTGTTATTCGTTTTTTATTATTCTTAATTTTAATTTTAATTTTATCCTTTATTCCGTACGTTTTTTGGCTCTGCGTAACTTCGCCATACTTTCAGCGATTGAGACCATTCAACTTTTAAAATGTTCATCTCATTCAGCTAACGATGGGACTTTTTCAAGTTTTTTTGTGCTATTTATATTTTTTTAAATATTAAGCTTTTAGTCGCTTTTTTTTAACATTGAAGTCAATGAGAACATGCTTTCTCCTGCTTCAAAACTCATGCCGTTCAAAATGTATCTCCTCCTTCATACTTTCACTGACAGACACCAAACAAACTTTACCACGGTCACAAAATATTCAGCTATCCGGCTATGACTTTTCAGATTGAAATCTTTTATAGTTTTTGTGAAAAAGCAATTTACGTTTAGTGATTTTTTCAGAAAATTTTATCGATTACACTGCGTGTCTATGGACCTGGCTTAGAGTGTGTCATGTGACCTTTAGAGTGTGAGTTTTGAAAAGACTCGGATTATCTATAAAAAAGGGGGAACAAATTGCTCTCACGCCCACAAGATCTACTTGTCATACACAATTTATATATCAAATGGAAGGTATTTTTGTCTGCTTTCAGGCAATGTGATCAGTTTTGTGATGCGCATTTTACTTTTCGTTGCTGGAGCTTCTAAAGGACAAGAGTTCCAAATTTTTCCCCATAGACCTTCATTATAACGCGCTTTTAAAATTTGTTAGTAAGACACACAAAGATACTCTTTTCTAAATCGCTGACATGGCCACATTTTTAAGTTTATCAACATAAATTTCATATCGATGCGTTCACAGGGGTCTTGTCTTTTATACGGTGAAGTCGCTGTATCGATCGCATGTACGGTTGTGGATTTATTAAGGTTTGTTTGAAGGGTTATTTCACTTATTTTGTGTGTAGATAAAAAGCGTTTGTAATGGTAATTCTTTCCCTTAATAGCTTCCTTTACCTCAGTGCAATTATCCCCCTCACTCACCCGGGGGAGGGGAGAAAACCTCTTGAGGGGGGAGGGGCGACCAGGAAGTCAGGACGCTCTGTACTTTGCAGATAGAGAAAGGAGCTGTGTGTTAGTGGGCGTCCTGCTCACCCCCTCCCCCCTCAAGAGGCTTTCTCCACACCAGGGAAAAAGCCTTGCACTACTGTGTGGAGTTACAGACAGAAGAACAGGAAGTGAGGATTTCTCAGAAGAAATAAGGACATTTAAAAGCAAAATCAAAGGATGAGGTAAGTAAAGGAGGACTGCACTAAGGTAAAGGAAGTTATTTAGGGAAAATGATTTTACCTTTACAACACCTTTAATGATCAAAGAGAGGCTTTATAAGTACTGAAGGAACACTGCTTGTATGTCCTAAGGATAGTATAGCGGTTATGGTGAATGGGATTTGTGCGGACTTAGCAATTCAGCTATTCAGCATTCCCACGTATTTTCCTCTGGAAATGCATTTTCTAGTTCTTATTAATTAGTGGGAATGCTTTAATAAGCATTCCCAGTATTGTTATTCGTTTTTTATTATTCTTATTAATTTTATTCCGTACGTTTTTTGGCTCTGCGTAACTTCGCCATACTTTCAGCGATTGAGACCATTCAACTTTTAAAATGTTCATCTCATTTAGCTAACGATGGGACTTCTTCAAGTTTTTTTGTGCTATTTATACTTTTTAAAATATTAAGCTTTTAGTCGCTTTTTTTTAACATTGAAGTCAATGAGAACATGCTTTTTCCTGCTTCAAAACTCATGCCGTTCAAAATGTATCTCCTCCTTCATACTTTCACTGACAGACACCAAACAAACTTTACCACGGTCACAAAATATTCAGCTATCCGGCTATGACTTTTCAGATTGAAATCTTTTATAGTTTTTGTGAAAAAGCAATTTACGTTTAGTGATTTTTTCAGAAAATTTTATCGATTAAACAGTCTTCCTATGGACATGGCTCAGAGTGAGTCATGTGACCTTTACAGTGTGAGTTTTGAAAAGAATCGTATTATCTATAAAAAAGGGGGAACAAATTGCTCTAACGCCCACAAGATCTACTTGTCATACACAATTTATATATCAAATGGAAGGTATTTTTGTCTGCTTTCAGGCAATGTGATCAGTTTTGTGATGCGCATTTTACTTTTCGTTGCTGGAGCTTCTAAAGGACAAGAGTTCCAAATTTTTCCCCATAGACGTTCATTATAACCGACTTTTAAAATTTGTTAGTAAGACACACAAAGATACTCTTTTCTAAATCGCTGACATGGCCACATTTTTAAGTTTATCAACATAAATTTCATATCGATGCGTTCACAAGAGTCTTGTCTTTCAAACGGTGAAGTCGCTGTATCGATCGCATGTACGGTTGTGGATTTATTAAGGTTTGTTTGAAGGGTTATTTCACTTATTTTGTGTGTAGATAAAAAGCGTTTGTAATGGTAATTCTTTCCTTAAATAGCTTCCTTTACCTCAGTGCAATTATCCCCCTCACACACCTGGGGGGGAGGGGAGAAAACCTCTTGAGGGGGGAGGGGCGACCAGGAAGTCAGGACGCTCTGTACTTTGCAGATAGAGAAAGGAGCTGTGTGTTAGTGGGCGTCCTGCTCACCCCCTCCCCCCTCAAGAGGCTTTCTCCACACCAGGGAAAAAGCCTTGCACTACTGTGTGGAGTTACAGACAGAAGAACAGGAAGTGAGGATTTCTCAGAAGAAATAAGGACATTTAAAAGCAAAATCAAAGGATGAGGTAAGTAAAGGAGGACTGCACTAAGGTAAAGGAAGTTATTTAGGGAAAACGATTTTACCTTTACAACACCTTTAATGATTAAAGAGAGGCTTTATAAGTTCTGAAGGAACACTGCTTGTATGTCCTAAAGATAGTATAGTGGTTATGGCGAATGGGATTTGTGCGGGCTTTGCAATTCAGCTATTCAGCATTCCCACGTATTTTCCTCAGGAAATGCATTTTCTAGTTCTTAATTTTAATTTTAATTTTATCCTTTATTCCGTACGTTTTTTGGCTCTGCGTAACTTCGCCATACTTTCAGCGATTGAGACCATTCAACTTTTAAAATGTTCATCTCATTTAGCTAACGATGGGACTTCTTCAAGTTTTTTTGTGCTATTTATACTTTTTAAAATATTAAGCTTTTAGTCGCTTTTTTTTAACATTGAAGTCAATGAGAACATGCTTTTCCCTGCTTCAAAACTCATGCCGTTCAAAATGTATCTCCTCCTTCATACTTTCACTGACAGACACCAAACAAACTTTACCACGGTCACAAAATATTCAGCTATCCGGCTATGACTTTTCAGATCGAAATCTTTTATAGTTTTTGTGAAAAAGCAATTTACGTTTAGTGATTTTTTCAGAAAATGTTATCGATTAAACAGTCTTCCTATGGACATGGCTCAGAGTGAGTCATGTGACCTTTACAGTGTGAGTTTTGAAAAAACTCGGATTTTCTAAAAAAAGGGGGAACAAATTGCTCTCACGCCCACAAGATCTACTTGTCATACACAATTTATATATCAAATGGAAGGTATTTTTGTCTGCTTTCAGGCAATGTGATCAGTTTTGTGATGCGCATTTTACTTTTCGTTGCTGGAGCTTCTAAAGGACAAGAGTTCCAAATTTTTCCCCATAGACCTTCATTATAACGCGCTTTTAAAATTTGTTAGTAAGACACACAAAGATACTCTTTTCTAAATCGCTGACATGGCCACATTTTTAAGTTTATCAACATAAATTTCATATCGATGCGTTCACAAGGGTCTTGTCTTTTATACGGTGAAGTCGCTGTATCGATCGCATGTACGGTTGTGGATTTATTAAGGTTTGTTTGAACTGTTATTTCACTTATTTTGTGTGTAGATAAAAAGCGTTTGTAATGGTAATTCTTTCCCTAAATAGCTTCCTTTACCTCAGTGCAATTATCCCCTCACACACCTGGGGGGAGGGGAGAAAACCTCTTGAGGGGGGAGGGGCGACCACGAAGTCAGGACGCTCTGTACTTTGCAGATAGAGAAAGGAGCTGTGTGTTAGTGGGCGTCCTGCTCACCCCTCCCCCTCAAGAGGCTTTCTCCACACCAGAGAAAAAGCCTTGCACTACTGTGTGGAGTTACAGACAGAAGAACAGGAAGTGAGGATTTCTCAGAAGAAATAAGGACATTTAAAAGCAAAATCAAAGGATGAGGTAAGTAAAGGAGGACTGCACTAAGGTAAAGGAAGCTATTTAGGGAAAACGATTTTACCTTTACAACACCTTTAATGATTAAAGAGAGGCTTTATAAGTACTGAAGGAACACTGCTTGTATGTCCTAAAGATAGTATAGTGGTTATGGTGAATGGGATTTGTGCGGGCTTAGCAATTCAGCTATTCAGCATTCCCACGTATTTTCCTCAGGAAATGCATTTTCTAGTTCTTATTAATTTTAATTTTATCCTTTATTCCGTACGTTTTTTGGCTCTGCGTAACTTCGCCATACTTTCAGCGATTGAGACCATTCAACTTTTAAAATGTTCATCTCATTCAGCTAACGATGGGACTTCTTCAAGTTTTTTTGTGCTATTTATACTTTTTAAAATATTAAGCTTTTAGTCGCTTTTTTTAACATTGAAGTCAATGAGAACATGCTTTCTCCTGCTTCAAAACTCATGCCGTACAAAATGTATCTCCTCCTTCATACTTTCACTGACAGACACCAAACAAACTTTACCACGGTCACAAAATATTCAGCTATCCGGCTATGACTTTTCAGATTGAAATCTTTTATAGTTTTTGTGAAAAAGCAATTTACGTTTAGTGATTTTTTCAGAAAATTTTATCGATTAAACAGTCTTCCTATGGACATGGCTCAGAGTGAGTCATGTGACCTTTACAGTGTGAGTTTTGAAAAGAATCGGATTATCTATAAAAAAGGGGGAACAAATTGCTCTCACGCCCACAAGATCTACTTGTCATACACAATTTATATATCAAATGGAAGGTATTTTTGTCTGCTTTCAGGCAATGTGATCAGTTTTGTGATGCGCATTTTACTTTTCGTTGCTGGAGCTTCTAAAGGACAAGAGTTCCAAATTTTTCCCCATAGACCTTCATTATAACCAACTTTTAAAATTTGTTAGTAAGACACACAAAGATACTCTTTTCTAAATCGCTGACATGGCCACATTTTTAAGTTTATCAACATAAATTTCATATCGATGCGTTCACAAGAGTCTTGTCTTTCAAACGGTGAAGTCGCTGTATCGATCGCATGTACGGTTGTGGATTTATTAAGGTTTGTTTGAAGGGTTATTTCACTTATTTTGTGTGTAGATAAAAAGCGTTTGTAATGGTAATTCTTTCCCTAAATAGCTTCCTTTACCTCAGTGCAATATTCCCCCTCACACACCTGGGGGGAGGGGAGAAAACCTCTTGAGGGGGGAGGGGCGACCAGGAAGTCATGACGCTCTGTACTTTGCAGATAGAGAATGGAGCTGTGTGTTAGTGGGTGTCCTGCTCACCCCCTCCCCCCTCAAGAGGCTTTCTCCACACCAGGGAAAAAGCCTTGCACTACTGTGTGGAGTTACAGACAGAAGAACAGGAAGTGAGGATTTCTCAGAAGAAATAAGGACATTTAAAAGCAAAATCAAAGGATGAGGTAAGTAAAGGAGGACTGCACAAAGGTAAAGGAAGTTATTTAGGGAAAACGATTTTACCTTTACAACACCTTTAATGATTAAAGAGAGGCTTTAGAAGTACTGAAGGAACACTGCTTGTATGTCCTAAAGATAGTATAGCGGTTATGGCGAATGGGATTTGTGCGGGCTTAGCAATTCAGCTATTCAGCATTCCCACGTATTTTCCTCAGGAAATGCATTTTCTAGTTATATATATTATTTGTATTGTTTTATTGTTTAACAAAATAGCTTATTTATATATATCCTTGTATATGTAACAATGTACTTTCATTTTATTGTGCAATCAATAAACCTTTTTTGACAAGGAAAGCTCCAGCAGCTAATCAAGGCTGCTTGCATGTAATCGTTCATATAGTGATTATCTGCAATGGTTGGCCCTGGATGCAGAGGGACGATGACCACATGCAAGTGGCAATGATTAGTTGCGAAAGCTGTCAGCCTTTTAATGCTTTCAATGGGGCTTCTGCCCACAGCTAATTACTGGGAACCCCCACTGGGTCTCCTTCATGTACAGTACATATGTCTGTAGACACAGGTAAAGTGAAAAGAAATCTCTCCAAAGTTGGGGAAATCCCCTCTTAGCCAATTGTTTTCACAAGTGATTTGTTCTCTATTCCCGTTGCGGTGACAACATAATGAATTTATCCTCATTTTACAATGAGGGAAACAATGGTTCCCATGAAAAATAGGAAGAGTGAATGTTCACACTGCAATAAATCATGACAGAGGTTCTAACCTTTCCCCAATCTATTTGAAACTACAAAATACGTTTTTGCTTAGGGTCCAATTCACTCTTGCTAATGGGCCATTAAAGGGGTTGTAAAGGTAAATGTGTTTTCACCTTAATGCATCCTAAGCATTAAGGTGAAAAAACATCCGATGGTACCGCCCCCCCCCCCCCCCGAGCCCCCGTTTTACTAACCTGACCGTTCGAAATTGCCGGGCGCGTCCACGTCATCCTCTTCTGTTCCCAGCCTGGCCGTTGATTGGCTAGGCTGGGCGGCTTGATAGGAACGCAGCCATTGTCTGGTGCTGCTGTCAATCACAGCGGATGATGCGGCGCGCTGGGGGGCGGGGCCGAGTGATACAGTCAGCGGCTATGGCCGCCGCTGTATCACGGGAGCGCGCTCGCAAAAGCTTTCCACCGTGCGAGCTCCCTCGCATTAAGGTGGAATGTTTTTGTGAGCAGGACCTGAGACAGCCGCCGAGGGACCCCAGAAGACAGGGTTAGAGGACACTGTGCAAAACGAGCTGCACAGTGGAGGTAAGTATAACATGTTTGTTATTTAAAAAAAAAAATGTTTTACTTTAGTGTTCCTTTAAATGAATACTGTATATTGAATGTGTTATCGGGATATAACTCTTTCCCATAGCTACAGTATTCAGTAACAGGAATCAAGAACAGAAATCAAATTCTTGTAGGTCTGCGTACTGTTGAGTTTTACCTCTGTGATCAATCTGCTATAACTAAAGAGTCTGATCTTGCTTATAGATCGGCAGCCACATCTGAAGCCTTCTTGTAGTTTTAAATCTCTCTTCAGACTATGATGAAGCATAACAAACGCAATACTTGGTTATCCAGCGTTATTTAGTAAATGTTAGTCCTGCCTTGATAAATTATTATACAGTCATACAGTGTTGCCCCCTGGTGTCATATAGCTGTAGTTACACCTTAGATTAGCAGCAATGGCAAAATATCTATCAACGTTTAGTGTACGTAAACCGTAAAAATAGACTTCTATTATTTACTCTCTTTTAGTCTAGTGGTGCAAATTTTAAAAAGGTCCTGTGTGTTTTTCAGTTTGGTTCAGGTGAGATTTCAGCATCAAATTTGCACCTGAATTGCACCTGAACCACTGAATGGAAACTGCCCCAGACTCTGCACCAAACCCGGACCTGCATATTTTTGAACCTAGCCTTAGATGCTAAGATCATTTTTGAAAGATCAGCAGGCATTTTTTTTGTACTTGAAGGGTCTTAAACCGTAGGGAAATGGATAGCATTTATTTAGTTATTTATTTACTGTATGTATTTTTTGCCTTTATATATTTTTTAAATATCATGGGCCAGATTCAGGTAGATGGGCGCTTCTTTACTTTGGAGTAACGTTTCTCATTTACGTTACTCCGCCGACACTTTCGGTGCAAGTACTGTTATTCACATAGCACTTGCGCGTAAACTTGCGCCAGAGTAACGATAATGCGCTGGCGTAACCCGACGCAAGTGGAAGTGGGTGTGATCATATGTAAATGATGGGTGGAGCCCAGCGCAGAGGCTTACGTTCAGCGCATCATTCACGGAGCATGCGCAGTGAGTGAGGCTCCACTCGCCCCCTTGTGCGCATGCTCACAACGTCCGTCGGCACCACTTCACGGGAAACGTCAGCGCAATGCGTTCCGTTGGGCGTTTAAATGCGCCCGTAGATGCGCCATTCCGGCAATAAAGTATATCCTGTTCCCCCTCCCCGCAGTGATGTTACTTTTGTTCTGAGATGGCTGCTCCCGTTCCCCGCAAACACACAGGAGAAAGCTGAACTCTAAAGGCCAGGAGCTGTCAGCCGTCATCTCGGCTATGGAGACCTATGATGTCTTCCTCCATGGCTGTAAAAGTTGACAGACAAGCATGGACAGAGGTGTTGTCCTGCAAGTGGGGGTGCTCAGCTAGCTCTTATCGTCGGTAACACTGCTGTAGCTGCTCTCCTGCTGACCTGTGGCCGTCTGGAGTAAAGATAAAGCAGCTATTTGTAGAAATAACTTTGCGCCGGACGGACGAGATACGCGCGGCGCATGTAGCCAGCGTATGGTGCTAATCCGTTCGCGAATCGGGAAATCTCCCTCATTTGCATATTTGCAGGGGAAATCAATAGGCGCGACTGATGCGCCAAGCGAAATTATGCGCTGACGAGACTCTGGCGTCGGAAAGTTAAGCCGATCGGAAATGGCCCGTTTTCTGTCGCATCTAGTTTGGTGGGTATGGCCACATAGAAACGACGGCGCATATACACAATTACGCGGCGCATATCGAAATACTCCAGCGCAACTCTACCTGAATCTGGCCCCTAGAGTATAGAAGGGCCTCAAGCTAATGGGCTCCTTTCTAAACATAGGCTGTGCTGTCTAACAAGTCCATCTACCACCCTTATGTTAATGCGCTTACCTTCAGAGATCATGTGACATACAGTTTAAAGCAAGCTGTGGAGGAGTGCTTGTCTTCTCTCAAAGAGATGATTATGCCCCATCTTGGTTGTGTTATTCGCATTCTCTATCTTTTAGTTACCCAGCTTCTCGTTGTTTTTTTGCTATAAAAAGTCGACTAGCATGGACGCTTAGGAGCTCAGCTCTCTCCTAGCCCGCAGCTACACAGCACAATATGGGACTTTCCTACCCTGCTACATGGGCAGATCAAGGACCACCCACTCTACTAAACCCTGGGGCTCCTCACAACTGACATGCCGCCGGGTGAAGTGGACAAGATGGCGCCAAGGTTGATTGATGTCTAAATACTGTACTCCCTTCCCTGATCCATAAAGATCAGGTAGGCTTCGTTCCCCTTTGTCAGACCGGAGACAATACTAGAAAAGTCATAGACTTGATAAATGTGGTGAACAGGGACGGTGTGGTGTTCTTGATACTCAGCTTGGACGCAGAAAAGGGTTTTGATCGCAGAAAAGGCTTTTGATCAATTTGGCTGGCCTATCCGGTTCGCTATGTTATAACACATAGGATTAAGAGAGGTTTTCTTACGAGCTATTTAACACCTTTGTAGCAACCTGATGTCCCAAGTAAAAACTCCCTATGCCCTCTCCTTTTCCTTTCAATTAACTAATGGTACCCGACAGTGCTGTTCGCTCTCTCCTTTGTTATTTGCATTGTGTGTTGAATCCTTGGCTGCATCTATCCGTAGAAGTTCGGACATTCAGGGCATATCGATTAGAGGTAGGGAATTTAATATCTCAGCGCAGAGGCTTACTGACCCAACCCAGGATTTCCCTACTGAATTTGCATGCTGAACTCAATCTATACAAGGCCCTCTCGGGATATAAAATAAATGTGTCTAAATCGGAGGCCCTCCCGGTTAACATACACGAACATGAAGTTAAACACATAATGACTTGTTTCCCCTACACTTGGAAATCTACCTGTTTAAAATATCTAGGAGGTCTATAGCATGCTGAATTTTAATACACTATACCAAAACAAAATTCTCCCTCTCTGATTAGGTCAATGCTGCAACAATGGAAGAAACATCAAATCCCCCTTTTGGGATGTATTGCCTCTGTTAAGATGTCTATTTTTACTAAGCTTTTATCTCTGTTCCAAACACCACCTATCTCTGTCCCCTATGTACACTTAAAAAAGTTGATCTGCTTCACTATGTTTGGGACTATAGACACAGGCCCAGATTCACAGAGCGATTACGCCTGTCTAACTGGTGTTAGACAGGAGTAATTTCAAATTTCGCGCACCGTATCACTAGTTTGAATCCTCAAACCATGATACGGCGGCGTTGGGCTTCGATCTGACAGGCTTACGTCTTTGTACGCCTTCGGATCTACACTGCGATCTTTTTGCGGCCGCTGGGTGGAGTTTGCGTCGTTTTCAGCGTCGGGGTATGCAAATTACCTTTTTACGGAGATCCACGAAGTTACGAGCGTCGTTCGCAATCGCATACGTCATTTTTTCGCTACGTAAAGTTAAACCAGCTTTTAGCTGGTCTAACGTTACACGGCCCATGTTAAGTGTGGCCGTCGTTTCCGCGTCGACTTTCAATTTTTTTTTTTTTTTTGCGTAAGTCGTCCGGGAATAGGAATGTCCGTAAACGATGCTACTCAAAAAAAAATGACGTAACGACGTGATTTCACGCAATGCACGGCGGGAAATTTCTGAACGGAGCATGCGCAGTTCGATCGCCGCGGGGACGCGCTTAATTTAAATGCCTCACGCCCCCTATTCGTGTATTTTGATTCCGCCGGGAGAAATACACTACGCCACCGTACCTTACGGGCCAAAATCTCTCTGAATTCCTCCTAGAGCCAGGTAAAGTACGGCGGCGTAGAGTATCTCTGATACTCTGCGGGAATCTAATTCTTTCTGAATCTGGCCCCCAGTATTTATGGCATCCCGTTCAGATGGTGGTCTGGCATTTACCAACCTTATAAAATATTACCAAGCGACCCAATTACATGCAGTAGCCTCTTGGTTTACTCAGCGCTCCTATAACAAATGGACAGAAATCGAAAAGATATGACTAGCGTCTGTACATCCTAATAACCTACTTTGGAACCCAAATGCTGAGGTAGATCCTAGTCGTATGTTGGGGGCCATGTCCCAGCTTATGACTATCTGGCATAAGCTTTCATGCCAATATGTGCTGTTGTTTTCATTGTAACCCCAAGGTGCCTGATAGCCTCACTAACTAGATGTCCTTTCCCTGGGCATAGTGAAACCTATTTAATTTTGGCCATTAGTTAGACTCTATGGGCCAGATTCTCATATATTTTCGGCGGCGTAGCGTAAGCCATTTACACTACGCCGCCGCTGCGTACTAGAGCAAGTGCTTTATTCTCAAAGCACTTGCTCCGTAGTTTTCGCCGGCGTCTCGTAAATCGCCAAGCGTAAACCCGCGCAATTCAAATGGGGCGGCTTGTATTTAAATTAAGCGCGCCCCCGCGTCGAACGAACTGCGCATGCGCCGGCCGGGGAAAAAGCCCAGTGCGCATGCTCCAGCTCACGTCGGGAAGCGTCGTTGAAACCGACGTCAAAACGACGTGAGCGTCATTTACGCAAGTCCCTATTCGCGAACGAGTTAGTAAAACGGCGTAAGCGACGGAAAAAGCCGACGCTGACCCGACGCCATACTTAACATGGCGTTCGACGGCACCCGACGGCATCCGACGGAACTTCGTAAGGTTACTCCACATAGAAGCTGGGGTAACCTTACGAGTCCGTATGCAAATGAAAAAACAACGTGAAGGCCACCTAGTGGCCGGAGTTGTCATTACACCTACGATCCGAAAGTGTAATGCTTTTACACTTGTCGGATGTAGAAGCGTATCTATGCAAAAGTGATGCTAAGCATCACTCGCATAGATACGAGGACAAAAAAAAGGCCATACGACGGGGTATCTGAGATACTCCGTCGTAACGCCTCTGAGAATCTGGCCCTAGGTCTCGCAAATTATTGCCATTTGCTAAACTTTAGGACAAATATGATTAAGACAGTTACCAGATACTGAAAGCCTGGTCCATTCCAGTTCAAGGTAAACACTCGTACGTGCTCAGATGGGATAATTAGGTGAGGAAATGCCTCTAGAGGCATGTTGGGTGATCTGGCAGCTAAAAGTTCCTTCTGCACACTTTATGGAAAATGCCTAGAAATATCTCTATTTTTGGTACCTGATGTGCTCCACACCATCTATCCTACTAGCTCAGACCGATGTTGGCCTTGTCATAGGGATAAAGGTACCCTCCTTCATATATATTGGAACTGCCCCTTAAATACCCCTTTTTGGCATTCAACTCAACAGCTGTTGGGTCGCCTTTTTGAGGTCCCCATACCTATGAAACTTTTCTTGCCGGGTCTCTCTCCGCCGAAAATAGCTAAACCCGATATGAAACTGCTCCACCACATTCTCACGGCTGTGTGCTGTCTTATTGCTCTTAACTGGAAACGACGTTACCCTCCCACTTCAGACGCATTGTATGCTAGGGTTAAAGATGTGGAGTTGATGGAGAAAATTACTGCTAGAATACAGGATAGAATGGGGGCTCATAATCATGTTTAGGAGCTAAGGCATCTCCAGCAGGATTCCCCCTGAGCTTGTGAACAGGCTGCTATGATAAACCCCCTCTCTAGCTGTTTTTTTTTTTTTTTTCATGATTTATTTTAAGTCATAAAAATATATATATATATTTTTTTTTTTATGCTGCTATTTAGTGCTTGAATATTCTAGTAGTAATAATGTTGTATTTGAAACCATGCTATTAAAGCAGAGGTCCCACTAAAAAATATATATATTAAAAGCCAGCAGCTACAAATACAGCAGCTGCTGACTTTTAATATATGGACACTTACCTGTCCAGGGGGCCCGCGATCTCAGCAGTCAAAGCCGATCTGTCGCTCGAGGAATGGCAGTTGCCTCCGCCATACTTGGTAAGGGAATCAGGAAGTAAAGCATTGCGGCTTCACTTCCCGGTTCCCTACTGCGCATGCGCAAGTTGCACTGCGCGTCTTCACTGGTCCCACTGTGTTCTGGGAGCTATGTGTCTCCCAGAAGACAGAGGGGGTACAGAGTAGGCTCCAGGAGTGGCGTAGATCACCAAAGTGATCTATGCCAGGAAGTGGGAGCAAATACCTGTATTAGACAGCTTTCTGCTCCCCCCTGAAAGGTGCCAAATGTGACACAGGAGGGGAGGAAGGGTTCCAAAAAGTGGAAGTTCCATTATTGGGTGGAACTCCACTTTAGTAATAGTTATGCTCCTGGATATTTCAAAATATCTTTATTGTTTGAAAAGCGCTATTTGTGAATATTGCGCTTGAATGCTTTTTTTCTTTATTTGTTTTGGAAAAACAAATGAAACTGTTATTTAAAAAAAAAAATAAGAAAAGCGCAAGGGCAGACACTGCCTTTAAAATCTCTAATGCCGCGTACACGCGGTCGTTTTATGCGATGAAAAAAAAACGTTGTTTTTTAAAACGTCATTTAAAATGATCGTGTGTGGGCAAAACGTCGTTTTTTGTCTTATAAAAAACGACCAAAAAAAAATTCCAACATGCTTGAATTTTTTGTATATGTGAAAAAAGTCTAATGCGCTACTGTGAGTAAACTGTGGTGGAGAGGTGGATAGCTACCACTAATTGGAGCAGCTCAATCGTGTGTTCACAATCACAAAATGATAATAGGTAAAATAGGTGATAAGCGCTACAAAAACTGGTGCATGAATCCTGCAAAAAATGCTATGGTGACAGAAATATATATAACACACAATATGCAAAAACAAAATCAAACCACAACTGTTGCAAAGTGATGAAGCTGGATATTGCTAGATGCGACTAAGCTGAACAGTGCTAAATCAAGTGGCCTCAAAGGAAACAAATGATGCTAGATGATCATGAATAAAGTCCAGTGATTAAAACATAATGTGACCGAAGGTGAATAGGTGGTGAAGTCCCTTGAGGGTGGTGGGGGATGTGCTGGATTGAATCTATAGTACCAGGCCGGATGGGGCCGGCAACAGCTGGCGGGCTGGGTGATAATCAGATGGATGACTTATCCCACGATGTTTAAACAGTACTGGACATCCCCAACAGGTAATGTAGTTCCCTTACCTTCCGGGTGCTATATGAAAGCATATAGTTGGATGGATCCAGGTATGCAGGTTTTCACTGTCACAGGTGGGTGTCCTCTGTTATATCCAGGAACCGCTACTGATCCAAACTCAAACGTCCAAGTGTTGGATGTGGTGAATGGGAGATGTAAAAAGGAAGGAGATCTCCAATGGTGAAGTATGTTTAACCAATCGTGGGTTAATTATAATATATATATATGGTAAAACAATATATGAAATTCAGTTCAACAATGTAACAGATGGACTAGGAAAGTCCAGACATGAACTAAAAAATTTAAAATAGAAGTTGAAATGAAAGTGAAAATAAAATAAAATAAAAGGCAAAAGTAGGTATAGCCAGCAATGAAAGTCGGGGACAGTACGATCGTACCGCCGACTATGTCTGAATTCAAAGCTGATAGAAACCAACAGCGCACAAAAAATGGGGACAAATCGATCGTACCGCCGACTGTATTCAAAAATATGGCCCGGCTGATGCGGCTATAGCGTGAACGCGGCTTTTCCCTACGGCGTTACGTCACGTTCCTCGTGACTTCATCAGGGGAGCCTGGTACTATAGATTCAATCCAGCACATCCCCCACCACCCTCAAGGGACTTCACCACCTATTCACCTTCGGTCACATTATGTTTTAATCACTGGACTTTATTCATGATCATCTAGCATCATTTGTTTCCTTTGAGGCCACTTGATTTAGCACTGTTCAGCTTAGTCGCATCTAGCAATATCCAGCTTCATCACTTTGCAACAGTTGTGGTTTGATTTTGTTTTTGCATATTGTGTGTTATATATATTTCTGTCACCATAGCATTTTTTGCAGGATTCATGCACCAGTTTTTGTAGCGCTTATCACCTATTTTACCTATTGAATTTTTTGTGTCGTTTTTCAAAACGTCGTTTTTTGTTTCACAAAAAGTCACCGTGTGTAGCAAAAACGTCGTTTAAAACGACGTTTGTCAACCCGCGCAAGCTAGTTATGAAGCGAGCTTCAATGGAAAAGTGTGGTGAACGTAACCTCGCTTTTTGTGAAAAAACGATGGTGTGTATGCAACATCGTCTTTGAAAAGTGACGTTTCAAAAACGTCGTTTTTTACTTCACAGAAAACGTCGTTTTTTTTCTTCACAAAAAATGATCGTGTGTACGCGGCATAAGACTATGTCAGGGTGATTGTGTCTGAGTTGCTATTCTTGCCCCATGAAATTTGATGAAAAAGCATCTCAGAAGCAGCATAATATATCCCAGAAAACACAACTTTATAAGCAAATGAAATGCAAAAATGTACCTAGAAGAATACTGTACTTCACTTGTATATGGGTTTGCAGCCTGTGTACCCGAGTCCTAATGCAGCCCATAAACAAATCAATTGGGCTATAAGATATTATCAAGCGAACCCCTGACTAGCCCTCACACCTGGCTAGATTAAGGTGACAGCATAAAGGATTAATATCATTTGATATTTTATCTTTCATCAATAGACTTTACACAATAGGATTCATTCCTTGTCTGAGGCCTCCCCAGCAATTCAATCTGAGTGGATACAATACACAGAGACAGGAAACTAGTGGTTACCTCAGCATCGCTCCTCAAGACCCTCAGTCCATAATGCCCCCCCTGTCAGAGTACATTACAGCCTTTCAGATTAAGTCTACCACCTGAAGAAATATACACCACATAATTTTAAGGCTGCAATCTTAAGAGGAAAACTTTCATTCAACAATATCTTACTTAATCTGCAATAATCGCAAGTCACTTACTATAATTCATTTCAGGGATACTTTTTAAGGTGGCGACTTAGGGAAGACCCACCACTCACCGTCGGGTGTCTGATGACAAAAATGTTTTGAAGATCTTAGATCCCCCCCCATCTACAGTAATGACACCCACTTATTATATTAAACAGGGACTCCACCTATAACAGATTTTGTCAGTTTTCACAGTTTGACTACAAGCCCTGGTACCCAGGTATGAACTGAGCACTAAAATATCATGCTCCTCCCAATGGTTGATTCAGGATACTTAATAAATCTGCCGACCCTAATATTCACTTAGCTTTGACTCATGTGGGTGCAAATATTCTGCTACACATTCAACACATGAAGGGAAAGCGAAACAAGAAGAACAAGAATACTATTAAAACTTTAGCCGTCGAGGAATCTCTTAAAAACATTGACTCCAAACTCCAGACACATACGCTGGAAATTACCGAAAATTCTATGTCTGTCAAACAAATCTCATCTCACCTGTTAGCCATCTCACCACCCCCTTCATCAGACTCTATATCACATACAGCGCTATACTCGTCTGTTGTTAAAGAAGGAATAATATCCACAATGTCGGGTCAATTAACCCCTTCTGAGGCCCCTTCTCAAAACCCTATCTACATCCATTCTAATACTGAACGCTCCCCTGAAGCCCCCTTCAATGTTACTGACTTATTCAACAGGATATCAGAAATGCTAGATAGGGGCCTCGCCCAGAACGCTGAAAGAATCACTAAGGACATCAGGGCCGACTTTCAAAGCCTTGGAAACAGGATTGAATCCATAGAACGGAAACTGGATCTTAATGTCTCTAGAATCGAACAAAATACTGACCACATACAACACCTGCAAGAACAACTGGAGGCGGCCCAGGCCAGAATAGATGATTTGGAGAACAGATCAAGGAGGGATAATTTCAGGCTCAGGGGGCTACCTGAGTCCATCACAGATGTACACTCAGCTATACAGGACATCATAAAAATCCTGATCCCATCCATGCCTATTCACAAAATGGAATTAGACAGAGCACATAGATCCCTAGGCCCACCAAGAAAAGACGGCTTACCGAGAGATGTGATAGTAAAGCCTCACTATTACTCCACCAAAGACGAGGTGATGAAAAAATCTCGACAACAAGAAAACCTTCAATATCAAGGTGCAACGATTCAAATATTTTCAGACATATCTCCCTACACCATTCAGAAGAGGAGAGCGATGAAACCACTACTTTCTGCCCTCATGAAAAAAGACATTAAATACAAATGGGCCTTCCCATTCGCCTTAAAATTCAACTATAACGGCAGACTCCACGTAGTACACAACTTTCAAGAAGGTGAAAGACTATTACTAGACCTGAAAATTATTTCACATGAACCAGCCATGGACACTTTACCACCGCAACAAACCTCAGCTAAAAGAAATACACCCAATAGTCCAACCTCAAATCCCTGGAATAGAGTCAAACACAGGAAAGTCTAAAATAACTCTACTAAACATGAATTGAAATGATTTAATCTTAGCTCCGGTGGTGTCCATCCCCCATTCATATAAGTTGTTGTGTATTTTTTTTTTTTTTTTTTCTTTTTTTTTTTCTTCCCCAATAGGCCTTCTTTTAATATGAATTGTTTCTCAATTCTTGATGAAATTACTTATAAGGTTTTCTGGTAGAGTAAGAGTTAATATTTACTGGCTCACTTATATAATTTATTTATTTACTCTTGTGGTTTTTCAATATCTACTTACCCATATGGTTCTACAATTTTTATTTTTTCCTATGGTATTAAAAAATTTTTTTTTTTTTTTTTTGGGGGGGAAGGTACTATCTCTTCAATTGTTATTTTTGGAGGAACAACCCTTTGTTTTTCAAAATTTAATTCATGAACTTTTTGATTGTCGCTGACAGCTGGCGGTGAGGCCCTGAGCCTCAACCTACTTCTTGGAGCGACACTTTGTCGCCCTGACAAGTAGGAAGTTAGTCCTCTAAATGGACTACTCTAATAAATTCGTTTGATTGAAGGAAGGAGCAAACTTCCCTTCCTTCAATCTGGGTCATGGTTTGACCTTTTGCAATACTACATCTTGCTTTGTTGTTACCATTTTTGCCTTTATTTCCATGTATCTATTCTCCCCTTCTTTTCCCCCTTTACCTTCCCACCCTCCCTCCCGGCCTACCTGCCATCACAGGTGTCTTCTGAGCTATGGACTCAGTCTGCAAGACACAATCTGTCCATAACACTCTTTACGACCCATGGCTGGCTCAAATAACACTACTAAACCCCTGCGTGTTGTGACACACAACACCCAGGGGTTGAACTCTCCTATTAAAAGACGAAAAGCCCTCCAGGCATACAAGGCGCTTCATGTAGATATAGTGCTCCTGCAGGAGACACACTTCCCAAGGTGGTACTCCCCCTCATTCCTACACTCCCACTTCCCAGTATTCTATTTATCCAACACGGAAAACAAGACGAAAGGAGTGGCTATCTTGTTATCCAAATTTTGTAATTTTAATTTACTAAAGGAATATGGAGACCCGGAAGGCAGATTTATTTTGGTAAAAGGAACTCTTGACGAGAAGCTATACACGTTTGTCTCCTATTACGCCCCCAATAGGGGACAGAAGAAGTTTTTCACTCAGATGCTTGAGGTCCTCCATCCTCTTATGGAGGGCATCATTATCATGGGAGGAGACTCCAACCTGGCTTTCGATTCGGGCTTAGATAAATCCAAACCAAATAATAATAAACTCATAAGGCCAACCAAAATTAGCACACAAGTAGCTCGCATGCTTCATCAATCCCGATTGACCGATATTTGGAGAGGATTAAATCCGAAAACTAAAGATTACACCCACTATTCTAATCCTCACAAATCGTACTCCCGCATAGACCATATATTAATATCCAACCACCATGTCCCAGCAGCCTCTAAATCCACTATAAAGGATGTCCCTTGGTCAGACCACTCCATGGTTCTATTAACCTTGAGAAAAGAGGACACAACTCATAAAATGTCTCACTGGACACTTAACCAGTCGATCTTAAAAGATCCCACTCTCATGGCAGAAATTGAACAATCCATAAAGGAATATTTTGAAATTAACGATACTAAAGATATATCCCCCGAAACCTTATGGGCTGCCCATAAAGCTACAGTTAGGGGAAAAATAATACAAATTGCAGCCAAACTTAGAAGACAAAAGAAATTGACCATAGAGAAATTGGAAGAGACCTACTCAGAGTTACGTAGAAAACATAAATTAGACCCTCTCAGTGTTCCCACCCACGATCTTGACGCTGCTAGATCGGCCTTAAACCTAGCTCTGACAGCAAAATCAGAAAATGATCTAAAATGGACAGGTGCCAGGTTCTACCATTTAAAGGATAAAATAGGTCCAATGCTAGCACGCAAACTATCTCCCAGATTTAAATCGAGAACCATCCCTAAGATAAAAATGGCAGATGGTACCCTTACCCTAAATCCTCGGCGGGCGATGGGGGCCTTCCACGACTTCTATTCCAAGCTCTACGCTAAGGATAGTAACTTTTCTTCGGACAAAATAGGTGAATATTTGAACAGCCTGAATCTTCCCAGGTTGACAAAAGTTCACAAGGAGTTGATGGAGGCACCCATTTCAGCTGAGGAAGTTATGTCAGTGATCAAAAACTTAAAATTAAACACAGCTCCTGGCCCTGATGGATTCTCAGGGTCTTACTACAAAACATTTCCTATCATTCTATCACCCTACCTAGCACGATTTTACAATCATTTGACTGAGGGCTCCCCTATAGATAAACAACTTAATTTGGCCTATATTTCGTTGATACCGAAACCCGATAAAGATCATAGCCTAGTAGAGAACTATAGACCGATATCCCTCATTAATAATGACCTAAAAATACTTACTAAAATAATAGCTAATAGGATGTCTGCCTTCTTAGGTCAATACATATCCAAAGATCAAGTAGGTTTTATCACAGGGAGACAAGGCCCGGACCAGATCAGGAGAGCTATTGATCTTATCTCTTTAATGTACTCGGGGTGGTCTGGAAGCACTAGACAAAGAGGTATGCTTCTCTCACTTGATCTCCAGAAAGCCTTTGATTCAGTATCTTGGCCATTTTTGTTTTCTGTTTTGAATCGTTGGGGGTTTGGTTCTAAATTTTTAGGAATCATCTCTGCTCTCTATTCCTCCCCTGAAGCTAAAATCCGGTTACAAGGCATATTCTCGGAATCTATAAATATCCAAAGAGGCACAAGACAGGGCTGCCCTCTATCTCCTCTGATATTCGCTATTGTTATTGAATCTCTGGCCATAGCCATCCGAGATAACGCGAATATCAGGGGAGTTCATTGTAATAAAAAAGAACACAAATGCGCATTATTCGCAGATGATTTGCTACTCTTCGTGACCTCTCCCATCTCCTCCCTTCCGGAAATTTTCTCCCTGCTAGACGAGTTCTCTAAAGTCTCGGGTCTCACGGTAAACATGCCTAAATCTAGGGCCCTTAATATTTCTCTTTCAGAACCCACAGTGTCCCTCTTGAGAAACAAATATATTTTCAAATGGGACTCTACGTCTACTAACTATTTAGGTATCAACCTGACCCCAAATTTCCAGAATTTATAGTTAGCCAATTACCCTCCTATGTATAGGAAACTCGAGAAGGACCTTACCGAATGGGGAGCGCAGAAAATAGGCTGGATCGGCAGAATTAATTCTACCAAGATGACTCTCCTCCCGAAACTTCTATATCTTTTTCGATCCCTTCCGATCCCGATAATAAAAAGCCATCTAAAATCCTTTCAAGGTAAAATCACCAAGTTTATCTGGAACAAAAAGGGACCCCGTCTTCCCTCTCGTAGTCTGTTTAACTTACCTGAACAGGGAGGTCTAGGAGTGCCAAACTTGTTATGGTATTATCAATCCGCGAGGTTAGCGCAATTATCGGAGGTTTACCATAGAAATGATCGCCCAGATTGGATAGAAATAGAAGAACAGGCTTCCCCATTATCCACAATCGAAGAACTCATGTGTGCGCTCCTAAAAGTAGACCCCCTATACTATCCCCCACCCTATAACAAGCATTGGTATTATGGGATTCACTTAAAAGCAATCCACTCTTAATTTCTAGAGGCAAACCTTTGTCAAGTATCTTTCTCGACCCATCTTTCTGCCCCAAAACGGAAGTGGACTCCTTCAAATGGTGGCTTGATAGGGGGGTGTACCGCATTGGTCGTTTCTTTCAACACACAGGTCCTCTTCCTGAGCAATTCCTTATAGACAACCTTTGCCCCCCCCCCCCTCTGAAAGATCCAGATTACACCAAATACATACCTTTGCTGAGAAACTTTGGAACGATAAAACAATTTCTGGCCTTTTGACCCCATATGAACACAAATGCGAACAAGCTCAGAATAGGAAAGGTATTATCTCTATCATCTACAAATCTCTTGCATCAAATAACATAAAATTACCTCATATGCTAGCTTGGTAAAGAGAGCTTCAAGAGGACTGGGACTTGGTGGACTGGCAAAAAAACTACTCTAGATCTCTTAAGGGTTTTAAGAGTCCATCCCTCATTGAAGCTAATATAAAAATTTTCACTAGATGGTACTTGGTCCCATTCAAATTGGCCACCATGTATCCGTCATCCTCACCACTATGCTTTAGAGGTTGTCAAGGAATAGGCACCATGATCCATACTTGGTGGGAGTGCCCTAGGATACGGGGATTCTGGAACAGGGTATTCCAGATTATCAGGAGAGTTACCAGTTGTAACCTCCATCAATCTCCTGCAATAGCCTTATTGAATGGTCTAATACCACAGAGTTCCAAGGCCATTAGACAGCTGATTCTATTTATACTGACTGGCACCAGAATCACTTTAGCGGCTGCATGGAAGAAACCGTCTGTTTCCATTTTACACATGAAGAGAAAGGTTACATGGATTATGGAACAGGAAAAAAGAATTAACTCTATGTTAGATACCTCTACCCAGTTCACTGAAATTTGGGAACCTTGGTTGATTTACATGGGAATCTCCCACAACATGTAAGTTTAGTTTTGGCTCTGGACTCAGACTGATGTAATCCTATGGTAGGTAGGCCCACCCTCCCTTTGCCTTTCCTCTCCTTCCTCTTTCCTCCTTCTCCCCCTCTCTTTTCTTTATTCTTATTTTTTCTCTTGAACAGGAGATATTCATTACATATCATATTCTCCACTGGTCTCAGCCTAGTGCTGATTTAGTTTAACTGGATGTATGTATTAAATTCCTTGTCTCCTTTTAGGTTTATAAGTTAAGAGTTGATTGAGAGATGTTTCTCTGGACAACATTTGGATCCAATTTTTTTGTCATCAAGGGGGGGCTGCCCCCCCTCCTTGACACAGATTGCTCCCGGTGGGGGTGTCGGGGGGAGGGGATGTCCCCGGAAACCTATCCTCTCCACGGTTCGGTATGATTTATTGCTTACATATATTTTAGTTTTATGATCTCAGCTTATAATAAAAGTTTTATAGATTGCTTAGTAAACAGGGAATTTTAGCCCTAAAATGTTGTCGCTACCTCTACTGATTCCCATCCCTCCTGATTATACACGTTTACACTCCCATGTTAAACTTACCAGGTATATAGTTGGGACATTGGGGGGGGGAGGGAGGAGAGGGGGAAATCTAGTTAAGAAATGTAATCTATTGTTTACTACTATAATTGTCAACACAATGTTTCCTGATGCATTTATTGTATTACGTTTATTACTCTGTATGCTCTTTATTTTATTATAATAAACTTAAATTTAAATGAAAAAAAAAAAAAAAGATATTATCAAGCACCTCGGGCAGCCACAACTGCTCATATTTGCACCTTTGTCTGCGAGGCAGGTTGTAGAGCACGTAGCCCAACTGAGAAAAGTTTGTGTGACTTGAAGTTGGCATAGCTTAATAGGCGTAGTTAGGTCAGCATGGTTTAATCATAATAATCATGGTAAAACAGAGCCAGGTTTTTGTTAACATTATGATAACGAATATGGGTTTACTTTTTATATAGTTTATGCAAATTATACAGAGTGTTATTCAGATATAAGTGTAGGAATTGACATACAGTACAGAGCTGTGAACTATCTGACCTGTCACTAAATTCTGACATTTTGAGAAGCCATCATTCTAATTCAGACAAGCCTATACTCTGAGGGATAGCCAACTCTCTTGGTGGTGCTGCCTATAAAATAGTCCCAAAGCCACATGCTGCTACTGGGCTTCCTCAGCTTTGTTCAGTCTACCACACGTGTGTTCTGTGTGTCAAACATGAAATATGAACAAAGCATATCCCTCTGTAGTAGGGTTGTCCCTAAACCACTTTTTTAGGACCGAGTACAAGTACCGATACTTTTTTTCAAGTACTCGCCGATACCGAATACCGATACTTTTTTTAAATGTGTCCCCAAATGCAGCCATGTCCCCCACAAATGCAGCCATGTCTCCCACATATGCAGCCATGTCCCCCCAGCCATGTCCCCCACATATCCAGCCATGTCCCCCACATATCCCGCCATGTCCCCCCAGCCATGTCCCCCACATATGCAGCCATGTCCCTCCAGCCATGTCCCCCACATATGCAGCCATTTCCCCCCAGCCATGTCCCCCACATATGCAGCCATGTCCCTCCAGCCATGTCCCCCACATATGCAGCCATTTCCCCCCAGCCATGTCCCCCACATATGCAGCCATGTCCCTCCAGCCATGTCCCCCACATATGCAGCCATTTCCCCCCAGCCATGTCCCCCACATATGCAGCCATGTCCCTCCAGCCATGTCCCCTACATATGCAGCCATGTTCCTCCAGCCATGTCCCCCACATATGCAGCCATTTCTCCCCAGCCATGTCTCCCACATATGCAGCCATGTCCCTCCAGCCATGTCCCTCCAGCCATGTCCCCCACATATGCAGCCATGTCCCTCCAGCCATATCCCCCACATATGCAGCCATGTCCCCCAGCCATGTCCCCCACATATGCAGCCATGTCCCCCCAGCCATGTCCCCCCAGCCATGTCCCCCACATATGCAGCCATGTCCCCGCAGCCATGTCCCTCCAGCCATGTCCCCGCAGCCATGTCCCTCCAGCCATGTCCCCCATACCTAGCCGCCGAAAGCCGCCGCCGCACAGGGAACATCACAGCTTTCATTTGAATAGCTGTTTTCCCCGCGCATATAGACACTCCCCCTTGCTCGGGATTGGACAAATCACGATCACCCATCCAATCCCGAGAAAGGGGGAGTGTCTATATGCGGCGGGAACACTACAGCTATTCAAATGAAAGCTGTGATGTTCCCGCACGCTGTTTAACCCATGCGGCGGCTTTCAAATCGGTGGCGGCTTTCATTGCGGCGGCGGGGGGGGGGGGGTGTTGGACAAGTATTCTATTCAGGCATCGGGTATCGGGACAACCCTAGTTTCGACTCTGGACATACACTTTAAAGTAGACCTTCAGCCAATGTTTTTTCTACTTTTGAATAGAGTAGGGAAAAACTGAACCTTTGTCAATGTTATTGCTGTGTTACCATTGAGAAGATCACTTCTGTTGCTGTCTCAATGAGGACTCAACAGGAAGTGAGAGGAAATATCAGCTTTGAGAGTTCTCACTGAAATTGATTTACCCATTGGGAGATCACCCTCTACCACTGTTCTGGTGATAACTCTAACATTTTCTTTTTTTTTTGTGACAGAAGTCACTAGTTAATGAGAATTAATAACCCCAATCACCTGGTAGCAATCCTGGAACTGCTGAATGCTCTCCTGTTGGTGTGATTGTATGTTAGCCATTTTGTTTTATCTGTATCAGTATAAGTATCATGTATTAGTTCTTCTACGGGCCAGCTCTCTGGAAACTATGTCCGATGCACTTGAGAGCATTATCAAAGGATTTGATTGACCTCAGCCTTCCCTATTTGCATGGGCTTGGGACTGGCAAGCAGAATGTGCATAGCCAATTTGTACACTTATACTAGGAACAATTTAGACAGGAGGGTATTAACTTACCAGCATGTCTTTGGGGTGTGGGATAAAAACTTATGTAGCACCCACCTCAAATTTCAAATTTAAGGGGTGTTTGGGCCAATACTCGGGCCCAGACCTGTTTGATTATTACAAATTTTCCTCTGTTCTGACTGTGGTACTACCTGGTAGTTACCATCTTGGGCTTATGTTGGAACACAGGTGTACCATGGTGTGTTGGGTGTCCCTTCTCGGCAGCGGTGCAGTGGGGGGGTGTCCCGTTGTGCATGCTGGGAAGGGGTACTTAAGGGACAGACGCCATTGATCTGGGTCCTTTGCCTCGTCGCCCTCCTGGCGCAAGGTGCGTGTGTGTGAATCTGATTTTGGGGCCACGTTGGCCCGGGGTTGCTTCGCTGTCGAGTAGGCCCAGCTATGCTGGCTGGGGCCTGCAATCCAAAAAGGGGATCCCAAGCTGTCTGTCCATATGGAAGGAAGCTGTCTTAATGAAGGAAACCGGGGAGGACCTGCCCTGGAGGAGACCGTCAAAGTGCTAGTGTCTCGGGTGAGGCCTGGTGACCTGATTAAGGAGGGATCCACTACATTGAAGGCCCTGCAGTTCGCCGGTTCAGCTTAAAGGCTCTTCTATTGCACGGCTAGAGGTATGACCCCAGATCTCACATTAAAGAGGTCCTGTCATGCTTTTTTTTCTATTACAAGGAATGTTTACATTACTTCTAATAGGAATAAAAGTGACCCAAAATCTTAGTAAGTAAAAAATAAATATTTAAAGCGCCCTGTCCCGCCGTGCTCACGCACAGAAGTGAAAGCATACTTAAGTCACACCCACATATGTAAACACTATTCAAATCACACATGTGAGGTATCACCACAATCGTTAGAACAAGAGCAATAATCCTAGCAAAAGAACTCCTCTGTAACTCAAAACTGGTAACCTGTAGAAATTTTTAATCGCTTATGGAGATTTTTAGGATCAAAGTTTGTTGCCATTACACGAGCGTGCGCAATTTGGAAGCATGACATGTTGGATATTATCTTACTCAGCATAACATTATCTTACAGTATATGGGCCAGATTCACGAACACTTGCGCTGGAGTATTTGGATATGCGCCGCGTAACTGTGATGATGCGCCGTCGTTTCTATGTGCCCGTACCCAGCAAACTAGATGCGCCCAATAACGGGTCATTTGCGACCGGCGGAACGTTCCGACGCCAGAGTATCGTCAGCGCTTATTTTCGCTGGGCGCATCAGTCGCGCCCATTGATTTCCCCTGCAAATATGCAAATGAGGTATTTTTCCCAATTCACGAACGGATTAGCACCATACGCTGGCTACATGCGCCGCGCGTATCTGGTCCGTCCGGCGCAAAGTTATTTCTACAAAAGGCTGCTTTATCTTTACTCCAGCCGGTCACAGGTTAGCAGGAGAGCAGCTACAGCAGCGTTACCGACGATAGGAGCTTGCTGAGCACCCCCACTTGCAAGGACAACACCTCTGTGTGCCAACATGCCAGGGGCAATTGTGGTCCTAGAACTACTGATGGGTCCCCCGGAACCAAGAAGGCGGGCACGTGAGAGGATATACCGCACTCGTATGAACCTCTTTGGCATGGGGGAGGAGGAGGTGTATCGCCTCTTCAGATTCAGCCCTGATGCAATACTTGAACTAACCACAACCCTGCAGGGTGACATCACCAGCAAGACATACCGCTCACAAGCAGTGCAGCCACTGGTGAAGGTACTGGCAACACTCCATTTCCTTGCCAGTGGATCATTCCAGCGTACAAGTGGAGTGGTGGCTGGGATGTCACAATCCTCCATAAGCAGATGTGTGCACCAGGTTGTCCCTGCAATCCTCAGACGCATGTCCAACCAGTTCATCAGACCCACCACTGAGGAGCTGCGGCAGAAGGCAATGACAGATTTCTACAACATTGCCAGATTCCCACGCACTGTGGGGGCCATTGATTGCACACATGTGGCCCTACAGCCCCCCAGTGCCACAGAGCACATTTACCGCAATCGGAAGCATTGGCATTCCATCAACGTACAGGTGATAGCTGATGCCCAACGCCTCATATGGCACGTCCGTGCCAAACACCCCGGGTCCAGCCATGACAGCTACATATACAATCAGAGCCCCATCCCAGCAGAATTTAACCAGAACATGTATGGGGACAGCTGGCTGGTTGGTGAGTGACATGGGTGGCAGGCATGACTATCCCCTCCCGTGATGCACAACAGAAATCGCACATGCATGACTAACATTCTCCTGTCTTTTACCTTACAGGTGACTCTGCATATGCACTGGGACCCCATCTAATGACTCCTTTCCGGAACCCCCAAACCAGAGGAGAGAGAAAATACAATGAAGCACACATCAAAACCCGTGCAGTGGTGGAGCAAACATTTGGGCTCCTGAAGTCCCGTTTCAGCTGCCTGGATAAGTCTGGGGGGACCCTATTGTATTCCCCTACCTTTGTGTGTCAGATCATCGCTGCATGTTGCATACTACATAACTTTGCTATTAAAAAAGGCCTGCATATTGACATACGTGATGACCTGACCCCCGACCCACACAGCCCCCCCCTGCCAGAGGACACCCAGTCTGCTGATGGAAGAGCAGTCAGGAGGGTCCTCGCCGTAGGCATCTTTGGACACTAAACCAAAACATTAATCACACAGACAATGCACGCGTGTACACCACTGGATCACACACACCACATGCACATCGCATTGGATTAGCCCAAGTCCAGCATGTAGGAGTTGGGAGCAGTAACGCCAGCGTCAAGGCCCCAATGATGTCACTGTCCATTCACACACCTTTCACACGTGATTCATTCAGCCGTGGGGTTAACTTCATCACCACGGCCGAGGGTGACACCCCTTACTGTCAGGAGTGCCACCCTCTCACATTCACACACCATTCACACTGTCCCCTGCACTCCTGACCGTGTGCAGTACAAAAATAAATTAATAATATCATATCCTGATAATGAAAAGAAACAAAATCTCATAACCTGAGAAAAATAAAAAATAAACTCATGACCTGAGTATGTCCAAATCAAAAATATAAAACAACCAAAAAAAAAGGCCTCATCGGGGATGCCGGGGGCTTCTTCTGGGGGCCCCTCTCTGGCTCCGCAGCTGCCTGGATGGAGTGGGTGGGGGTGGGGGGGCATCTGGAGGTGGCTGATCCCCAGGTGGGCCACTCCTGGCAGGTGTGGCCTGCGTGCCCTCCAAGGCCCTGGCTATCCGTCCAAGGTAGGAGTTGGTCTGTGCCTGCATCCGGAGCTGACGGGTGACCTGGTAGTGCTGGGCCCGCCGACTCAGCCTCCCCTGGTCCCGGATGGCAGCACTGTTGGCCTGGACGGCTGCAGTAAGGTGCCGAATATCCCCCTGCACCTCCCCCAAAGTGGTGACCACTGCAGCGCAATTACAGCTGACATCCTGCACTGCGTTGCTGAGGTTGGCAACGGAGCCCAGGCTGTCAGACACTTTCTCCAAGTGCACCGCTATGGCCCCCATCTGTTCCGTCTGCCTGGCGTGATCCCTCGCCAACTGGTCCTGTATACCATCAGACACCCCCCTGGTCTTCTGGGTCGCCTTCCTGGGGCCAGAAGATGGATGTCCTCGGGTGGAAGGAGTCGCCCTTGAGGGGCTTCCAAGGATGGGGGAGGGGACGACAGACGGCCCAGGAGAAGGGGAGGAGACAGACAACACTAATGAAAAGTCCTGCTCTGCCACAGCAGGATCCTCCACAACCACCTCGGCAGGTGTGGTGTGGCCACTCTCCTCCTCCACAACCTCTTCACCACCCAGTGGCTCGGGCACACGATGGCGTGGGGGGGATGGGGTGGAATGCACGCTGACAGATGATGGCCCAGCTCCGTCATCTGTGGATGACACAAAGCAGACACATGTTGGTGGTCCCACACACTTGGCACATGTACCCCCCCCCCCAAATGCAAAACAACAAATAGGGGATTATAAAACACTTACCTGTCCTTGTGCCTTCCTCCACGGAGTCATAGCCTGCGACCCCCTCCACCTGCTCCCTCTCCAGGCAGCGAGCAACCACCTCCTCCTCTGCGGTCAGGGTGACAGGACATGGGGGACCACCACCTGTGCCCCTCTCATACCTCCTGATGGAGGCCACCTTGTCCCTCACCTTGCGCCGCAGGTCATTTATTTTTTTTTGTATGTCCCCAGCAGTCCGGGTGGAGTAGCCCAGGACATTGACCCTGGCAGCAATCGACTCCAGGATGCCCTGCTTCCTTTCCCGGCTGGTCTTCCGGCTTTTTTTGCCATGGAGAAATTCATTATCCCTCTCCATTGCCGAAATGATCACTGAGACCTCCTGGGCATTAAAATTGAGGTTCCTCCTCTCTCTGGGGGTAGCGGGAGCAGCCATCACAGCACAAAAGTATCTTCCCTGGGGTGGGGGGAAGCGGAACTACTTTTGCGCCGGAATGGCGTTTCCGCCAGCGCTTTTAAGCGCCCAGCGGAACGCATTGCGCTGACGTTTCCCAGGAAGTGGTGCCGACGGAAGTTGTGAGCATGCGCACAAGGGGGGCGAGTGGAGCCGCACTCACTGCGCATGCTCCGTGGATGATGCGCTGAACGTAAGCCTCTGCGCTGGGCTCCGCCCATCATTTACATATGATCACACCCACTTCCACTTGCGTCGGGTTACGCCAGCGCATTATCGTTACTCTGGCGCAAGTTTACGCGCAACTGCTATGTGAATTACAGGACTTGCGCTGAAAGGGTCTTCAGAGTAACGTAAATGAGAAGCGTTACTCCAGAGGAAAGATACTCTCATCTACCTGAATCTGGCCCTATATATATATATATATATATATATATATATATATATATATATATATATATATATATATATATATATATAGGGTTAACTGTACTGTTTTCTTATTTTTTAATTCAAAAAGGTGTATTTTTTACAAAAAAAATGCGTTTGTAAGACCACTGCGCAAATACGGTGTGACATAAAGTATTGCAAACACCGCCATTTTATTCTCTATGAGAGAAAAAATAATCTGAATATATATATATATATATATATATATATATATATATATATATTAGGGCTGTGCAAATTAACTTTTAATTGATCAATTAATCTTTAATTTTTTTGATCGATCAAAATCTTTTTGATCGATTAAAATTCTCACCTCTCTGCCGACTTCTGGGCCTTCAGGGAGTACCATTCGGAGATCCGGTAAAATCATGGACCCCGGCGGGGCTTGCCATGTCCATCTGAAGGGCTCCTTTGCTGTGCCTTCATATCTGCATGCCGGCGGGACCTCACTATCTGCCACACGCAAGAGCTGTTACACTTCCCTCTATCACTTCTCTCTATCAACCTGGGATTCTACAGCCATCCACTGGGAGTTGTGATAGTTCCCTTCATGGGACAGCTACATGCCGACAGACTGATGTTAACCCCTCCTCATCTGGATTCAGCAGTGGCATCGTTGTACACATTTTTATACCAGTATCATACTTAGCTACATGTTTTTATGACTGCTTTTGGTACCATTTGGTATTACTCGCACCATTTTTACAGTTTATGTAGCTACACCGATTTTATCTCCAGTACAATATTTATTTGGTTACCTACTTGAAGACTATAAAAGTTTTAATGCAATTCCCATCGAGCGCTGCCTTTGTGTGTTTTTTGTATCCTGATATCCATTGTCCCAGTGGTTGGTAGCTGCACTGGGAATCGGCCTGCAAGGAGATCAGCTAAAGGTAGTTGAATCTGTATGTGCATTAAAATTAATCGAAATTAGTCGATTAATCGATTAAAAAAAAAAACGATTAATCAAACACAAAAATTTTGATCAGTAACAGCCCTAATATATATACATATATACATATATACCGTATATAAAATGTGTGGGTTCTAAGTAATTTTTAGCAAAAAAAATTTTATTTTAACTTGTAAACAACAAGTTAAAAAAATAGGCCTGGTCTTTAACCACTTAAGCCCCGGACCAATATGCTGCTAAAGGCCCAAAGGTGTTTTTACAATTCGGCACTGCGTTGCTTTAACAGACAATTGCGCGGTCGTGTGACGTGGTTCCCAAACAAAATGTGTGGCCTTTTCTTCCCACAAATAGAGCTTTCTTTTGATGGTATTTGATTGTCTCTGTGATTTTTTTTTTTTGCGATATAAATGGAAAAATACCGAAATTTTTGAAAAAAATGATATTGTCTACTTTTTGTTATAAGAAAAATCTAATAAACTAAATTTTGGTCAAACATTTAGGCCAAACTGTATTCAGCCACATGTCTTTAGTAAAAAAAAAATCGCAATAAAAAAAAACTAGCTACCTAGCAGCAACAGTGACACTAATACAGCAAACAGAAAAATGATCGCTTAGTGACACTGGCAATAGGGGGTGAAAGGATTAACTAGGGCGGTGATCAAGGGGTTAAAAACTTTATTAGGGGAGTAGGGGGCTACCCTGGACCTAACACTAACTGCCTGTCACAGTAACTGTCACACTGACACTAAATGCAGTGATCAGTAAATATATGATCACTGCCATCAGTGACAGTGTGACAGGGGGCTGGGGGGGGGGGGGGTTGATCGGAAGGGGTTAATGTGCCTATGTTTACTGGTGTCAGTGTAGTGTTGGTGCGACTCACTTGTGATGTCTTCTCTCCTCTCGGCGGATTGGAAATACCGCCGAGAGGAGAGCTGACATCACTTCCTCTGCCTGTGTTTACATTATACAGGCAGAGGAAGTGCACTGCAGGGAGGAAGCGGATTGGCTGGGAGCGATAGGGGGGGGCAGACAAAAACGAACAGCCGCCCCCTAATCCCAGATCGCTCCTGCAGCCACGGGGACCGCCGCAAATACCGGGGGGTCCGATCGGACCCCCGACCCACGTCTAGGCAGGAACGTACAGGTACGCCAATGTGCCTGTCCGTGCCATTCTGCCGACGTAAATGTACATGCGGCGGTCCCTAAGCAGTTAAGTGGTTAAAATAAATATATTCCTAATAGAAGTCTATGGTGACTGTTGAGTCATGTCTCTCTAAATTGGCTTTGCTGGTTCTTTCTGTTTTGTGTTTCAGGTTACAAGCTGTCTGCTGTTGCCAGGAAGATTTACCTCAGATGCTGGGCAGATTTTCAGTCAGCTGAGTGCTGGATTGGTGACAGATTTTCTAGCGGGAAAACAGCTAGCCAATGAGTGTAACCTTGTATTATTTGCTCTCCCATGCACAGTCATGTTGGAACAGGAAGGGGCCATCCCCAAACTGTTACCACAAAGTTGGGAGCATGAAATTATCCAGTTCCCTTTACTGGAACTAAGGGGCCAAGCCCAACCACTGAAAAACAACCCCATACCATAATCCCCCCTCCACCAAAGCAAGGCCCATAAAGACATGGATAAACAAGTTTGAGGTGGAGGAACTTGACTGGTCTGCACCGAGACCTGACCTCAACCAGATAGAACACATTTGGAATGAATTAGTGCGTATACTGCAAGCCAGGCCTTCTCGTCCAACATCAGTGCCTGACCTCACTAAAGTGCTTCTGAAAGAATGGTCAAACATTCCTGTAGACACACTCCTAAACATTGCGAATAGCCTTCCCAGAAGAGTTGAGACTGTTATGGCTGCAGAGGGTGGGCCAACTGAATATTGAACCCTATGGACTAAGACGCCATTAAAGTTCATGTGCGTGTGAAGGCTGGCGTCCCAATCCTTTTGGTAATATGGTGTATGTAAAACCAGCCTTAAAGGATCACTAAAGGATTATTTATTTTTTAGCTAAATAGCTTCCTTTACCTTACTGCAGTACTGGTTTCATGTGCTTATTGTTCGTTTTTGCTTTGAAGTTGCTGTAATCCTGCTCTGTTCTCCACACTTCCTGCTTGTCTGTTTCCTTATAACCACAGTGCTGGGAGCTTTCTCGCGGTGGTCTAAGCTGTCATTACTGTGTGTCTAAAACTTCCCAGAACCAATCAGATTCATTTTAAAAACAAAACACTGCCCTGGATTTGTTTGTTTTTGTTCTGTGTGTCTATTTCTACTTCACAGAAATATGAAGCCAGTTCAAAAGTGAAACTAACCTGCAGGCACATTATATGATTGATTTTTTATCTATTTAATCATTTGGAAAAGGAATCAGTTAACTTGTATGTCTCTATACCCTGTAAACAGTCATTTTAGCAAAACATTTTTTTTCCTTTAGTGACCCTTTAAAGAGAAAGTAAACTTCCTCTGCTTAGATTAACCTATCACTAAGCCTATAATAAGGCTTACCTATAGGTAGTGAAAATATCTCCTAAATGTGTACCGGTTAGAAGATATTTACATTACATGCAGCCGGTGACATCACTGGCGCAGGCGCTCTGAAGGAACGGGCCACGAGTGACGCCCCTTCTGAGCCCTGTGCCGTGAATGATAGCTCCTGCCCACATAAGTGGGAGTGACTTCATTGCGGCTCTGACTAATCTAATCACAGCACCGTAGCCCGCAAACATGGAAGTAACTCTGGGAAATATGTCAGCTGTGTGCGGGCGCTGCTGCAACAGCTTAGTTCTAAGGTATGTATTACATAATGAGCTAGGCCCCTTTCACACAGGCTTGTCCGTGTAAAGACTCCGCTTTGCATAGCAGGGATCAGTCGCTCACTCTGCAGAGATGGACCTGTCAAAGCTCAGCTGTTCTCTATGGAGATCAGATGAAAACAGACCGCCTGTCTGTTTTCTAGATATGTGCATTCCCGTTCGTACGAATGTTATTTTCGTACGAAAATGTTCATTTTCGTACCCGCGGGATAATGTGTACATACGAAAACGGTAAAGCACCAAAATACGAAAACGACGGGATAACGGATGAGCCACATAACGAACGACCGCAAATACGAACGAACGATCCGACGGGAAAAAACGACAAAACGAAAATGGCAAAATAACGAAAATTAAATCTGTATCAAGAGGTTTGCATTGTGTATTTTGTTTGAATCTGTTTTGTGTTCGTTTTCAGTTGTATGTTCATTGTTCAATGACATCTATAACAAAAGAATTTCATTATGTATATTGAATGAATTCCTTTTTCTGTTTTCTGTGTATTCAAAATACTGAAGGCAAATTTTTTGTTATAGGTGTCATATCAACATACGAAAATAACAAAAGAAACGTGTTCAAATGCAAATCTTTTGTTTATGTTTTTTTTAATGGCCAGAGAGTTAGGCAAGGGCCTGTCTGATTGCATACAATTGAAAGTGTTGTTTAGTTTGACCTCATATATGGTTTTTGGTAAATCTAAAAGAAAATTGTACAAGAAAATTGAACATGTATGGCCAGCCTTAGTGACTGAAAGAAGCTTCTCTTTTGTGCTGAGTACTAGAGTAGTGAGTACACTTGTACAGTAAAGCCTAATAAACTTTTCTGTGGATTTTCATCTGAAGGGAGATCAGTTGGCCAGACTTCTGGGGCTTAACAATACTATTGTTAAGCCCCATACACTTGGTCAGACTATTTTAACAACAAACATAAAAACGATCGTTTTCCGATCGTTCTCAGAAAATTTGTTTGTTTTTAAACTGCATCAGAAAACCATTTTTGGGTTCAGAAGTCTGGCCAACTGATCTCCCTTCAGATAAAAATCCACAGAAAAGTTTATTAGGCTTTACTGTACAAGTGTACTCACTATTCTGCACAAAAGAGAAGCTGCTTTCAGTCACTGAGGCTGGCCATACATGTTCAATTTTCTTGTACAATTTTCTTTTAGATTTACCAAAAACCATATATGAGGTCAAACTAAACAACACTTTCAATTGTATGCAATCAGGCAGGCCCTTGCACTACATAGTTGAAGGTAAATCTAAAGAAAATTGCACAGAAAATTGTATCATGTATGGCCAGCCTAACTCTCTGGCCATTCAAAAAAAACATAAACAAAAGATTTGCATTTGAACCTGTTTCTTTTGTTATTTTCGTATGTTGATATGACACCTATAACAGAAAAAGGAATTCATTCAATATACATAATGAAATTCTTTTGTTATAGATGTCATTGAACAATGAACATACAACTGACACTAACAAAAGAAAAGCATTCAAGATACACAGAATGCAAATTGACGAAAATTCACGATAATTATTGTCTAACAAGAGACGAACATGAATTAAACAGAATAACGAATCATCCCGCATGTACGAAAATAAAACGGTAACGGAAATACGAAACGATCGGAATACGAAAAAATCGCGTCGTACGACAAACGAACGGGAACGAACGGGAAAACGGGCGTCTTACGAAAAACGAACGGAAATGAACAGACGGGACCATACGAAACGGAACAAAAAAAAACGAAATTTTTTTCTGTGCACATGTCTACTGTTTTCATTCGATTTGATTTTCCAGACGGGGGGAAAATAGGGTTTCCATCCATCTGGATTTCACAGACAGGATCGCATATTGGCGGCTGCCACTGCTGACATCCGCCGCTCCATTGAGCATCAGATCAGATCTGCCTGAAAAACTGACAAGGCGGACCTGATCGGCAAGCCCGTGTGAAAGGGGCCTTAGTATGCGATGCATACTAGCTCATTATGTCTATGTCTTATATCTGATGGAATCAAATCTGATGGATTTTTTCGTTGGATATCCGATGAAGCTGACTTTCATCAGTCTTGGTGTGTACACCATCAGTCAAAAATCCGACCGTGACAAAACACGGTGATGTAAAACACTACGACATGCTGAAAAAAATGTTCAATGCTTCTGAGCATGAGTCCTCATTTGCATGGCTAAGAGGACCTGAAGGAGAACTACATGTACTTTACAATTGACCAATAGGAAAGCGGTTGTTGGGGGCGGGATGTTCCAAATTCTGTATAAAAGTGTGTTGTGTGCTTCCAATAAAAGTCTTTCTGTTTGAACTTACATACAGCCTGCCTGGTGTTTGTTCTAATGGATTCCGAATGGCACATAGCTGTAGTTCGGATCCCAGAGCCTTTGATTACTGAACCATCAGATGTTGTGATCTGCAATCTGATCCAATAGTAGCAAAGGCGTGTCGAGAGAGCGTAACCGAGCGAGCAAGGGTCTCGTTACAACTTCAAAATCAAATGTTAAAAGCAAACAACTACTTTCCAAGAACATTGGAATGTTCTAAACATTTTTTGTACAAATTGTTGTTGGAAATTCTACTGGTGTATCCCCAGCTTAAACCTGGAAATAGATTGGTAGAATTCTGAATAGAAATTCGAAGAAAGTTTGTTTGTTTTTCTAATCATTAGTAGGTTAAATGGATGTTCGTTTTTTGACTGCAGTGACAAGAAACCATGATGGTGCAGGATGTAAAAAAAATCTGAAAGGAATGAACTTTTAACAGTTTATGTGGTAGCCATTGCGTAAAGAACATTCATTCCAGAATCAAATGTTAAAAGCAAAGTCTTTGGAAGGACGTAGAAATGTTCTGAGAACAAATTTAAATTTAAAATTCTACTGATGTATAACCAGCTTAGGGTGGTTATAGATGGGTAGAATTTTGACTAAATGTATCGACCTCATATAATTGATGTTAATACAGCAGATTTCGGCTTGCCCACTGCAGACCACAGGAAAGTGAAAGGAAGCAAGGTATTCTAGGGTTATGCCAAAAAGGTTGGTTAGGGGAGCTTGTATTGCTATTATCCCCTAATACACCGCTCAAAAAAATTAAAGGAACACTTTAAAAACATATGAGATCTCAACGGGCAAAAATCTCATGCTGGATATCTATACTGATATGGACTGGGTAATGTGTTAGGAATGAAAGAATGGCACATCATTTGATGGAAATGAAAATTATCCAGCTAAAGAGGGCTGAATTCAAAGACACCCCAAAAATCAAAGTGCAAAAATTATGCAGCAAGCTAGTCCATTTTGCTGAAATATCATTGCAAGAACTCAAAATGGTCCCCAGTAGTTTGTATGGCCCCCAAGTGCTTGTATGCATGCCTGACAACATCAGGGCATGCTTCTAATGAGACGATGGGTGGTGTCCTGGGGTATTTCCTCCCAGATCTGGACCAGAGCATCACTGAGCTCCTGAACAGACTGAGGTGCAACCTGGTGGCACAGGATGGACCAAAACAGGGGCGTCGTTAGGCCCGGGCTTGGGGGGCTGGAGCCCCCAATGGGCCCTCGAAAAGCCCCAAATCTATTTACTTATGGTTTGTATTGTTGGCCCCGAGCGACAGGGCCCGGGACCGATCTGATAGCCGCGTGCGGCTGTGGCTGAGTTCGGCCGAGTGCAGCTGGGGCCGAGTGCGGCTGGGGCCGAATTTGGCTGAGTGCGGCCGAGTTCGGCTGGCCGAGTGTGGCTGTGGCCGAGTACTTGTAAGTGCGGCTGGGGCTGAGTTTGGCCGAGTGCCATAGGTCCCGCCTTCTGGAGCCTGCAGCGCCAATCCAGGAGGACCATGGGACGTGTGACGCGGTGCGTCCATCATAGCCTGCAGAGTCTCCAGAAGACGGGAGTTTCAAATGCAGCCGCCGAACAATATCCCTGCTCGGGCGGGCGGCTCTCCTCCCTCTGCTCGGCAGCTCCTCTCCTTGGCATGGCAGCTCCTCGACCTCTCCTCTCTGACAGTGACGAGTGACTGACACCACGGCTAAGCTCAGGTAAGCCAGTGTGTGTGTGTATCTATGCCATTGTCAGTAGGTCAGTGTGTGTTAGGTCATTAAGTGCAGGTAGATCAGTGTAGGTAGGTCAGTGGTCAGCATTGATGGGCACTGGTAAGTCACACAACCCCACCCCCCAGCCCCAAAAAAACGCTACTCCACACCCAACACCTATAATTCCGCCACCCCGAAACCCCCCCCCCCCCCCGGTACCGGCTTTGGACTTCGGTCTAAAACCCCTGGTCTTTTTGCCACCTAGCAACGCCCCTGGACCAAAACATAATTTCCCAGAGGAGTTCTTTTGGATTTAGGTCAGGTGAGCGTGGTGGCCATTCAATGGTATCAATTTCTTCATCCTCCAGGAACTGGCTGCATGCTCTCGCCACATGAGGCTAGGCATTGTTGTGCACCAGGAGGAACCCACTGCACCAGCGTAGGGTCTGACAATGGGTCCAAGGATTTCATCCCGATACCTAATGGCAGTCAGGGTGCCATTGTGTAGCCTGTAGAGGTGCGTCCCTCCATGGATATGCCTCCCCAGACCATCACTGACCCACCTCCAAACCGGTCATGCTGAACGATGTAACAGGCAGCATAAAGTTCTCTGCGGCTTCACCAGACCCTTTTACGTCTGTCACATATGCTCAGGGTGAACCTGCTCTCATCTGTGAAAATCATGGGTCACCAATGGCGGACCTGCCAATTCTGGTGTTTAATGGAAACTGCAAATCGAGCTCCACAGTGTCCGGAAGTGAGCACAGAGCACACTAGAGGACGACAGGCCCTCAGGCCACCCCCATGAAGTCTATTTCTGATTGTTTGGTCAGAGACATTCACACCATTGACCTGCTGGAGGTCATTGCGTAAGGCTTTGGCAGTACTCATCCTGTTCCTCCATGCACAAAGGAGCAGATACCGGTCCTGCTGATGGGTTAAGGACCTTCTACGGCTCTGTCCAGCTCTCCTAGAGTAACTGCCTGTCTCCTGGAATCTCCTCCATGCTCTTGAGACTATGCAGGGAGACTCGGCAAACCTCCAGGCAATGACACATATTGATGTTCCATCCTGGAGGAGTTGATTTGTATACCCCAGAGGTGGAGTGTATTTCCTCGGTGGGACTTTTAAATTGGGAGACTGGTTTATAAGTAAAGATAAAGAACTGAGCGGTCGTCAATTAAGTTATCAAAAAAGTATCAAATTTTATTAAATATTGTTGTTCGTAGACAACACATTAAGGCTAATGCTACCACGTTTTTATAAAAGCATCCAAATGACCAAAAGAGGGGTAATACAAATAGGGGCACACAAAGTACAGCGGCATTAAACATCACTAATAACAAAATATACAAGAAAATACAATAGCGACAAAAAATCCAAAGAAACCCTCAAAGAACTGTCTGTTACGATAAGGACAGACATGCCAACGTTTCGAGGCTATGCAGATTAATGCCTCTTCATCAGGGCCAGGGTGATGCAATGAAGTCGCAGTACAATCTAAAAAATGAAAGAATAAAATGAAAAAGATGCAGAATACCAGAAACAATAATCAAAAGCATTGATAGTCCCTCACCATAGCTCTCACCGTGCGTGGAACAGTGCCCATAGGTGCACACAAGACAGGTGGCCCCAACAAACCACCACTGACAATAATTAGATTTATATTAGAGGTTTTTTCTTATAGTACTGGAGAGATATATACTAACCGATGGATATATATGTAATATTTTCTCAGGAGGAGATAAAAAGTTGCTGTCTTGCCAGATGAGACAGTGTGTCCTATGGTCATTAAAACAAAATTGTTGAAAAAATATCCTCTCATGGGAGACAGATGGTCTAAAAATAAGAAAACAAACGGAAAAAACATAATAATGCCATGAAATGTCAAGAGGTGACACAATATTCCTTTGTATCGAGAAAAAAATAAAAATAAAATGTAGATGTACATACAGTCTGATGTGCACTAAGTTCACATTAATGTGCACATCAGACTGTATGTACATCTACATTTTATTTTATTTTTTTCCTCGATACAAAGGAATATTGTGTCACCTCTTGACATTTCATGGCATTATTATGTTTTTTCCGTTTGTTTTCTTATTTTTAGACCATCTGTCTCCCATGAGAGGATATTTTGTCAACAATTTTGTTTTAATGACCATAGGACACACTGTCTCATCTGGCAAGACAGCAACTTTTTATCTCCTCCTGAGAAAATATTACATATATATCCATCGGTTAGTATATATCTCTCCAGTATGTCATACTATAAGAAAAAACCTCTAATATAAATCTAATTATTGTCAGGGGTGGTTTGTTGGGGCCACCTGTCTTGTGTGCACCTATGGGCACTGTTCCACGCACAGTGAGAGCTATGGTGAGGGACTGTCAATGCTTTTGATTATTGTTTCTGGTATTCTGCATCTTTTTCATTTTATTCTTTCATTTTTTAGATTGTACTGCAACTTCATTGCATCACCCTGGCCCTGATGAAGAGGCATTAATCTGCATAGCCTCGAAACGTTGGCATGTCTGTCCTTATCGTAACAGACAGTTCTTTGAGGGTTTCTTTGGATTTTTTGGCGCTATTGTATTTTCTTGTATATTTTGTTATTAGTGATGTTTAATGCCGCTGTACTTTGTGTGCCCCTATTTGTATTACCCCTCTTTTGGTCATTTGGATGCTTTTATAAAAACGTTGTAGCATTGGCCTTAATGTGTTGTCTACGAACAACAATATTTAATAAAATTTGATACTTTTTTGATAACTTAATTGACGACCACTTAGTTCTTTATCTTTACTTATAAACCAGTCTCCCAATTTAAAAGTCCCACCGAGGAAATACACTCCACCTCTGGGGTATACAAATCAGTTTTAATTTAGGGATGTGGTGAGACTAGGGTTTGCTTTGCTAATTGCGTAGAGGACATCTATATCCTTCCTTTCATCCTGGAGGAGTTGGACTGCCTGTGCAACCTTTATAGGGTCCAAGTATTGCCTCGTGCTATCAGTAGTGACACTGACCCTAGCCAAATGCAAAACTAGTGAAAAACTGTCAGAAAAAATGAGTAGGGAAAAAAATGTCAGACACCTCCACCTAAAAAAAACATTCCTATTTTGGAGGTCGTCTCATTGTTGCCCATCTAGTGCACCTGTTGTTAATCAGTTTCAGCTGCTTTGGTGTTAATTTAAATTAAAAAAAACCTCTGTATACACCCCTCCCCCTCTGCTACTTAACTGACCAGATCAATATCCCAGGAGATCTAATTCAAAAGTGTTCCTTTAATTTTTGAGCAGTGTATATTAGAGAATTAGACATAGATTCTGGGGGACATTTTAAGAATGGTAGTGCCTTCTTTTATTAGTAAAGAGTGTCTATACAAAAAACTGGATAGTTTTATACGATGATACATGGTAGCCTCAGTAGCACTAGCGGCATTATTGAGCTGGGGAAGTATCCACCAATGTACATAAATGAGTTGTATTGCAAGATAGTACATACAGAGATTAGGAAGTGCCAGACCTCCTCTATTACTTGATAATTGTAGGGTGGCTAGTGACATTCTAGGGGTTTGGGATGCCATAAAAAAATAGTAAGTATTGAGTCAATTTCAGCAAATACACTTTTCGGTATATAGACTGGGCAATTTGGTAAAATACCATATTTGCCGGAGAATAAGGTGACCAGGTGTATAAGATGAGCCCCTAATTCTCCAGTTAAAACGTTGGTTTTGGGCTATACTCGCCGTATAAACCCCCTTCTGACTAGTCTGTCAGCCCGCTGGATGTGCGGTAATACCGTATGTACCGTAGCATCAGCAACAAACAGTATATCGCACTGCACCAATCACGGCGCAATTATTATATTAATGAATACAAAGCCTGCTGGGATTAGCTTTGAGAGTCAGAGAGACGCGGACTGATGATGCTCCAACCTCTGCCAATCATGGCAAGTGATGTAGTCTATTAATAAATACAAAGCCTTCTCGGATTTTGCAGAGGTTTTAACATCATCAGCCCGCGCCTCTGACTCTCAAAGCCAATCCAAGCAGGCTTTGTATTCATTAATAGAATACATTGCTCACCGTGATTGGCTCAACGCGTTTTATTGTATGTAGCCTAAGCTACATAAAGTATTACAGCACATTCAGTGGGCTGACAGATTAGGGACATTCGCTTTGGGCCAGCTTGGCCCAAACGAACTAAAAGTGAACATTTTATACCGGCGTTTAAAACGACCCCTGATTTTGGGGGGATGTTTTTAAAGCGGTTGTATACCCGCAATAAAAAAAACTGTAAGGCAAAGGCATAATGAGCAAGAATGCAATGCATACTAGCTCATTATGAAATGCTTACCTTAAAATTACACGTCGGCATCGTATCCTGGTCACTGCAAAGGGAGCTGACATTTTCCCCTTGGCGTTTCTTCTGGGTTTGCAGCTCCAGCGCTGTGAGTGGCCGGAGCCACGAATTTCCAGCAAGGAGCTCTGTTTTTTCCGGCAGCATCCACCGGACCATCAGAACGCATGCGCCCTGACGTCAGAGGCTGCATGCAAGGTGAATATCTCCTGACACCGTACAGGTTTACGATATATTCATTTTAATTACAGGTAAGGCTTATTATTAGACATGTGCATTCGTTTTCGAAGGTATATTCACTGTATTCAGAACGACGATTTTCGATGCTTTGTCAAATTTCCGTCTTTCAATTTCACAAAGTCATCGAAAATCGTCGTTCTGAATACAGTGAATAGGTATATTCACCGTATTCAGAACGAAGATTTTCGATGCTTTGTCGAATTTCCGTCGTTTAATTCGACAAAGTCATCGAAAATCGACGTTTTCGGACGAAAACTTTCCCGACGAAAACGAAATAAATCAAAACGATTTTCGGGAGTAACTAAATAAATTTATTTTCTGGACGAAAATGAAAAAACTAAACGAAATATTCCAGTCTGCACATGTCTACTTATTATAGGCTTACCTGTAGGTAAAAATGTGCTAATGGGGTATACAACCACTTTAAGTATAAAAGGTCATCTTATACGCCTGAAAATATTTGGAAAGAAAGATTATCTTGAATAGGTTAACGGGACCCATCAAAGAAAGAGGCAGATTAACCGATTGAGTCGTTCTAGAACGGAAGGAGGAAATACAGGGGGCCAAATTATTTTCGTAAAACCTGCCTAAAGGAAAATGAATTTTCACACCTAGATACCTAAATTTAAGGGTGATCGGCAGAGAACAATTCAGAGACAACACAAAATCAGTCTCATCTATCAAAAAAAGATTCGATTTTTTTCCAATTAACCCGAAATCCAGAGGCAAGGTCGTCCACGGGTCCCTGAGATATATGAACATATGGTCCGCATAAAGTGAGACTCATTCCTCCTATGAGGATGGGAATCCCCCAAACCACCATGGGTAGAATTTTGAATAAAAATTATTTGGGGACATTTTTTTCTAAAAAAATGTTCTAAGAAAGTTTGTCCTTTTTTCGAATCATTAGTAGATCAAATCTATGTTCGTTTTTTGACCACAGTGATGAGAAAATTCGACTGAGCAGGATGGAAATTTTTTCTCCAATGAACAAATCTTCTATCAGTGTTGTTGCTTTTGTTCGCTAAAGTCTATTCATTCCAAAATGAAATGTTAAAAGCAAACAAAACAAAGTGTGTGGAAGGACATAGGAATGTTGTGATGAATTTTCCTCAGACTTTTCCCTCTCCATCTTTAGAGGTAGCTGACTTCTTTGTTTCTGGAATCTCCTCACATAAAGTTCCTCCTCAAAGTTCCTCAGGCAGCCGGTTGCTGGGCGGTCCAGCGTTGCTGTCAGGCGCTCCCCCGCCCCCTCCCCCTGGCGGGTGAGTGTCCGTCCAATGCCGGTTGTAGAGCCCGGTGTAGGCCGGTATGTCTGGCTGTGCCCGGATGGTGTATATATTTAGCTCTGTGTATAGGCAGACACGGCTCCAGGCGGCAGCTCTATACACTGCGAGCCGGACACAGAAGAGAAGGCTCCGGGCGCCCTCTGCTGGCCGCTCCGGGTAGTGCACCCCCCCGCTGCAGACTGCGGGGACCGCGGGATTGAGAGTGGACCCGGAGCCCGGCAAGCATGAACCCGGGGAGCCGCTCCCATCCGTCCCCGGAGCACGAAAGCGCCAAGCCCGGGGCCGCCCGCCCCCACCCGTCCACGGAAGCCGGCAGCTCGAAGCCCGCCGCCCGCACTGAGGCTTCCCCGGAGGCCGACCGATTCGGGGTGCTCAGCACCGAACAGCTCCGGCAGCTGCTGCAGGACGAGGGGAAGCTGCAACGTATTGTCCGCCTGAGCGAGCAGGTGAGCCGGCAGGACGGCCGGGGAGGGAGCCGCTGGGTATAGAGGTGTCTGGATGGATGGATGGGGGTTCATACATCACCTGAGGAGACATGGACAGGATGCAGACTGTGCCTGTTGAGCCTGGAGACCATCATCCACCCCACCAACCATCCTCAGGACCACCATAACACCCTATACATGGAGTCCCCATCACCTGTACTATAGATCCCCATCCATCCATGTTGCCTGCCCACCTTCTCCATCCTATGGCCATCAGCTGTCACCTATATAGACCTATACATGGGCCTTGGTGGTCATCATCTCCCCCCCTAGGCCCCTGTGTGTCTTATTTCTCCTGCCATTGTCACACATTTCATTGTGCCTCTCCTCCTTCTTCCATTCCATAGACATCATCTGCACTTGTTTGTCAATAAACAGAGGCTGCCATCTCCATGGATGGAGTTGTGTTGGAGAAACCTGTGCTATGGATGAAGGCCTGGCCTCCCTTCCATTCCTTCCAACCAGAGAAGCCTCCAAACCAAGGCACAGGTCCTTGCAGCATCATTCCTCCATCCATCTTCCGAGAGGCTTACAACAAACACACCATCTGGCTGTGTATGGGCAGAGACTGGGGCCTGTACCACCCACATCTCCTGTTTCCAGCCAGCCTGTAGCTCTAGGATGGTGTACACAGAACCTGTAGCGTTCTTTGTCATGCCTCTGTACAGGCCTCCTCTCTGGGTGTGCAGATGTGTGCTAGGTCTGCTACGCTTTATTGGCCGATCACACCTGCCACATCCGTTTACCTATAGCCCACCGATCGCTTTACTCAGCTCTCATACCCTACACCAGTGTTTTGTTATTGTGTTACAGGCCTGCTGGTGGTGGTGACATGCTTTTGTATTGGTGAGCTGATCCCTCAGTCTGTCTTTTTTTTTTTTTTGTCTATTCTTTACGTCTCCCTCCCCTTACATCTTTCCTTTGTTCCCTTTATTCTCCTCCTCATTATTGTCATTCAGGTTTTTTTTTTTTCTCTGTCTTTCTCACGTCAGGTCTATGTGTGTTTTATATGTTTGTTTACTTGCATGATGGTCTCCCTCGTAAGGCTTTAGTCGTTAGCTGTGTTCGTGTACACCAATGTCATTCTGTGTTGGATGTCTGCAGGTCTTTGCCGATTTATGTGGTGCTGGCTAATAATGACCTTTTCTTTGGTTAAAGAAATGTAGTATTATAAAATAAAAAATAAATATATTATTATTATATGTAAAGTACAAGTAAAACCTTGGTTTACAAGCATAATTCGTTCCAGAAAAATGCTTGTAATCCAAAGCACTTGTATATCAAAGCATTTTGTTTACAGGGTATAAAAGAGAAGAGAGGCACCTCTAAGTGTAGCAATAAGTTGCTAAATGTTGTACCTTCATTAAATGTAACCATATTGCTACACTTCGAGGATCCTCTCTTCTTTTTTTATACTTGGTTGTGACATGACGCTATTCTTATATCAAGACATCGCTCGTATATCAAGGCAAAATTTATTAAAACATTTTGCTTGTCTTGCAAAACGCTCTCAAACCAACGTTTTACTGTATCTCACAAAAGTAAGTAGACCCCCCTCACATTTTTGTAAATATTTTATTATACCTTTTTATGTGACAACACTGAAGAAATGACACTTTGCTACAATGTAAAGTAGTGAGTGTACAGCTTGTATAACAGTGTAAATTTGCTGTCCCCTCAAAACAACTCAACACAAACCATTAATGTTTAAATCGCTGGCAACAAAAGTGAGTACACCCCTAAGAGTCGGTTCACACTGGGGCGACACGACTTCCAGCACGACTTTCAGAGGCAACTCCAACACGACTTGAGCATGAACCACAGGGCGATCTACAACACGACTTGAAGTCGTCTCCAGGACAGGAGACTTTCCAGTGGCCAATCAAACAATCAGCTCTAGGGGAGGGAGGGGTTTGCCTGAGAAATGTATGTTATCTTCCTGGAAAGTTGCTTCAGTTAAGACAGTGATCAGACTTGGAGGCGACTTCCATTGAAATCAATGGGTACAAATCGCCTAGAAGTCGGATTGAAGTAGTACAGGAACCTCTTCTGAAGTCGGAGCGACTTTAGTAGTGTGTATTAAGACGGCTCCCATTCACTTACATTGCTTTTCTGGACAGCGCGACTTGGGACGACTTGAGGTGACTTCAAGTCGGATCCCAAGTCGCCCCAGTGTGAATCGACTCTAAGTGAAAATGTCCAAATTGGGCCCAATTAGCCATTTTCCCCCTTTTGGTGTCACGTGACTCGTTAGTGTTACAAGGTCTCAGGTGTGAATGGGGAGTAGGTGTGTTAGATTTGGTGTTATCGCTCACACTCTATCATACTGATCACTGGCACCTCGTGGCAAAGAACTCTCTGAGGATCTGAAAAAAATAATTGTTGCTCTACATAAAGATAGCCTAGGCTATAAGAAGATTGCCAAGATCTTGAAACTGCGCTGCAGAACGGTGGCCAAGACCATACATCGGTTTAACAGGACAGGTTTCACTCAGAACAGGCCTCACCATGGTTGACCAAAGAAGTTGAGTGCACGTGCTCAGCGTCATATCCAGAGGATGTCTTTTGGAAATGGATGTATGAGTGCTGCCAGCAATGCTGCAGAGGTTGAAGAGGTGGGGGGGGGGGGGGGTCAGCCTGTCAGTGCTCAGACCATACTCCACACACTGCATCAAATTGGTCTGCATGGCTGTCGTACCAGAAGGAAGCCTCTTCTAAAGATGATGCACAAAAAAGCCCACAAACAGTTTGCTGAAGACAACAGACTAAGGACATGGATTGCTGGAACCATGTCCTGTGGTCTGATGAGACCAAGATAAACTTATTTGGTGTCAAGCGTGCGTGGCAGGAACCAGGTGAGGAGTACAAAGACAAGTGTGTCTTGCCTACAGTCAAGCATGGTCTGGGGCTGCATGAGTCCTGTCGACACTGGGGAGCTACAGTTCATTGAGGGAACCATGAATGCCAACAGGTACTGTGACATACTGAAGCAGAACATGATCCCCTCTCTTCAGAGACTAGGCCGCAGGGCAGTATTCCAACATAACGACCCCAAACACACCTCAAAGACGATGACTGTCTTGCTAAAAAAAGCTGAGGGTAAAGGTGATGGACTGGCCAAGCATGTCTCCAGACCTAAACCCTATTAAGCATCTGTCTCTAACATCCACCAGCTTCGTGATGTCGTCATGGAGGAATGGCAACCTGTAAAGCTCTGGTGAACTTTGGGCCCAATTTGGACATTTTCAAGTAGGGGTTTACTCACTTTTTTGCCAGCAGTTTAGACAGCAATGACTGTGTTGCGTAATTTTGAGGGGACAGTGAATTTACACTGTTATACAAGCTGTACACTCACTACTTTACATTGTAGCAAAGTGTTGTTACATGATAAGATATAATAAAATATTTTCAAAAATGTGAGTGGAGTACTCGCTTTTGTAAGATACTGTATATAAAACAGAAGTCCATAGAGTAGGTAGACAGGAGCATCCAGTGTCAAGTAAATTGGAAGGTGAGTTTGAAGGCGTTTGTTGGAGATTGTAACACATATGACAAGCCTACGTGTTTCAGGTGGGGAACAAAGATTCTTCAGGGCAGATGGATGTTTGTCCGAGTGTCGACTGTGCTCGCTGAGGCAATGCTGTTAAAATCGCCAATAAATGTCCTTACAAAGCAGAAAAACACGGGAACTACTGCTGGATGACGCCTTTCGAAGGAATGCTTTCTTCCTCAGAGCCTCCTTCTGGGACCTGTTACGTGTCCTAAAATATTGCAGGTGGGTGGGAGGAGAACTTTTGGTTCATCGCCGTATTGCTCTGACTAGAAGTGGGAGTGGGTACCTGTCGAAACCAGGTACTCACTACCCCCCAAAAAAGTGGCATTAGTGGATGGGGGGAGGGGGAGAGAGAGGGCTTAAAGCATAACTTCCTATTTTGGGGTAAGTTCCGATTTCAAACTCTTTCAAATAAAACTTTCTTTTTCAGACAGACTTCAGCTAAATTTTCCTGTTGTGTTCCCTTTTTTTTTTTTTTTTTTTCTTTTTACAGGATAATTAGTCTTTATTTCTATTGTAAAGCACTTTGAGACAGTATATAAAAAAAGCACTATATAAAGTTTATCATTATTATTATGGTTATATTTTTAAGTTCATTTGAGGAATAGTGTTAAGTGACTTGTAGGATTGTGAAAGTAGCAGTATGTCATGTGTTGGGCTCCGTTCAGACCTAGGCGTTTTGTCGCCCGACGCTGCAGCAGCCTGTGATACGCTGGAGGGGCGAATTTACCTTGTCGGCTATGGAGATGGTTCACATCTCTACGCCGAACGCCGAAATGCCGTACGCTTGAAGCCTGAAACAAGTCCCGGACCCTTTTTTTCAGGCGTATTCGGCGTTCAGCCATAGCCGACACTGTAAAATTCTGCCCTCCAGCAAAAAAACAATAGGCGTTTTGTCGCCGCAAATCGCGGGGACAAAACGCCTATTGCATGTCGCCCGAATACGCTGCCGACGCCTAGGTCTGAATGGAGCCTTAAAGTGGAACTAAATATAACTAACAAAAAACTGAGCAGGCAGGTTCCTATTGCAGAAGTCCTGTTGTGCCAGAATGATGGACTCCTGTGCATGTAATTATGTAATCTAAGAGGCCAAAAACCTGGTATCTGGAAGTAGCGGGGGAGATGGTGACAGCTATCAGCCCAAAAGAGGAAATTATGCTTTAAGGCCTCCTCCCTGTCCTCTTTTAGTAATGCATTTTTTTGAGGTGGGGGAGGGGCGGGTACCTGGTTTTGATAGGTACCCACTTCCACTCGGATCACCTAGGCCAGTGATGGCAAACCTTGGGCCTCCCAGATGTTTTGGAACTACATTTACCATGATGCTCATGCACTCTGCAGTGTAGTTGAGCATCATGGGAAATGTAGTTCCAAAACATCTGGAGTACCAAGGTTCGCCATCAGTGACCTAGGCGATCTCAGAAAAAGTCCCGTGTCCCCCGTCCCGTCCCCGTCAAAGGTCCCAGTAGACTGTGGGACCATTCACAATGCGCAGTGTGGCTCGAACACCCAAGCCGCAGGCTGTCACAGCCAGGTACCTACAGTTGAGATGCCGGCGCCAGGAACAAAAGGTCCGATGGAAAGAATGGCTCTAGTGAGTACATCGCTGTATCCTGGTTTAGGTGAATGTCTGTTTATTAGAAGTCAGCAGCTACAATTTTTGTAACTGCGGACTTTTAATAAACACAAATATGACTGGAGTTCCTCTTTAACTGCCACATCGCTGGAATGCAAAGGTTAGTATTTCTTTGAGTTTAGTTCCACTTTAAAATGTAACTTGACCTATAACTATTAGGCCCCAGTCACACCTGAGCATTTTACAGTTTGAAGATACAAAGCACTCAATATGCTAATGGTTTTCAGTTGTGCCCTTCCACATATGAGTGTAAGGCCGTTTGAAACTTCAAATAGTACATGAGCTTCTTTTAATCTTAAGCTACAAGCTAAAAGTGGTTGTTGAGCCACTTTGTAAACTACACACAATCCCCTCTGTTAGAAAGCATCCTATGCTGCAAAAGATGCCCATTTCTACCTGATTTCCGAGCGGCGCACACGTGACTCCTCGCTGCTCCCTCTCCTGATCTGACAGCTAGAGTGGGTGGGGCCGAGAATCCCTTCTAACGTCAGTCGGGAGGAGGGGAGCAGCAAGGAGTCATGTGAGCGCAGAGAAGTAGTAATGGGCCTATTTTTTTTTACAAAGAATAGACACTGCAGCAAAGGATGCTTTCTAACAGAGGGGAATGTGTGTATTTTCTACAGTTATTTCAGTGTCAGGGGAGGGGGGGTGGGGGGTGGTAAGATCTGACACGCATGGGGAGACTGATTTGTCCCTGGAATGGAGAACAGGGATGCATAGGACCACTACTGTGACCGGTTCGCACTAAGTGTGAACAAGGCCTACGTGTTTTTGGCCCCAATAGACTTCAATGGGAATGTCCAAAAAAGTAAAAAACATGGTATATTGAACATCTGTTTTTCACCTGCTATTTAACTTTCTATTGGCTAAAAATATTAATAAAAAAATGCTCAAGCAAAACCGCTTAAAACAAAGCCTGTAAAAGCTCTCTGAAAAACCAAGCATGCCATGTCCTTTAATTCTATGTTTTTACCAAGTCTGTTAGTGTCTGAATTTATTATTGTATATTGCTAAATTAGATGTCGCTGACCCTTTTTTCAATAATTATCTGCAGCATCCAGGCATTCAATCATAGAATAAGTGCAAAAAATTCTATAAAGTACACAATGCAAACCGGTGAACCTGGCATTTAAAGTTGTTTTATTTTTTTTTATTTTTTTTTTTATTTAGTTTGTTATTGAGTGTTAGATACCCTGTAACATTTGTATAGCTTTACTAAACCATGCTAAAAAAAATCTGACCCTTGCAGGTTTAAGTTATAATGTACTAATATGCACCGCACAATATGACAGACTAACCTGCACAAGGAGCCCTCCAGCATAATGCTGTCATGGCTCCCAGCGCTTCTATTATCACTCAGTCTTCCTTCTGAGTTCACAGGCTCCAGCTATATGAATGGTCAAGGCCGCGATGGTCACTCCTGCGCATGTGCACGGGAGCCCCAGAAGGTACCGCAAGGGTATAACATTTCTTCAGAGTAAATGCACTGGTGACGTCACTAGCTGCATCCCGTGTGATTATCTCCTAAACACGACAAGTTTAGGAGATAGTCTTATTATAGGAGGTACAAAAAGTGCAACACTAAACGGCCAATAATAATAACATATCAGCATAATAAAGTGCACAGTGCAAAATGAAAAAGTTTAGTGACATAACGCCATCTGATTAAATAGTCCAAAATAGTGAAGAGAGACAAAAGTTAATGTTCAATGGTGATTATGGAAAAAAATCCAAACGTTGACTGAAGTCACCATGACAAGTGCATCCACCACCCAGAAGAGGAGATTAAATACACTTACCATGAGGAAGCTTTAACCAAGCAAGTAGTAATGATGATCAGTATGGTAGTCGCAGGAATGGTATTTAAGAGTAGGAAGCAAGTTTCTCCACACCAGCCGGGCCACTTGTCAAATTATAAACTCGAAAATCCATAAAAAACAAGAGACCTCAACATAGCGTAAAACCGTTTTGCCACGGATTTTATTAAAAGGTAAAAAACTTGCATAGATACCGGACATAACAAAAAACATCTCCTTGTAGTGTTCACATAAGCATTGAAAAAAAGAAGAAAAGGGTGCAATGACATTAGGCAGACGCATCAGAACCGACGCGTTTCGTCCACAAAGACATAGATGAAATGCGTTAGTTCTGATGAGTCCATGTCATTGCGCTCCTTTCTTCTATTTTTCAATGCTTATGTGATCACTACACCGGGATGATTTTTCTGATACCCATTATCCCGGTATCTATGATTTTTTTTTACCTTTTAATAAAATCCGTGGCAAACCGGTTTTACATTATGTTGAGGTCTCTTGTTTTTTATGGATGTTCGAGTTTATAATTTGACAAGTTGCCCGGCAGGTATGGAGAACCTTGCTGCCTACTCTTACATACCATACTGACCATCATTACTACAGGCTTGGTTAAAGCTGCCTTTTGGCAAGCACATTTAATCTCCTCTTCTGGATGGTGGATGCACTTGTCGTGGTGACTTTTGGATTTTTTCCATAATCATCATTGAATATAAAATTTTGGATTTTTTCACTATTTTGGACTATTTAATCAGATGACGTTATGTCATTAAACTTTTTCATTTTGCACTGTATTATGATGTGATGATAGGTTGTTATTATTATTGACTATTTAGTTATATTTAGCGCTGCACTTTTTGTACCTCATATATTTACACAATTTCTGTTAGATTGTAGTGTTGGCAGCTACAGCTACAGTATAGCGCAGTCATTTTTTTACCACCATTTTGAACCTTATAGGCTTACCTGTAAGTGCAAGTTCAAAAGTTGACTTTACTTCCACCTTATTGTAGTCTGGGTCCCTGGTGAAGGGCTTCACCCTTTTTATTTGTACTGGTGACAATGAGCACTGGGATAAAAAATTATGGGAAAGCCAAAACTATGTTGTTACCAGAACATTAGATGAGGGGGGAACCTTCCTATGGAGCCACCTTTTCCTGTTTTTTGCTGTTGTCTTCACCTCTTCAGGGCAGGAAGTGAAGAAAAAACATTCTCCACTATATCCCATATATCCAAATCTATCTAAATTCACTCCATGCAATTTGTTGCTAAGGAGTTGGGATAGCAAATTGTAAAAATCATTTCACATTTTTTAAGACTTTGATCTAGCTTCACATTTGACAGAATTACTTTAAAGTTGGAGGGACCTCAAAGAATAAAGCCCCGTACACACGGCCGAGGTTCTCGGCAGAAACCAGCAAGAACCTCACTGGGAGCCTAATTCTGCTGAGAACCTCGGCCGTGTGTACGGATTCGGCGAGCCCTGCCCGTCGGGAAACCCGTCGAGCAAAAAGAGAGCAGGTTCTCTATTTGCTTGACGGCCCGTCGGGATGAATGGCTGGTCGCCTTTCCCGACGGGGTGGTCGCGGAATCTGACGGCCGGGCGAGAAACTCGACGGGCAGAACGATGTGTTCCGCCCGTCGAGGTTCTCTGCCGTGTGTACGGGGCCTAATTTGTTTAATTACTAGGGATTCTGGCTAGCTAATTAATCAGAATACACAACCTATTCCTCCATGAGCAAAGAAACGTCTGCTGGACACCATTCCTTGAGGAACTGCCTCAATGAAATCCTTTCCTCTGCAATATTTACCATATTTATCGGCATATAAGGCCCTGTACACACGGTCAGACATGTCTGATGAAACTGGTCTGCAGACCAGTTTCATCAGACCAGTTTGATGGTGTGTACGGCACATCAGACCGTTGTCCATCAGATCAAAGTTTTAAAACATGCTTTAAAACCTGTCTGATGGAACCTGTTCGTCGCACAGTTTCGATGGTTAGTACACAAAAGCATCGGACCAAAAACCCGCGCATGCTCAGAATCAAGTCGACGCATGCTTGGAAGCATTGAACTTTGTTTTTTCATCACGTCGTTGTGTTCTACGTCACCGCGTTCTAGTCTGATCGGATTTTGGTCCGATGGTGTGTACACACATCAGACCATCAGACAAGTTCAGAGTTGTCTGATGAAAACGGTCCGTCAGACAAGTCTCATCAGACATGTCTGATCGTGTGTACATGGCCTAACATGCACAGGCGTATAACACGCACCCTAACTTTAATAGGGAAGTTTCAGGAAAAAAACTTTCCACAGCCCCCTGCGTATAACACGCAGGCACAGTTTACCCTCTATTTTCAGGGTAAAAAAGTGAGTGTTATACGCCAATAAATACAGTGTGTGTGTGTATATATATATATATATATATATATATATATATATATATATTATACCTGGCAGAGAATGCGGAAGCAAGTGTGGATCATTATCGTGGCCGTGTCTACTTCAGTGATTTCCATTTTCCTGGGGTATTGGCCAGGTATGGTATATACATAGTTGCATTGGTCCAAACTGGACCAATGTAATTATAGTGCTTTGAAAAAGTATTCATACCTCCTTGATATTTTCCACATTTTGTAATTTTACAACTAAAAACGTACATATATTTTATTGGAATTTTATGTATTAGACCAACACAAAGTGACACATAATTGTGAAGTGGAAGGAAAATGATAAATGGTTTTCAAAATATTTTACAAATAAATATCTGAAAAGTGTGCTGTGCATTTGTATTCGGCCCCCTTTACTCTGATAGCCCAAACTAATATCTATTAGAACCAATTGTCTTCAGAAGTCACCTAATTAGTAAATAGAGTCCATCTGTGTGTAATTTAATCCCAGTATAGATACAGCTGTTCTGTGAAGCCCTCAGAGGTTTGTCAGAGAACCTTAGTAAACAGAAGACCAAAGAACACACCAGACAGGTCAGGGATAAAGTTGTGGAGAAGTTAAGAGCAGGGTCAGGTTATAAAAATTATCCCAAGTTTTGAACATCTCACGGAGCACTGTTCAATCCATCATCCGAAAATGGAGAGAGTATGGCACAACTGCAAACCTACTAAGACATGTCTGTCCACCTAAGCTGACAGGCCAGGCAAGGAGCGCATTAAGGCCCATGGTAACTCTGGAGTAGCTGGAGAGATCCACAGCTCAGATGGGAGAATCTGTCCAGAGGACAACTATTAGTCGTGCATTCCACAAATCTGGCCTTTATGGAAGAGTGGCAAGAAGAAAGCCATTGTTAACCCTTTCACGCCGAGCGTACGCATATATGCGTCCTCGGCTTTCGGGGTGTTATACCGGGATGATGCCTGCAGCTGCAGGCATCATCCCGGTACCATTGTTTAGAGCCGGCGATTGGCTATCCAAACATAACAACAGATGCGGCTAATGGTGTTCAAATCACACATGTGAGGTATCGCCGCGATCGTCAGAGCGAGATCAATAATTCTAGCACTAGACTTCCTCTGTAACTCTAACCTGGTAACCGTAAAAAAAGTTTATACGGTTTATAAGTTAAAAACTGCATACCACCCTGAACACACCATCCCCACCATGAAACATGGTGGTGGTGGCAGCATTATGTTATGGGGATTCTTTTCTTCAGCAGGGACAGGCCCCTCTGACCAGGGCAGCTGGTCAGAGTTCATAGGAAGATGGATGGAGCCAAATACAGGGCAACCTGTTAGGCAGCGTACACACGATCAGACCGGTCCGATGAAACTGGTCTGCAGACCAGTTTCATCGGACCAATTCGATGGTGTGTACGGCCTATCGGACCGTTGTCCGCCGGACCAAAGTTTTAAAACATGCTTTAAAATCTGTCCGACGGACACCTGTCTGTCGGACAGATTCAATGGTCAGTACGCCAAAGCATCGGACCAAAAATCCGCGCATGCTCAGAATCAAGTCGACGCATGCTTGGAAGCATTGAACTTCCTTTTTGCAGCACGTCGGTGTGTTCTACGTCACCACGTTCTGGTCTGATCGGATTTTTGGTCCGATGGTGTGTACACACATCAGACCATCAGACCACTTCAGCCTGGTCCGATGAAAACGGTCCGTCGGACCAGTTTCATCGGACCAGTCTGATCGTGTGTACGTGGCCTGAGGCCGCGTGCACACGATCAAATCTATCTGCTGAAAACGGTCTCACAGACTGTCTCAGCAGACAGATTCGATCGTGTGTACGGGCGAGCCGACGGATTCGGCCAGCAGACAGATTTTAAAGCATGCTTTAAAATCTGTCTGCTGGGAACCAGTTGGACCGATATGTCTGCTGGTTAGTACGCTAACCAGCAGATATATCTGCTCGCACATGCGTCTAATGGATCCGATGCATGCGTGGAAGTAATTTACTTCCTGGTGCGGTGACGTGGCGGCGTTAACGTCACCGCCACGTCACCACGATGTCTGCCGGTGGGGATTTTGGTTTGATCGTGTGTACAGCGATCAAACCAAAACAGCCAGCAGACATATCTGTTCAAATCGGTCTGTCAGACTGATTTGAACAGATATATTTGGTCGTGTGTTTTAGAGCAAAGCATATTCATGTGTTAGAATGGCCCAGTAAGTTTAGACCTAAATCCAATTGAAAATCTGTGGCAAGACTTGAAAATTGCTGTTCAAAGGAACTTTCCGTTCAGTCTGACAGAGCTTGAGCTATTTTACAAAGAAGAATGGGCAAAAATGTCACTCTCTAGATGTGCAAAGCGATATATACCCAGAAAGACTTGCAGCTGTAATTGCAGCAAAAGGTGGTTCTACAAAGTATTGACTCGAGGGGCTAAATACAAATGCACACTACACTTTTCAGATACAGTGCCTTGCGAAAGTATTCGGCCCCCTTGAACTTTGCGACCTTTTGCCACATTTCAGGCTTCAAACATAAAGATATAAAACTGTATTTTTTTGTGAAGAATCAACAAGGGGAACAAAATTTATTGGATATTTCAAACTTTTTTAACAAATAATAAACTGAAAAATTGGGCGTGCAAAATTATTCAGCCCCTTTACTTTCAGTGCAGCAAACTCTCTCCAGAAGTTCAGTGAGGATCTCTGAATGATCCAATGTTGACCTAAATGACTAATGATGATAAATATAATCCACCTGTGTGTAATCAATAAATGCACCTGCACTGTGATACTCTCAGAGCTCAGTTTAAAGTGCAGAGAGCATCGTGAAGAACAAGGAACACACCAGGCAGGTCTGAGATACTGTGGTGGAGAAGTTTAAAGCCGGATTTGGATACAAAAAGATTTCCCAAGCTTTAAACATCCCAAGGAGCACTGTGCAAGTGATAATATTGAAATGGAAGAAGTATCAGACCACTTCAAATCTACGAAGACCTGGTCGTCCCTCTAAACTTTCAGCTCATACAAGGAGAAGACTGATCAGAGATGCAGCCAAGATGCACATAATCACTCTGGATGAACTGCAGAGATCTACAGCTGAGGTGGGAGACTCTGTCCATAGAACAACAATCAGTCGTATACTGCACAAATCTGGCCTTTATGGAAGAGTGGCAAGAAAAAAGCCATTTCTTAAAGATATCCATAAAAAGTGTCGTTTAAAGTTTGCCACAAGCCACCTGGGAGACACACCAAACATGTGGAAGAAGGTGCTCTGGTCAGATGAAACCAAAATCAAACTTTTTGGCAACAATGCAAAACGTTATGTTTGGCGTAAAAGCAACACAACTCATCACCCTGAACACACCATCCCCACTGTCAAACATGGTGGTGGCAGCATCATGGTTTGGGCCTGCTTTTCTTCAGCAGGGACAGGGAAGATTGTTAAAATCGATGGGAAGATGGATGGAGCCAAATAGAGGCCCATTCTGGAAGAAAACCTGATGGAGTCTGCAAAAGACCTGAGACTGGGACGGAGATTTGTCTTCCAACAAGACAATGATCCAAAACATAAAGCAAAATCTACAATGGAATGGTTCACAAATAAACATATCCAGGTGTTAGAATGGCCAAGTCAAAGTCCAGACCTGAATCCAATCGAGAATCTGTGGAAAGAACTGAAAACTGCTGTTCACAAACGCTCTCCATCCAACCTCACTGAGCTTGAGCTGTTTTTCAAGGAGGAATGGGCAAAAATTTCAGTCTCTCGATGTGCAAAACTGATAGAGACGTACCCCAAGCGACTTACAGCTGTAATCGCAGCAAAAGGTGGCGCTACAAAGTATTAACTTAAGGGGGCTGAATAATTTTGCACCCCCCATTTTTCAGTTTTTTATTTGTTAAAGTTTGAAATATCCAATAACTTTCTTTCCACTTCATGATTGTGTCCCACTTGTTGTTGATTCTTCACAAAAAATTTCAGTTTTATATCTTTATGTTTGAAGCCTGAAATGTGGCAAAAGGTCGCAAAGTTCAAGGGGGCCGAATACTTTCGCAAGGCACTGTATTTATTTGTAAACATTTTGATAACCATTTATAATTTTTCTTCCACTTCACAATTATATGCCACTTTGTTGTTCTACCTAAAATCCCCCCAAGAAAACAGTTAAGTTTTTAGTAAGCGTTTTTAGTAGCGTGAAAAATTGTGGAAAATTTCAAGGGGTATGAATACTTTTTTAAGGCACTGTACAATGGATATAAAAAGTCTACACGCCCCTGTTAAAATGTCAGGTTTCTGTGATGTCAAAAATTGAGACATCAATTGTTTCAGAACTTTTTCTGGGTTCACACTGCAGCCTGATTTGGCTCACAGCAGGGGTCCTGTGTGACCCTGTTCTCTGTTTTCAGAGCCAAAGACGAACAGGACTCCTGTGCAAGCCGATCCGCAGCCTCCCTAGAGATATGTCACAATCTCCTGTCATGCGAATTGAAAGTGTAAACCCAGCCTCAATGTGACCTATAAACTGTGCATCTCTATTTATTGAAAATCAAAAATCTTTTGGGGGGGGGGGGGGGGTGAAAACTAAAAAATGAAAATAATGTGGTTGCATAAGTGTGCACACCCTCTTGTAACTGGGGATGAAGCTGTGTTCAGAATTAAGCAATCACTTTCAAACTCATGTTAAATAGTACACATCTGCCATCATTAAGAGTGCCTCTGATTAACCCCAAATAAAGTTCAGCTGTTCTAGTAGGTCTTTCCTGACATGTTCTTAGTTGCATCCTACAGTAAAAGCCATAGGTCCGCAGAGAGCTTCAAAAGCATCAGAGGGATATCATTGTTAAAAGGTATCAGTCAGGAGAAGGGTACAAAAGAATTTTCAAAGCATTAGATATTATTAGGATTTATATAGCGGCAACAGTTTGCGCAGCGCTTAACAAAATTAAGGCAGACATTACAGTTACATTACAATTTGGTACAAGAGGAATCAGAGGGCCCTGCTCATTACAGCTTACAATATAGGATATACCATGAAACACAGTGAAGAGAGTCACCATCAACTGAAGAAAATATGGCACAACAGTGACATTACCAAGAACTGGCCATCCCTCCAAAAAAAATTGAAAACACGAGGAGAAAACTGGTCAGGGAGGCTGCCAAGAGGCCTACCACAACATAAAGGACATGCTGGAATATCTAGCAAGTACTGGCTGTGTGTGTGATATGTGACAACAATCTCCCCTATTCTTCATAGGAATGGAAAACTTTTCTTACGAAGAAAAACATCCAAGCCCGGATAAATTTTGCAAAAATGCATCAGAAGTCTCCCAAAAGCATGTGGGAAAATGTGTTCTGGTCTGATGAAACCAAGGTTTAACTTTTTCGCCTTAAAGGGGTTGTAAAGACAAAAATATTTTCCTCTTAAATTAAAGTCTGACAGTAGCTGATAAAGTAAAAAGGAATGTTTTGCATTATAACTAGATTGATGCCTGTTGAAATCGAGCTGTTTTATTCACCTCCGTCACTCCTGAATCGTTATTCTCACTGACTTCCTGGTTTGCAGTGCGCATTCATTCTTGCTACATCATGGCCTAATGGGAACTACAGTTCCCATTAGGCTTAGCCTCCATGACTGTGAGGGATAAGAGAGCATCTTCATGCAGGGTTGTAGTCATAGGGAGGGGGTGAGCACATTCTGCTTTCCACCATGCAAAACGGCTGAGGTGCTGGTGGAAAGCAAGAAGAGGAGAGACAGGAAATGGCATTTTCAAACCTGGATTAATGTATTTTAGAGGTCAAAAGGAAAAACTAGGTAAGTGATATTTAAATGCTCTAGCTAACAGCAATCAATTGAGCTAATAAAAAAACGTACCTTTAGTGTTTCTTTAACTCCAAAAGATGTTTGGCATCATGTGCCTTGTTTTTGCATATCTTTTGGAATTATGGCCAAAAAGTTCTACCTTGGTTTCATCAGACCATAACACATTTCCCACATGCTTTTGGGAGACTTTAAATGTGTTTTTGCAAAATTTAGCCAGGCTTGGATGTTTTTCTTTTACATCACCAAAAGAACACCATACCCACAGTGAAGCATGGTGGTTGCAGCATCATGCTTTGGAGATATCTTCAGCAGGAACACGGGCCTTAGTCCAGACAGAAAGAATTATGAATAGTTACAAATACAAGTCAATTTTGGCCCAAATCCTTCAGGCTTCTGCTAGAAAGCTGAACATGAAGAGGAACTTCATCTTTCAGCAGGACAACGGCCCAAAGAATACGTTCAAATCAACAAAGGAATGAGTTTACCAGATGAGGATTAAAGTTTTGGAATGGCCCAGCCAAAGCTCAGACCTGAATCCGATTGGAAATCTGTGGGGTGATCTGAAGAGGGCTGTGCGCAGGAGATGTCCTCGCAATCTGACAGATTTGAAGTCTTTTTGCAAAGAAGAGTGGGCAAATATTGCCAGGCCAAGATGTGCATTGCTGATAGACTCATACCCAAAAAGACTGACTGCTGTAATAAAATCAAAAGGTGCTTCAACATTTGTTTATGGGTGTGCACACTTATGCACCCATATTATTATTTACTTTTTATTTTTACTTCCCTAAACCTAAAAGATTTACATTTGTTGTTCAACCGAGTTATACAGTATACAATAAGTCACATTAAAGGTGGAATAAGTTCTAATAATTTATTTTTGTCTATTTTTTTTTAAACCTGACTTTTTTAATATCCACTAAATGTATGTATACAATATCCATACCTGGAATTCCTCTCTAAAGTGGGCCTTCATTCATAAAAAGGATACCCTCACATCTGCACCAGCCCCCCTTCCCAACCTTGTACACAAAAGGATATATCGTATATACTCGAATATAAGCCAAGGCCCCCAATTTTACCACAAAAAAATGGGAAAAAACGTATTGACTTGAGTATAAGCCTAGGGTGTCCATCTGCATGCCTCACTGTGCCCATGCCTCACTGTGCCCATGCCTAGACTGACGTTTAACATGGGAGTCTATAGGAGGGGTGCCCAGCTTTGAAAAATCGGTGCTCCCCAGCCGTAGGTCCCCCAGATAACAAACTTTGCACACTGATAGAGGAAGAGTGGGGCTACATGTGTGGCAAGTTTGGTCGGTACCGACCGGTACCGGGTGCCCAAAGTCTGGGAGATCAGGCGCAAAAAGGTGACTCGGGTATAAGCCAAGGGGGGCATTTTCAACACAAAAAAAAATTTGATGGAAAAGCTTATACTCCAGTATATATGGTAGCTGTTTTAAAGTGGAGAAAATAAGTAAAACTAAAATAAAAGTGCAAAAAAACAAAAACTGCAGTGAAACAAATCTACCTGCCTGTTTGCAGTCTTATGTTTAATTTACACTGTGCACGCACATCTATGTGTACATTTTCCGCATCCTGCATGCCAGGGTAAATGAACTCCTATGCATGTGCAGTAGTGGCGTGATCCCTTGCTGGACAATCAAAGCAGCCAAAGACCCAGCACCTGGAAGAAGCAGAGGAGAGTCAGTGAGGGACCTTGTGGATGTTGGATTGTTGGAGAGGAGGTAAATAGTTTGTGGCTTTGTTCTGCTTTCAATCAGGCAGTTTAAAAAAGAGTTCTGGTCAGTTATAAATAAAATTAAAAGTCAGCAACTAGAAATACTGTAGTTGCTGAGTTTTAAAATACAGACACTAATGCCGTGTACACACGATCAGGCTTTTGCCTGGCCAAATCACATCGGAATTCCATCGGAGAAAAATAGAACATGTTCTATATCTAAACTCCGATGGAATTCATCGGAATTTCTGATGAAAAAACTCAGACGGGGCTACACATGATCGGAATATCCGATTGTGTGTACAAGGTATTACTAGCTCAGAATTCAACGCCGTCATCACCTGGGCTAGTTCTTCATCAGTCTTTAGGTCCATGCTTCGCTTGTGGGAAGCTGCCTGTGTCTTCCTGATATTTCACAGCTGGCCTCCCACTGTGCATGCTTGAGATACGCTGGGCTTTCTCACTAGTCCCGCAATCTCTTGGGACATGTGACGTATCCCAGGATGCTGCAGGCGGGGAAGGGAGGCCAAACTTCTGCTGTGCCTGCCTATAGCAGAGTGGAAGTGGATACCTGTCAGCAGGGATTTTTTTCTCAAACATTAAGTGCTGGAACTGAACAACGACCCCCAAAACCTAGCCCCCCATCTCCCCACACCCACACACACCCTCCAATTCACATCAATAGTAGGTGTGTTCAGTCAAAGTGCCTGACTAAAAATACCTAATGCTTTATAGCTGAAGAAAACAAATAGCTGGAAAACAAACAAAAAAAAAACAAAACGTCTTTGCGCCAGCGCTGTAAAGTTTACCCCTTTGCTTAGTCTAGTGGATGGTAAAAGTACTTTTATTTACCTGATCCCCTGGTCTTCTGGCAAACAGTGTTCCTCTCCACTGGATTGTTTCCCAGTGTCCGCACATCCTATGCAAGGCTGTGGTCCCTGCATCTGTCCTGATGATGTTGGAGGAGTGCAGAGGACAAGAGGCTGCCTGGAGCAGTCTAGCAGTACAGAGGAGCCTGCAGGAGCAGAGGATCAGGTAAGTAAAAAGGGGTTTTAATGACAGGAAGCAAAAATAAATCTCCTTAGCAGGACACAGCAAATAATTTGCTACTCTTTCCAAAATGAAAACAAACAACTTTGTCTTTACATCACTTTAGGTCCCCTTTCACACCGGTGTGAATTGTCATGCGATCTGATAGTTCAAAATTGAGTGACAAGTCACACCCTATTTGTGCCTATGGAACTGAAAAGGATCCTGCACTTTTTTGGGCGATTTCATGTGCGACTTGCATTGACATCTGTGCATTAAATCAGATGTCAGTAAACCGCACATTAAATTGCGCTACTTAAGATGAAGTAGTGCAATTTTAAAGCCGCATTCCGTGTGAACTAGAGCTAATGCCTTGTTCGTCAGTCAGCCAAAAGAGGCCATGTGGCTCTTAATATTTGGTTTTCTCATCATTGATTTAAAAATGGCAAGTAAATACAGCTACACACTTGCATACAATGAGTTGCCTCGCATTGTGGTGAGACAAAAATAACGTAGCCTACAGAGTTCAGCAGGCGTTAATAATTTGTATGTTAAAATTCAACACCTGTGTGAACATGGCACAAGCATAGTATAAGTTGGGTTCCTTATACTATACATGCTTACAATATTGTGTACTAATTTGAGTCCCACACAGCAGATCGGCCTCTACAAATTCGGCAGTGCCTAAAAATAGAGAGCGACTGATTTTAAACAGTATAGGCACTTATTTTTATTGTAAAGTGTATAGTGACAATCGGCACCAAAAAACGTTCTAAGGTGCAATGGGCATAAAACTATAAAAAAAAACACAGCTGCTGTAACACTCACAGTGATTCACCACACACATTAAACCATTATTTGCTTATAGCGCAGTGCTGTGTAACCTTTAAATAATTAAAAAAAAAAACACTGTTGAAAAGATTTCATATACAATCCCCTATTGTGATTTCTGAAATAAGTGATTAAAGCGGAGGTCCCGTGAAAAAAAGAATATTAAAAGCCAGCAGCTACAAATAATGCAGCTTCTGACTTTTAATAAATGAACACTTACCTGTCCAGGGTGCCCGCGCTGTCCGCAGCAGAAGACGAGCAATCGCTCCCTCTCGGCTGCCCCCATCGCCATTCTCAGACTGCCCGGTTCCCTACTGCGCATGCTCGAGTAGCGCTGCGTGTTCCCAGTGGTCCCCGCTGTCTCCTGAGATCAGTGTGTTTCCCAGAAGGCAGGGGAGGGGGACGGGAAGTGGAGTCACTCCCGTTGCAGTCTCTCCCCAGAAGTGGGTGCAAATACCTGTATTATACAGGTATCTGCACCCCCCTCCCTCCTGGAAGGTGCCAAATGTGACACCGCATGGGGGGAGAGTTCTGGAAAGCCGAAGTTCAATTTTTGGGTGGAACTCTGCGTTAATACCACAGTGCAACCAGTTCACATAAAAAAAGCTTATGTTAAAAAAGACATCAATTGTTGATGAAAAAACAGTTAATATGTGCATAAAACAATCCACCGCTGTGCTCATCCATCCTCACTGGGATCAGTAACATGTGCACACCATCACCAGCCAAATTGCCTGCTCACCTCACAGACTGAAATAATGGTCACACCTTTACTCCCTCTATATGTATGTCGCACTCTGATTGGGCTTCATCAGTAGATCTACTGATGAAGCCCAATCAGAGGGCGACATGCGTATAGAGGGGAGGAGCCGAGTCTGTGACGTCACGCAGCCACCATCAGTCTATGTCAGTGGCGAACGAGTGGACGTATATGCACATACTGTTTTACACTTTGGATCTTGTAAGTGTGCCTCTTTTTGGTGCTGTTTTAAAGTAACAAACAGAGAGCACTGTGGAGTCTCTGTTTGTGATTTACATGTCAATAATCGATTTGAGAGAAGCAGAGCTGAGCTGTAAATAGTGAGAGAAGGAGAGAGTTTCCTGATTTAAATCTATGTGAAGTTATCAGCGCAAGCACACGGTTTGGAGAGGATAGGAGTATCTGCTGTTGTGGCATGGAGGAGAGAGATCGTGGAGGAGTAAAGGAGTGACCATTACTTTTTTTATGTTTAACATGGCTATACCTGCAAAAGGGGCCGGCCTGAAGTGATCAAGCAGGACTTGATTTTCTGACTAAAGTTCCACTTTAATGAAACCATAAAGTATGAAAGCTGCTCCTTATAATATGGTCCAATGGAAAAGCTGGGAAACAGAAACATTCGGGAATGTCAAACTCCTGAGTTTCCTGTAGCTTTCACAAATTCCTTCTGCTGACTGCCTTTTCACGACTGTATTGTCTAATGCTTGGAGAAAAGCTGCTGGAGACCCAGGATATCAACTCTACCAGAAGTGTCAGGCGGCGTACAGACGATCGGACATATCCGATGAAAACGGTCCGCGGACCATTTCCATCGGATATGTCCGATCGGGAGTTTGATCCGATGGCGTGTACACACCATCGGATCAAATTCCCTGCCGCCGGACGGCGCGGTGACGTGGCGGTGACGTTGACGCCGCCGCGTCACCGCCACGTCACCGCACCAGGAAGTAAAACACTTCCGCGCATGCGCCGAATCCATTCGGCAGCGGCGCGGCGGCGGTGGGAGCCGACATGTCTGCTGGTAAGTGTACTAACCAGCAGACATGTCGGGCGGACAGATTCCCACCGGATAGATTTCAAAGCTTGCTTTGAAATCTGTCGGGTGGAGAAATCTGTCCGCTAGCCCATACACACGAGCGGAGATGTCTGCTGAAACGGTCCATCGGACCGTTTTCAGCGGACATATCCCCTCGTGTGTACGCCGCCTCAGTTTTCTGGGAAGAATTCAGGGCACCATTTCACAGCATCTGAGATGAGTTTGGCAGCATGAGCCTCTTTGGTGAGGAACTGTTCAATCCATCTGACTTTACTTTTACCATAAGCATACAAGGCAAAGATACAGTAAAAGTAGCGTGTTACAGATTCCAATACTGTATTTTCTGGCGTATAAGATGACCATAACAATATCCCCCAAAAATCGGCGTCATCTTATATGCCGGTACCTGTATTCAGAGTCAGACTGCAGGCGCCCATTGTTCAAAAGCCACGCCTCTTAATTGTCCTGTTCTGTGATAGGCAGAACACTCAGTTTCCCAGCAGAGCCTGTGTTCAGTGTTCCGCCTATCACGGATGTCCTCGGATGAGAGGATGTCTGTGATAGGCGGAACACTGAACACAGGCTCTGCTGGGAAACTGAGTGTTCCACCTATTATGGAACAGGACAAGGAGGAGGCGTGGCTTTTGAACAATGGATGCCCCGAAATCTGACTCTGCATACATGTATAAGCTATGGAGATCAGCACAGTAAGGTAGGCAATGGACACAGTGAGGTATGCAATGTGCACGGTGAGGTGAGTCAGAAGGGGGTCGTCTTATAAGGTGAGTATATCCCAAAACCAACCTTTTAGCTGGAAAATTAGGGGGTCGTCTTATACGCCCAGTCACCTTGATCATTATATTCCTGCAAGGTGAAGCCAAATGTGTTGAGTTGTTGACCTCAGCACATTTATCTGGTAAATCCTGTTCCGGGTCAGGTGTAGATATATGCATTTTGGTGTCATTGTATATAGTCCTAAATATAGAGTAAGATATATTTTCCTGTAAATCTGTGTGCATTTAAATTATCCATCCATTGTCCATCTAATGGGAATGTATAATGATGTGTATTTTTTTTTTTTGTGCCAAATTACTTTTCTACCATTTTCACACAATTTTTATACCTATATTTCTTTATATTCAGTTTCTAAAGCCTGCATCTTGTACTTTGTAACTCATACTTCCCACCCAGGTACAAGCACTCCAAGAGGAGAGGAAAATATCTTTGGCTTCTAACTTTGAGCTTGCTCAGAAAAACTTGTCTCTTCGCCCACGTTTGGAAACTGGGAAGGCCAACCTGGCAATTAAGTACCAGCTGTTACGTGAGACGTGTGCATCTTGTCGTGGGAAACTACGAAAAATCCGTAAGTAATTTCCTTTATGTTTTACTCTGCATAAGGATTTACAAAATTTGTCAATTTTATATAAGCTTGAAATGGTCATCCAGAGTTTTGTGTCCATGTCTTCATGACAAATCAAATTAGATTTTGTGTTCTTCTGCATCATTTGTTTTACTTATTTCCTTGAATATACCCTTAATACAGCCTATTGAACCTTAAAGGAGAAGTACAACCAAACCTTGTTTTGGCTGTACTTCTCCTGTAGATCACAGGGGTGAAGTTTGTTTTGCATCCCTGTGACCCGTTTTTAGCAGACAGTGGGCTGAAATCTGCTGTCTGCTAACATCACAGACCAGGCTCGGGCAAGATCGCGACACTGAGGTCATGATCCGCCCACATGTCTGGACCGGCACCCGGCTCAGCCTCTCCGCGAGCCGTTGAGTGCCTGACCCGGCCTCTCAAAGACCTTTCCACAGCCCAACGCTCCAGTGAGTAAGGAGGGGGAAGAGCAGAGAGTGGTAACTGACAATCACTGCTCTCTGCTCGGGAGCTGGGTGTTGTAAGTAAGTATAAATGTGCAATAACCCTGATTCCCATACTTCTCTAAAAACCTGAGAGTAGCTCTAACTCCATGCCATACCAAAGCAAAAAAAAAGTTTGCCTTTAGTTAACCACTTGCCGACCGCCTTCCAGCAATGTGATGTGGGCGAGCGGCTGCTGTAGACAAAGCAGTGTACCCATACATTGCTGCATACTTCCGGGTTTAGGGCGCATGCATGCATGCATGCCTGCCACCTGCTGTGATTGTACACAGCAGGAGCCTGTCAGCAAGTTCTGGCCAGTGATTTTAGACCGGGACCTTCTGATTGGTTGTGTGCAAATACAGCCCAGAACTCTCTGTTGACAAACAACATAGAGCTCTATACAGAGGGAGTGATCTGTTTTGCAGGGATGAGAAACTGAGAGATCTAGTAGAAAAAGTAATACGCTTTACGCACATTACACATAGTTAGGCACACATTTAACCCCTTGATCACCCTAGATGTTAACCCCCTTTCCAACCAATGGCATTAGTAAAGTGACGGTGTATAGTGTATAGTGTTAGCACTGATCACTGTATTAATGTCAGTGGCAGTTAGTCAGTTCCCCCCAGCGACAGTTAGGCCGCGTACACACGATCAGTCCATCCGATGAGAACGGTCCGAAGGTGTTAGAACGCGGCGCCGCCGAATGTAGCGGAGTGTGGCAGAGTCCCATAGCAGGTCTCGCCTTCTGTAGCCTGCGCAACGCCTATGATGGACGTCCCACTGGTCCAATGCCGCGACCGCAGGACGTGTGACGTCCATCATAGGCGTTGCACTGGCTCCAGAAGGCGAGACCTGCTATGGGACTCAGCCACACTCGGCCACACTCCGCTACATTTGGCGGCGCCGCATTCTAACACCTTTGGACCGTTCTCATCGGATGGACTGATCGGCCGATGCGCTGGGGCCACATCCTTGCTCAGCACTCAAGCGGGCCGCAGGCGGCTCTCCTCGCCTCCTGGGCTCTCCTCTCCTTAAGGCTCCTCGGCTCTCCTCCCCTCCAGCCAGCTCCCCGGCTCTCTGATGGAATGACTGCCTGCTGCTATGACACCGCTGAGCTGAGGTAGGTCAGAATCGTCAGACAGTGTAATAATGTGTATGTAAATGTCAGTGTAAGTAGGTCAGTGTATGTCAGGTAAGTCAGTGTATATCAGGTAGGTCAGTGTATGTAGGTCAGATAGTTCAGTGTAGGTAGATCAGTGTATGTAGGTAACTACCGTCAATGCAGGTAGGTCAGTGTATGTAAGTCAGTGTATGTCAGGAAGGTCAGTGTATGTAGGTCAGGTAGGTCACGTGCTAGCCCAAAAAAAAAAAAAGCCTGCGTCACATACAAACCATCCCCCACCCAGTTCCCGGCCTTGGACTTCGGGCTGAAGCCCCTGGTCTTTTTGCCACCTAGCAACGCCCCTGGCCTCAACCATTAAAGTTGGAATAAAAAGCTGCTGTGAAAATAAAGACCAAATAGCACTGATCGCTCAGATCTCCCCTCCACGCTGAGCAGAGAGCAATGATTGTCAGTCACTGGTTCTCTGCTCTGCACCCTCCGGTGCTTGCTAGAATGCCAGACTGTGAAGGGGACGAGAGCAGCTTGCTCAGTCTCCCAGCAGCTCGCTGAGCGGTTGAGCCAGCTGCCGGTCCAGGCATCTGGGTGGATCCTGACTATAAAGTCTAGAGCCTGGACTGGCTGAGTGACATCAGCCGACAGTGGGCTTTAGCTGTCTGTTAAAAATGGGTCACAGGAGTGCAGTACGAACCATAGGAGAAGTAGGGCCAAATAGCTTTGGCCATACCTCTTCTTTAAATTTAGAGATGGGTGGCATTTAGTTAATATAAATATTTGAAGAAGTATGAATACTTGTTCTGCTCTTTCTTAACCCAACCATAATTGAGTTGTGAGAGTTGGAGCTTTCTGTAGGTATGTACTGTCTCTGTTTCACCTGTGTGGAGACCATGATTAAGCCCTGGGGGTGAGGCGAAACATGTTGTGGGAACCCTCAAGCATTTATCATAAGCAACGTGAAACCTTTGATTTCTCTCATGACATGCACTTTGCCAATTAAATGTTTTTTTTTTTTTTAATATATTGCTGAAGGTAGTCGAAGGGCAGAAACAATTGTCATTAACCTCTTGGCCTCTTGTAGAGTCCATTTTTAAAAGTTCCCAAGTCTCCAGATCCATATAGCCAGATTCAGGTAGCTTTACGCCGGCGTATTTCCAGATACGCCGTCGTAAGTACAAATGTGCGCGGTCGTACTTTTACGCCGATTCGCAAAGCTAGATACATTGTAAAACAAGGATTCAGCCGCCTGACGTAACTTGCCTACGCCGGTGTATCTTGGGCACATAGTTACGCTGGACGCATTTGGCGTTTCCATGTTAAATATGCAAATGAGTAAGATATGCCGATTCACGAACGTAGATGCACCAGGCGGAAAAGATACGTGGTTTGCGTAAGGGTTACGTCCTGCGTAAAGTTATTCCACCATATAGGTGGCGCAACCCATTCAAAGGTATGGACGTCGGAACAGCTAGCGTCGTTTACGTAGTACTACGTGAATAGGGCATGGCGTAGGTTATGTTCACGTCGCAGGCATTGAGCCGACGTATCTTAGGGAGTATATGCAACGTGATTCTGAGCATGCGCGCGCATTGCGCCGTTTAATCGGCCATTCATTTGCTGGGGTCACGCTTAATTTAAATAGATGACGCCCACCTCCTTCCTACTTTGAATTAGGTGGGCTTACGCCGGCCAATTTACGCTACGCCGCCGCAACTTACGGAGCAAGTGCTTTGTGAATACTGCTATGTTACGTCGGCGTAGCGTATTTGAGATGCGCTACGCCGCTCTAAAGATACGCCCCCTACGTGAATCCGGGCCTTACTGTTTAAAGAATGTGGACAGGCATGGAAGGTGTTGAGGCATCTTGTTGGAGAAGTTCAATAAATAGGGGTTAATGGTCCAAGAGACAAATAAACAGAATGAAAGTAGGCAGATCACCTAAGAGTTGCCTTTGCTTACAATGGTTGAGTAGACTCATTCGTGAAGAATAGTATAGAAGCTCAAAAGACTTGAAGCACAGCTCCAACCAAGTTTTTTTGTACGTTTTGAATAGAGCAGAGATGGGTTAGGAAGTTATTACAGTTTTAAAGTTGAACTCCAGCCTTGTCTTCATTCTTGCAAAGTTGTGCTCCTCTCCTGTGCTAGAATAGCTTACTCACAGCTTCTTGCAATGTGCATTAGAAGCTGGAGCAAGTCAGCCCTTTGCTATTCCTGGCTGAAGGAGATGGTTAGTGGCATAGCACCGGGGCTAGCAAAGCTAAGGCCCCGTACACACGACCGAGTTTCACAGCATGAATCCAGCGAGAACCTCGATGGGAGACGTATTCTGCCGAGAAAACCGGTCGTATGTACACTTTTCGCTGAGCATCCCGTCGGGAAGCTTGTCAAGACAAAAAGAGAGCATGCTCTCTATTTCCTCGTTGTTCTATGGGGAAATTTGGCTCGCTGAGCTTTTCCACAGCTGAACGGGAACCTCGACGGGCGGAACGATGAGTTTAGCCCGACGAGTAACTCGGTCGTGTGTACGTGGCCTAACAATGGCTACTGGCTGATAATTCTTGTTAACGGCTACTGGACTAAAGAATTCTTGGCCATGGTTCAAGAATTTTTATGTCTAACTTCTTCATTGCATTGATGGAAGTACCAATGTGTTGTATGTATTGGCTATCAGAAACTTTCCTACTAGGTTTGTTATATTAGTTGAAACATTGTGTACAGTTGGCACCCTGACGAATGCAACAGTGCCGCTGCTCTTTTTGTTTGAGAATGTGCTGTATTTGTTACCCTGACAAAAGGCGTAGGTTTCAGGTTATACTTATGCCCAGTAAAGTAGCTTATTGCCCTCTACAGCAGGGGTGTCAACCTCATAAATTTCATTGCCGGCCGCATCAGCATTATGGTTGACCTTAAACGGCCAATTATATCTGCCTCTGAGTTCTGTCTAAGCAGTCTCCAATAAAGTTTATTGTGGATTATACCAGCAGTGTGCGACTCTTCTTTTCAACTAAGCTGATGTCTAGAGCATCTCCCCCTTATACCAGATGTCAAGAGTCCCCCACCCTCTCTTACATCACAGTGCACCACCTTTAAGATGTGCTGCTGTCTGAAAGAATCTGGGGGTTGAGCTGGGAAGCAGAAAGTGCAGGGTTTGGAGGAGGACCGGAGGAGGGCTGGAGTCATCTGCTGGAGTCTTCTCAATGCTGAGACTAGGGGAGGCAGAGAGGAGGAGATGCCACAGCTGCACAGAGAGGCACAGTATCTGTAGAAGGAGTTCTGTCCTCCCCTCTAATGCCGACTGCTCAGAGACGAGCCTCCCTGCGGCTGCACAGAGAAGTAAGAGGAGTCCTTCCCTTTCAAGACCAGGTGGGGGTGAAAACGAGGGGGTGCTGTAGCCAGAGGCGTATCACCAGAGGCATAGTGAAAATGGCGCCTATGGCAAGCACTGAAACTGCACCCTTGTCAAAACATTTGAAACCCGTCTTTCAGATAACCAGGGACACGGCAGGGACAGAGAGGGACACTGGGGACCACTGGCGGCTTGTGCTGAACATTTGGGCGGGGGGCGCAAACAAACTGAAAAAAAAAAACATCAATTGCAGCCACTGTGCCCATCAAACGCAGCCACTACCCTATGTGGATCCGGTCTGGCCAGTCATCGGCCGTCTTGGGTGCACCTGTCACTCCCCTCCCCAGGCAGAAGGAGAAATATTAACAATTGCTGTGCCGACGACTCGCTTCAGCAGGGCGGGAGGTGGCCGCGGGAGGACGGATGGGGTTTTTTCATGCAGGGGGGTGGCTTTTTGCCACCCCCCTCCCCATGGCGCCCATGGCACTTGCCATGGCTGCCATACCCTAGATACGCCACTGGCTGTAGCTGCAGAAGAGGTGCAAGGGCCACATGAAATTTGCCTGGCAGGTCGGATTAGGCCCGCAGGCCCTGTGTTTGTCACATGTGCTACAGTCATCAAAGGTTTTCAGGAAATAAACTTATGGGCCAGTGTACAAAAATTAAATATAATATAAAACACCTGTGATAATTCTCCAAGGTGGTGAGCAGTTGGTGCACTGGCTTGTAGTGTCCTAGCACCCAAGCAAACCTGTAGCTGAAAGAAAGCCAGAAGCTTGATCGTCCTACTAGCACACGAGCAAGCCTGTAGATGAAAGAGAGCCGACAGCCCGGTCTTCCGCAAATAATGAGTTTATTAATCCAGGTGTGGTACAAAATAATGCAGGGCTTACGCGTTTTGGCGTTTATCCTTAATCATATGTTTAAAAGAATACGCGCTGAAATGCGTAAGCCCTGCATTATTTGTACCACACCTGGATTAAGAAACTCATTCATTGCGGAAGATCAAGCTTTTGGCTTTCTTCATCTACAAGTATACAAAAATACCTGGAGTGTTTAAAGATGCTCGGAGCAACCAGTTGGAAGTTTATATTTAGAAAAGTGACATCTTTTGCTAGTCAGTTGCCAGAAGCAACAACTCTGATTTTACACAAATTAGTGCTGCTCTGAATTAAATAATATGCTAAATAGAATATATTTTTTGTTGCTATGGATGTTGTACGGTCTGTAAAACACTTTTTTTGATCATGTGTTATTTTCTCATGCTCTTGTGTGAGAAGAAAATGTTAAAGTGATCCCAACCACGACACTACCTGGCTGGAGTTTGCATGTTCTTACTGTGCCTGCGTGGGTTTCCTCTGGGTACTCCGATTTCTTCCCACACTCCAAAGACATGCTGGTAGGTTAATTGGCTCCTGTCTAAATTGGCCCTAGTATATGTGTATGTATGAATGTGAGTTAGGGACCTTAGACTTTAAGCTTATTGAGGGTAAGGGATGGATGTGAATGTACAATATATGTGTAAACAATGCGTAAATTGACTGCACTATATAAGTACCTGTAATAAAATAATAAATAAAGTGAACCTGTCTGGATGCCCAGTAGTAGTGATATTCAACAGAATTTATAATGTTGACATTTTGCTACTTGGCCAAATAGCTTTTTCAGCTAAAGAAGCTACCTGTATGAGTAGCAAAAACATCTTCGACACCACAAACAAGTCCACCCAAAAGGGGAAGCTCTGGGGGGGAGGGAGTGTGGGTATCTGGTTTTTACAGGTACAGTTGTGCAAAACTAAGATGGAAGTTCATCCCCTTCTTCCCCTACAGCCTTCTGGGACACTTCACAGGTCCCAGAAGAGTGCGGCCCATTCGCAAAGTGCAGCAGGAATCCGACCGTGAAGCCGCAAGGCTTCACTGCCGATTTCCCTTAGTCAAGATGGCGGTCCCAGCACTCGATACCTGAGCCAATTCTTCAATCAGCTGACGACACTGCTGGATACCTGGACAGGTAAGTACCATAATATTAAAAGTCAGCAGCTACAGTTTTGTAGCTGCTGACTTTTAAGATTTTCTAAAGGAGTCTGGAGTCCCTCTTTTAACCACTTGCCGACCAGCTGCCGCAGTTTTACTACAGCAGGTTGGCTCGGCTGGGCAAATCGATGTTACCTTATATCGCTTCCCATTGTGGCCACTAGAGGCAGCCTTGTGCTTGCCTGCAGCTCGCCACCGCAGCTGATGTCAATGCGGGCGCGATGACCGTCGGGCACCCGCGATTCCTTGTGACAGAGCGAGAACCGGGATCTGTGTGTGTAAACACACAGATTCCGCTTCTTTTAGGGGAGAAGAGACTGATCGTGTGTTCATACAAAGTATCAACAGCGATCTGTCATCTCCCCCTTCAGTTAGAACACAGTGAGGGAACACAGTTAACCCCTTGATCGCCTCCTAGTGATCTACAGTGACTCCACTTCCAAGTGCACTGCCAGTGCACTTGTAGTGCAAAGTGGATTTGCCTTTAGTAAATAACTCCCATTGTGTTTTTTTTTTAAATCGTCGCAATCTTTTTGTTTATAGCACAAAAAATGAAAACCGCAGAGGTGATCAAATACCACCAAAATAAAACTCTATTTGTGGGGAAAAAAAGGACGTAAATTTTGTTTGGGTACAACGTTGCATGACCATGCAATTGTCAGTTAAAGTGACACAGTGCCATATCGCAAAAAATGGCCTGGTCATTGAGCAGCCAAATCTTCCAGGCCTGAAGTGGTTAACTAATACTAGTTTTACTATGACCTGAATAAATACACTTCACAGACAACCTGTCAGGAAAGGGATATGGGAGAGGAGATGCCAAAGGTGAATTGTTTTCAAACATATAGGCTCCCAGATTTAAAAAAAAGTTAAATAGGTAAAAAAAAATTTTTTTTGCTACAACTGCACATAACTGTAATAAAGTTTATGCCACAACCTGCAGGCTGATGGTTCATGTGGAAATCTTCTCTCCAGTGATGCCTGGTCCTCTTCACAACACTGAACTTCCAGCACTTCCAGCAGAGGGTTAAAGCGGAGTTCCACCCAAAAGTGAAACTTCCACTTAATCCACTCCTCGCCCCCTTATGCCGCGTACACACGGTCGTTTTTTGCGATGAAAAAAAACGACGTTTTTTAAAACGTCATTTAAATTGATCATGTGTGGGCAAAACGTTGTTTTTTGTTTTAAAAAAACGACCAAAAAAAAATTCCAACATGCTTGAATTTTTTTGTGTCGTTTTTCAAAACGTCGTTTTTTGTGTCATAAAAAGTGATGGTGTGTGGGCAAAACGACGTTGAAAACAACATTTTTAAACCCGCGCATGCTAAAAAGCAAGTTATGAGACGGAGCTTCAATGGAAAAGAGTGCCGTCAAACGTGGTGTACGTCACCGCGCTTTGCTAGAGCTTTGTAGAAAAACGATGGTGTGTATGCAACAACGTTTTTTGAAAATTAAGTTTGAAAAACGTTTTGTTTCGTCACATAAAACGTCGGTTTTTTCATCACAAAAAGTGATCGTGTGTACGCGGCATTACATGCCACATTTGGCATATCATTTTTTTTGGGGGGGAGTGGGGGATTCAGGAGGAGTGGGACATCCTGTCCCACTTCCTCCTTCCGCCGAGTGGCTGCTAAGGCGATATGTCATATCATTTTTTGGCGGCCCCTCCCTGTAGGCGATCACCTGGGACATGTGACAGGTCCCAAGCGATCACCTGTCCAATCAGATAGCGCAGTGCCGCTCGCGCATGCGCAGTGAGTGCCCGGCTGTGAATCCGAAAGCTGTCATGGCCGGGTGCCCACAGTAACAATGAGGACGCTGGGCCAGTGAGGGGGAGAGAGGAGCGGAGCTTCGACCAGCGCAGCGGAACGTGGAGCAGGTGAGTGTGTGTTTATTAAAAGCCAGCAGCTACACTTTTTATAGTTGCTGACTTTTAATAAACATTAAAAATGCCTGGAACACCCCTTTAATACCTTTGGATCTAAAACTGAAGTACATTAAAGAAAGTCTGAACGGGACTGTCCCTTCCTCCATTGAGAAAGGTTTTTACATTGTTTTCACAGAATGCAACACGTTTTGTGAACTGATTCTCCCATTCACAGAACATTACATACTGTCAAAACAATGCTAAAACTGGTTATCAATGAAGGAGGGGACAGAAAGTGGTGGGTGCCTGTTGAGACATTCTTCAGTCTTCTTTGCTAGACCCGAAGCTATTAAGCCCATCAATGTTGTGAATAGTACCATGCATCACGGTAAAAAAAACAAATGAAATTTCAACTGTAACACTGACCTGGTTTTACTACCCAGTCGGTAAATGAATAACAAGAAAGCAGCCTGAATGAAGTCTGAAAGTTTGTACTCTTATGCCGCGTACAGACGACCAGACATTTCAACAAAAAAACGTCGATTTTTTTCCCCAACGGATGTTGGCTCAAATTTGTCTTGAAATACACACAGTCACACAAATGTTGTCGGAAATTGCGAACGTCAACAACGCGGTGACGTACAACACGTACAACGAGTCAAGAAAAATGAAGTTCAATAGCTCTTCTGCTTGATTCCGAGCATGCGTAGAATTTTGTGCATTGGAATTCTGTACACATGCTCAGAATTTCCGACAACAACTTTTGTTGTCGGAAAATTTGAGAACCAGCTCTCAAATTTTTGTTGTCGGAAATTCCGACAACAAATATCCGATGGAGCCTACACACGGTCAGAATTTCGATTGTGTGTACGCAGCATTACAGTGCATGCTTGTTCATGTCATTGACTTGTTAGGTAGTGAAGCCAGAATTAGGATGGCAATCCTAGGGTATGTACTTTAATTCTGCAAAGTGTACTGATTCAAACAGTTCATAGTAAGATTTTTTTCTACTTGTATCTGAATGGGGAAAACCTTGGAGCTACATTGATTAAAATATAAATGTTACATATGTACTTGATATAGTTCTCCTGTGCATTATGTTTGAAAAATCAGTAGGTCAGTTCTTCGGCTGGATTGTACTTTTATTTCCTCCTCTTGTAGATAGCACATCACCCTCAAAGTCTGCCAAATGTTTTGTAATGTGATCAATAGAAATGAGTCATTGGAGCCAGTGTAAAAGCCCAGGTACCGTACGCCAAAGAAAATCATTTTTTGCTTTCTTTTTTCCAGAGTGCCTCTTGCAGGAATGTAATCCACATGTTGCACTCAGCCACCTACAGGAGGAGCTGCAGAGTACCGAGGCAGAATGTGAGGTCAGTGTCATTTCTAGTAAAAGTAACAAAATGTAATTGACAATAATTGTGTGTTTCGTGCAGGACATATCTGAAGGAAGATCAAGTCTTCTCAGTGCCAGGTTTTCCATGAGGAAATGTAGCGAGGAACTTAGAGCCTGGTGGATGAACAGGGTGCCCAACTAAACCATTCATGGCCCTGCAGTAAATAGGGGAATAGTGTATTTGGTCAATGCTGCATACCTGATAGTCCTTTACAAGGGAAGATGAACTTGTAGGCAGCTAGTGTATGATGGAGCAGGCCATGGCAGTACAAATCAATTTTGTTACTTTATTGTGCCTATTGCATCAATGTCAAGTAAAGAAATGGGGGGGGGGGGGCAAAGATGCTGCGATGCAAATGGGGTGGCTTCTCTGTGCCTACTGCAGTCATTTTCAATGTCAGTTAAAGTAACGAGGAGTAAAGCCAGTACACACGACCAGTTTTCCTGCCAGAAAAACTGGCAAGAGAGCTTTTGGCCAGGAAAACCGGACGTGTGTATGCTTCCTCGCAGGAAAACAGCTGGGAATCCCAGCTGGAAAATAGAGAATCTGGTCTCTATTTTCCCATCAGAATTCCCGGTGTTTTTCTTTCCCACCAGATTTACTAATACTTTCCTATGGGAAAGACTGCGAGGCAGTGGTGATGGAGCATACACACAGCCGGGGTTCCCGGTCAAAGCTCTCATGGCAGTTTTCCTGACGGGTTCTTGGCTTTCCCCCTCGGTTTTACCGCCGGGAAATCCAAGCATGTGTACAGGGCTTCAAGATGCTTCAGTGCTTTTATGTGCCCTTTGCAATACATATCAATTTCCATTGAAAAGATGGGTTGGAGGCAAAGATGCTACATTGCATATGACCACGTTCTGTATTCGTCTTTCTCTGGGTCTTATTGCCCAGAATAACTGATCTAATGCTGCTCTTCCATACTTCTACACTGGAAACCTTCAGGTGACCAGGATTTCTTGTTCCTTCATTATAGAAGAGGTGTTATTATGCCATCTTAGAATTGAAATAGTAAAGGATGTAGAATTATACATGTACTGGAATGGGATATTTATTTAAGTAAAGTTAATCAACAAAATATTTTTATGTAATCGCTGGTTTATGCTGTGGCAATGATCTACCACAAAATATGTTGAATGTTCTTACACACAATTCTCATTTCATGAAAAGATCTACAAATATGTTTATGAACTAGTAAAAATAAAATAAAAACACACAAAACACTTCTCTTAATCATTGATTAAAAGACACAAAGTCAAGAGGAATTCTGAGATGTATGGGTAATACTTCCATGTTTAAGAGAATTGGACAGTGGCAACGAAAAAACGTTGGTCAACAAGACTAACCTCTCCCACTTCCACCCTGCTTCAGTTGCTGGTGTCCTAGGAAAATGTAATTGTTTTCTCCTTTAAATTTTTTTTTTTGTTTGTTTTTATCTGGATTATTCAATAACTGCAGTGCCAAGAGAACCTCCTGTCTTGCAGGCTGTACCTGGACTGGCTATGTTGAAAATACAGGGTCTGTGTTTAATGTGACCTTTGGGCACTGGGCTTTGCATGTGGTGCTTTCCAGATACCCAATCTCCTCGGAGCATGCCCACCAGAGGGGCAAAGACTATTTAGAATTTGATCTTCTCACTGGGTCCTGCATTGGCATATTCCAGTACCCTACTGCTGTCCTTTAGCTGCAGAGCGCTCTCCAGACCACTGCTACAATAAGCTGCAGTAAGTTCACTGCCCTGTGTATGTGTGCATACCTTTACCTTTTTCACTTTTGGCCTCAGAAATATCTTTGCTGGCTTCCCTGAGGGTCCCAGAATCAGTCCTGCTCACTGCTATCTACTTACTAAGTCACAGAAGGTCATGCAACCTTGTATTCTATATGTGGTGGTTCAAAACACTTGTTTATGTACTGTAAATGCACATACATATATTCAGTGCTCAACGTAAACACTCTTGTTCAGTCCAAGAGAGTTTTTGGTGTGGTGGTAAAGCAGAACAAGTTGATCCTGCAGCTTCTAATACTGATTTGAGACAGATCCTGTACTTGTATATGTATGAAAACAGAGTTGCAAGGGGGCAGGAATCATTTAAAAAAGTACCACATTGATTGGTGAAAACCTGGCACACTTTCAACCGAGTTGCCTGTGTTCAGCTCAGAGTGCAGAAAGGAATTGTGTACCACTACATGACTATGGTATCCCAGATATAACCTTTACTGCTAAGACCCACTGTTTATACTCCCCCTTAAACCTTTAATAATAATGAGACCACCACTGTAACTTGGAGTAAAAACTGGCCGTAGCAGCCTACTTTATTTTAAATAACTTCAAATAATAAATAACATATATAAACCATATAATTCCTGAGAAAAAACAGTTCTTCTCATACTAGTGCTGGACTTTGCAGGCACCACTAACACTAACTTGTAAAACCTTTTAACATTATAACATTTTTGGCACTGCGGTACCTCACCTCTGGTCATAGGCCTCAAGCCGACAAGCTGGCTCAGAGACGACCACTGACCGCAGTGCCCCCATTAACCAACATTCCAGCTACACCTTGGTAGACTGGCAAATAACACCCCTTCAGAACCCATACCACCTCTGGGTAATGGCATCCATATTTGGGGTAATTTCTTCTCCTGCAAAGTCCAAACACCCGCCACTGCAACGACAGCATGAACCTCGTACCTTCATAAGGAGAAACAAAACACAAGGAAAGCACCCAAAACAAAAATTCTCTCAAACCATTATCACCACTATCAGCAAGCCCATAACAAAAAAGGGAGGGTGGGTGGGAAATTTTCTCCCCAAGCTGTGTTACCCAGGAAAGGAGGGAGGAGGAATTTATAGCCTCTCCTCCCCTCCCCACTGTCCTCTCCCCTAACCACTCCCCTTGGCTTGTAAGGGTTTACTGTTAACCCTGTCATGTTGGCCCTGCGACTATTTCCTGTTATTCTTTTGCTCCGGGCCTCTTTTACCTGGCCGTACACACGTTTCCCTTCTGCACTCTGAGCCAAACACAGGCAACTCTGATGTAAGTGTGCTAGGTTTTTACCAATCAATGTGGTATTTTTTTTACTGATTCTTGTGCCCTTGCGCCTCTGTTTTCTTACATGTACTTAAGTGCAGGGGAACTGGTCCTGTGGGCCTTTCCATCACACACAGCTCAGGATGATGAAGAGTTTACAGTATCTTTTTTGATTATTTTGTGCCTGAGGAGATTTAGTCTACTTGCATAACTCCTAACATTTCGGTTCTTATTGACACGGTGCATGCATGTCTAGAGCAACCTGCATCTGAATTCACTTGTTACCAGTCAGAGCTCAAAACCTTTCTGGGTACATTCTCTACTACAGCCAGTTTCATATAGTGATTGGTCCTCTCTTCCCAAGCTATTTGTCTCTCTCAAGCATTTTGCTAAACAATATCATTTTGAGAAGTGTACCCAGCCATTTCTTACCTTAACAAAACTCTAACCATTCCTGTTGAGGACATTCAGGAGTTCCTCTTTTCCCTTGCAGGCTCTGCATCTTGCCATTGTTGTTTTGGATACGTCTAAGTAAGCTGAAATGATCTTAAATGATCCTTTGGTTTTGTCTGTTGTCCTACATTACTGTGTTAAAGCTCCTCTGACATATGTGGAGGACTCTTTTGGCCTAAATATTGGTCAGCTGAGCAGCAGCACAAAAATGCTTACTGTGTAATCCACTTGAGACAGCCTCTTTGGTGCTTCTAAAGACAGATTTAAAGGAGTTGTAAAGGCAAACGTTTTATTTTTTATTTTAATGCATTCCATGCATTAACCACTTGCTTACTGGGCACTTACACCCCCCTCCTGCCCAGGTAAAATTTCAGCTTCCGGCACTGCGTTGCTTTAACTGACAATTGCGCGGTCGTGCGACGTGGCTCTCAAACAAAATTGACTTCCTTTTTTCCCCACAAGTAGAGCTTTCTTTTGGTGGTATTTGATCGCCTGTGCGATTTTTATTTTTTGCGCTATAAACAAAAAAGAGCGACAATTTTGAAGAAAAATACAATATTTTTTACTTGTTGCTATAATAAATATCCCAATTAAAAAAAAAACACATTTTTTTTTCTCAGTTTAGGGCGATACGTATTCTTCTACATATTTTTGGTAAAAAAAAAAAAAAAAAATCGCAATAAGCGACTGGTTTGCGCAAAAGTTATAGCGCTTACAAAATAGGGGAGAGAATTATTATTTTTTATTATTTTTTTTTACTAGAAATGGCGGCGATCTGCGATTTTTATTGGTACTGCGACGTTATGGCGGACACATCGGACACTTTTGACACATTTTTGGCGCCATTCACATTTATTCTGCGATCAGTGCTATAAATATGCACTAATTACAGTATAAATGTGACTGGCATTGAAGGGGTTAACACTAGGGGGTGAGGAAGGGGTTAAATGTGTATGCTAGGTGTGTTCTAACTGTAGGGGGAGGGGGGGGGGTGACTGGGGGGGTGACAGATCTGTGTCCCTATGTAGGAAGGAACACAGATCGGGCTCCTCCCTTCCAGAGACAGGACATTGTCTCTGTGTGAGCCGGCAATGAGAGATGATCTATGAGAGATCATCTCTCATTCGCCCACAGATCGCATCACAAACGGCCGCTCTGATTGGCCGTTTGCCGCGATCTGTGATTGGCCGTGTCCAAGGGACACGGACAACACAGGGCTTCCCCGCAGCGCGCTGTACAGCGCGCGCTGGGAAAGCCAGAATGACATGCCGTCAAATGACGGCATGTTGGATTTTCAGGCCCGCGCTGTTGCCGTCATCCGACGGTAGCGCGGGCCTCAAGTGATTAAGATAAAAAGCTGTCTGTGTGCAGCAGCCTCCCCAACACCCCCCTAATACTTACCTGAGCCTTATCTCTGTCCAGTGATGTCCACGAGTCCCTCAGCTTTCTGGGACTCTCCTCCTGATTGGCTGAGACACAGCAGCGGCGCCATTGGCTCCCACGGCTGTCAATCAAAGTCAGTTAGCAAATCAGGAGAGAGAGGGCGGTGCCAAACGACAGCTCCGTGTCTGAATGGACACCAGAGCTGTGACTCAGCTCAGGTGCCCTTATAGCAAGCTGCTTGCTGTGGGGGCACTCGACAGGAGGGAGGAGCCAGGAGCACAGAAGAGGTAACCGAGAAAAGGAGGATCCAGGCTATCTTAGGGATCTTTCAAGTTACAGTGAGGGAAAAAAAGTATGTGATCCCCTGCTGATTTTGTACATTTGCTCACTGACAAAGAAATAATCAGTCTATAATTTTAATGGTAGTTTTTTTTAACAGTAAGAGACAAAATAGCAACAAAAATATCCAGAAAAAACGCATTTCAGGAAGTTATAAATTGATTTGAATTTTAATGAGTGAAATAAGTATTTGATCCCCTATAAATCAGAGATTTCTGGCACCCAGGTGTCTTCTATACAGGTAACGAGTTGAGATTATGAGAACTCTCATAAATAGAGTGCTCCTAATCTCAGCTGGTTACCTGTATAAAAGACACCTGTCCAGAGAAGCAATCAATCAGATTCCAATCTCGCCACAATTTATTTTTTATTTTTGAAAAGCCTATGGTGTGTGAACACACCCAAAAAACTCCACCCGATGTAGAAAAAATGTGCACACACATAAAGAGTGTTCACAAAAACATGCAGACGGGTGCAACGTCAAGTGGTCCTCCTGTGAAGAAGGGACCCAAACCCTGATCCCCTGGAGCATTAGGCTCCAGACGGGGACCAAGGTACTGTGGTACGAGCAACCAAAGCCGACATGGACCCAACTTCCTCTGAGGGTCTGCCAAAACAGAACCCTCCCAGTACTAGGTGGGGCTCCCACTATGACTAAGACCAAAAAGCTGTCCGAGGATTTCAGGGACAATATTGTAGACCTACACAAGGCTGGAATGGGCTACAAGACCATAGCCAAACAGCTTGGTGAGAAGGAAACAACTGTTGGTGCGATTATTCACAAATGGAAGAAACACAAAATATCTGTGAATCTCCCTCCGTCTGGGGCTCCATTCAAGATCTCACCTCATTGGCGTTTCAATGATCATGAGAACAGTAAGGAATCAGCCCAGAACTACACAGAAGAATCTTGTCAATGATCTCAAGGCAGCTGGGACCATAGTCACCAAGAAAACAACTGGTAACACACTATGCTGTGAAGGACTGAAATCCTGCAGAGCCCGCAAGGTCCCCCTGTTCAAGAAAACACATATACAGGCCTGTCTGAAGTTTGCTAAAGAACATCTGAATGATTGAGAGGAGAACTGTGTGAAAGTGTTGTGTCAGATGAGACAAAAATAGAGATCTTTGGCATCAACTCAACTCGCCGTGTTTGGAGGAGGAGGAATGCTGTATATGACCCCAAGAACACCATCCCCACCGTCAAACATGGATGTGGAAACATTATGCTTTGGGGTGTTTTTCCTCACTCATCAATATCTGGACTCGGCACAATAGTCTTTTTACCCAGAGGTGTTTCAAGACTTATGTCGCAGGCAGGCAAAACCAGACTGAACCTTTGTCTGCTACCGATGGGAGGATATTTTGATGATATTCATTGCAGTGAACTGGCCTAGGTGGATGTGGTACTCGATCTCATCAGACTCCTGGCAGACACTTTGTGGGCTCTTTCAGATCACAGGGATCTTTTGTCCTAAGACCTGATTTACCATCCTGCTTCAAAGCTGCTGCCTTTAACAACGTGGCTGTTCTAACAGATAGGGGGCCTGTTCAATTCCGTTATTCTTATACTCCTAAAGGCCAGGAAATCCACCTTTTGCAAGGTTTACCAAGGTTTACGCTTTGTGCGAAGCAAGAAAATTCCATCCCAGGAATACTTTGTGGGTAAAATCCTGACCTTTCTCCAGTCTGGTCTGCATCAACATTTGGCCTTGAGTACTAATATAGGTCAGATATTCTCTCAAGCAAATCTTTTACAAAGGCTGCTTGCCTTTAATTCCTTGGAGAATGCCTTTGTTGAGGGTATTGCTCATTTACAGTGCCTTGAAAAAGTATTCATACCCTTTGAAATTTTCCACATTTTGTCATGTTACAACCAAAAACTTAAATGTATGAGTCAATTTTTGTAGAACTACCTTTCGCTGCAATTACAGCTGCACGTCTTTTTGGTGATATCTCTACCAGCTTTGCACATCTAGAGTGTGACGTTTTGCTCATTCTTCTTTTACAAACTAGCTCAAGCTCTGTCAGATTCGATGGAGAGTGTCTGTGAACAGCAATTTTCAGATCTTGCCACAGATTCTCAATTGCAGAGATCCACAGCCCCCACCTGAACTAATGGGCTAAGGCCTTTAAAGCACTGAATAGCCTTGCCCTGAAAGTCGAAAGCTCCCGTAGAGTACATTGTGTGTTTTTAAAGAAACCTCCTCCATGCATAAGTTGCACTTGAAGAAGGACACGCAGAAAGCACATGGGAGTACATAGGTTGTGGAGCAACCTAAAAGCAGTGGTGGTGGAAGGGCAGGGGCATGAAGGAAATGGTGGCTGTGGAATGGTGATGGAAGGATGAAATGAAAGAGAATAAGTGGCTGTGGAAGAAGAAGGTAAAGGTCATGATGAAGGGGAGGTTGTCATGGTGGAGAGTGGTTTAGAATGGGGAGCTCTTAAAGATAGCTGTGGAAGGAATTGGAAGTGTGGCTATGAAACCATGGGGGCGATGTGGGTCATAAGCAGTGGCTATGTAAGTGTGGGGGTATGAAGAAAAAAGTGGAAAGTGGTGGAGTGATGGAATGAAAGGTGGCTATGGAAGATTGAGGTAAAGATCCTGATGAAGAGAACACTTGCTGAGGAAAGGCAGGTTGTCATGGAGGAGAGAAGTGGTTTTGGAATATAAAGGTAGCTGTGGTTGAAAGTAGGAGTGGTTTGAAGCAGTCGTGGTGGTGGGGAAAGGGGGGGTCATCAACAGTGGCTGTGGAAGGGAAGTGTTTCTGGGGGGTGCAGTGGCTGAGCAAAGGTGATGGGAGGAGCATTAAATATAAGTCTTAAACCTTCCCTGCTTCTAACTACATGCACTTAACCTGCTCAGTTACCTACCTTTCCTTGTCTTGGGACATTGTTCACATGCGTCCATTTCTGGTGTAGCTAAATGCATGTATAACTGTATTCAGAATGTATAATAAAATCTTTGCTGTTAGTTAATAGCACTGGAACTGCTAACTAAAATAAAAGGTGTTAATAGTTTCATTCACTATAACAGCACAGATCTCCTATGCAATCTGTGTGCAGCCTTAGTTAAATTTTAGGCTGGGTTCACACTAGTGCGAATTGGATGATGGTTTCTCCACATCAAATTCGCGTGACAGGAGATTGTGACCGTCTCTCTATGGAGCCAGTTTACATATCTCCGTGGCAGCTGCGGAACAGATTGCACAGGAGTCCTGTGCCTCTTTGGCCCCATTTCAGGGCTGAATTCAGGCCCCGATTGTGGACAACCTTCCCAGAAGAGTTGAAGCTTTTATTTTTATCAGCCCTGTTGAGGGGCTTTTGTGAGATTTCGGGGGTCTTAACAGACTGCTGACATCTCCCCTTTGAGACAGAGAAAGGAACTGAGGATAGAGATTCCCCAGTCCCTTTCTTAGCAGCACTAAAAATTAATGGAGAGGAGTCAGCGGCTCCTCTCCATTCATAAACTGAGACATCGTAATCACAGGTTACGATGTTTCAGTTATGTGAATAGACAGAGTCAGTCATCACTGACTCTGTTCATTCACAAAAGGAAGGAGTTGGGTTTACCGGCTCCTACCTCCACTCTCCATCCTGACAGATCAAGGACAGAGGGGGCCAAGGAGGACACAGAGGGGTGCACGGAGCAGAACAGAGGGGTGCACAGAGCAGAACAGAGGGGTGCACGATGCAGAACGGAGGGGGACATGGAGTAGAACAGATGGGGGACATGGAGCAGAACAGATGGGGGACATGGAGCAGAACAGATGGGGGACATGGAGCAGAACAGATGGGGGACACGGAGCAGAACGCAGGGGGACAGCGGCCTCTCCATTCATAAACTGAGCCATCGTAAACACAGGTTACGATGTTTCATTTATGTGAATGGACAGAGTCAGTGATCACTGACTGTTCATTCGCAAAAGGAAGGAGCCGAGTTTACCGGCTCCTACCTCCGCTCTCCATCCTGACAGATCGAGGACAGAGGGGGCGGAGGAGGACATGGAGGGGTGCACGATGCAGAACGGAGGGGGACATGGAGCAGAACAGATGGGGACATGGAGCAGAACAGATGGGGGACATGGAGCAGAACAGATGGGGGACATGGAGCAGAACAGATGGGGGACACGGAGCAGAACGCAGGGGGACAGCGGCTTCTCCATTCATAAACTGAGCCATCGTAATCACAGGTTACAATGTTTCAGTTATGTGAATGGACAGAGTCAGTGATCACTGACTGTTCATTCGCAAAAGGAAGGAGTCAAGTTTACCGGCTCCTACCTCCGCTCTCCATCCTGACAGATCGAGGACAGAGGGGGCAGAGGAGGACATGGAGGGGTGCACGATGCAGAACGGAGGGGGACATGGAGCAGAACAGATGGGGGACATGGAGCAGAACAGATGGGGGACATGGAGCAGAACAGATGGGGGACACGGAGCAGAACGCAGGGGGACAGCGGCTTCTCCATTCATAAACTGAGCCATCGTAATCACAGGTTACAATGTTTCAGTTATGTGAATGGACAGAGTCAGTGATCACTGACTGTTCATTCGCAAAAGGAAGGAGTCAAGTTTACCGGCTCCTACCTCCGCTCTCCATCCTGACAGATCGAGGACAGAGGGGGCAGAGGAGGACATGGAGGGGTGCACGATGCAGAACGGAGGGGGACATGGAGCAGAACAGATGGGGGACATGGAGCAGAACAGATGGGGGACATGGAGCAGAACAGATGGGGGACACGGAGCAGAACGCAGGGGGACAGCGGCTTCTCCATTCATAAACTGAGCCATCGTAATCACAGGTTACAATGTTTCAGTTATGTGAATGGACAGAGTCAGTGATCACTGACTGTTCATTCGCAAAAGGAAGGAGTCAAGTTTACCGGCTCCTACCTCCGCTCTCCATCCTGACAGATCGAGGACAGAGGGGGCAGAGGAGGACATGGAGGGGTGCACGATGCAGAACGGAGGGGGACATGGAGCAGAACAGATGGGGGACATGGAGCAGAACAGATGGGGGACATGGAGCAGAACAGATGGGGGACACGGAGCAGAACGCAGGGGGACAGCGGCTTCTCCATTCATAAACTGAGCCATCGTAATCACAGGTTACAATGTTTCAGTTATGTGAATGGACAGAGTCAGTGATCACTGACTGTTCATTCGCAAAAGGAGTCAAGTTTAACGGCTCCTACTTCCGCTCTCCATCCTGACAGATCGAGGACAGAGGGGGCGGAGGAGGACATGGAGGGGTGCACGATGCAGAACGGAGGGGGACATGGAGCAGAACAGAGGGGGACATGGAGAAGAACAGAAGGGGACGGCAGCAGAACGGAGGGGACAGCAGTAGAAAGGAGGGGGACTGGAGGAGGATACAAGGACAGTCAGCGGTGATCAGTGCGGTGGGGGGAGTTATAAGCACCAATCACCCTATAGAGATTTCACTAAAGCACCTGAATGGCGGGGGGAAGCGGCTGTCAGGCTTTATTAAAATCTATAGAGAGTGATCGGTGCTTATATTTCCCCCCACCGCACCGACCACAGCTGACTGTCCAGGTATCGGGTGAAGCATTGGAGCATTTGCCCGAGTAAATGTACTTACGCAAATGCTCGGTATCGGTACTGATACTTGTATCGGTATCGGAACAACCCTAGAACTAAGTGATAAGTATAAATTTGTACAGTTTTCAATACCAGTTGTATCAAGGGCATTTTAGGGCTATTTTTTACCTCGTTGACATTTGGACCTCGTGCATAAGAACACCATGTATCGAAAAAAAAAAAAAGGGAATATTTAGGACTTTAGATGAGACGGGGGAGGGTGGGAATGAGGTGCATAGGGTAGAGCCAGACAAATCCATATGTATATATAAATAGTTATATTTATTATTATACCAAAATAGGGCATGGATCAACCCATATAAATGCATAATAGCACATTGGCATATAAAATACAAAATAACAACATACATATTGTGAATTATAACCAACATGACACAGAGAATAAATATTGTACCTCACAGTCCCCAAAAATGGAGTAGACATTGACATTATATCTGGGTTGGTAAAGCAATAAAACCATCTAGAATCATAACTATGAAGTGGATGCATCAATAAGCTCAACGACGGTTCATGGACTTCTATCCGCTCATCTGGAGCAAGTGCATCGATACAGTAAAAGGGGGATAAAAATCGCCATTATAGTTTGATATAACTACCAACTGGGGGTGTGGGGGGGAGGGTTGTCTGATGGTGATAAACAGATAGATGGCCAGATAGACTACTTTGATGCATTTAGGGAATTCTCTGTACGCGACCATTCCTTGTCCTAAATTTACTGATAAAAGCATTACAAAATGCATTTATTATTCTTATTGTTCTTTTAGTAATAAGTCAAGTTTTATTTGCATATGGATTCCTATTATGTTGATATGTTCTACTTTTTCTCTCTAATTGTATGTTGGCTTCTTCTGACCCTGTTATGTCTTCTATCTACCACAGGCCCTCTCTCAACTGTTCCTTGAGGGCTCCCTCCCTCTCCTTCTTTTCCTGGATTCTTACCACTTGCTTCGGGCTCAGTGTCACATCCGCAGGATCCAGAATGAGAAGATGCTTGAGCTCCTGGGAGAAACTCTTGAACAGGACACTTCAGCCCCAAACCAGGAACTGCCTCCTGATCGGGAAGTTTCCCAACAACCTGCCAAATTACCCTCTGACCAGAACCTGGCTCCAAAGTCGCAGGAACTTCCCCCACAGTCCAGAAAACAGCCCCCCAAGCAGGCCTTGCCCACCCCTCAATCCACCAAAATGCCCCCTAACCGGGATCCTCAAATGAAGCCTCGTGATGTGGCTCCAGGGGGAAAACAGCCTTCTCGACCCCGAGAACTGCCCATCCAAATCAGCAAAGTGCCCCCTGAAAGGAAACTGCCTTCCAACCCCAAGGAAAAGCCCCACAACCCCAGAGATCAGACCCCCCAGGCCTGTGCTCAGTCTATCCCTTCCCCTGCTGCCCCCTCACAGATGCCCCCGGCTGTATTTCGTCTGCCTCCTCTGCCATGTGGAATGGGGCCTGCTTTGTTGATCCCAGCGGAGGTGCTGTCTCCTTTTCAGGGTCCAAATGCCCAGTCCCCAGGATGTGTGCCACCTCTGGGGCGATCTAACGGTCAGCAGCAGCAGCCACCTCGGGCTCCTCTGCGTTTCATCGCTCGCATCTACTTCCTGAGCACTCGGCACCTAAGGGTGCTGTCCAGAGCCCAGCGGCAGCAGCAGCAGCAACACCCTCCAAAGCGATAAGTGAGGGGTTGCGGGTGGACAAGGGAGTGGGGCAATTTATGGGACGGGGGACAGGGTAGTTGTCTGTGAGCCTGTGGGTGAGTATGGCTGTGTGATTCTTTTGCAGACATTGTTCCTTTGTCAAAGCAGGATGTTCGTCTGATTCTTTTCAAGGTATGAAAGGTGAGTGTACATGTGTGCAGGTGTAGGCTGGCTCCAAGTGAACTTATTGCCTGTATAGAATGTAACTGAGTGAGTCATTTTGTTTGGCGCGCAATGTGTATGTGAATGCTGTGTATTCAATACTTCCCTCCTGGTTGTTTACTGTGTAACAAAAAATGTGTGTCTGTGCAGAATCACTGTGTATGCTGTGCCTGCCTGATGTTTTTAGAGTAATCTATATGGATGTTAAATTTGTGTGAATGCAGAGTATGTGTGCATTGTCACTGGACATTATGGATAAGTGATCTATATGTATGACAATGATAAGTCATGGTAAGTCTGTACTTAAATGGTCACATTAACTAAAAGGGAATTTTGCCTTATAGGAGGAGACTGCTGGGCTGTGCCTCTGGCTGGCTTCTTGTATCTCTAGGGTAGATCTCCTTCCCATATTTCCATGCTCGTGGAGTTTTCCCACTCCTGTTGTATTTTTTATAACAGGAAATAAACGATGAACCAAGTAGGAAGGGTAATGGCTACAGCCGGTGTGCAGTCCTGGGAACTAAAGCACAGAGATCTTAACCCGGCCGGCCATACATGGATTGAAATTCGGCTGGTTTAGCAGGGACTTGCTGAACATTGATCCATTTGTGGCCAGTCTGATTGTACACGAGTCGATCCATCCCAATCCAACACTGGATGTGTTGGGGGTAGGGTGACCATATTTCCAAACTACCATCAGCTTGTGGTGTAACTAATCACAGCACAGTGATGATTGGACACAAGAGGCAGGATTTATGATTTCTCCAATCACAAGCAGGGGGCAGGGACTGTGCACCTCCAGGCATTCCCGGCCAGGATAAGTACTGTCAGTGAGTTAAGCGTTGATGGTATAGCCTTTTTTGGGGGCATAAGAGTGGCTTGGGGGGTGGCTGTGTCAGTTTCATTCCGGGACACTGTATTGTCCTGGAATGAAGTTGCCCGGGACAGACCTGCAGTCCGGGACACGTGGTCACCCTAGTTGGGGGGGAGGGGGGGGGTCAGGGGATTTTCTTTCCTTTCACCTGTGGAGGAAGAAAAGGAAATCAAGTCCTCAGTAGCCTTCTTTATTACCGAAGTCCCTGAGAGATAAAGGAAAGTGGTTTAACACTCCTATATTCACCAACAACTAAAGTATTTTAAGTGATCTTTTAAGCGAACTGTATGCTGATGGGTGAACCTTGTTTCTTCACAGCAAATGTGAAAATTCTCTTTTCTTTTAATTAGCAATTGACAAGTATGTAGGCACACCTCCAATATAAGGTCTCTTAAATCCTGATTTGATGAAGTCCTGTCCTGATCATGCAGATCAGGTTTTATTTCAACAAGTGGTAGCTGTTCCCAACTGGCTTTATTTCTTTTGGAAGTTTTCCCATTACAATGGTTGGCTAGTAAGTAATAGGCAACTCTACAAGCAAATGGTATGTCTGTATTCTCTATTGTAACAAAAGCAGCAAAGTTGAATAATGCTCGGAGCTGTGCCCAATCGATGCTTTTGGTATAGATGCCAAAGGTTGTGTGTCTCCAGGTCCCAGTGACAAAACTCCATTTCTGAGAATGTGTTTGCATAAAGGATGACTGTGAAACATATTTATCTGAATTGTTGCACTTTTTGTAAATCATATATTTATTATTGTTATTTATAACAGGCTAAAATGCAAAGAAAACCTGAGGTTATTACATATTCTGGCAAGTTAATTTATATATTTTTATTGACACATAATGACAAAATTCCCAGCTATTGAAAAGTGGTAAGAATCCGAGCTTGGCCGTATATATACTATATATGTGGCATTACATCTCCATCTAGTGGCATATTTACAAAATGCAGAATTACACAGCGTTAGACTGGCTTAACACCACCTTAGTATTCTCTTGTAGGCCCTAAGCCTTACTGGGCCTCAAAAGTGTTTTTGATATATGTAAAACATAGGCATTTTACATTTCTTCTACTACCTGTGAGTCACAAGTCTCATACATCCATGATGTAGGTTAGTTTATACGTATGCAGTTCTTGGACTAGGTATTTAAAATTAACATGCTGCTTTTGTTTATTTTGCACTTAGTAGTTATATTGTGAATTTATATCTGTAGCAAACATCCATTGTAATATTTATTGTGGAATATTTCATATTGTTTCTAATTCATTAATAAGAAATTACCGTTCCACTAATTTATCAAAAAAGGGGCTGTCATTCTTTTTTGATGTACCGGTTTACGTATTCAGAGTTGTGAATTTAGCTGCTCAACCTGATGTTTCTTTTTTTTAAAGGACACAGGCTGTATTTATAGCTCATCCTGTCTTAGGAAGATGTAATATAATGTATGATATCCTGTCATACAGGCTCCACCTACTGTATTCACATTCATGCTTTGTGATTATTCTTGCAGAATTTTAATTTTAAGCTGCTGTTGCAGACAAGTTACATGTTTCCCATGTGCAGGACCAACTGGTCTGTGAATTTCAAGCAGCAAAAAAGTAACTCTACTAGAGAGAATTGCTGTGTATTACCAGTGCTGCAGAGAGTCTAGTGATTACTCCTTGTAGCTTCTCCACTCGTTACATTTGTTTTCAGTCAAGTAAATATCGTTTTAGGCATGAGAGTTTCAACAAGACACATTTTAGCATAAAGCCCCTTTCACACAGTTCAGGTCCGCCTGTTAGTTTTGTCTGCGGACCTGAACGGCCGCTCCATGCAAGCCTATGGAGCGTTGGATGTCAGTAGAGACAGTCCGCTGACATCCGATCCGCCAAAATCAGACGTATGGCGATACGTCCCCATCCAGATCTCTCCATAGGAGACAGCGGAGCTGCACAAGCCCCTCCCCGCTCAGTGAGCAGAGAGAAACTTGTCATCCGCCGGCTCAGCGAAGATCAACGGAGAGATCTCCCGCTGAGCTGGCAGACTCCGTAGTGACAGAGTCCGCTTCATGTGAAAGAGGCCTACAGGTTATGAATTCTGAAAAAGAATAAAAAAATTATGAAAATTAAAAGAAGTAAAAAAAGAAAATAAGAGGACGCTTTCAGGCTTATTCAATATGGCAGAAATTAGTGTCCAAAGACTAGCAACCTATAATGGGTAACAGAAGTAATCACAAGCTTGACTTCAAATCGAATGCCGGGTACACACGATCAGAAATTCCGACAACAAAACCGTAAAAAAAATTCTGACGCAATTTTGGCTCAAACTTGTCTTGCATACACACGGTCACACCAATGTTGTTGGAAATTCCGAACGTCAAGAACGAGGTGACGAACAACACTAGGACGAGCCGAGAAAAAAAAGTTCAATGATTCCGAGCATGCATAGGATTTTTGTGCGTCGGAATTTCCGACAAGAACTTTTGCTGACGAAAAAATTAAGAACCAGCTCTTAAATTTTTCTTGTCGGAAATCCCAACAGCAAATGTCCGATGGAGCCTACACATGGTCGGAATTTCCGATAAAAAGCTCACATCGAACATTTGTTGTCGGAATTTCCGATGGTGTGTACGCAGCATAACTCTTGTGACCAAGGCAGACTTACAATGGACAAATTAGGCTCTCAAGGGGATACCACTTACCTTTACATTTGCTTCTCCAGAGCCCCCAATATTTTCTACTACTTGTTTGTGAGGATTATGTACACACCCTGCCCTCCTCCCACAATTCATAGGCCATGATCTGAGAAACCTACCAGCAGGTCTGGCCATTGGCACCTGGGGGGTAGTGTATCTGTGTACAGAAGCAACAGAACGTTAACATTTGCACATTCATGTTGGAGTTACTTTGGAGCTGTACTGATGGGCAAATGTAAAGGTAATCGCTGTGTGTTGGCGGCCACCACAACCTTTTTGTAACCATAGGGGAAATGATTTTGCTATTACTCCCAATGATCGTTAATTACCCTTGACTAGTTTTGATGTTTTCAAGGCATTTTTATGACATTTAAAAAAATATAGTATAATTAAAAATAAAAACAAGCCAGTAATTTATTTAATGAAGGTCCACAATCTTGTGTTATCAATTGAGTTGTTTGCCATTGACATGGATGTTTTAGTGTCTTGCATCAGTAAATTGGAATTTGTATGTTTTGCATAAAAATCCTGTGGATTGTTCTTGGCATATGACTTTTTCACACATTTGTATAAATGGTACGCATATCGATGGGAAAGTGTAACTTTCATCGTGACAATATCCTAGGTGCTAAAATAATGGCAGTGCTCGAGGTTTAAGGTAAGGTGTAGTATAAAGTTCAGGCTCAAGCTAATGGAGAGGTTTAGGGGTAATGTTGAGGTTAAATTGTTACTAAATTCAGGACCCTGCATCCTTCATATTTGGTCTCCCACAGTACACAGAACATGTAAATGCATTTTATTTTAGTAAATATAAACTGCTAAATACCTTTCCTCATTGGCAGTATATAGCAGTCTTGTGACTTCTATCAGTGTCCAGCTGAGCACTGGTTTAAGCTTGTGGAAGGAGTTTTAATTCTCCTCTGCCTGTCCTATGAGGCTTCAGGACCCCTGACCCTCTGTCTGGACAGTGCTGATTGGCCCTCTGCTGATCACATGCAACCTCCCAAAAAAAAAAACCTCTCTAGCTATACACACCAAACTGAGCATTTGCAGAGTTTCCTCAAGTCTGTATTATCAGCAGATGGATTGGGGGCTGTGGAAGAAGGGGAGGATCAGACAAGGCAGGATCAAACAGCATTTTTACACAATGCAGAAGATTAACCCCTTAGGTTCCACTGTCAGTATAACAAGCATGCTTTACTGCATATACAGACTGATTTTACTATTGTGGGTTTAGTAACACTTTAAGGATGAGCTTTTGGTGTTAGGTTGAGGGTTATTTGTTAGGTTTAGGGTTTTGATTAAAGTGAACTTCAATGAACTTCTCTTTTTTGCTCTCTTTTGGTATTTTAAAAATACGTTTGAAAGTATTTTGCTATATCAGTTTGATAAGTGCAAAATAATACCCTTTGATCCTGACAGAAATACTGTGAGCTGATAACTACTGGTGCTGTACTCTTAACATTGCTCCCAGGTGTGTGCACTATAACCCCCCCCCCCATGTTATGGATGAGCAAATGGGTGGTGGTCAGTGGTCCTGTACTAGGGTGACAAGATTTCATACAGTACTGTAAATAAGCGTTGTGAAATTAGTACAGAGTTTTTCAATGGTAGGATCACCACAGAAAAACAAACAACAAAAACCTAAAAAAAAAAAATGAAAACAAATGCAGCAACCATATCCAAGGACTGGAATTAGAAAATGTGCAGTACTAAAGCGCAATTTGCATATAAATATAATGGTGCTATAAATTCATCAGATACAAATAAAAAAGACATCCAACATTTCATACAAAATGCAATAGTCCCAAAAAATGTGTGCAAAGTGCATAAAGTTGTAGCAGTGCAGTAAACTTAATCTACTATGAAATTGAAAACAATCCCAAAGTAATTAAATTCAAAAGATGAATAAGGAGTGGTATATTCAATAGTCCTACAGCAAGCAGTCCAGACGTGAGTGGGACTGTCACCTAGGGAAAGAGTGTGGAAATAGCCTGAAAGCCACCTCGTTCTAAAAAATAGGAGGGCTTACCAGATGGTTTTGACCCAGATTAGGTGATCAAAACAGGCTCATATATGTATACATGGAATCCAATGGTCTCCACACTAAGGCAAAATATGTTTCCAGTCCCAGGCCGGTCCCTTATCCAGACCTCTGACTTAGTCCACCGGGTCAGGTATCATCTATAGAACGAAAAGCCAACCATAGTGTAATCCAGCATAAAACATTTATTAAATGTAAAAAATTCCACTTACATGGTCACTGCAATATGCAGACACAAATGTTACTTTTTGCATATGACAATTTCCAAAATGGCCGTGATCGGCCGAGCATACGTGGTTAATATTGTGTCGTATGTCCTAGCTCCGTCCAACGCGGTTTGTCATATGTAACGTCATCGGGGGGCATTCAGTCTACGGACTGGTAAGCTGTAATATATTACATTTTTGTTTTTGGGTTTTGATACACTTTAATAAAGGTCAGGTTAAGGTTACAGTGTTAGATTGAGTCGCTTAGTACTGGTTCTTGATTTGCATAAGATTTGTGTGCAATGCAGTAAAAGCATCAGGGACAAATATCTGTAGCAGACGACAACAATTTGTATTATTTATGGCTTTAAAAATGTATGTGCTGTATGAATTTAGAGCTGGTATTTGTGACCTGAAAACAACCAGACCAGGAGCCGGAAAACAATGTACATCTATGATCCTTGTCATTACAGTGCTGGGCATTTGTGACTATTACGGTAGGCTTATTACTGTCACTTGGCAGTTAATATTGGTGGTACTTCCTAGGAAGTATAAGTCATTAGAAATCAGAAGGGTAGTTGTAAATCGGGCCCTCTGTGTACAGTTGCCTTTCTACAATGAGATAATCATGCCAAGGCAATATTAAATCACAAGCAGAGACAAATGCCGATGTAATGTGTATACAGACATACCATCTTTCCATTGCAACATTTAAAACGTAAGTGGACTTCTCCATGATCATGTGGATGTGTGTTTGCCTAATTTGCCTAAATGATTTATTAGCAAGTGCGAAAGCTGCTGTAGGGCTTATTATGGTTTTACATGAAAATGTTTACTTGGCTGAGGTATATTAAGATATACTGTATGTCGAATATATTGTTCTTCTGTAAATAATGGCTATTTTATACAAAGCAATGTTGGATTTCAAATATAAAATAACTTATTTAAAGGAGCTTTAAAAAACAGAAAAATTTGTAAAAGATTCAGAACTTTATTTAGAATTGGATATATTTGGAGGGGGGGGAGCTAATGCTGAGTATTTCTGCTGAGGGGCAATGAAGCAAACCTTTTTTGAATCATGTCATGAGAGAAATATGGGAGCTACTATTGCTGAGTTTTTTATCCCCAAAAAAACTCATACACACAATCGGATTTTCTGCGAACAAAGCTAAGCGTAGGACTTTTGTCTGAAGGGTGTTGGCCGTGAACTTGTATTGCATGCAAACGGCAAAGAATTGTCGGCCAACAAACACTAAACTACATGTTTTTTCAGCTTTTTAGTGCCACCCTTTGGGCAACTTCTGCTATTGTGTTATGGTGAGCTTTGCTTCTGAGCATACTTGTTTGCACTTTGGAGTTTTGTCCGACGAATCGGAAAATCCGACAGCACACAATTTTTGGCAAACAATTTTAAAGCATGCTATCTAACATTTGTCCGTGGAAAATCCGACAACGATTGTCCGATGGAGCATACAAATGGTCAGATTTTCCGACAACAGCCTGTCATCACACAATTTCCGTCTGATAATCCGATCGTGTGTATGAGGCTTTAAGCTACAAACTCCATGGCTTTCCTCCTTATCCTTCCTTTACTATTGCGTGGGTCATTGACCTAGAACAATTATAAGTGTATTGGGTGCTGAGAAACCTGTTGCATATACAGTATATGTTTGTTCAACATCATTGACTCACTAAGCAAGATAAGTATGACAACCTTAGAAAAAAAATCCTGACAGATTCACTTAAAATGTACTGATTACGTACAACGAAAGTTGCTCTAAGCTACAGAGAATATATTACAGTATTAATGGATCAAGTTTTTTAAGGTTATAAGAATTTATAAAGCCAACTTTAAATGTGAACGTGCACCTTTCAGCTACAATGTGCCCAGGATTAAACAAAGTTAAAGCAATATTAAAGCGGTAATAAAAAAATGTTTTCACAAAATTGTCCTGTGCAAGATAATAGCATAATGTGCCAGTATGCATCGCATACTGGCACATTATGAAAGACTTGCAGTATAACGGAAGCCCTCCCGTGGCGCTCTGTCACCATTGATAGGGCTCTACCCAGTCTTCCTCCCGGCTTTGCGGGCTTCAGCACTTTGACTAGGCCAAGCCGCAATGACGTCACTCCTGCTGCAGGGCTCTCTCAATGGACGGCACGCTCTCCAGTGAGCGTGCAGTGCACATGCGTCCGGTGACGTCATTGACTGCTACTTTAGAAAACTATGTCCTAAACTATGTACGTTTAGGAGATAGTTTCTGTACCTACAGGCTTACCTATAGATACAAGTAAACAACAGGGACTTTACTACCACTTTAAACCCAAAATTAAACATTTATTATATTGCAGCTTACTATTTCTTGATGGCTGCATTCGTTTTCTTAGGCTTTCCTACCTTTTTATGTTCACCTGGTGATCCAGCTAGTAAGTCTGTTGTTTTTCAAAAGAACAAGCTGTAGCAGTTACAGGGATGAGGGAAGCCATTGAAGACTAACAGGAATTCTTACAAAGATCAGCTTTTATTTATGTAAAACCTTTACCACCCCCCCCCCCCCCCAAATAAATGTTGCTGTACAGTAACTGCTTATAATGTATTAGCTGAAGTTTGGCTTCAACATGTTAGTGTATCTAAATCTAATAGTACATCTAATACTCCCCTCCCCCCAGACTAACAAGGCTGCTGTCCAAAAGTCTCTCTGTGCTTCTTCATCTAGAGCAGTGATGGCATACCTTGGCACCCCAAATGTTTGGGAACTAGATTTTCCATGATGCTTAGCGCACTCTGCAGTGAGTATCATGGGAAATGTAGTTCCAAAACATCTGGGGTGCCAAGGTTCGCCATCACTGATCTAGAGTGGGGGCACTCTATTACAGGAGGTGTGGTCTTAGCCAGATCACCAGGTGAAAACAGGTCAAAAATATATTGCATTTTTTGCTTCGGGTTTAATACCGCTTATAATGGTAATAATAAAGGACTCTTACTACTTTGGTCTTATCATCTCACAAAATGCTTATTTCACTGGTAAATATAAGGAGAGATGAAGTACGCTCTTATCTATCTGAGTGCTTTGTATTGTTATATAATAACCGTTCTCTTGATATTCCCATTATCAAGCATAATTTACATTAAAGCATAGGTTCTTCCAGATTTCAATGAACACCTCCGGGCACAAACCTTACTAGGGTTAAAGCAGTTAAACATACATGCTGTGATTAGTAGAGCTGCCACTGTACTTCCTTGCTGCTCAGATGTAAGCGCTGCAGATCTCAGACCCTGGCGCTGCAGTCGTATCTCCACCCTCTCTACTCTGGGCCAATTACAAAAAGCCCAGGCTTTAGTTTTGAATGGCCAGGAGAAGGGGGCATAGACATGACCTCAGCACTGGGGTCCATTAAACCAGCAGTGCTTACTACCAATTGGCCTGGAAGTGCAGTGGGAGCAGGACTAATCCTGGCTGGCATGTAACTGAACATATTTGCAAGATGTAGGAAAGAGCCTGCATCACAAGGGATTGCTTTTGGGGAATAGGATGGTTTTATTGCTTTAGTCCTGTTAAGATTATTGTGCCTAGGGCTCAGCTTTAAAGTGGGACTAAACCACATTGCTGGCAGGTAGGCTGTGAATTCAGAAGAGATTTGGGTTGTCTGTACTGCAATAAAGCTCTTATTCTGCCCGCGAGCATGTGGACTGAGCTGCATATGTGCAGCTCACTGTACATTCTCAGCATGCCTTTGGATGAATTAACTCCCATGTGTGTGCTTGGGATTTACATCCTCCCAAGCTGGCCAATTAAGACGACTGAGGAAGGCAAACTAGGAAGTAGACTGGTCAAACATGTCAGTTGTGCCAATAAAACTACAAGGTGCTGGAGAAGTCCCTTTGCTTTACATACCTGTACATAATGGCTAAAGCCCCTTTCACACGGTTGGACCGTTCAGGTCCGCCTGTTAGTTTTGACAGCGGACCTGAATGGTCGCTCAATGCATGCCTATGGAGCATCGGATGTCAGCGGAGACATGTCCGCTGACATCCGATCCGCCAAAATCAGACGGATGGCGATACGTCCCCATCCGTCTGTGACGGATCGGATCGGGTGAGATCTAATGAAAACAGACATGCTGTCCATTTTTATCAGATCTCTCCATAGGAATTAGTGGCGCTGCACAAGGGACTTGTCATCCACCGGTAGCAACTGAGTCCGCCTGATGTGGAAGAGGCCTAAAGCATACTCACCATGATGTGGATTTAATTCTCCTTTAAGCTATACTCCAGGTAGATATAAAATTACAATTTAATGTAGTTGTGCAAAATGTTATTAAAGAACAACTTTAGGTTTAGTTCAAGCTGTCCTTTAAATGTTCCTCCCACCCTGAGTGGCAGCCAACTAACAAAATACTTGCCTTCAGCCCTGCTCCCAAGTTCACTGGATGACCCTGCCAGACACCAAGCAGGCTTTGGAAAATGAAGTTTCGGCCAAGGCATTAGGAACTGTTACAAGTACCAACTTGCATATATAACTCGGCAGTATCAGGTGATCCCCTGCACAGCAGCACTCATGCTAGAAGATGGGGTGTCAGCAGTAGGAGCCAATCTGGCTCTGCGTCATGCACATGTGCTGGCAAGAAATAAGCTGACATCATAGAGCAGAACAGTGCTGGTATAAAGTCATCCAGTGCCCAGGGCAAAGGTGCTAAACTGCACCCCCTTACCTGTTCAGGATGTGCAAGCTTAGGGGATCCTACACCCAGCAGTCAATCGCTGCTGTCACTACTACTGTCAGCCTTGCAACAGAAGGAAGGAGCCTCCATCATTGCGCCCAGGGCAACCGTTCCACCCACCCACCCCTTGTCCTGGCCCTGGAGCAGTGTGCTGAGTCTATGACTTATCTATGTTTTTCTGCTTCTTTATTGTCCAATCAGCCACCTGCAAGTGGGGAGATGACATTACTATTATTTACCTATAAAAGAAGAAATGGTATCACCATGTGTTTGACTCACAGAAGTGGCTGGACAAAGTGACAGATCCTTTTGCAGATAAGGTCAAATATGTATATTTTTAGTGTGCATTTAGCCAATGCGTCGAATTCAGCCTGAAATTCCTAAATGGTTGATTGGCTTGGCTTTTATGAGTTTGCACACCATCTTTCCTCTAATAGCGCCTAAATGAAGTGTATTTTTGTTCATACTTTGATGTCTTTTCACTTTAAATAGGTAACATTACAGTAAAATGTCCCAGAAAATATAATGCCGCATACACACGATTGGAAATTTCCGACAAGAAAACCGTGGATTTTTTCTGACGGAATGTTGGCTCAAACTTGTGTTGTATACACACGGTCATACAAATCTTGTCGGAAATTCTGACTGCCAAGAAAGCAGTGACGTACAAGACGTACGACGAGCCGAGATCAATGAAGTTTAATAGGCAGTTTGGCTCTTCTGCTTGATTCTGAGCATGCATGTTTTTTTTTGCACGTCGGAATTGCATACAGACGAGCGGATTTTCCGATAGGAACTTTTTCAGTCTGAAAAATAGAGAACCTGCTCTCAATCTTTTGTTGGCGGAAATTCCGACAGCAAAAGTCCGACGGAGCATACACATGACAGAATTTCCGACCAAAAGCTCACATCAGACTTTTCTTGATGGAATTTCCGATCGTGTGTACGCGACATAAATATGTAAAATAAATTTAGGAGTAGCTTGTGACAGTCCAGCCAAGCACAAAATGTTATTGAATTGACAAGTGAACTAGTTAAATAAGTATATGCTACGTATTAAATTTAGATTCAGATTCGGACTGTATTGATGATAGTAATTAACTTGATATGCTATAAAAAAAAATATGTAGCTCTCTAAGGGAGTGTGTGATAATGATCATTTCATATTTGTGATTTCTTGCTAATCTAAAATTTCTTAGCTTTAGTCATGACTGTGCTTTTCCTTTTGAAGAAGAACTACAGGTAAATATATAAAAACACCTTGTGACTCTTCAAATGTAACAAAGTTTTTTTCTATTGAGCTTCAGTATTGGCTGAAACTGTCTTTTTAATGAGTTGCGTCATGCCTGCTGAATGATGAAATCACACTTGCAGTTGGGTTTGTCTGCCGTATAAGATGAGGAGGGCAGGGTACTTGTCTGAGCTTACAAAAGCATAGCGCTGAGATTGGGTATTACCAATTGTAGTCCAAAGAGCAAGCAGAGATAGAACAAAGGGTCTTCAGAATTGTGGGCTCTCCTTTCCTTTCTATCAGTCATTTAGCATTGCAGGAGTAGGTAGAACACAACAGTTGCATGAGCACTACTTATAATGGTATAAGTCTGTCACATTCAGCTGGACTTGTTCTAAAATGTTGAAGATGTTTCACCATTCATTCAAGTGGCCTAATCTGTCAGACACACCCCAGTAGTAAAAGTTACACTACTGATATATAGTTGCCTTAATCCAACCACCATGCTGTCTTGAAATGTGTTAAGACAGATTTTGATTGTCTAAGAACACTTGCAAATCCTCTTCAGCAATACAGAACAAGTCTAGTTGGATGTATGTGAATAACTACTGCTAGCGATCCCATGACCTGGATAAATAAGAACTGACACTACTTTACAATCTTTTGGCAAGTTAAACCATTCCTAAATATGTGTTTGTGCACCAATTCCTTATGAAACATTCTAGACATGACCAACTCCACTCCATTCCCGGGCAGTTTGCATGTCTCTAAACATCTTTATAAATTTTGTGACAGTTTGCCCGGAGATCTGATTAGTTGATTTTGGCAATAATGCTTTATTCGTTGCCTTGGTTTTTAACCCCACTCTTCAACTATTTTACCTGATCTGTATATCTACAGTCTGCCTGATAAACACCACCCTTATTATAAATTGTACCATTTTTCTAAACTGGTTCCTATAATAGTTTTTAATACTATGGGTAAATGTGTAAACGTTTCAGCAGTTTAACAAAACATTTTTAAAATGAAGGTGGTATAAACACAATTAACCTCCTGTTCAGAAAGCCCAACTACTACTACTACAACTACTGCTGCTACTACTAGTGTAATTTTGCTGCCCCCATTGGCCCAAGATGGCAGATAGCTCAGAGGGTTGACAGCATACTTATACCAATGTCCAATATCTTGGTTTCTTGTGGATCATAATAGAATGACAACTATGTGAAAAATGTTCTACAACTGTACATTTCGTGATAATATGGATGGATTTTTTAAGTGATAATTTCCACTATTTATACTTTTATTTTTACATGTTTGTGCCGACCAAGCTGTCCAAGCAAGTTAAGCCCTGTACACACGATCGGTCCATCCGATGAGAACGGTCTGATGGACCGTTTTGATTGGTTAACTGATGAAGCTGATTGATGGTCAGTCGTGCCTACACACCATCGGTAAAAAAAACGACCATGTCAGAACGCGGTGACATAAAACACAACGACGTGCAGAAAAAATGAAAATCCAGAGGTGCGCCAGTATTCTTGTTTCTCAAGCTCACACTCCACCTTGTCCAGAATAGATATGGCCCTGGGGAACGGGGCAAGTGTACAGTTAGTGGGTGAAATTGCCTATTACCCAAGAGGTGTCTCGGACCACTCTCCACTGGTACTGACATTGAGCATAGGAGGGGAATGTCCCATAAACAATTGGAAAATAAGCCCATTCTGGTTGGAACTTATGGGAAAGCCTGAGGAGGTGGTTATAAAATTAAGGGAGTTTTTGGACTTTAATTCAGGGACAGCGCCAGCAGGAGTGGTCTGGGACACCTTGAAGGCCTTCCTTAGGGGGGTTATTGATCCAACGGGTGGCCAAGATCAAGAAAAACTCTAGGGATTGGGAGGAGAAAATTAGGAAAGAAGTTTTGGAGGCAGAAAAACATTTTGTAGAGGACCCTTCTTTGATTAAACAAAAAAGATGGCTCGAGAAACAACAAGAGTATAAGATGGCAATTAATAGAAAAGTGGAGAATAAACGCCTATTCCAGAGCCAAAGTTCATTTGCGGAAGGTGAGAGTGTGGGTCACACACTGGCACTTTTGGCTAGAACGAACTCAACCCCCTCTAATATACTTGCAATAAGGACAGCGGGAGGGGAGATATCCTCGCAAACACCTGTAATCCTGGACACATTTGAGGCATATTATCAGGAGTTATATAAATCAAAAAGAAGGGATGAAATGCCACAAATGAATGAATTCCTAAGGAAAATAGAAACACCAGTTCTGTCAGATGAGGATAGAAGGACCATGGAAGCTCCCATAACCTTAGAGGAACTACAACAGGCACTGGGAGGGATGTCCAATCAGAAATCCCCAGGACCAGACGGTCTACCAGCAGAAATTTACAAACAGTATAGCGAGGTGCTGCTCCCAGAATTGCTTAAAGGGGTGTTCCACCCAAAAAAACTACCCTTTCTTAATCCACTCCTCACCCCCATACATGCCACATTTGGCATGTAATTTTTTTGGGGGGGGAGTGGGGGCTTCAGTAGGAGTGGGACTTCCTGTCCCACTTCCTGCTTCCGCCGAGGGGCTGGTTAGGCGATTAAGCTTAATCGCCTACACCAGCCCCCTCCCTGTAGGCGATCACATGGGACACTGACAGGTCCCATGCGATCGCCTCTCCAATCAGCGGCGAGCCGCGCCGCGCACGCATGCGCAGTACGGCTCGCGCATGCGCAGTGGGTGCCCGGCCGTGAAGCCGAAGGCTGTCACGGCTGGGTGCCCACAGACAGGATGGAGACGCCGGCCGGGGAGGGGGGCAGAGGAGCGGAGCCCCGGTCGGCGCGTCGCTGGAACGCAGGAGCAGGTAAGTGAGTGTTTATTAAAAGCCAGCAGCTACACTTTTTGTAGCTGCTGACTTTTAATAAACACCATTTTTGGCTGGAACACCCCTTTAAAGCATTAAACTGGGCACTAGAAGGAGGGGGGCTACCTGCCTCAATGTCAGAAGCCATCATTATAGTATTGCAAAAGGAAAAGAAAGATCCATTGGATACAGCATCGTATAGACCAATATCCTTGCTGTGTTCTGATGTAAAATTACTGGCAAGTGTGCTGGCAGCCAGGATAAATAAATGCATCCAGAAACTCATACATTCCGACCAGTCCGGTTTCATACCGAATAGATCAACTAGCATTAATATTAGAAGATTGTACCTGAACTTACAAATGCCAACAACGAACGGGGGAGACAAAGCCATGTTGTCCTTGGACGCCGCCAAGGCGTTTGATAGCCTTGAGTGGGACTACCTTTGGCAGGTCCTGGAAAGATTTGGATTTGGCTCCACCTTCACTGCCTGGATAAAAACACTTTATAGCTCTCCAAGTGCAAAAATAAAAATTAACAATTTATGTTCGCGGTCGTTTAAGCTAGAAAGGGGGACGAGACAGGGATGTCCCCTGTCTCCTCTCCTTTTTGCTCTAGCAATAGAGCCGCTGGCCATTGCGATTAGAGGCAACCAGGATATACAGGGTTTCCAGAGAGGGGCAGGAGAGGAAAAAACAGCACTGTATGCAGATGATATCCTTCTCTTCCTGGGAGACTCTACAAAGTCCTTAAATATGGCTCTAGAGACAGTGGAGGCATTTGGTCGACTCTCGGGCCTAGTGATCAACTGGGAAAAATCTGTACTCTTACCGGTGGACCCAGCAGGCAACATGACATGTGCAGAAATTCCCCAGTTGAAAATAGTGCAAAAAATGGAATATCTGGGTATAGTTGTAACTTGTGACCCAGAACAGTACATTAGTAATAATCTAGAGCCATTGTTAGCCAAATTCAAAAGAAAAGCGGACATTTGGGGTAGGCTTCCTTTATCGGTAGCTGGACGTAGTAACCTCATAAAAATGATTTGGATGCCACAATTGCTATACGTATTTCATAACTCACCGGTATGGATAGGAAAGGCATGGTTCCAAAAATCAGAGACCCTTTTTAGAGAACTGATCTGGAAGAAGGGGAAAGCCAGGATTAGTCTCCAGACACTACAATTGCCAACAAATATGGGAGGCCTGGCAGTTCCACACCCCCGCAGCTATTTTTTAGCAGCCCAATTACAGCATCTGGGTGGGTGCGGCACCGAAGGAGGAGGGAGTGCCAGTGGGAAAATTATGTTAATGGGGTCCCCGCATGGGTCCATAATAGAAACCTTGGAGGCTGACTCTTTCCCAGTTATGAACTCAACACTGAGTCTAGTCAAGAGAACTTGGCAGGCAGGCAAGTCAGCCCTGGGGTACAAGGGGTTAACAGAATACTCCCCACTCTGGGACAATAAAAACTTGCAGTAGATTGTAAACATGGGGAAGTTGCAAGAATGGGAAAAGCTAGGTATAACCAGACTGGAACAACTATTCACAGATGATATATTAAAGCCTTTTGCAGTACTTAGGGAAGAATATGCCATACCAAACTCCCTGTTTTACACCTACCTACAGATTAGGCACGCCTTACAGGCTCAATTCAGGACGGTCCCGGTAAGAAGGCAAAAAATTCCCCATCTCCAACGACTAATCGAGTCTGAGATATCCAGGGGAACTATCTCGGACTTGTATGCAAAGTTGAGGGATGGGTGTATAGGGTCTACAGGGGGAGAAAGACTGGAAAAAACTAAACAAAGGTGGGAGGAAGATATAGGCCAAATAACAACTGAGCAATGGGAACAGATACTCGCGGCCGGGAAATTAGTGTCACTCGCCCCATCACAGAGAGTCTCACACCTGTTTTTATTTCATAGAGTTTACTATACGCCAAAGAGGTTATATAACTTTGGCAGGAAAGCAGATGATAAATGCCCCATATGCCAAAATACAGGAGATCTTGTACACATGTTGTGGAAATGCCCGAAATTACACAGATACTGGGTTAAAGTACTAGAGATCATAAATACCACCTTAGGGATTAACCTGGTACTGGAGGCCAGGGTCTGCTTACTGGGGTGTATAGAGGAGAGGTTTGAGCAAAGAGGCAGAAAGGTAGCAGCTATAAGGTGCCTGTTCCAGGCTAGGAAACTAATAGCACAAAAGTGGCAGGCAGAGAAACCCCCCACAGTAACAGAATGGGTAAACGTGATAAATACCACAGTATGGAAGGAGAAAGTAACCCTAACTAGACAAGGCAACTTTAATAAATTTAAAATGCTGTGGGAGCCATGGCTGAGTAGAATGAGTTGCCCACCCTAAGTAGAGGAGAGAAACCTAGCCAGGTGGACGGGGAGAGGTATGAGTGCAAGAGAGAGGTAACAGTCAGAGAGATAGGAATACCCCAGAGATAACATGGTGCTAGCCAGGTAAAAAAGGTATTAAGGGAGAGGTAAGGAGAAAAAAAAGGAAAAGTGGAAATTATAGTAAAGTGTGTGCACATTAGTATAAGTAAGAAGGGTGGGGGGGGGGATATGGGAAAAAGGCGAACAATAAAGGTTGCAAGGAATGGGTTTTGGTATATAATAATGTATGGTGTATATAAATTGTATTATGCTTTTTGAGTGCAGAAAATCAATAAAGAATACTTGTTGAATTTAAAAAAAGAAAAAATGAAGTTCAATGCTTCCAAGAATGCGTCGACTTGATTCTGAGCATGCGTCGATTTTTAACCGATGGTCGTGCCTACAAACGTAGTTTTTTTGCTATCGGTTAGGTATCCATCGGTTAAATTTAAAACAAGTTTGCTTTTTTTTTAACCGATGGATAAATAACCAATGGCGCCCACACATGATCGGTTTGGACTGATGAAAACGGTCCATCAGACCGTTCTCATCGGTTTAACCGATCGTGTGTACGCTGCCTAACAGTAAAAGGGTTTATGAAACAACTATAAAGTTGCCAAGGCTGCTTGCAATGGTTAATTTTTATTCACATGGGTTGTATCGTTTTTTATTTTATTAATTTTTTAATACCTTTTGCTATAACATCTTGACAGTGCCGGCCCAAGACATTGTGCCGCCTGGGACCAAGAATTAAATGCTGCCCCCCCCCCAAAAAAAATCACGCCAACCAAAAGGCCCCTACATTCATTATTTTATATGATAACTGAAGGGGACCCGTCATGGCTCTATACATGTATAAAGGAAAGTCCCTCTCAGGCTCTCATGTCTCATACAACTTGTGATGTGTGTTTGTACTTACAGTTTTGTTTCACACTCCACCACCAGATGCGGGTTGTCACCTGCCACACGTTGCGGATTGTCACATGTTGCGGATTGTCACTTGCCACATGTTGCGGGTGGTCACTTATGTCACCTGCCACATGTTGCGGGTTGTCATTTGCCACGTCACCTGGCACACGCTGCGGAAAGCCACTTGCCACGTCACCTGCCACACGCTGGGGATTGCCACTTGCCACATGCTGCGTTTTGCCACTTGCCACAACGTCATCTGCCACACGTTGCGGATTGCCACCTGCCACATGTTATGGATTGCCACCTGTCACAAGTTGCGGATTGCCATCTGTCACACGTTGCAGATTGCCACCTGCCACAAGTTACGGATTGCCATCTGCCACACGTTGCGGATTGCCACCTGCCACACGTTGTGGATTGCCACCTGCCACACGTTGTGGATTGCCACCTGCCACATGCAGCCTGCAGCGCAAAGTGAGGGCAGAACTGTCGTGATGCAGGGCGGGCAGTGAGAGATGACATCATCTCTCTGCTCCCCTGCCTCTCACTCGCTGATTGACACCCCCCAGTGCACTCTTTGTTCGCTCCTGTCACCAGTGCCACTAACAGCGAGCAGCGGCACCAGGCTCCTCACAGGCAGCGGTGCCGCTCACTCGCTGACTGCTCCCCCCTAGACCCCCCCCGCTAGTGTCCACTCAGGCAGCCCGGCAGTGTCCTCTCCGCCCGTTTCTGTCACCACCAATAGCGAGGAGCGGCGCCGGGCTCCTCACAGGCAGCAGCGCCACTCTCTCGCTGACTGCTCCCCCACCATTCTTAATGTCCTCTCTGCCCGCACCTGTCACCAATAACAGCGAGCAGAGGCGCCGGGCTCCTCACAGGCAGCAGCGCCGCTCACTCGCTAACTGCTCCCCCCCTAGTGTCCACTCAGGCAGCCCGGCACCACGCTCCTCACAGCCCACGGAACGGGCTGGCGGGCGTCAGTATGCCGCCTCCCTAAAAGTGCCGCCTGGTACCCATGGTACCACCCGGTCCCATCATAGGGCCGGCCCTGCATCTTGAGCACCCCTGTCAGTGTTATCGGTTTTTAAAACCCCTGTTACTGTTGTTGGACAACTTGGTCTGCAGGTAAATTTGCAAAAAAATATAAAACCAAGAAATTTGAAATAAAGAAAAATAATTCAAACCTTAAATCCTATAATTACTTGTGCTTACCATATACAGTTCTCCAAATACCCCTTTTTTCTGTTGGTGATTCCTTAACTTCTCTTTTACATAGGGTAACATTTGTACATTCCTATTTTTTATGTTTAGCTTTTAATTTGAGGAACCATTCAATCACTAAGGCATTTTTCATACTGATGCAGTGTGGGTTTTTGCGGGTTAGTTGCGCTTTTCCCCTTTTCCAAAAGCGCACCAAAACTGCAGAATATAATAGAACTCTATGGCACCAAACCCACAGGTACACGAAGCAACACCTATGGTGCGGTCAAACCACACTGTATCAGTGTAAAATGGACCATAATAGAACCAATTAACACATTAAGCTACTTACCTTCTACAGGTTAAGCACCTAATATGCAAACTTAATACATGAAATCCCACAACCTTTCTGAACCAGTCCACTCCCCTACATCATGCTAGAAATGGTATAGAAAAAGTGGTACCTACCCTATATTTAAATTGTACTGTTATGCCTCGTACACACGACCGTTGACAGCTTTTGGCCAGGAATCCCGGCCGTGTGTATGCTCCATAGCAGCTTACCCAACAGGAAAACCGCCGGGAAAAATTAGAACATGTTTTCTATTTTTCCCGGCGGTTTTTAAGCCTGCAGTGGAGCGTACACATGGCCGGGTTTCCCGACCAAAGCTCTCATGACAGTTTTCCTGCCAGGAAAACCAGCCATGTGTAGAGGGAGAAAAGCTACCGAGCAGGTACTCTGTTTCCCAGATGGTCTTTTTACTGCCGGGAAAACCGATCGTGTGTGCAAGGCATTAGAGCTAAAGAGAAAAATGTAAAATATTCAGAACTGAAATTAAAATGTGTGCTACAGATGGCATAAATAGATCTCCACTGTTTTTCTAAATCTGAGCTGTCAGGTTTTTTTTCATTCAACAATACAAGGCGGCTTTAATACAGCTACAATCACCTCAAGCTAAGATACAAGAAGTGTTTTAAAGCTCAACTTCTGATTGGGCACCCTTCAGTTCTTCCTTTTCAACTTTCTAAAGGTATGCTAACAGACTTGGAACAATATGTACAGATTATCACACAGGGTATCACTAAGGAGTGATACCCTGTGTGATAATCTGTACACATTGATCCATGTGAGTGTGACCGGCTCTCAATGAAGCTGGTTCACACAGGTCAAGGGAGGCCACGGTCCGCATTCCAAAATGGTTGTGTGTGTTTGGGTTCGGTTCAGGTGTAAATTCAGGAAAAAATTCGGACTTGATTCACACCTGAACCGGTGTGCAGGAACATGCAGTCAGACATATGTGAACCCAGCCTTACTTTCCAAAAAAAGAAAAAATCTTTCATAGCATGACTCCTGACAGGTGACCGTTCTGAACTCCACTGTCTTTAAGAAGTACAGCTTCTAGCAAGGTCTTTAGTGTTACATACTTCTGGGGGAGTCGAATGCCAAAACAATTGCTCCTCCTGCTGGCCCCCAAATCAATACTGAGCCCTGTACTGTCATAGTGGCCAGTGGGAAATACCACAGTATGTGGTGGGATTTTCAATGCTGAAGACCTTGCTGGACGCTGTACTGCTTAAGACCGCAGAGTTTAAGACCACAGAGTTTGATCTTGACAGATCTTAGCAGTAAATATTTTTTAATTTTAAATGGTTATTTGATGCTGTTACACACACTTAGGAGGCAGTGGCATAAAGTCAGGCAATTGGCAAAGGAGAAACTGCTTGTCTTCAAATGGACTCCCACCTCTAACTTATAGGATAAACAAAGCTGAATAAGGGGCAAAATAAATAATTTAGAGGTAAACCGATTTAAGACTAAATATTCTGATTCTTGCATAAGCCTAACTGGTTGGTCAAAGGCCTGAGCTAATCTTCATGAGTATGGCCACCAACAGAGTACATCACACATCTCTGGTCAACTGATCCTAAGTGATATAGTCATAGTCAGTGTTAGTTAATTTTTGCCAATTGCTTTGTTTTCCAAGATAAGTCAACCTTTATAGGTAATAGCATGCACACTCCAGCTTTCAAGAAGTGTGTACAGCGGAACCTTGGATTACGAGCATAATCCGTTTCAGCAGAATGCTTGTAATCCAAATCACTTGCATATCAAAGCGAGTTTCCCCACAAAAGTCAATGGAAATGAGGGTAATGCGTTCCACATTGACTTTGATGGCATGCAATACTGCATGTGGCCAGAGGTGGGGGGGCGTCAGAAAGACCCAGAGAAACGTGGAAATACTTGAAGACCGTTTGGATGCAGTCGGAAACCCTTCGGAAAGGCTTGGAAACGCTCGGGAACGGAGTGTTTCCGAGTATCTCTGAACGTCTTCGAGTGTCACCGGCGCCCCCGCACCCCTGACCAAATGCGGTACTGCACACCGCAGAGGCTTTCATCCTGCTCGTTTTACGAGACAACACTCACAAACCGAGTCAGGATTTTGAAAAAAAAGCTTGTATTGCGAAACGTTTGTTAACCGCGTTGCATATAATCCGAGCTTCCAATGTACTCATGTTGAAATCTGTAATGAGGAACAAAATGTGTCACTATCTAATGTGTAGGCGCAACTTTAGCAACAGTATTCGGTAGAATCATATGGCAAACAATGGATAGTGTTAATGGTCAGTAAACAAGATTAGTGACAAACAAATGCATTCAGAATTGAATAATCATATGCCATCCAATTGTTATAGCTGCCAAGTTTAACGGTCATCAAAAATGTAATTTTATGTTTCTAAGGATTATTAATTTATGTATAGTATGAACATATAGCTATATTTATTTTTATGCTTACCTGCACTTTTATTTTCAGCGCTTAGATTGCCCTGCTCCTAATATTGATGGCAACTGGCATTGGACTAATGTAAATTTAATGAGGGAATATTGCACTGTAAGGTTTCCTACCTGTCATATATGGCTGCCACATTCTTCTTGCACCAGTCTGCATACATCCCTGGAAGAGGAAACCTAACAGACCCTAAAGCGGAGCTCCACCCAGGAAAACAACATTTTCCCATGTTGTTTAAAAAAATGAAATAAAAAAAACCTGAAAAAAAAAAAAAATACTCACCCGAAATACCTGTTGCTATGCGGAAGTCCGTAATCTGCCTCTTCCACTCCGCGGTGCCTTTTCTTCTTGTCCTTCTCCTTGTGAATGGGGCGCGCTGCTTTCTGGGAACTGTGTGTGTTCTCAGAGAGCAGCGCGCCCATTCACAAGCCAGCGTGAGACTCACGCAGGCGCAGTAGGAAATGGGCAGTGAAGCCGTACGGCTTCACTGCCTGTTTCCCATAGTGTGAATGGCGGCGCGGGACCCAGAGCGATCGTGGGACCGGCATCGGGGGGCCCATCAGCGCGGGCAAGTAGGACAAGGTAAGTGTCCTTATTTAAAGTCAGCAGCTACACTGTTAGTAGCTGCTGACTTTAAAAAAAAAAATCGCGGCTGGAGCTCCGCTTTAATATACATACAGTACAAGTATTTATAATAATATAACTATTTATTGCTGCTCACAAATAAAGATAATACAATGTCTGGACTTAATAGATCTGCTGTTATAGGATACAACCTTACATATTTAAATTGTGCTTTCTACTACATCCACTAAAATCATTATAGCAACTTCTCTAAAATAATATTTTTATTAAAATAAAGTAATACTAAACTAATTGAAATACAGCTGTCACGTTACCCAGATCTTTCCCAGAATGTCTGCAGGGAAACATAAGCAGGAGGAGCTTCTAGTCCTCTGCTGCTGGTCACATGTTCAAAAAACAGCCTGTGTAATACAGAGTAAAAATCTTAATCTATTTTAGATGGTCATACAAATATATATATTTGAAATAAAAGCTTTTATTACTTTTGGCAATAACATGGTGCGAGCGGAATCCTACCAGTCACACCCCTTCAGCCTGTGTCTTAGAATAAAAGAAAGGTGAAGCCTTCATCAATCTACATGTAATTAATTTATTTGGTTGTACTGGATGATCTTGTGTCTATTTTATTTTTTAACCAGACTATGTAATAGCCCACCCCCACTGTGTTTAGCTGGTTAGTGGGCATGGAGGAGGAGAGAGAAAGTGGGCTGTCATTTACCACTGTGTATATGTCCACATGTGTTACTCTTTAGTCACATGGGTTGCTCAGATGTGATGGAGAGGAGAAATGCTCAGCACAGAAACTCACTGAAAACTGAGCATGTGCAGAATTGCCACTGCAGATGCAAAATCCCTAACTTAATCAGGGACATGAACAAAAGGTAAAGATAGAGAGCAGCAGGATCAACCAGTTTTTTTGCAGAATACAGAAAACAAACCCCATAGTGACTAAGTGAGTATGGACAGCATGTAATACAGTATTAACTGATAGTTTTATTATGATGTGGTTTAGTGACAACACAATGAAGTTCTTGAAATTTGGTATTGTCATTCGGGGATTTTTTTTGGGGGGGGGGGGGTGAAGGAACCTTGGAGACTGTCAGAGCTCAATAGCCAATAGTGTTTTATAATTAAAAAAAGTATTCATGTGAATAGAGAGCGGTCTAGGGGCATTAGATAATGGTTGGAATGGCTGGCACAATCCAACTAACAACAAAAAAACTTTGTATTTTATGGTTGACTGAGCAGGCATGTTAATTCTTGTAGGGTAGGTGAAGGCAGTTACCTGCGGTACCAGAGAAAAACAAAAGCAGGCAGATGAATTGGCAGGATTGGGCAATGACCATTTCATGTACACTGTGTGCTCAATTATTAGCCAAGTTTTATTTTTGAGGATTCATTTCATTATTGAACAACTACAATGCTCTGTCAATCCAAAATGTTAATAAACCTCAAACCTGAACATTTAAGAAAGGAAAACAATTAAGGTTTTGGCTTACTTAGGAGAATATCTATGTGTGTACAATTATTGGGCAGCTATTAGTGTTCAGAATTATTATGCAACAAAATGAAACTATTACACATTTCTGACATAAAAATAAATATAAAAACATGACCAGCCTACGGCCACACAACCCGGAATGCGCCCGCTCTCGTCTGATCTCGGAAGCTAAGCAGGGTCGGGCCTGGTTAGTACTTGGATGGGAGACCGCCTGGGAATACCAGGTGCTGTAGGCTTTTTTTTTTTTTAAAACATGACCAATATAGCCACCCTTCTTTTCAATACCAGTCTTAAGTCTTTCTCTCATGGAGTCAGTTTCTTGATTTGTTGACGATCATTTTTTTGTGCAGCAGCAACCACAGCCTCCCAGACACTGTTCAGAGAGTTGTGCTGTTTTCCTTCACCATAAATCTCCCTTTTAAGAATGACCCACAAGTTCTCAATAGGGTTTATGTCAGGTGTGGGAGGGGGCCATGTCATTATTCTTTCACCTTTAGGGCCTTTACTGGCTAGCCACGCAGTGGGGTACTTCACTTGCGATAAATGCAATGAAGCATTGTTCTGCATAAATATCATGGTCTTCTTGAAAGATGCAGACTTTTTCCTGTACCACTGCTGGCAGTAGGTTTGGGAATTAATTTTGAGTCCATCTTCAACTGAAAAAGGTCAAACTAGCTCATCTTTAATAATACCAGCCCATACCAGTACTCCACCTCTGAGTCAAAGTGGAGCTCTGTGCCCATTACTGATCCAGCCCACAGGCCCATCCATCTGGTCTGTCAAGAGTCACTCTCATCGCATCAGTCCATAAAACATTTAAAAAAAATCTGTCTTCAGATATTTCTTGGCCCAGTCTTGACGTTTTAACTTTGTGTCTTGTTCAGTGGTGGTCAGGTTTCAGCCTTCCTTACCTTGGCAATGTCTCTAAGCACCAAACACCTTGTACTTCTGGGCACTTCAGGTAGGTTGCAGTTCTGGAATTTACAGCACTGGAGGATAATAGGTTCCTGGTAGCTTCATGTTTGATTCTTCTTAAATCTTTAGCAGTTCATTTGCGTCTTTTTTTTTTTTCTCACAACACATTTCTTGAGGCCCTGTTGACTATTTGCATCAAAACATTTGATGGTTCTGTGATCATGACCCAATATCTTAGCAATTTCAAGAGTGCTGCATCCCTCTGAAAAACCTTTTACAATTTTTGACTTTTCAGAGTCGGTTATATCTCTCTTTTGGGCCATTTTGCCTTTGGAAAAGGAGCTGCCTAATAATTATGGACACCTTGATATAGAATATTGATCTCCTTAGGCCACACCCTGCCTCATTACACAAATACACATCACCCGATGCTTAAATCCAATAAGCATTCAAGTTTTCTCAGCTTGGAGTTGGACAACATGTATAAAAATTATGATTTGGTCAAAATACTCACTTGCCTAATAATTGTGCACACAGTGTATGAATGCTTTTGAGAACAACAGCCCACCAGCATAATGTTTAACAAAAAACAGAAGAATAGACAACAGCCTTGATACCTGGACATATGAAGGATTCTAATAGCTACAGCTTTTTTTAACCTGATAATCAGCAGTAAAAAATGTTTTTAGGGCCTGTGACATGTGATATCGGTGTAACATTTCCATAGATGTTCTGGGCCAGATTCTCAGATATTTGCCTTGGCGTAGCGTAAGCCTTTTACACTACGCCGCCGCCGCAACGTAACAGAGCAAGTGCCGTATTCTCCATGCACTTGCTCCGTAGTTTGCGTTGGCGTAGCGAAAATGGCCCAGCGTAAGGCCGCGTAATTCAAAGGGGGCGGCTTGTATTTAAATTAAGCGCGCCCCTGCGTCGATCGAACTGCGTATGCGCCGGCCGGGGAAAAAGCCCAGTGCGCATGCTCCAGCTCACGTCGGAAAGCGTCGTTGAAACCGACGTCAAAACAACGTGATCGTCACTACGCAATGCCCTATTCGCGAACGAGTTAGTAAAACGACGTAAGCGACGTAAAAAGCCGACGCTGACCCGACGCCATACTTAGCATGGCATTCGACGGTACTGCGTAAGGTTACCCCTCATATTAGCAGGGGTTACCTTACGCGTTCGTAATCGACGTACGCGACGACGGGGCGGCGTAAAAGCGATCGGGAATCGGCGTAGTAGCCTCATTTGTATAGGCAAATGAGAAAACAACGTAAAGGCCACCTAGTGGTCGGAGTTGTCATTACAACTACGAATCCGCAAGTGTAATGGTATTACACTTGTCTGATCTTCAGGCGTATCTATGCCAAAGTGATTCAAGGAATCACTCGCATAGATACCCGGCCAAAAAAAACAGCGATACGACGGGGTATCTGAGATACTCCATCGTAGCGCCTCTGAGAATCTGGCCCTCTGTGTTTTAGGTATAAAATGCCGCCATATAAACAGACTCTTGGAACCTCTTAGTACCAGTTGTTGCTTCATAAGTAACATGGTATGTAGTTTTCCCTCGTGTGCCTCTTATTAACCCTCCACCGTTCTTGATCTGTTATATTAGATTTCAATAGTGGATGAGCATGCTTAGCCTCGGGATCCACTTATTATTTGGCCTCTCAAACAGACTCTGTAGAACCAAAAGAGAAGTTCATAATTGGCCTGAACTATCTAACCAGAACTTTAAAAAAAATTCTTTTTGTGAAAGACCTGGAATGAGTTTAATGCTTGTATACAAGAGGGTACCTTTTTAAAAACTGACTAATTATATGTTGTTTTCTACAATTGTATGAAATAGTTCAGTGTATTGGTGATCCATTTAGAATGGCAGGTTAAGCTACTGCTCTTTTATAATTTTTATAATCACATTTTTATTTTATAGGAACAGGTCTGAATATTACTTCCATTTCTGTTTAAAATTGTATAGCTTACATCGAGTGTCATAATCAAAATATCAAAGGAAAGCAGATCTTTTTTTTTAAATGCACTAGTCAAACACGGTCTTCCATGTTTCTAGTGCAGTTTGTAAGAGTAAAATAGAAAATCTGTTGACTTTGAATAATAGATAAAAGCTCAGACTTCAGACCTCTTCAGCATAAGCCCGTAAATGTGCCACAAAATTTCTACGTTTGTTTTCCCTATCTAGGATGTCCTAAATGTGTTGTTAAACTAGAATTAAAGGGTTATTTGTACAACCTGATATACAATGTGAATTATAAAAAATAAAGTGTAATTAAATTGCGAGAGAGAATTTTATTTTTACTTAATTTTACCTTATTTTAAGTGAACTTTAAGCCTGATTTATAAAACTAGTGCAAAAACTGGAGCACAGATAAAGAAGTTATCTATAATGACCAGTTATATTAAATGTTTTATTTGAAAACATGATGGGTGTTAAGAAAAATCTTTAGCTTTGCTTTCGTTTTATATAAATCAGCCCCTTGTTTGTACTGTGATTACAATTTAGATTTCTTTAGTAATTTAAAGCACTTCAGTCATGGTAGCATCATGTGTGTTAAGGTTTCACCAGTTGGGTCCCAAGCCTCATCTGGAGGTGCAGTGCGTCAGCCAATGAGTTAGGGTAGCCAGCTCCACAAAGCTTTGGGAACATTGAATGTCCAGGGAAGTGTGCTTTTAAAGTTAGGAAATATTAGGCAACATAGCATAGCCTCAATGTCTTAAGGTGGGGCTTCCAGCACTACAACTACTGGCAAATGTATCCAAGGTTTGATATCTACAGGTCTTGTTGTAGACTCAGTCCTCATTACATTACTACAAGTCACCAGTGATAATCTGAATTAAACTGTAACTTTCCCTATAAACTCAAATGCTCTGCTAACAAATTCTCTCCTGAAGTGTAAATAAACCCTTACAATGAACTTATTTGCTCACCTATGTTGTATTACATATTCCACTGGAAGCATTATGTTATACCCGTTTTAAAAAAGTTAATGTTTCAAAAGCGCCCAAGAGTTATTTTTTTGGAATACAGAATGATTAGGTTTTATGTTGTAGAGATTGAAGAGTGGAAATAACCGAGTAGTTTAGCAAAGGATACTAGGCAGGGCTGACACCACTCAGTCCTTAGTGACTTATTAGCCCACAATTGGAAATTACAGTGTAACTACGCCCAAAACTTTTCTTCTTTTCGTTTTGGACAGGCTGGGGAAATATTAGAACCCCCTTCAGGTTTTACTGTATCCAGGACTCCATTAGCAAGCATCCACCTAACATTATGTTCTGGGGACAACCTTTTCCTGGACACAAAGTCAGGAAAAAAAATTAACAGAGAAACCGACAACCATAAAAAACTGACATTGTTTCAACAATTCCCCTCTGTGTGGCTGTTGGTGAGATTTCCCCACATTTTCTGTCCTGGAGATATTCTTTTTACCAGACAGGAAGTGAAGGAATCTGATGGCAGTAAAAGCTGACAGGAGATCTAATACATCCCAACTTGTTTCAAAGCTAACAAAAAAAAAAAAAAAAGTTTTAATTGTAGATCTAAATTTGCTGTACAAATATTGCAGTATTCGCATAATCCTTGTAATGTTTGTCAAATGTAATTTTTTATGTTTGGTCCTATGATTATCAGCTTCATTTTCCTGAAAATACCGCATTTTGGCCACTTGATGGAAGTGACAATTATAGGGAATGCATAGAAAATAATTTTTCATATCACAAACTTTATTAGTTTATTCACCACAGTTTGTGCGAATGCTAAGACTTTCACACAGCAAGATTTAAAAAGAAAATCATAAAAGCTGAGTGCATTTCTGGCTGATTATAACAGGTATTTTTCTGTATTTGCAGGATCTATAAAGATATAATACATTGAGAAATGTTCATGTATTGCAGAGATGTTGTGCAAATGTTTTTTTGTTTTTTTTCCTTGACATAGACTTTACATTTTTTATGAGATGTGGGGATGGTCGATTAAAAAACGGGATCAATTTAAAAATTAACTACTGAAAACTAATGAGAAACCCATTTCTCTAGCGTTCATAATCAACCTGAACAGTATTCAGAAGTATACATTTCATAAACTCTGTGTGGATTTGATTATTTTATGTGTGTTTGAACTTCTACATGAATGAATAGTCTTTATGGATATTTGTCCTTCATTACTTTGTAGTGAGTTCAGAGATCTGTAGGCTTTATCAATCAGTGTCTAAAAAGAACTATATAGAATTATATATAGAACTTTATAACTAGGTTGTCACCTGTATCAACCAGAGCCTTCCTTTCATTCTTTTATGATGTACTAAGAAAATGAAAGGGAGAATATGACATTTGCCAGACAAAGATTAATAAAGTGCAGTGTGAGCAATAGTATAAAATGATTGTCATTCTGTATGCGTGCTGATGAATGTTAATGTATACCTGTGCTTTGCAAGTGTGATTTGGTGAGTACACAGTGACGTCTGCCAGTGTGCGGCAGAATCAATGCGCCTAGAATGTTGGTTTGGTGAGTGCAGGGTATGTGCAATGAGGCTCTGCAGATGTGGGTTCAGATGCCTCTCCTCTTGTTTCTGTGTGTACACTGCGTGTCACTCAGTCTGCGCAGTAGTTTGGTTGATGTAACTCTTTATGATCCTCTGATATATACAAATAAATCCTGTTTCTTTCTCATTTTTGTTTCCAATTTGTTCTTGTCTGATTTCTTTTGGATTAAAAACATAGCTAGAGTGCACCCCAAATAGTCCTCCATAGCAGGATTTATAACAGTGTTGTTGTCTAGGTCTCCTCTGCTCAGCTGGAGGATCTGGCCTGTTTTCATTTTCTCTAATTGCTGCTCAGCTGTTTTCAGCTACACTCCTCACTCATTGACTAATTAGTGTGGTTAACGATCTGTGAACTTCAAAAAGGTTGCTTCAAACAACCATTATTCTGCCTTATTCCGCCTCTATAAATACTTCTGCAAACTGACCGCACGTGACAGAAACCACAATGGTAATTCTTTACTGTACAAAAATCTGATCGTTGGCACAAAGGTGATCACCACAGTTTGAAGTGCAAAATTATCCGAAGGGACAAACACAAAAAGGTTTCTTATATGATCCAGAACAAACTATTTTTATTAAATCAGTACAGCATTAGCCAAAACAAAAACATGTATACTCAAACTAAAGATTACATTAATATACAACACATTTACATTCTTCCGAAGTTGTATTCTGTCATATATATATAACTCATTGCTTAACTCAAAGTCAACTCTTACCTGTCTTCTAATACAATAGAGGCAGTGCAACCTCAGTAAAACTTTGGAAACCATACCAGGACCCCACTCCATGAGGACAGCCTTTTATGTTGCTTGAGGCGGCAGTGGATCCTCCATGGGCACTCAACTTGTCGCTGCAACACGTGTAGTTAGTGGCAGGATGCTGTATAGGTCCAGAGCTATAGTCCATGCACTTGGAACCAAGATCCTGAAGACTCCTTTGCAGATATGCCCACTGTGATGGGCAAAGCCTGGACCCAATAGGAATCAGCGACATGGACAGATCAGACAGGGTCACCCGGTTTCTTTCACTGCTACTGTCCACAGCAAATATAATATCTCTATTACTTTACACTGTTTATGTGTATCCTGAATAGTATGTGTTTATATACATTAAAACTATCAGGAAACCAGGACTGTGTTTGAAACTTAATCATTCACAGTGTTAAACATTTCAAACTTGGCACTAAGCCGCTTAGTTTCAGGTGGCTGAGGAAGTGTTACATCACGTCACAGGTTGCACACTTTACTGCCACTTCCACCTAGAGTCCTTTATAAAGTACTCCTTGTACACTTTTCACACAAGAACTTCACTACAGGACAGTCACCTCTGGGTTGCTGTGTTCTACTCCGAATGCTTACTCCATTTCTACACACTACTCTGTAAGTACCCCACAGGGGATCACCCTTACTGATCGGAATGACAGAAAGCAGGTGCAAGAGAAACACAGTAAAAGATCAGGCAAATATTTGTTCTGCTGAAGGCCTACAAAAACTCAACACTCATTCCCTTGCACCACAGCAGGGCCCTATTTTATCCCCGGTCTCTGCCTCTGATTCTAGTTCTGTCTCAGGCACATTACAAGTAGCATACCTGACTAAGGCAATTTGTATGCAACTATGTCTGAATCCCCAGACATCAAAGCTTTTTATTACAGCTGTTGTACCTGATACAATAATGTTCACTCTATTGTGACCTATATAGCTATTGCATCTATATATTCATTGTAGGGTTGTCCCGATACCACTTTTTTAGGACCGAGTACAAGTACCGATACTTTTTTTCAAGTACTCGCCGATACCGAACACCGATAATTTTTTTAAAATGTGTCCCCAAATGCAGCCATGTCCCCCACAGATGCAGCCATGTCCCCCCACAGATGCAGGCAGCCATGTCCCCCCATAGATGCAGGCAGCCATGTCTCCCCATACCACAATGCCGCCGCATAGTAAATACGCGCGGGGAACATTACAGCTTTCATTTGAATAGCTGTAGTGTTCCCCCGCCGTGCATAGACACTCCCCCTTGCTCGGGATTGGACAGATCACCCGTCCAATCCCAAGCAAGGGGGAGTGTCTATACGCGGCGCGGCGGGGAACACTACAGCTATTCAAATGAAAGCTGTAATGTTCCCCGCGCGTATTAACTATGCGGCGGCGGCGTTGCAGTATGCATCGGATGTATCGGATCAGGCATCGGGGGCATTTGCGGGAGTACAAGTACTCCCGCAAATGCTCTGTATCGGTCCCGATACCGATACTGGTATCGAGACAACCCTAATTCATTGTATTTTGTATATCCCTTTAACTAATATAAAAGAGTATGGAAGGCCTAATGCTATTATGCTAGCTATAAAGACAAACACATTTGAGTAAAACAAGCTACATTTATGTCCTTTAAAGTAGGAATATCATATTCTAACAACAGATATCTATAAAGTCTATAACAATAATATTAATAATGAAAAGATACTTGAATAAAACAAGTGGTGATAAGCGCTAAGAAAATTCCTGTGTGAACCTCATATGTACAATGTGCACAAAATGAACAGGATGTGAAAGTAACACAAAAACACTAGTGTGATGAATCATGGAGTGACAGAAAGTCACTGAAAAAGTGTGTATATAGCAAACTCAAAGTGTGATGAAAGAACAAAAAGTCCTAAAAATGGAGATGTCCTCCTGAGGGATGTGTAATGCTGGAAGGGTGAATTTGACTTCTTCCCTAGAGTGGGTAACCTGATGAGAAGTATGATATACAACTAAATCCGTACCCGGTCTCCCAGAACGCTCGCCTTGGTACCACAATGCAGTGCGTGTAGTATGAGTGCAGAGAGCCTCTAAGGATGGTGTTTCACTTTTCTCCAACTCCTCTCCAATATTATGGAAATCATTGGCCTATTGTGATGCTTGATATACCATATAAAGTAGGGAGGAAAGGAGAAAAAAATGCCCCCAATAGTGAAATATAGTCTAAAAAAAAAAAAAAATCTTTATTTGTGTAGCGTGTAGACTCTCACATTTAAAAGTGCCAAAAACAGCAAGAAATGTAAACAAGATGCTACGTTTACAGCGCCGTCTTACGTCTCCTCCGGTTACTTCCAGTCTGCGTCAGTCTCACGTGATCCAATGAAAGATACTTATCCACTCCTCTAGGTAAACCCTCACTTCACTGGCTGTGCTCAGATGTAAAAGAGGACTCTCTCATTCAAACCGTCTTGTTTTAAAGAACCTCAGTTATGACTCATTCGAACTCCCTCCCATTGCCAGCCCATTTGCCTTTGGACCAATCATGGCATTTCCAGGACCTTTGTCCTTATTACTGACTGTCCTGCCATACTCGGTCACTGGGGGCAGTATTGCCCATATCATCTCCAACAGCTTGATAGCCTTTTGATCATTGCAATTTAGGTTGGCGTCTGCACTTCTCTTTGTCTGCGGAGGGGCTAATCAAAGGCTTTCGCAGAAAGTGTAGAGCCTTCATTATCATGTAAATGTAAAGGTTTAACAGGATGCATTCCAGCCTGGGGGGGCATCCTGTCCTGCAGGACACTGCAAGCATCAGCTTATCTGACCGTTGGGAAAGAAAACAGAATATGTACAAAATCCAGAACTTATATTAATTCATATTGCCTTCTAACAGCCAACACTGTTTAGAGCACACACTTTTTCTGACAAAGTTTGAGATGCTCTTAAAGGCTCACTTTACTTTTGTAGGCCCAGCTCTGCAACCAGCTTTTTCTGCAGTTTCTTTTTCCAATCCTAATTGAACTAGACTAGCAATGAATACATTCCTGTATTCCAGGGCTGTACCGTTTGAACAATAACAGAAATTACATTGTGCTTTGCTCTTTTGTGTGGATGCCCTAGAACAAGTCATGACACAAACCTTCAGGCTCTGATTTCTATTAAAATATGAAGAATCTTCTGGCTCAAAGCTTGGTCAGCTGAAGCTGCCTGTAAGCCACCTCACACATACAGTATACCCCTTGAAGGAGGCTATCTCTTTGGTGAGGAGCTTGGCATTAATCAAAGATGTCACAGGAGGAAAGGTCCTTCTTCCACAGCACAAATTTCCAAAATCTCTTCCTTTAAGGGCTTCTACCTATTCGAAACACAACACTCAACACTCTTCCCATGCTTCAACTGCCAAGCCAAAAATTCAGCCCTTCCTTTGTCATAAGACTTGGAACACAAAATCTACCAAGTCTATCCCAAAGCCCTTTTTTCAATGAAACAACACCCTTCTTCATGATAGAGTTGGGAGATGTCTGTTACAGTTTGCCTTTCTAAGGGTCAAAGGCATCTCAGATCTGTGGGTTCAGTTGGTGGTTTCAAATGGGTACAATTTGGAGTTCCAAAACCCAACAGGGGTATTTGTCCTATTCTGGACCTAAAATGGCTAAACAAGAACCTCCTAGTTCCAAAGTTTTGTATAGAATCTGCAAGGTTCATGTACAGAAAGGCTTCTTTACAGTAAGAGCTGTGAAAATGTGGAATAGGCTTCCTCAAAAAAATCTGGCCAGCTTAGTGGATTGTTTTAAAAAAAGAGTTAGATCTATTCCCAAATGCACAAAATACAACGGGATATTAACATTTACTGTATAGATTATAACACCAGAGTTGATCCAGGAAATATTGCTTCCTAGGGAATCAGGGTTTTTTTTTTTTCACCCCACTGAGGCAAATGAAACCATGCTTCATTGTGTTTCTGCTTTCCTCTGGATCAACTGTGGTAAAGGATTGTGTATATAGAGGTTTCTGTTTATTTTGTTTCTATTGGTTGAACAATATGGACTTAATCCTGATTATGTAAAGGTCAGTTATTGCCTCTCTGAGGCTTTGTAAAATATCCATAAAAACAGAATGCGATGATTGGTACATATCATAAACCCATATGTTATTCATAATGTACCGTTTTAAGAAAACACATCTCAGAAAGATGGGACAGGGCCATGTTCACTAAGGTACGAATTTTTGTTAGGTTCGTTAACTTTTCGTAACAATTACGAACATTCAACAGTCATGCTGTTGACATACAGTATGAGGTTTAGCATTTTGCTGATGAAATATGCAATGCCTTCCCTGAAAAAGATGTCATCTGGATGGGAACATATGCTACTCTTCCCAGAGGTGCAAGCTGCCTATTCCATACGCACTAACGCACCCCCATACCATCAGAGATGCATGCTTCTAAACTGAGCACTGATAACAAGCTGGAAAGGTCCCTCTCCACTTTAGCATGGTTGCCAAAAAGGATGTCAAATTTTGATTAGTTTGACCACAGAACAGTTTTCCACTTTGCAACAGATCATTTTCTGTTTCAATAGTTTTTATTCCGTTTTAACAAGTGGTTAATATGCAAAACTTCTGCCCACGCAGGGGCTAGCATTGAAGTTGGAACAGGTATTAGCTCTTAACAAAAGCAAAAATAAAGCAATAACAAGTAGAAAAAATGTAACAGTAGTAAATTCAAGTGTGAAGGATACTGTCAGGATCCAGGGGTCCCAGAGAAGCTCCCCATATATACTGGAGCACCCCCTAGGCCCGCAACAGACCATTTAAAATGAGATTTGGCCCAGAGAAGATGGCAGTGTTTCTGGATCATGTTCAAATATTGTTTACTTTGCATGATAAAGCTTTATAGTGAAACTATAGTCAGAAAAAAAGTCCTGTTAGATCACTTCAGGCTCGCCCCTTTTGCAGGTATAGCTATGCAAATCAATAAAAATAAGTGCCTATAGTGTTTAAAATCTAGTAATACACTGTTTCACCCTGCTTTGCACATGCTCAGTTGCTCTCTATTTTTAGGCACTGTGCTGAATTTGTAGAGAACGATCGGCTGACAGCCTAAAGATTTACTGCTCTTCAGGGGCTCTGAGCTTCAGCAAAATGACAACATCCAGCAAGAAAAAACAGGAACAATGCTGGATGCAATTTACAGCACACACTAATTTTGGTAGCATAATTAATAATGTGTAATGTAAAGCCGAAACAACTAATCGATTAATCGACAACTAATGGGATTATGAAATTAATCGATTACAATTTTCATAATCGATTAATCGTCCAGTAAAAAAAATTTAAATTAGCCCTTTATAGTACAAAAAAGCAAAATCGCTACTGTAAAAATTACTTTCACTGTCCCACAGTAAGAAAATTAACCCCTTATAGTAGCGATTATTTGCTCTTTTTGTATTTATTTTTGTTTTTTTAACCCCCATTATGTTACTAAACATCTCAGGCCGGGGTCACAAGGGCAAGGACTTTTTAACGCAAAACGGTGCCATTTTTTTTGGTTCAATATACTTCAATGGAGAAGCTGCAGAAAAGCATGGAATCTGTTCTTGCGGCAATTTGTGTTTTGTAATCTGCCCAACAACAAATTGTCCAAAAATTTTTAAGCCCATCATCCGATTAATCGAAACAATAAATCGGCCAACTAATCGATTATAAAAATAGTTGGTTTCAGCCCTAATGAAATGCATGTTTCTTGCTAAAGTACATTATTTTTATCAAGTTGTTATGGGTAAAGTTCCACTTCAACTTGCATTTTTGGATGGCATGGTGTTTACGGACAGTGATTTTTTTGGAAGTATTCTTTATTTTCCCCCCTTTCTTTGAAAAATCAGTTTATTACATTTTTCACAACATAAACAAACATAACAAAAAAACTAAATAAAACCCCAGTAAGCAATATGAGGACAGTACAAAGAAAAAGGCTCAAACAGCATACAAAAGGAGTATATAAAGAGTAACAAATCATTGCAACCCCGAGTAATCGCATCACCTGAAATGCTAATGTACTCCATCTGCCTCTATTGTGGCCCTGGAGGTATCATTCAACCAACAAGACCAGATTTTCTCGAATTTATGGGGGCACCCCTATTAAAATAGGTATCTTGGTTAGGCTGGGTTCACACCTATGTGAATTGGATGCGGGTTTCTCTGCATCCAATTTGCTCAGCAGGAGAATGTGACCTGCTCTCATGTCTCCGGGGCGTCTACAGAGCGCACTGCACAGAAACTCTGTGCTTCTTTGGCTCCGTTTTCAGGCAAAAATGTGTCCCTGAAACGAGGAACAGGGACAGACGGCATTGCGATACTCAGCCGGGTTAGGTGTGAACTGAGCCTAAAGGGGCAAATTAGTGTTAATCAGCCGCATCCAGAAAGACAGTGTGGGGGGGCAAGGTTGTTTCCAGCACATTGTGATTGCTTTATGAGCGTAAAAAAAGGAGGCCTCTAATAAGGGTCCTCTTAGCCACTGTCACATCCAGCTGTATCACTAGTCCCAGCAGACAATATTGTAGATTGAGAGGTATAGTTATCTGTGTAAGGTGACCAATCACTGCCAAAATGTCTTGCCAATATTGCACAATAGACGGACAGGTCCAGAAGAGGTGAAAAAAAATAAAAAATAAAATCACCAGATTAGTACAAATATCTCCAACATGTTGGGGAGAGTGAGGCGACCATCTTATGGAGTCTGTGTGGGGTATAACAGGCACTATGCAAGATTTTAAATGGAATTAGTTTGTCTCTGGCCGAGACAAGACAGGAGAAGGGAAAGACCCAGATCTCCATCCAGTCAAGCGATATCCACAGTCCATTTCTGGAGCAGAGAGGATAGCTCAGGACTAGCAACCACCAACAGATAACCGTACAGCTCAGAAGTGGGCTTTTCCAGACCTGTCGCTTGAAGAATAGCCTCCAACTCAGAGTAGGAATAGGATATTGGGTGACCTAAGAACTGGCAACTGAAGGCATGTGAAACCTGAAGGTACCTAAAGTAAAAATGAGAGGGTAGGTTAAATTTAGATCTGGGAATATGAAAAGGAGTTCTCAGTAATATGTTCCAGTGTCCTAACGTTGTATTTGGCCCAGCAGGCTTGAGGGTCGGGGCTAGTATGAAAGTGTGGGATTCAACCATAAAGGGGTATGTGGAGACAACGCAGTATGGGGAAGATTCCCACTTTCCAAGCCCAAAGCGTGGTGCACATAGAAGGGGTAAGGTCATGTGGGGTGTTAGGATCTCTGAATACCAGAGACTTCAGGGCCTCCAGGGATTTAATTATTGTCGCCTCCAATACAACAGAGGTGTTGGTTAAATCAGCCTGCAGCCACCAGTAGACTGTTACAAATTGAGTTGCTAAAAAGTATTTAAAGCAGTCTGGCATGGCTAAGCCCCCTCTGTCAACCAGCCTGGTAAGGAGTGGTATATTTGTACCTGGGTGGTTTGGAAGAATACACAGAAGCATACAAGAAACATATGAATGTCCCATATAACCACGATGATGCAGTCACTGACCTTGATCCGGATATCCTGGAGAGTGAAGTCAAGTGGGCCTCAGAAAGCATTGCTAATAACAAAGCTAACAGAAATGATGGTATCCCGGCTGGGTTATTTAAAATCCATCCATCTTGGAGGTTGGGAGACACAGAGGATGTGACCAGGCATCAGACATTTACTTATCTCATGCGTTTGATCTCTTATAATCTAGAGATTATCGAACGGTGGATAGCACATCCAGTTGGTGGAATACCAATGGAATAATATTTGAAACACATGGACACTTATTTATTGAACTCGTTATTTATCACCAGTTGATACACTGTGTTTGTTGTATATATTTTTTTGATAAGTGCTTTCTTTGTTTATGAGAGAGCGCAACCTTTTATAGTAGTAAAAGTGCAGCAGTCTACACTTATAATTAGCGCAAGATTTTCACACATATTTCTACTAAATCTGTCTAAACCAGTTTTTCTCTGTATGCTAAAAGAGTTGGTCTTAATTAGCTCAACTTTACATTTGGTTCATTCAATGGGAGACAATGTAGAAGTGGCGCATTTTAGAACTACCTCAATTTGGTGCACAACTCACTGTCAGAACCAAGTGTCGCAAATGCTTCATGAATTTGGTGCACTGCATTAACAAGAGAGATTAATACCAGAAATGTTGCGTAGCAGCTGTATTGAATTCTCCCCATTGGCCTTGTCATTTGCACACAGATTTATCCAGATTCTCAGAATCTTGATGCTACTATGTACTGTAGATGGTGATATATTTAAAGCCTTTGCTATTTACATTTAGGAACAATATTCTGAAATTTTTAGACGCAGCTTTTCACAGATTTGTGAACCTCTGCCAACCTTTACTTCTGAGACACAGTGGGATTCCACTTTTTGGATACATCCCCCCCTCCGGTGTCACATTTTGCACCTTTCAGGGGGGAGCAGATACCTGTGTAATACAGGTATTTGCTCCCACTTCCTGACATAGATCACCGGGGTGACCTACGTCATGTCCAGAGAAGATAGCGGGGACCAATGAGGAGGTGCAGCGTGACTCGTGCATGCGCAGTAGGGAACCGGGAAGTGAAGCCTGAATCCCTCACCGAGGATGGCGGCGGGGACAGCCGAGAGGCGAGCGATTGATCGAGTGCAGACATCGCGGGCACCCTGGACAGGTAAGTGTCCGTTTATTAAAATTTAGCAGCTACAGTATTTGTAGTATTTAAAAAATAAATTCAGGCAAACCTCCGCTTTAACTTCCATTTTTTTTGGTCAAAGCTTAATTGAACAAGCTAGTTACAAGCCGATTGGCTAGTATGCACAGCTGCACCAGATTTTGTATTCTCCAGTTTTAGGAAATATACCCCACTGACTCTAAGATGCGCTTTTTATACCCAGTCATATTAGTGACCTGTTGCCAATTAATCTAATTGGTTGCAAAATGTTCCTCCAGCTCTTCTGTGTACTTTGCCAGCTTTTTGTTGCCCACTCCCAACTTTGAGACATAAATGCTGTCATCAATTTCAAAAATACGCAATTTTTTTCTTAAAATTTTCTCAGTTTAACCATTTGATATGTTTACTATTTTCTATTGTGAATAAATATGGGTTTATGAGATTTGTAAATCATTGCATTTTGGTTTTATGTAGATTTTACCCCATCCCAACTTTTTTGGAATTGGGGTTGTAGGAGACGAACATTTCCAGCTTGTTGCACTGCCATTTGACCAATCCTCTGCTCCAAGAGTATTCACAAGGGTACTTCCCACCTCTTCTTACCCTCAGGTCATCTAGATGACCTTCTTCTGAAAGATTAATCTCTCTTTCAGCTATCTGCAAACATCCACAGGACTATTCCAATACCTCAGGATTTGGTAGGGTAATCAACTTCCAAAAATGTGCTTATGTCAGCCTTCTGCCTATATGAAGACATAGTCCTTCATTTTGCTCTACTCCAAAGCCCCCAAATAGAAGATTGGTCTTCACTGTCTGGACGTAGCAAGAGCCACCAGAGTACACCTAAAAGCTACAGCTTCTATAAGGAAGCTGGATCAAAAACAGGGATGGCATCTGGCAACAGCCAGCATAAGCTTAAATGATAAAAATAATAGCTCAAAATTTCCATGAGTGGCAATGAACAAAGGCACCGGGATGGATAGGATAGATCTACAAAAGACGTACAGCAATCCAAACAGATAGCAACAGACAATCCATAAGTAGGATATATAAGGGTGGTTCCTGTAAAGAGGAAGTCTAGAACCACAACATCCAGCTTTCCATAAAGGATAGAATGCCCAGTTGCCAAAATAAAAAATAATCTTCCTCTCTATAAAGCTCATCGCCACTGCCGAATATATAATGCAACCCGTTTTGATCCTAGGTAGACCTATGTGTAAAAGGTCCTGAGGAAGCATTTATGCAAAACGCGTCAACCTTTTTCTTGGACTGCTATGTTATGAAGTTGTGTTGAATTATCCATTTTACATAATGTCAATATAAGAAATGTGACTATTAGGCCGCGTACACACGATCAAATTTATCTGCTGAAACCGGTCCGACGGACCGTTTCAGCAGACAAATCCGATCGTGTGTACGGGCGAGCAGACAGGTTTTTCCAGCAGACAAATTTTAAAGCATGCTTTAAAATCTGTCTGCTGAAACCCGTCCGTCCGACATGTCCGCTGGTTAGTACACTAACCAGCGGACACATCTGTCCACACATGCGTCGAATGGATTCGACGCATGCGTGGAAGTATTTTACTTCCTGGTTTGGTGACGTGGCGTCGTCAACGTCACCACGCTGTCTGCCGGCGGGGATTTTGGTTTGATCATGTGTACACGATCAAACCAACATATCCCAGGAGACAAATCCGATCAAAATGGTCTGTCAGACCGATTTGATCTGATTTGTTTAGTCGTGTGTACGCCATCCTATGGTATTTTTATCTTGTATACGTTTATCATTCAATAAAGCTCACAGGAACTCCCCTCTAGAAACACTAACACAAGTGAGGTCTTTGCTTGTTATTTTTAGCATTTGATGACTTCCCAGGATATTATTATACAGGATTTATATAGCGCCAACAGGTTGCGCTAATCTTCAAATGCTGACTCTGGTTCTCCATAATGATCAACTTGGGGGATTTATGCAGTCGTTTGAAAAATGAAATATGCTTTGTGGATTTTTTTTTACTATTTTAACATACTCAAACAGGCAATATCTATAGATGTATTAGTGAACTGCAGACAACTATTTTCATAATCGATTAGTTGTTTCAGCCCTAATCTAATCTTCAAAATATACATTTCTGTATTGTGGGCACATTAGGCAGTATAAAGTTCTTACAGCACCAAGTAAGATGACCACCTGAAATTCTTTAATCACTTATATGTTTAGTTTTACATTACTGAATATTTTTGGATACAATATATATACAATTATGACAATAAATAGTCAAAGTGCAGCAGCGTTATCGAAGGATGTAAGAAAGGCACATCTCAGTTATACATCCCTGACATACAGTAGCTAACTATAATAAACTCATAAAACATGTCACTCATGTTATAATGAACATTTCGTAAAGTACTGTTTGAGAAACAGGTCACTTTTAACTTGGCTTCATTGTAAGGCCAGAAATGCAAAAGGGATTCATCATGAAGCATCAGATGGTAACTGCCACTCTCAGTCCTCATTCACACCATGGTGCAAAGACATCACATTTTCTGCATGCGTTCTGCAAGTGTTCAAAGAAAACAATGCTTCTCTATGTGTCCTGTTTACACCACGTGTGGATTTTTTCTGTGCAGGAATCTGCAATTTCTATGCAGTTTTCTGCACGGAAACAAAACGCACATGAAATCAATATCGGTGTGAACAGGGCACATAACTGATGCGCATAAAAACTGACTGAAACACTTGTTAAAACTGATGTAAACGCATATTTCTGCAAGTAAAATCTGAACGGTTTTCCCATCAGTTTTCATGAATGTATGGTGTGAACAAGCCCTTATGCCGCATACACACGATCGGACATTCCAACAGCAAAACTGTGGATTTTTTTTCTGACAGAATGTTAGTTTAAACTTGTGTTGCATACACACGGTCGCACAAATTACGGAAATTCCGAACATCAACGCAGTGACGTACGAGCGGAGAAAAAAAGGGATTTTTAAATACAGCTTACCTGTAAAATCCTTTTCTTGGAGTACATCACGGGACACAGAGCGGCATATTCATTACTATGTGGGTTATATGGAGTACCTTCAGGTGTGGACACTGGCAATCTCAAACAGGAAGTCCCCTCCCTATATAACCCCCTCCCCTAGAGGGAGTCCCTCAGTTTTGTAGCAAGCAGTATGCCTCCCAAAATGGTCACCCAAAAGAGGGGTGGGAGCTCTGTGTCCCGTGATGTACTCCAAGAAAAGGATTTTACAGGTAAGCTGTATTTAAAAATCCCTTTTTCTTTCTCGTACATCACGGGACACAGAGCGGCATATTCATTACTATGTGGGATGTCCGAAAGCAATGCTTTAATGAGGGGAGGGAGACATCTTCCAAAGAAGGATTCAATTTAGAGATAAACTCAAATCATAATAATAATTCCAACTTAGTCAAGAAAAAATCTTTTTTTTTTTTTTTTTTTTATAACCAAGGGTGTTTCTGATCCCGAGGATTTCAAACTGCAGCCTGTAGTACTGCCTGACCAAAGGCAGCATCCGCATTTCTTCTCACGTCTAGTTGATAAAACCTTGTAAACGTGTGGACTGATGACCACGTTGCCGCCTTGCATATCTGAGCCATAGAGATCTGATGGTGTGCTGCCCAAGAGGCGCCCATGGCCCTGGTAGAATGGGCCTTTACCGACAACGGAGGAGGCAACCTCTTCAACCCGTAGGCTTGAATGATTAATTGTCTAATCCATCTCGAGATGGTGGATTTTGCAGCTGCCTGCCCCTTCTTGGGGCCATCTGGTAGAACGAATAACACATCTGTTTTCCGGATCTTTTCTGTAGCTTTAAGATAGGCCTTCATGGCCCGGACAATATCCAAGGTATGCAGCAACCCCTCCTTTCTAGATGTAGGTTTTGGAAAGAAGGATGGAAGTACCAAATCCTGGTTTAAGTGAAATTTGGATATAACCTTTGGTAGAAAGGAAGGATGGGGCCGGAGAACTGCCCTGTCCTTATGCAGAACGAGATATGGTTCCTTACACGATAAGGCTGCTAATTCTGACACTCTCCTGGCCGAAACTATGGCGACCAAGAAAACCAACTTTCTTGTCAGTAAGAGTAAAGGAATCTCAGCCAACGGCTCAAAAGGCTGTTTCTGTAGAGTGGACAGGACAAGATTTAAGTCCCAAGGACAAATTGGTGACTTGACAGGAGGATTAATACGCAAGACCCCCCGTAAGAAGGTCTTTACCAGCGAGTGGGTGGCCAGCGGCCTCTGAAACCACACTGACAGAGCTGAGATCTGTCCCTTGATTGTGCTTAGTGCCAGGCCTTTATCCACTCCTAGCTGGAGAAAACTTAACACCCTATCAATAGTATATTTGCGGCAATTCCATCTTTTGGATTCACACCAGCCTATGTAGTTCCTCCACACCCTGTAATAAATCACCCTGGAGACCGGCTTTCTAGCCCTAATCAGGGTAGGGATTACCTGCCTAGACAGACCCCTAGCCCTGAGAATCAGGGATTCAGCCTCCAGGCCGTCAAATTTAGACGCTGTAATGTAGGGTGGAGGATCGGGCCTTGTGAGAGTAGGTCTGGTTGTAGAGGAAGAGTCCAAGGGTCTCCCACTGCCATCTTCAGGACTAGTGAGTACCAAGTCCTCCGGGGCCAAGCCGGAGCTACTAGAATGACTGGCTTGTTCTCCACTCTGATCTTGCGCAACAGGCGCGGGAGTAACTGTAGTGGAGGGAATGCATATAGAAGTTTGAATTGATGCCAAGGGCAAACCAACGCATCGGTTCCGCAGGCCATAGGATCCCTCGCTCGCGACACGAACCTGTCTAGTTTCTTGTTGAACCTGGATGCCATTATATCTACGTCCGGCATTCCCCACCTCTGGCAGATTGTCTGAAAGACCTGGGGATGCAGAGACCACTCCCCTGGCAACAGACTCTGGCGACTTAAGAAGTCTGCCTGCAGGTTGTCCACTCCGGGAATGAATATCGCTGAAATGCAGGGTACATGAACCTCTGCCCATTGAAAAATCAAGTTCACCTCCCTCTGAGCGGCCTGGCTCCTGGTTCCCCCTTGGTGGTTTATGTATGCCACCGCCGTGGCATTGTCTGACTGGATTCTCACCGGGAACCCCTTTAATCTGGAGGTCCATGCCAGAAGGGCTAGGCGAGCAGCTCTGATTTCCAAGATATTGATGGGGAGCTGCCTCTCTGCTTTCACCCAAGTTCCCTGGCGGGAGAACCCCTCGAAGACCGCCCCCCAGCCTGGCGTCTGTGGTAACTACCTTCCAGACAACAGGGCTGAAGGATTTTCCCTTTAGAAGATTCTGAGGGTTCAACCACCAGGCCAGGCTTTGTCGGACCCTTGATGATAGCGTCAAAGGGGACTCTAAGGCATGTGCCCTCTTGCCCCAGGCTGCTAGAATGGCTGCCTGTAGGACGCGAGTGTGGATCTGAGCGTATGGTACTGCCTCGAATGTGGCCACTAGCTTGCCTAGTAATCGCATACACAGGCGAATAGTTGGTTTTTTCTTGTTTAGAACCAACTGAACCAACCCCTTGATAGCCTCGATCTTTACAAGGGGCAGGAACACCTTTTGATGTTCTGTGTCTAACCTCCTGCCGAGGTATTCCAACTGCTTTGTAGGCTGGAACGCTGACTTTCCCCGGTTTAGGACCCAGCCGAATTCTTCGAGGTACCGAACCGTGAGGTTTACTGCCTTTTGCAGACCCGGCCGTGAGTGATCTATGATTAAAAGGTCGTCCAAGTATGCTAGGACTGTGACTCCTTGGATCCTTAAATTGGCCAGAACTGGGGCTAGGATCTTCGTGAATACCCGGGGGGCCGTGGCCAGCCCGAAGGGGAGCGCCCTGAATTGGAAGTGTCGCTGCCCCACCGCGAAGCGTAAAAACCTTTGATGCGACTGAAAGATTGGTACATGAAGGTAAGCATCCTTTATGTCTATGGAGGCCAGAAAATCGTCCTTCTGAAGCGCGGCGGCTGCTGACCGGATGGATTCCATCCGGAAAGAACGCACCCTTAGGTAACCGTTTAACCTCTTTAGGTCCAAGATTGGCCTGACATCGCCGTTGGGCTTTGGTATGACAAAGAGATTGGAATAGAAACCTAGGCCTTGCTCTTGGGCTGGCACTTCTATAATTACGTCCTGGCCAAGCAGGTGATCCAAAGCTGCCAGCATTGAGGCCTTCCTTGCTGGATCCCTTGGTAGCCTTGATTCTTGAAAATGAGGCGGAGGATACCTTAGAAACTCCAGTCTGTAACCTGTGGTTACAGATGCCCGGACCCATTTGTCGGGGATCTTGGCTTCCCAAACTTCTGAGAAGAAACGAAGCCTTCCCCCCACCCGTGAGAGTGGGGGCGCCCCTTCATAAGGCAGACTTAGGGGCTGTCTTTGACGGCTTGCGATACCACGGCCTCTTACCCCCAGGGGTCTGTCCCTGCGATCTACTGTTAACGTTGGATCGTGCAGGCGGCCGTCGATACTGCCTGGAATTAGAGGGCCCCGAGACAGGAAGAAGCTGCCTTTTAAATGTAGGAGCCCGGAATGTCTTTTTGACCGGTAAAAGGGTACTCTTGCCATTTGAAATAGTCTGAATATATTTATCCAGATCCTCTCCGAAGAGTCGTCCTCCATGGAAGGGAAACCCTGCCAGAAGCTTTTTGCATGGGGGCTCCGCCGCCCAGTTCTTCAACCATAAGAGCCTTCTCATGTGCACCAAACATAGTGATAAACGAGAGGCCTGCTGGATGGAATCTTTTATAGCATCTACCGCGAAACACAGAGCTCTGGGAATGTCAGAAAACTCTTCTGCTTGTTGGGTAGGCATGTCCTTTAACATTTCCTTTGTCTGGTCTTTTAATGCCTGACAAACTCCAATTGCAGCCACCGCTGGCTGCACCACTGCTCCTGCCGTAGCAAAGGATGCTTTTAAAAGTGTCTCTAATCTTTTATCCACCGGATCTTTAAACATATGTATGTTTTCCACCGGGCAAGTTAGTGATTTATTCACACATGAGATGGCTGCATCCACTACTGGGAGCCTCCACCTCTTGGAGAATTTTTCCTCCATGGGGTAAATGACCGCAAATCTTTTCGGTGGCAGAAAAATCCTGTCCGGCCGTACCCAATCCCGAAAGATCAATTCCTCCAAGAGAGGATGGACCGGAAAAACTGCGTTGCTTAACGGAGCTTTCAAAGAGCCCAGAGAGGATACCGGAGGAACCTGAGGCTCTGGCAATGGCAAACTAAATGCCGAGCGGACCATGTCCGTCAAAGACTGTACCCACAGTGTCTCTGTCTGGGAGTCTGAAAATGGTTCCTCAGAGGTAGACCCCTCAATCCCTGAACCCTCTTGGTTCAGGTCTAGTTGATCCTCCTGTGATTCCAATTCCTCCGGAGAGAGAATCTCAGCATCTGAGGATACACCTCTTGGTGATGGGGATCTAACCCGTTTCTTACCAGGAATAGCTCTAGCGATCAATGCTGCTATTCTTTCTTCTAGCCCCCCTAGGGATACGGCTAGCATCTCCTCTGTGATAAACACAGGGCTGGGCTGATCTGGGCCAGCCTCCGCACCAGATCCCCCTAATGGCTCATCCAAGGCGCTTCTTATGTTAATAAGTTGCGGGGAAAGTATCGGCATATCAGAATCAGAAAGGGAACCCTTTTGTTTTTTGGTCTTTTTTGTACCCTTTGGAAGCCATAATACAAAATCGAGGGACTCCGCCCACACAACAGACTGTAGTGGCCAGGAGTACAAAAATCAGAGTTTAGGGGACAATAGATCACTAATGCCCAAAAACTGATGGGATCCCGTATGTTTTTTTTTTTTTTTTTTTAAATAATTATATATTTTCTTTTGACAACATACAGTGACCCCAAACTAAGTTTGCCAGCCTCCAACCTGCTGCAAAAAAGGGGGATTTCTTGGCTTAACAAAAAAGGCATTGGAACAAAGTCCACATGTACTACCCCTCTTCCGCCACCAGGAGTCACTGTTCTGCCGCTCTGCGTCCTCTCCTCTGAAAATCAGCCTCAGACTGAGCACTGACAATGCCTGCTGTCTATAACAGCACAAAGGCGCGCCCCTGTATGACGCCGCAGGCACGCCCCCCCCCGCCCTCCTGTCTGGACGGCGCGAAAAACGTCAATAAGACGTGCGCGCGCGTATGCCGGAGACAGGAGGAACATGGAGGAGCCGCGCTGCTGGAGATCCAGGAACGCAGAAACAGGCGGCAGATTCAAACCCCCGGCCAGGTAGGACTCTCAAAAGGCCCCTAGGGATCCTTACTAGCCCTAGGAAGAAACAGCAGGTTTAGCTAGCAACACATCTTTAGACAGGGGGGCCTAGTGATGGGGGAGAAAAGGGTGTCATCCTGTCTCTCTTAGACATAGTGAACAAGGTTGCCCATGCAGAGCATACTTAGGCTATCCCCCTTTTTAGGTTACCCCGGAGAGCCTGCTGTCGAACCAAGTCCCGCAGGCTCCCCCTTACCTGCTCCATGCTGCAGGATGTTTGTCCAGCAAACTGATCCAATCTTCTCCCATCTCCGTGGGTAGCGTAGTAGACCTTCAGGCCCTGGGGTCCTATGAAGGTACCCACTGTCCTGGACCTATATAGCACCCTGGCAAACAGGAACTTATGGTTTTTACAAACTCCAAGTCCTGGGCCCAGGGTCCAGCCCTCCAAAGAGGAGCATTATAGGCAAAACCCCACGGCTTGGGGCCCGGGTACTGTCCACTTTGGCACTGAGGCTCCTTGGACAGATCCGGTTAGCCCGCCCTTAATCCCAAGGATGTGGAGCAAAGCTATTCCGTGACCAACACCTAAGACACTGGCGAAAAAACTGAGGGACTCCCTCTAGGGGAGGGGGTTATATAGGGAGGGGACTTCCTGTTTGAGATTGCCAGTGTCCACACCTGAAGGTACTCCATATAACCCACATAGTAATGAATATGCCGCTCTGTGTCCCGTGATGTACGAGAAAGAAATTAAGTTCAATGATTCTGAGAATGCGTCAAATTGATTCCAAACATGCATAGTATTTTTGTTCGTCAGAATTGCATACAGACAATCGGAACCAGCTCTCAAACATTTGTTGTCGGAAAGTCCGACAGCAAATGTCCGATGGAGCACACACATGGTCGGATTTTCCGACAACAAGCTCACATCGAACATTTGTTGACACAAATTCCAACAGCAAGTGTCCGATGGAGCCTACACATGGTTGGATTTTCTGACAACAAGCTCACATCGAACATTTGTTGTCGGAAATTCGGACCGTGTGTACGCGGCATTAGACTCAAGAAGTCATATATTAGTGACTGTAGAATTGAAAAGGACTCCAGTTTCCTTCACCGCCCTGAGCCATCAATCTGTCTGGGAGTCATAGAATGGCATATTGCATCTGACGTTCTAAAGATTCCTTTTATTTATTACGCCCGACAATCTTGCAGCACCATACATAAAATCTCAACCTATGTACTTTGGACGCTGAAGAACGTCAGGTTATCAAAAGTGCTTAGTGCCCTACATCAATACATTTTTATTTTACCTGAAAACTAGATGGAGCTCTGCTGTCATCTGTCTGTGCTGTAAATAACACAGTACATAAAATAATATATCATAACCAGTCATATAATATTTTTTGTATGTAAAGTAAACCTGTCACAAACCAGCACATAAGATGAAAACATGCACAAGCAGAGATTAACGGTAAAAAATTAAATGTCTAAATGTAGATGTTGAAATGTAGGCAGATAAAAATCATACAAATCGCTGCCCACCACACACATTACAACCAGACTATAAAATCTTTTAGCTCTACTAAAAACTATGAAGTTTAAGGGAATAAAAACTAAATGGATAGACTAAATAGGTCTTACAATAGAACTTCTGCTTTTCCTTCCCCTTCCCTCCAATATTTGGGATTCTTGGGGGGGGGGTATCTGGTATTTCCACAAGAACCTGCTCCAACACACAGTCAGATTGCCGATGCGATAAGGGGACGTTTGTCATCACCCCCCCCCCCCCAGCCTGCAGGACCTATCATGGGGCCCAGTGCAATTTGCGCATGCACAGTGAGCAGCTGGCTATGAAGTCACAAGGAGTTACAGTTGGCTGCCCACAGTTAGGATGCCGGGTTGGGTAAGGACATTACTGAATCCAGGTATAGGTAAGTGTGTTTTAAAAGCAGCATTTTGCACTCTTGTGACCCGTTTTCAGCAGAGAGCAGTCTCAAGTCTGCTCTCTGCTGACATCACACAAACGACTGATGGCCGTCTCAGCCTCTCGGTGAGCCACCGAGACTGCTGCTCCCCACCCCTCCACAGCTCAGCGCTCCAGTGAGCGTGGAGGAGCAGAGCAGGAGAGATGCGTGACTCACAGGCAGCAGCTCTCTGCTCAGGAGCAGAGAGAACAGAGCCATCAGCGATTTTCGGTAGTTCAGTTCTCAGTGAAGAGGCGCCGGGGGACAGATGCAGCATAGGTCTGATGCTGCATCCACCTAGGTAAGTACGATTCTACAATAACCCCCAAACCCATACATCTCTTTTCAGATTAGATTTACCTAAAGTTGATTTTACAAATACTAAGGGGCCAATAATAAGATAGGGCAGGCTGAGATCCAAATGTAAAATGGGGCCGACTATTCTCTGGGCTACCAAACTTCCTGGCATACAGTTTCCACTAAAGGTAACCTCTGTACATGCATTTTTCATTAGGGTGAATTGCTCAAGTTTGTAACAGGTTTACTACAATGGAGTAGACAACTCCTGGTTCTCAATTTTTCCACTTGTACTAAAAGTCCCAGCACCTTAAAAGCCACATACAACTACTACATACCTTAGGGATCATGCACATGGCCAATTAGGGCGAACACTGCCCAGATCCACGTATACCATGCTGTGGTGAGAGCAGCCAGGTGTTTGACAAGCTGTGGACAGGGTACCTGTACAAATCAATGACGACCTGACACTATCCACATGTAATCTCACATGAAGCGATTACATGTGAACAGCCCTGGACAGTGTCAGACTCTCAGAAATGTTTACTGGCTTCTTGTCTTCAGCCCAGGGCTGCCTTAATGAGAGGGCACACCTGGGCACTGCCCAGGGGCCCTAGCTACATGGAGGGCCCCTGCACTTTGCCCAAAGCAGCCTGTCCTTGAGCCCACCCTTTCCCAAAATCGGGGGCCCCATGATGGCACTGAGAGTAATAGATACACAGGGGAGGCAGCCTGCTTCCTACCTACCTGATGTCTGTTTATCTGCACTGTCATCATTGTAGGGGCCCCAGAGCATTACTTTGCCCAGGGGCCCATGATGCCATTAAGACAGCCCTGCTTCAGCCGATTGTAAACACCCAACTGTTCTCTCTGCAGGAATACGCTGATCTGTGAGGTGGACAGGCCTAGTTAGTGGTCCACGTGAGCCCTAAGGGGATAAGAAGAACTGGCAGCTGTCACCACATGCTGCAACTAGCACTCTTACTACATAATACGCCTCCATGGAGATATACCAATGCAGACCCTTTTTTGAGTCTCTAATTACAGCCACCATGTCTATCGTTAAAGATAACTACAGGAGAAAAAAAGCCACTGGACTGGTTAGGTAACTGTTTAAGTAAACTGCAGAACGCATTGGACACTGGTGTCTGTGTTGGAATTGTGCCAAGTGTGACAGCATGAGGCTGGTATCGCATCCACATCAGGGCTGCCACCGATACCTCTTGCCAGCACATCTGGGACATGCTCTGACCCCAGGACAGCCTGTTGACTAGCCAATAAAAGACAACCTGTGCCAGCCTTGCTTTTCCTTTTTTTCTGTCTAAGACAACAGAAAAAGGGATAGAGACACACACTGCATACAACATGCCTCGTCTTGATCAATCCAAAGAGGTCAGCAAGCGCAAAGTTCTCAGACAGCTTGCTTATTATTTTATGTGGTCCCAAAAAAAGGGCATCTGGCATCCACACAAATCATTGCATCCCGCTGACAGCAGCTGCTTAAGACTGAGGCCGCGTACACACGATCGGACATGTCCAATGAAACTGGTCTGCAGACCGGTTTCATCGGACCAGTTCGATGGTGTGTACGGCCTATCAGACCGTTTTCCATCGGACCAAAGTTTTAAAACATGCTTTAAAACCTGTCTGCTGGACATCTGTCCATCGGACAGGTTCGATGGTTAGTACACAAAACTATCGGATCAAAAACCCGCACATGCTCAGAATCAAGTCGACGCATGCTTGGAAGCATTGAACTTCGTTTTTTCATCACGTCGTTGTGTTCTACGTCACCGCGTTCTGGTCTGATCGGATTTTTGGTCCGATGGTGTGTACACACATCAGACCACTTCAGCCTGGTCCGATGAAAATGGTCCGTTTCATTGGACCTGTCTGATCGTGTGTACAGGGCCTAAGAGGTGTTTCTCCCCAATCCAGCTAAAGGTGCATTTGACAAGAAGCAGAACTTCTTCAGGAGTGTTCTTCACAGGTGTTCCAGCAGAAACAATAACACTGCAAGTTGGTCAACCCCAAACCACTTTCATCATTTGTTATGGCAACAGAATCTCATTTTGGGAAAGATTTTTTACTCTTATGGTCCTTTCACACGTGCGGTCCGTTTTTCGGTCCGCTCCGTGTGTCCGTCGGCTCAGCGGGGGGGTCTCTGCTGAGCTGTCGGGCGGACAGGGCGGTCCCTGCACACTGTGCTGGGACCGCCCTGTCTCTCCTCCGCTATCCCCTATGAGGAATCGGATGGAAACAGACTGTCTGTCCGTTTGCATCCGATCCGTTTGGCCGGACGGAAAAAAAATAGGACATTCTTCCGTCCGAAAAACGGACGAACGGAACGGACGTGTGAAAGAGCCCCTAGGCTCAATGCAGGCTGGGCTTAAACAAACACCAGTTCCCTGGGCAGAAAAAATAAAAATAAAATTAGAGCATTTTTTTTGTACAGAAGTTTTGCGTAATTTCTGCCAGAAAGTTCCAATCAAAAACAAAAAAACAAGTTTTTTTTTTCCGTGTCCCTAAAAACTGATGTTAAAATATGCCCCTAAACTTTATAATGCGACATGGATACATAGGATAACATTGAACTACTAAACACAAAACTCCTGTAGTAGAAGCATGGTAGTAAACCCATCTATTAAACAGTTACTTATCCGGCATGTGCCGCGTCAAACCATCCAATGGCTGGTGTCATAACTGATCAGATGTGCAGCAAACAGAGGCCAAGATGGCAGCTTCCTTGGCTGAACATAATAATGGGGGGTTTACTTCCACTTTATTAAGCCAGTGTGCATTGACCCTTAAAGTGGAACTCCAGGAATTGCAGCACTTTAAAAAGAATGTTATAGCTAATAAAGGGTTAAGTCCAACAAGGTGTATGCCACCTTCTGTCTTTTATATACATTTTTTACAGATTGCCAGGAGTACAGCTTTCGCTTTACTTACTTTCGGGTCTCTAATACAACAGCTGCAGAATTGTTTGCAGCTGTTCTACCTTCCCCTCCTCCAAACCAATCATTTGTCAACCCATTTACATATTACAAAGCATTCAGTGAATGGACAGTGGAGGGGTGGGCACCGCAGCTTCTATGTAGCAAGAGCCTCTCTCCTTTCAGAGTGTCGGGGGGGATAGTGATAGCTGCACACCCAGTGATCGATAAAAAAAAAAAAACGTAAATATAAGCAAAAGAGAGAAGTCCACAAGGTGGTATTCACATCGCTGGACTTATCCCCTTATAATCCAGCAAATTTCTAAAAGTGCTGCAACTCCTGGAGTTCCACTTTAAGCTGTATTTAAATCTAATGTAATTATTTTCTTTGGCATGCTTCTCCCTAAAAGGGTTGTAAAGGTCCAATTTTTTCCCCCCTAAATCGCTTCCTTTACCTCAGTGCAGTCCTCCTTCACTTACCTTACCTTCCATTTTGCTTTTAAATGTCCTTATTTCTTCTGAGAAATCCTCACTTCCTGTTCTTCTGTCTGTAACTACACACCGTAATGCAAGGCTTTCTCCCTGGTGTGGAGTGTTGTGCTCGCCCCCTCCCTTGGGCTACAGGAGAGGCAGGATGCCCACTAACACACCGCTCCATTATCTGCAACATTGAGAACGACACTCCACACCAGGGAGAAAGCCTTGCATTACTGTGTGGAGTTACAGACAGAAGAACAGAAAATGAGGATTTCTCAGAAGAAATAAGGACATTTAAAAGAAAAATTGAAGGATGAGGTAAGTAAAAGGAGGACTGCACTAAGGTAAAGGAAGCTATTTAGGGGGAATTTTTTATTTTATTTTTACCTTTCCAACCTCTTTAATTACTATTCAGTTCCCGACACGGGGAGTCATCAGTAAAAAGAAATATAGTGTTGTTATCAAATGCAGTCATTTTCCTTTCCCGATGCCTCTCTATATCAGCATATATTTCCCACTCTGGTGTATTTTTTTGGACTAGCCAAGTGGAATAGCAAGCGCTTCAGAAGTCAAGAGGCTGTCATGGAGGGTGGCACAGCAGACACGACGACGTGGTGAGGCATGAGGAAAGGACAATTATGCATTGGATTTGAACAGCTGTTACGATTTCACATTTAGTGTTCTTTTATCAGGGTCTGAGACTGTCTCCGTCTTCCAAAGTAACCAATCAGAATCTTCGTTTCATTCTTCAATCTGCACTAGAAGACAGACAAGGAAAGTCAGATGAGCAGATATGAAGAGAGGATGTCTCCATGAGACACTTATTGGGCTCCAAAGCAATTTCTAATCAGACGTATCTAACGACACCCAAACAAGCACCAGTATCCATAAACATTTGGCTGCGGCCTTCAAACCACTCCGATAGAGGGATCGTTGGCATGGTGAACGTGGCAGGCCGTGGTCAGCCCTTGAATAAGAAGTACAACAAGAGGGACGGTAGAATTATAAACACGGCAACCAGTTCACGTGTCTTGTTCAGCTCGGATGCCATGTTCTTCTGATTCCTCGCCTTCTCAATCTGTTTCCGTCTTTCCTTCCAGAGTTTCTCCCTCGCCAACTGCTCTCCGTAGTGCGCCTGGTAAAACTCGTCAAAGTCAAACATTTGCTTGGTAGGGGTGAAGGTGGACGAGGCACTAGATGCCTGTCTGGGGCCAGCGGCCTCTTTACGTGATGGGCTCTTCCCACTGGGCTTCCTGGCGGTGCGGACATCCTCCAGGCTCAGGATGCCTCGGTCATACTTCTTCCTCAGGCTGGTGCTGCCCAGGACATGGTAGGCCTCCGTCACCTGGCCAAAGCGCCTGCTGGCGGCCTCGTTGCCGGAGTTGCGGTCCGGATGGAAGCGGAAGGACTGCTTGTAGTAGGCGGTCTTGATCTGGGCTTGTGTAGCGTTGCTGGAAACCTCCAGAATGTCGTAGTATCCGGTGCGGGACGTGTACATTGGCGCCTCCGACTGCACCGATCCATTGTTATACCCGCGGCGGCGACCCCCAGCCTGGTGGAAGGATGCTCTGGGGCCACTCCCCTGACTGTAGAAGCGGGCCCCCGTTGTGGCAATCTGTAGCATGTCACCTGCCACACACCTACACTGGCCCCTTAGAACAGAGGGCCACAATGTTCGCTTTCTATGGCTGCATTCAGCTGTCTCTCTGTTACCTGCACAGAATGGAGCCTGCACAGCCTCCCGAGCCCGGCCACCCAGGATAACATCTTCTATTATCTGAAACTGAGCACTTCTCTGCAACAACCTCAGCCTGACCTCCGCCATGTCTACCGGAGCAGAGGCCGGTGTCCGGCAGCCAGTAGCATGACACGCTGCCAAGGAGGGCGGAGTCACGGCGGCACACAATCCAAGCTGTTCAATTGGTAGACAAGTCGCATCTCGCAACCATTTTTAACCAATCAAATAAAGGATATAAATCCATAGCGAGGCTTGAAACGCACAACTCTCAACGCAGATTACAAGAGTGCACTTCCTCCTATATTTGTGGTCTCCAAATCTTAGAGCCAAAGGAGGCCATTTTGTTGAAGACTTTTGTACGTATAGCCTTGGTTATTACCCCAATAAAATGTCGAAATTGCGGAGACAAAAATGGCTCATACATTTCGCCATCTACCGACTAGAGTGCTGGGTGCCCTGACGTACAATGTGTGCGCGGACAGCACGAGTATAGCGTTTGGGATCATGGCTGGGAGTGTGAGGAGGCCGGAGCAGACTGGACCCCCAGAACTGGTGAGAGGGGGGAGGGGACGGATAAACATTCGTATTGATGGACATTTATTTTTAAGGAGTTCGTCGCTACAGCAGTTTTTTTTTTATTGTTTCCAAACATGTAAAAATCTTCGTTTTGAGCTATAAAATGACTTAAACCCCCAGAACTTTCTATATTTTGTGAGAGCAGAGGCCCTGTAGAATAAACAGACAGTAGCTGCAGTCATTTTTTTTATGTTGCACGATCTATGTGCAAATGTTTGCATATTTTTCAGGAAAATATAAAATTATTTTAGTGCAGATAAACACAATCTGATACTCAGTTTTTTAGTAGAATAGAAAATATGAGGTGGCGTTGAGTAAATAGATACCAAACGCGTCAAGTCTTACCTGTACCCTGAAATCATTTACAGCAGGGGGTCTCAAACTAGCGTCTCTCCAGCTGTTGCAAAACTACAAGTCCCATGATGCATTGCAAGGCTTACAGTTTCAAGGCAAAGGCATGATGGGACTTGTAGTTTTTCAACAGCTGGAGGGCCACCAGTTTGAGACTCCTGCTTACAGCTCATCAGTTTAAAGCTAGCTGTGATCTATGGTGGCAGAATTCTTGCTCTCACTCGGGAGTTTGTTCGTCGCCGCTGTAAAAAAAAAAAAAAAATTAAAAGCCAGCAGCTACAAATACTGCAGCTTCTGACTTTTAATAAATGGACACTTACCTGTCCTGGAGTCCAGAAACATCTGCAGCAGAAGACGAGCGGTCGCTTGTCTCTCTGCTGCCCCCACCCCCCATCATCTGTGAGGGAATCAGGAAGTGAAGCACTCCGGCTTCACTGCCCAATTCCCTATGCTGCATGCGCGAGTCGTCCTCGCAGGTCCCCGCTGTGTTCTGGGAGTCGGGTGTTTCCCAGAACACAACGGGCGGGGGCGGGAAGTGACGCACTACCTGCAGAATCCCCGCAGAGCGGACTCCTGGAAGTGGGTGCAAATACCTGTCTTAGAAAGGTATCTGCACCCCCCTCCCCCTGAAAGGTGTCAAATGTGACATCGGAGGTGGGGGGGGGGGGGGGTTTCCGATGAGCGTAAGTTCCACTTTAGAGTGGAGCTCCGATTTAAAGGCGAAGAATGGACAGCACTTTTTTTGGTCCTACTTCTATGGATCACAGGAGTGCAGTGCACTTCTGTGACCCATTTTCAGCCGACAGCGGGCTGACATTATTCTGATGGTCTAGGCCAGGGGTAGGCAACTTCGGCACTCCAGCTGTGCTGAAACTACAAATCCCATCATGCCTGTGATTGTCAGGGTCTTGCAATGTCTTATGGAACTTGTAGTTTCACCACAGCTGGACGGCCAAGTTTACCTACCCCTAGTCTAGGCTCTCGAAAGATACCGACTTTGCAGTCAGGATCCACCCAGATGCCTGGACTGGCAGATGGCTCGGCCTCTCAGCGAGCTGAGCTGGTAACCTCTCCCATGTTCACTATGCAGTCGCTTGGCATGGGACCCAGAGGACAGCGGTTATCACTGTGCTAGCTGTGGCTACTACAGTGATTCTTCATTTACACAACAGACCCAAAGGAATGCATTGCAATATAAATATCTCCTCTGGTAGAATTTGGACAAATGTATCCATGCAATACAAGCCATGCTTGCAATTCAGCTTAAAAGCAGTATTAAACCCTGCCAAAAAAAAATAGGCCCACTAGTACAGGGTGCTTCCATCTTTGACCGGTCTTTCTTCTGGGTTGCATCTCTTCAACCTCTTGAATGGCCGGGCCACACATGCGCATGGGAGTCGCATGACCACGGCACACAGTGGGTGCTGTAAATGTGGTCTGAATTGCACATGCATGGCTACGTTTACATTAGCACTGGTGAAGCATTTATCACAGGGTCTCTTTTGTCATAAAAACCCTGCTTGACAGCAGTTTTTCCAAATTTACGTTCAATACCACTTTACTATATGTATGGTCAGAACACAATTTTCTATCTGTTGTCTACTTTTGAACTAATTGTTTTGTTTTATTTTAGTTTTACAATGAAGATCAAGCAAGAAAATATACACAAAAGTAAGGAAGCGATGTGTTTTGTGCACTCAGTTTGGCAGACAATTATAGCTGTATGCTAAGATTGCTATTGCTTCTTCTTTTTTTTTTACTTAGTTCTCGTATAATAGAGATCCAGTCGCAGATGTCAGAGCGTGCGGTAGAGCTCTTGTGCTTGCGAGAAGATCAGCCGTGCTACCTGCTGGATGTGGGGTATGTTGTGCCTCATCAGTAATTTAATAGAATGTTCTTTACATTACATTTGTGTATATTCTGTAGAATACAAACTTTTTATTACAATCATTCTCCTATTTATTCTGTAGCTGTGGCTCAGGGCTGAGTGGAGACTACATAACTGAGCAGGGACATCACTGGGTTGGAATAGACATCAGTACTGCTATGCTGGGTAAGTTGTAATGTATTCTAAGTTTGCTAGATTTTGATAAATTAAGTCTGGGAACTACCTACTGACTATGCCCCATTTTAAAGAAAATCGCACTCCATTTGTAGCCACGTTCTGAAATTCAGGCCCCTTTTTAACGTGCCCTGAAACAATTGATCACAGACTTTGGAGCAAGAGTCAGACATTGAGACAGAAACACTCCTGACCCCTACACAGTGTGTATATTGCACAAGCCAGTGTACACAGTAGAAACTGTGCACAGTAGAACCTGTTGTATAGAAGTGCATGAGGTGCAGGGGTCAGGAGTGTGTAATGCAAAGAGAGCGCAGGGGTCAGGAGCGTGTAAAGCACTAAGTACGCAGGGTTCAGGAGTGCCTAACATCCAGGCCAGTGCAAACAGTAGAACAAGTTTTTTTTTTTTTTTTTTCTTCACCTTCCCAGTACATAGATGAGGGGGCAGCAGTGCATGGCGCAAGGAGTGCAGGGGCCGTCAGTGCGTGGTGCACAGGGTGCAAGGGTCAGGGGTGGCTTCCTTTCCTCCCAATACACTACCCCCCCCCCCCCCCAACCACCAGTGTAGACCACAAACCCACCAGTGTAGACCTTTCCTCCCTAGTACTGACCTCTACCACCCACCCTGCCCCAGTACAAATTTTTGCCTACACAAACTTATTTTCTTGAAGTCCACCCACCAGACTTCAGATACAGCCACAGGGCACAGTTAGTGGGAGGTCAGCAGTGTCATGAGATGTTGCGCATTAGAGCCGAGGAGGAGGATGGGAGGAGTTTCTTTGGCTCTGTAAAGCCATTGGGGTATATTTACTAAAGGCAAATCCACTCTCCACTACACGTGCATTTGGAAGTGCAGTCTCTGTAAATCTGAGGGGGAAGATCTAAAATCGGGGGAAGCGCTGCTGATTTTATCAACCAATCATGTGCAAGCAAAAATGCATTTTTTTTTTTCCCTTGCATGTCCCCCTTGAATGTACAGCAACTTCACTTGCAGGGCACTTGTATTGCAAAGTGGGTTTGCCTTTAGTAAATAAACCCCACTGTGTCTGACGTCTGAAGAAGCCAGAAACTTCAATGCAGTGCCAAAAGCCCAAAAAAGTAGGGCTGTCATGGTGTCCATATCTGCTAGAGATTGCCAGTGCCCAGCCCCAGCATTGCACTGCCCAATGGTCGGAGAAATTTGTTTCCCAGGGACAGACACCTTCAAAACAGGGACTGTCTCTGGGAAATGGAGACAATTGGTAACCACAATGTATTCTCTCTCTCTTTGCCTTTATGCTGATATTTTAGTAATTGCATTTACAGTTTTGCTCTTTCTACAGATGTGGCATTGGATCGGGAAATTGAAGGGGATCTGATCCTTGGTGATATGGGTCAAGGTATCCCTTTTCGTCCTGGGACCTTTGATGGTTGCATAAGGTAATGATGGCTGTATAGAAAGTGTTCTAGTTGTATTGCGTATATTATTGGCGGGACTTGGCTTGTAATCTTTATGGCATGAGACTGGCCACTCTAGTAATGGTCGGTGAAATAACGAGGGCCATAGTTTTAGTTAGGTTGTCTGAGGATTGTCATTGACACAAATTGTTTTATTCATCAGCATTTCAGCTCTGCAATGGCTTTGTAACGCTGACAAGAAAAGCCACAACCCCCCACGCCGTCTTTTCCGTTTTTTTACAACCCTTTATTCTGCCTTGGTAAGTATAGTGGGGTAGGAAATGCATGAGAAAAATAATTGTCATTTTTAGAACTATATAGTGCTTGACCCATCATTAACAAACAGGAATACTAGGATTCTGCAAGATTTGCAATTGCAGCAAATGGTGGAAAACAACGAATTTTGAAGCTCTATTTGCCTTGTCGCTCTGATTAGCCTAATCAAAAACCTCAAATAATGATGGTTTCTCATTTAAAATTGTCTTTATTAACAGTCATATCAGAAGGTAACAGGCCATGTAGGTAAATTTTTATCGGTGGTAATTTCAGTTTTTTATTTTTTTCCCTTTTTCTTTCTTCTTCTGTGGAAAGCGGTGCACTTTTTTGTTTCTTAGGTTAACACAGGCTTAAAGTAAAGCAGTTTTCCCGTGGAAGGCAAAGCAAAATGTTAGCTTATGCCACCCCTCTCCAGTTATACATACCCACCTTCCCTTCTCTCTTGCCGCTCTCTTTTAGCTCCAGGAAATTGAAAGAACTAACACCCCTGTAAGCTCTGATTCATGACAAATGTGAACCGCAACAATCGCATAGCTATAACTTAGCCTAAAGTTGCAATTCTTGCATCCCATGAGATTTGTGGAAATTTTAACAGACTTTGTACTTCTTTCCTGGCAGGCTCGTGGCTCCCGTGCAGTTCTGCAGCTATATCCTGAAAATGCTGAGCAGGTTTGGGCATTTTATTAATAATAACTGAATGTTTTTTTATTTTTTTAAGGTCCGCCCCATAGTCGTTTTACTGCTACAGTGCGGCGCCTCTACGCCAGATCACGTGTGTACACACACACACACACACACGTTCGTTGGCACCCGACAGTCATCAGGCAGAATGGCGGTGTGCCTATGTAAACGAGGCAGATCGCCATTCTGACAGGAGGGAAGGGATGGATTTTATGTCCCTTTAAAGCAGGGAATAAATTCCAACTTTCCCCTAATAACAGCATTCTACACAATGTAGTGAAACACTGGCTAGGCACAGGGCAAACCCTTTAATCTTGCCTGATGTTAACCCCTTCCCAGCCAATGTCATTAGTACAGTGACAGTGCATACATATTTTTTAGCATGGATTACTGTATTAGTTTCACTGGTCCCCAAAAAGTGTCCGACTGTCTTCCGCAATATTGCAGTCCAGCTATAAGTTGGTGATCGCTGCCATTACTAGTAAAAAATATAAATGAATAAAAATATACCGTAGTTTGTAGACACTAACTTTTGTGAAAACCAATCAATATACGCTTATTCATTATTTTTATTTTTTTTTACCAAAAATATGTAGCAGTATACATACATATTGGCCTAAATTTTTTTTTTTTTTAATATGTTTTATAGATATTGTGTTTTTTTCCTTAAATTGACGGTCTTTTAAATTGCAAAGATAATCAAATGCCACCAAAAGAAAGCTCTATTTGTGCAACAAAAAAAATGTTTTTTCTTTGGGGGTACAGCGACATCCTGCGCAATTGTCAGTTAAAGTTCTGCAGTGCCGTATCGCAAAAAATGGCCTGGACATTTAGGGGGTACAATTTTCCGAAGGTCAAATGGTTAAGGGGGCAGTAGGGCAGTAATGTAATGTTCTAAATAAAGATCTTAATGTAGTATTCCATCTTTTATTTATCTTTAAGGCCTCGGGATTTAGTAAACTTTAAATAGTTCATTTGGACCACATTGGTTGACTTCCTCTGACTGGCTGAGGTGGGAAGGTGGGTGGATGACCTCACAATTTCCACCTTGGCCAATCAGCGATAGCCTTGTATTGGTAAAATTACAAAAAGGCTTCTGCTGGATGGCGAAGAAGCATTTGGGCTGAGTCTCTTTAATTCTGGCAGCAGATGTGCAGTCGCTCATCCCACTGCTGGAACTCAACGCCACTTACTATATGTAGACAATCCTCATAGAGTGCTTTACAGCAGCTGCACAGTTACGTAATGGAAATTGATTGTTTGGGAATCTGGGATTCTACTTTAAATAAACTTCATACATGTAGTGCTGTAGCTGTAAGAGATCGTTTTATATTTAAAAAAAATCTAAGCTTAATTGTTTGCTGATTTGCTGTGTATCTTCTCATGAAGCTGGAATTAGTGACATCCCAGGCAATGAGAGCTGGATTTACTGGAGGGATGGTAGTCGATTTTCCCAACAGTACAAAGGCTAAAAAGTAAGTATTCATTTTTTTTGTATAAACGCAAAATATTTCACACAAATTTTGTTCTCGTATGTTTCACTTATAAGGCATCATGCATACTGGGCAATAAAAACCCCACTTTTAGGAGCGTTTGTGTGTGTTGTGTCTATATGTCCCTCAAAGTTTAGCCTATGTGTCCATGCACACAGAGTCGTTAACAAGCGTTTAGAGGTGGAAATAAACCCACTGCCAGCATGTTCAGGAACATCATCATTTTGTCAGAAAACATTTGACGCTCCTAAACGAGTGTCCAAATATGCATTAGCGCTAGTTTAGCACTTGAGCGTAATACATTTTAATGGGCAGAATACATTTTTATTCTGTTGGGACTGTTACCTTTAAAGGTCCAGTTTTGAAGGGTCACTATAACTGTGTATTCATTCTTTGCATGCATTTACACACGTGCTTACTGATTTGTTTCCCCCCCCCCCCCCAGATTTTTCCTGTGTCTGTTTGCAGGCGTATCGGGGGTGTTACCGAAGGTAAGTTTACCCAGACAGGTTCTTTGCATTGTGTATTAAATACAGTTCCCTAGCCTAAATGGCTGCAGTCCTCTGTTCTAATATGAACAATATTGCAAGCTATCCAATAGTGCTAATCACTGAAGAAGAATACATTGATCTCTGATTTAAGGTAAATGTAAAATATGATATTATGATTGCCTCAATGGCTGCTATTAAAGTGTTACTAAACCCAAAACAGTAAAATCAGTCTGTATATGCAGTAAAGCATGTTTTTATACTCGCTGTGGAACCTAGGGGGTTAATCCTCTGCATTGTGTAAAAAGACTGTTTGATCCTGTCTTTTCTGATCCTCCCCTTCTACTGACTCCAGAACATTCCTGGATAAGACGCTGCCTTTGGAGTCAAGCTGCACATGCACGGTTTGGTTTGTGTGTGTGTGTGTGTGTGTGTGTGTGTGTGTGTTGCTAGAGAAGATGTTTTATTTTTATTTTCTTGAGAGGGTGCATGTGATGTGAGGGTCAGGGGTCCTGCATTCTGATAGGCCAGCTCAGTCCAGTATGAAAACTCCTACAAGCTTTACCAGAAATGGATAGAAGTCACAAGGCTGTTATATACTGCTGATGAGAAATGGTTAACCGTTTTATATTTACTAAAATATTTGCATTTCTGTGTACTGTGGGAGACCAGATAAAGACAATGCAGGGTCCTGGGTTTAGTAACACTTTAAGGTAAAATCTGTTTATCAAATTCTGCTGCATGTTTCAAACCCTGGCACACTTTGCTGTCTAAGTAGTGGAGGTATCTGCAGTTATTTATAGACATTAGTTTTTGGATATTCACAAAATGAGCAAACGGTGTGACCAGGCAGTGGGGAAACGTGAATAGAATTCTAGGATGCATCACTAGAGCAGTGTTTTTCAACTCCAGTCCTCAAGGCACACCAACAGGTCAAGTTTTCAAGATTTCCCTCAGATGAAACAGCTGTGGTAATTACTAAGGCAGTGAAACTGATCAAATCACCTGTGCAAAATAATGAAAAGCCTGAAAACATGACCTGTTGGTGTGCCTTGAGGACTGGAGTTGAAAAACACTGCACTAAAGGGATCAGCAGCAGGAGGAAGGAGGTCCTGATTCCCCGGTATAGATTTTTGGTGAGACCTCATTTAGAATATTGTGATTCATTTATTAAGGCAGATAATCTGTGTACTGCAAGTGCAGTTGTTCTAGATCTGAGGGGGGGTATGCAAGGAAAACAAATGATAGAAATCAGCAGAGCTTCCCCTTATTTCAGAGCTTCAGATCTAGTTCACCTGCACTTGCAGTGCAGACTGTTTGCCTTTAGGAAATCCAACCCCATTTCCAGTTCTGGTGACCTCACTTACAAAAAGAAATTGATAGGATAGAACAAGTCCAGAGACGGGTAACAAAAATGGTCAAAGGCCTGAGGAAAAAATGGTCAAAGGCCTGAGGAATAAAACCTATCAAGAGTGACTTCAGAAACTTACCATATAGTCTGGAGAACAGGAGAGACATGATTTAAAACTTTATATACATCAAGGGGGCAAATGAGGTTCAAAATGGCGGTACATTCAATATGAAACCAGAATACGGGGACATGACCTCAAACTAACTGGAGGAAAGTTCAAAACTATTCCTAGAAAATAATATTTAACTGAAAGAGTTGTTGATGCTTTGAATAAACTTCTAGCAGAGCATATCGCAATGTTCACTCTCCTGCGCTGTGCGATAAATCCCAACGTGTTATCAGACTCTTATCTTGACATGTTAGTATGTGTGGATAGTGCACACCTTGCAGCCTTCCAAAGACTAGGGGAGTCCAAATGCACTGAAAGCATAGAAAAACACAGAGCGCAGAGGACTAGCACAATATCCTCAATACATGTTTTATTGAATAAAATAGAGGTGAATATACTCACAAACCAATACTTGTCTCGTTGCATCATCATAAAATCATCCGCTTAAGTCCATATGCAAAAATCCACAACACTTGTGGTCACATTGGCTAACGCGTTTCAGGGCCTTCAGAGCCTTGTTTTAGATGTCTCTTAAGCCTCATACACACTATCGGATTTTCTGCGGACAAAGCTTAGGACTTTTGTCCGAAAGGCGTTGGCCAGTAACTTCTATTGTATACAAACTGCAAATAATTGTAAGCCAACAAACACAAAACAACGTGTTTTTTCAGCTCTTTAGCACCACCCTTTGGGCAACTTATGCTAATGTTTTTATGGTGAGAATTGCTTCTGAGCATGCGTGTTTGTACTTGTGTCAGATGGACTTGTGTACACACAATCAGAAAAAGACAACACACAATTGTTGGCGGACAATTTTAAAGCATGTAATCCAACATTTGTCTGCGGGAAAATCCGACAACAATTGTCCGAAGGAGCGTACAAATCGGATTTTCCGACAACAGCCTGTCATCGCACAATTCCGTCGCATAATCTGTTCGTGTGTACGAGGCTTTAGTGTTGACAAGGAACTTTTCACTCGGGATCAGTGCTTTCTCCATTTACTGCTGTTGTGTATATAGCTTCCTTGTTCCTCCCTTAAACTTGGAGGAAAGGTAGTAAGCCAGCCAGCAGTAAGTGGTTTCAAACATGAACAAAAAAAAAATATATACCTAGGGTATATACAATCACCGCGCTACCTAAAGTAAATATATCAATGGCAGCCAACACAACAAAATTAGATCAATTTTGCAGATAAACTAAAACAAAAACAAAAGTGTAGCGCTAAAAATATATGTGAAAAAATATTAAAGACTTCATAAATGAGTCTTATAAATTTATGACAAAAACACCATAAGTGCTCAAATAGTCCATAGACAATGTAAATAAATAAAAGTCCGTGAAAAATTTCAACTAAAAGTGACTTAGTGAAGAAAGTTTGCTAGTAGATCCGCCACCAGATAATAGAATGGGAGGCTTACCGGAGGGATCAGACCCAAATAAGCATGTATTTATTAGGTCAAACAGGCTTTGTGGGATACCGGTCTCCCGATTTCCAAGGCAACTCGATTGATGGGCAGATGAATCGGATCCTTAACCTCCCTGGCGGTATGATTCTGTCTGGAATTACGTACCAAAAGCGGTACAATTATTTTGCATGGAAATTCTGCGTTTTATACTGTAGGCCTGAAATTTTTAGGAATAACTCACTTAAATTTGTCCAAACCAGAGTCTAGTAGACATCCCGGGTATGATAAAGTTTGAAACACAAAATCATAAAATTATAATATAATAAATAACTATAATTATAACAAATAATAATGTAATTATAATAAAAATTATTCACTAATGTAATCAATCAAAATCACTGAAATTTGCTCAGTTGCAGAATTGTCGCTGTCATTACTTTTATTTTTTTATGACGAATTTCCCCACAAATCGCTATCGCTCAATTCTGCAAGTGATTATAATTTATTATCGCTGTTTTCTAGCTGCTCTAAAATCACTTTTGACATAAAGGGACACTTTTAGTTGCTATGGACAATCTACAGTTTGCAGGCACAAAAAAAATGTTTTTATTATATAAAAGAACATGCAGGGCACTGGGCAGACCACTAGGGACGGGGGGGTGTGTACTTTTTACATACAGTACTGTAATCTATAAGATTACAGTATTCTGTATGTAATGTGTTTGTTTACTTTTTTGAATTTGCCGCCGGTCTCCGCCCCCGTGCGCCGTTACGTCGCAGGGAACGGAGATCGGCGGCGTGCGGGGCACTGTGTGAGTCGAATGGAGGACGCCACTCGCTCACACAGCGTGGATGCATCGCTGGATCCAGGGACAAGGTAAGTACAGTACCCCGCCTGGATCCAAGGTAAGCCAGCGCGCGCTGCAGGCTCTGCATATTGACCCCGAGCGCGACTCGGGGATATCGATATTTACATGAGAAATCCAACCTGAGTCGCGCTCGGGGATACCGGTAGGGGGGTTAATACATGGCAAATGGAAACCAATCGGTGGAACACCAGCCAATAAAGATAGTGGACACTTCCAATGAGAACTGATCCAAAGGCTCAAAGTATGAGGAGCGACAAGAGAAAAACGAGGGTGCAAATAGTGTAAATCCTTTTTTAAAACATTTTTTACTTGGCTGTAAAGAATAAAATGGTACACTCACATTTCAGTTGAATATAGTAAGCATTAAAACAATCAGGCAGTAGGGTCAGCGTGTAGTCCCGACGCGTTTTGGGACCGAGTATAAGCTTAGAGTGTCCATCTGCATGCCTCACTGTGCCTATGCCTCGCTATGTCCATGACTAGACTGGCGTTTAACATGGGAGTCTATGGAAGGGGTGCCAGGCTTTGAAAAATCGGTACTCCCCAGCCATAGGTCCCCCCAGACAACAAACTTTGCACACTTGTAGAGGAAGAGTGTCGCTATATATGTGCCAAGTGACTCAAGTATAAGCCGAGGGGGGCATTTTCAGCACAAAAAAATTGCTGAAAAACTTGGCTTATACTCAAGTATATACGGTAACCAAAAAATAATTATTCAAAACATGTATATAAAAAAATCAAAACCAAAAAAAAGGGCCGAATCGATGGATCTGTTTTTTATTTTTATTTTTATTTCTATCTTTTTAAAATCCACTCGTACGCTCTTTGGACGTCTTGGCACACAGGATGTGGAAGTGGACAAAATAAATCTGTGGAAGCATATAGATGGAAGCTCCCATTGTAGACTTGTTTTTTAAGATGCAAGCTTTGGGGTTGTCCTACTTATCATTGTTTTTGGTGTTACTGACCTATTAACAAGTGCATATGAGGTGTTCTGACAATTCAGAGGTAGCCAGCATTTTACTGTTAGCCTGCCAGCCCCAGTACCAAGTGTCAGGCACTGTGCATGTTTGTTATGGAGGGTGACTTTATCGGTTTGTGCTTTCATCTGACAGGGATTGGGTCAAGAGTCGGCCGAACAAGGAGTAACGCATCAAGTTTCATTTGTCAAGGAGAGGTAATTTTGTTGTATTTGTACTCCAGTTTATAATTTTTTTTGTTGTTGTGCACAGTTCTGTGGTGTTTGATGTACAGCAGAAATGCACCACAAACTGCCCTGCATTTTTACAGCCCATTCATAAAATGCAGGCCTTGATGTGGAGCCTGTTTAAATGTCCTATTTTTCTTTGCTTAATGCAGCAGAGCTTTATAGAGCTGTGCTTTATAAATGTAGCCTTTTTTTTTTTTTTTTTTTTTTTTTACTTTTTAGAGCCGTGGCAAGGCCTTAGTGAAGCCTACTTCATCTTGAATGAAACCCCTCTAGTATTTTTTTAGATGTTTTAATATTCAGATGGATCCATATTTTGCTGTTTTGTCTTATTGATCCTGATAGCTCAATGCCTTATGTGTTTCCTTGTTACACTGTGCTGCCAGAAGGTGGAGCTGCAGAGTCGTCATACACATTGCCTGTTGGCAAATGTTCTCTCCTCCACACCTTCTGCGTATGGCAGAATATCACAGTTGTCCTTTCTCACATTTAATTGGTGTTAATTTTTCCACAGTTTTAGAAGTTTAAAATAATGTGATTGTTTGTCCATTGAATCCTTACTGATTCTCTATGTGGTATATTAGTTGGTGTGCTGACACAATGTCTGTCTACTTATGCTGGGAGGAACAGGATCCACCTTACAGCTTACAAGACAGACCATAGTAACAGAGGTTCTACGTCATGCCTGCTATTAGGCGCTGGCATGTTTTCCTGCCTCTTACATTTACATGATAACAGAATAATAACCATTTCCTGATATACAGGATGAGATTTAAAAATGCCAAAGGGAAATCTGTAAAGAAGAGCAAAGACTGGATACTTGAAAAGAAAGAACGACGCAGACGGCAAGGAAAGTGAGTAGTTGTCATTTTATTTCTGATGATGTCAAAGTCTTATGGAGTCATAATCGGGCATTCCTTTTAGCTACAGGGGAGAGCATACGAAACCTTAAAGCGGTTGTATACCCTCTGATACAACTTGTACCTACAATTAAGGCTTACCTGTAGGTGCTTGCAATATCTCCTTAACCTATATGGTTAAGGAGATATTCACAGAAAATCGGGCACGCGCAGGCATGCTGGGTCTTCAATGGGAAAGTGGCGGAAATGCGTGCATGCGCGGGGATCGTGCTGTTTTGCGCTGATGCGTGGAAGTGACATAATCGCCGCTCCGGCCAGTCACAGCGCTGGAGCGGCGATACCCGGAAGTCACTCCGGGTATCATGGCGGAGAAGAGGAACGAGGGTCGCTGCGGGGGCTTTGATCTAAGGTAAGTCATTCATAATGAGCTAGTATGCTCAGTATGCCATTGTCTTGCAGGTTTTTATTTAAAATGTTTAAGGTGGCGTACACACGACCGAGTTTCTCGGCAGAATCCAGCGAGAACCTCAATGGGAGACATATTCTGCCGAGAAAACCGGTCGTGTGTACACTTTTCGCCGAGCAACCCGTCGGGAAGCTCTTCGAGCCAAAAAGAGAGCATGCTCTCTATTTCCTCGTTGTTCTATGGGGAAATTTGGCTCGACAAGCTTTTCGACAGCTGAACGGGAAACCCGACGGGCGGAACGATGAGTTTAGCCCGACGAGTTTCTCGGTGGTGTGTATGCGGCCTAACATTTTTGGGTATACAACTACTTTAAATGGTAACTCCAATTTCATGGAGTAAAAAAAATAGCAAATAAATAGCAAGTAAATAAATATATTATAGCATATGCAATTGTGACACAAGTCATGTTGTAATTGAATGTAATTAAAAGTGACCTTTCCCTTTTCAATCTGCAGCTCTGCAATGCAATAGGGTAACCTGGAGGAGTTCTGTACACAGAATATGTACAGAACACCCCCCAGATATGTAATTTCCTGCTTGTGTGATTGGCTCACTGATTTTTCCAGAAATCTGCACCAGTGGTGGCCCCTCATGCATGCGTCTGGCCCCCCCGACCATGGATTCCAATGGGGAGTTTTTTTTTTTTTTTAAAGCACATGATTAGAGCTAGAGGCTCTAATAGCCTTCAAGAAAGGTTGGGTTTGGGGCGCAGTGGTATCTGTGGCCCATCTTTTGCAGTTCACTGCTCAAAGTTGCTTACCAGGTTCATCCCTCGCTTGTCATATTTTTCAGTTACCAGGTTGAGAATTGTTTGCTGAACATGCAGAGCACAACAAGCCAAATGCTCCTGGCAGGATGCTAAGCTTTGAAAGTCTGATGCCTTATTATACCACAGATCAATGAGGCTGATCACTTATGGTGGCCGTACACGGTGTCAGATTCAACGGAGTGATATCCTCCGACACTAATTGAGCAAAAATGGCATGACCGCGCAGTGAGCGACAAATAGTGATGGTTTCAATTGAACCAAATTGGTCCATTGTGGTGGGAAAAAAAGTTGTACAGGGTGAAGTATGTGTGTTTTTTTTTTTTTGTGCCCTTGCATATAGATTGATTTGATTCACAAGGATATGAAAAATGGCATTAATGGACCCTGTACAATATTTTTTATTTCTTTTTACACTGCAACCAGCCGACTTGAGCTTATTTGAAACTGCCACTGTCTGATTATCCGTTGGCCATTCCATTTTTGTCTTGCTTGACCAATGTCCAATGCAATAGTTTTGTCGAATTGATCATTCAGTTTTATCGCACCATGTATGTCCGCCATTAGATTTATACGATTACTTTTACATTGACTAATGTAGATCTATTTGGAGTCGCCAATACTGGCTAAGTACAATACAGAAGTTATACTTTTGTTAGGTGTGAAGATGAGCACAGATGTAACCTGTGGGCATGGGTTCAAATGCAGGCAGTTTGAAAATGTAAATGTAAAAATTAATGTCAGCCCAAACTGAGAATTTTAGTATCCAAATGTGAACATGTTAAAAAAAAAAAAAAGACCAGACGTGATGGAACTGTGCCATAAAAAGGAATTGCAGTGCCTTGGAAAAACTATTTATACACTTTGAAATTTTTCACATTTTGTCATGTTCCATCCAAAAATGTAAATGTATTTTATTGGGATTTTATGTGATTGACCAGTGATGGCAAACCTTGTTTTAGTGTAACCAGCAAGGACGACTTGAGCTTATTTGAAACTGCCTTATCGGCATGTACAAGCTGACCTAAGAGCATATAACAAAGGAAAACAGAACCGTTACAAAGGGCTGACACATTAAAACTAAGAGGGGGGTGGAGAGAGGGTAGGTGGGGAGAGAATTAGGAAATTGGGTGTGAGGGGAGGGTGCATTCCATTTCAGTAAGGGGGTAGCCTAGCGATCCATCAAATTGCCTCCATCTAACCACCCCACTCCACGACACATGCCCACCAAAATAGATTTACATTCAGACGGGAATATCAGCCTCCCAAGAAAATGAGCTTCCCGTGAATGGTGAGGCTGTATGGATCCAACAGGGCAACATGATCATCTACAGGGAAACACGAGACATGGAGGAGTAGGATTATAAATGGAGAGCGGAAATGGAAAGAGAAGAGAAGAAAGGTAGATGAGTAGAAAAATAGAAGGGAAAGATCCCAAGGACCAGGTTACCTGCATATTGATGAGCATCTTCGAAGTCCGCATTATGTATTTAGCTAACATCGAGGTCAGGTCACCGCCTCCCGCTTCTTAAGGGTCTTAATTCAGCTAATTCCAGTAGAGCAGCATCCAGGCTCGAGGGCACCAGAATCCGAAACATATTCAGACCAGGGTGTCCAAACAGCACGGAAACGCTTCCGTCCCCCCACAAGCAGCAACCCAATCCTCAGCCTCACGAACCAAATTCACACCTGTAATCCACTCTGCCCGTGTGGGCTAAGTGGACAAGCGTCGTGCAACATTCAGAAGATGAGGAAGCACACTATTTTTGTATTGGGAGAGCGATACCGGAGGGACATGGAGAAAAAATGTTTCGGGGAGAGGGGAACATCTATGCCGGTCACTAACTCTATCTGGTCCCTCAGGTCCTCCCAAAATGGCTTAATTAAGGGGCAGTCCCACCAGACGTGAAACAGTGTACCCTGATGCCCACAATCCAGCACTAACGTCGAAGGGTAGATACGGGCCAGATCTGCAGGTACTCGGTCAAATAGCACCTTAAAATTTGTCTCCTGAGTCAGTCTACCGAGGACGAGTGGGTAAGGTAGTAAAATGATAGCTGTTGATCAGTAAAAGTCAGCTCCAAGCGTCGAATGTACAGTAATGGGCGAGGGGTAGCCGCACCCAGGAGGCGGTAAAGTTCTGACACAAGGTGACGTCCGCAGCAAAAAGACGTTTTGAGAGAGGAGGGGTCTCGGATTGAGCGGCCATGAACCTGAAAAAAGTGATGTAGTTGCCTATATTTCCAGAAGTTTAGACGCGTGCTGCGTGGGCCCGTGGGTAAGGCATCGTAGTCCAGGAGCTTACCTTCCTTCATGAGTTTACCACAGCTGGCGTATTCGTCATCTACCCAGGGCCCGAAAAAGCCTATACGTTCACCCGGGGGAACCAGAGGAACCCGCCCAGAGGAGCCAGAGGGGACACAGGGGGTGCCAGCTGTAACAGCGAATTGGTCCGGTCCCACTCCGACAGCACATGGGCCGTCAGAGGGGAGGTCATCTCAGACAGCCCCCTGTATACCCGGGGCAGCCAGGGTGCGTAAGACAGATTCCTACCAGCCAAATATTTTTCCAATGAAACCCATTGCTTCGAATGAGCATGAAATCGCCAGTCGAGTATCTTCTGAAGTGCTATAGCTCTATAATACTGCCGAATATCAGGGACTCCCAGTCCGCCCTCACGTTTCGGCCGACGCAGCAGGCGTATTGCTATCCTGGGCTTACGGGCATTCCAAATGAAATCAGTCAACATTTTGGATAATCTATTAAAAAAATGTCTAGGTAGGGGGAGTGGAAGCATCTGTAGGTAAAAGAGTACGCGAGGGAGGACGTTCATTTTTACAATGTTCACACGACCTAGCCACGTGAAGGCCGTGCGCGTCCACTGCGATAAGTCCGCCTGGACCGCTTCCAGCAATGGGGGGTAGTTAGCATAGTATAAGGTGTCGAATCGGTCCGTAAGTCTTGGCAAACCTTGTTTTGAAACTACATTTCCCATGATGCTCATGCATTCTGCAGTGTAATTGAGCATTATGGGAAATGTAGTTCCAAAACATCTGGGGTGCCAAGGTTTGCCGTCAATGTGATAGACCAACACAAAGTGGCACCTAATTGTGAAGTGGAAGACAAATGATAAATGGCTTTCCAAAATCAGGTGAAAAAGTATATTTATTACATATAAAATAGGGCTATGCAAATTAACTTTTAATTAATCGATTAATCTTTAATTTTTTTGATCGATTAAAATTATTTTGATTGGTACTCGCCTTTCCGCCGGCTTCTGGGCCTTCAGGGAGTTCAGTCAGAGATCCGGTGACGTCACGGACACCGGCGGGGCTTGCCGTATACATCTGAAGGGCTCCTTAGCTATGCCTTCATATCTGCATGGTGGCGGACCTTCAGGGGCTGACAACTCATGGGGCCCCTGGGCAATAGAAGATTATGGGGCCCCTGGGCTTACAGATGGCCACCACGCCAGGAGGCAGTGCAGAGGCGGGGCAGCTAAAATCTTGAGATTTTCACATCAAAAGCATGTCGGTTTCGGACATATCAGGGACAGATGTAAAAAAACACAGATATTTACATACTGTCCCTGGTTTATTGAGCCTGGCAACCCTGATAGGGCCCCCTAGTGGCATGGGGCTCTCGGGCAGTGCCCGAGTGACTCAATGGTCAGTCTGCCCCTGCGGACCTTACTATCTGCCACATAGTAGCTGTTACACTTCCCTCTATCACTTCCTTTTATTAACCTGGGATTTTACAACCATCCACTGGGAGTTGTGATAGTTCCCTTCATGGGACAGCTACATGCCGACGGACTGATGGTAACCTCTCCTCATCTGGATTCAGCAGTGATATCGTTGTACACATTTTTATACCAGTATCATACTTAGCTACATGTTTTTATGACTGCTTTTGGTACCATTTGGTATTACTCGCACCATTTTTACAGTTTATGTAGCTACATCGATTTTATCTCTAGTGCAATATTTATTTTGTTACCTACTTGAAGATTATAAAAGTTTTAATGCTATTCCCATCGAGCGCTGCCTTTGTGTGTTTTTTTGTATCCTGCTGTTGGCAGCTGCACTGGAAATCAGCCTGCAAGGAGATCAGCTAAAAGTAGTTGGATCTGTATGTGCGTTATAATTAATCGAAATTAGTCGATTAATCGATTAAAATAAAAAACGATTAATCGAACACAAAAATTTTGATCAGTAACAGCCCTAATATAAAACAATACAAAAAATAAAAATTAAATCCAGGGGCACTAGACAGGGCTGTCCACTGTCTCCACTCCTCTATGCCCTGGTGGCAGAGCCCCTTGCAATCTCCATTAGAGAGGACCCCGAGATCCAAGGGCTTTGCCTTGGTTCCCTGACTGAAAAAATTAGCTTATACGCAGACGACACGCTGCTATACCTGGCCGACTCTACCACCTCTCTCCAGAAGGCATTACATACGATCAAACACTTTGGTCGGTTTTCTGGCCTTAAAATTAACTGGGAGAAATCCCAAATATTGGATAGCTCTCCCTCCCCCGAACTACAGGCGCAGTTACCACTCCAGCGAGTGAACACTATCAAATACCTTGGAGTATTGGTGAATAGAACACCGGCTGACTTATATATCCCTGAATATAGAATCCCTTTTCGATCTCATTAAGTCTAAAACCCAAATATGGGCGAGATTGCCGCTCGGTGTGTGGGGCCGCATTAATATCGTTAAAATGATATTACTTCCTAAAATATTGTATATACTTTAGCACACACCCGTATACTTACCCTTAAAATTTTTCAAGTTAATGGAGGCCATAATACGGACATTTATCTGGGGTACCAACAGACACAAGCTGGCCTGGAGAGTCCTTAAGAACCCCACTGATCTAGGTGGGACAGCCCTCCCTGACTTAAATCTCTATTACCTTGCATCCCAGCTGTCTCAACTATACCACATAGATAAAACCGACAGACTCAGATTTCTCACGCTTCTCTGTCCACGGTGGGCGCAGCTGACTGCTGATCCGCTTACTGCAATCACGGTGGGGCATAGTGGGAACAACTCCAGTAGAGACAGGGGGTCCCTATTGTATCAATATAGGCGAGTATGGGACATTGCCACTAAAACGTTGACGATCCCTAAACCCAATGACTACACCCCTTTATGGCATAATAGACTAATCAAAAATGGGGATCACTACAAAAAGTAGTAAAAAGGCGGACTTTTTCAGGCAATCACAAAGACATATAGTTTAAGAAAAAAATATTTAATCATATATCATAAAATCCAAAAACAAAAAACTAAAATATACAAAAACAGAATATACAGAATACATATTAGCAATGGTAGCTTGCATCTCGCCTACGCGTTTCGCCAAACGGCTTCTTCAGGGCGAGTTTGAGAGAGAGCTGGTGGTATATGATTGCTAAATTCATATATCTGCAAAGAAAGAAAATACATAAACAATACAAATTTTTTTAAAAAACTGTTTTCTAAAAAACACTGAAGGTCAATGAGCAACAAGGGATCCCCAAAAGAAAAAGAAAAAGAAAAAGAAAAAGAAAAGGAAAAAATACCAAAAGCGTTTGCTGTCCATCTGACTGTATCAAGGATTATATAAATATCCAAGTAGCACATGAGAGCTCAATGCGGCTGAAAAAGAAAAAGAAGGAAAGAGCACAAAAATAAGTGTCATGTGTTATTCAGTTCTACTATGAGTTTGTAGACTAAAAAAAATAAATAAAAAGTATATAAAGGATTGATTACCAGACAGAGTGTATCAAGTATACAAAAGAATGTCTGGTATGGTTAGCAGCGAAACATCATCCAAGATGAATAAATGTATTTCTACACAGATAAAAGAAAAAAGTAGAAACTAGTAAATAAATAAATATGAGGACGTATAGAGTATGCATTCAAAGCTGCTTAAAAGATGTCAGTTTACCTGGGGTAGAGCCAGAAATAAAAAGGAGAACCCGGGACTGATCACAGCAATAGAACGTAGACCATAGCCAGAGAGGAGTAGAGTCCAATCGCAATAGGCTAAACCGGATTGTGATGTCCAATATAGGACAATCCACTGGATCAGGAGTCTACATGCAAAAAGAGTTGCTAGTGAGTAAAGCCAGAACACAAGCATAATTGTCCCAGAAGTATTCGGGTTGTAATAATCACATACCTGGATATGAGTCTCGGTTGTTATGTCCCGGGGGGAGTCAGACCTGTGCTGCACGCCAGTTTGATACTGCCTAATGGAGGTTTATATGGGGTTGCGAGGGCCGTCACATGACAAGAACGCGTGGTGACGTAATCAGCGCGGCGCCCGTACATAGGCGACGCATGAAAGGTAGCTAATTGATGGACAGAGGAAAGAGGTGGATCCCAAAGCAAGGAAGGCGCACGCACCCGCCCATCTGGGGACAGACTACCCCACAGGGGGGGGCGGCGCCAGGCATACTGAATCCGCGGCAGACAGAAACGCCCCCACACACAACAGCACACGCCGTACGTCCATACGGCGGCGCTGTAAGTCCCATAGTAGCCTGCATATACCATAGATATACATTCATGGAGAAAGACATACCCACCCGCAGCCGCGCACGCACAAAGTGCATGGAGAGGAAAACAGAGGGAGGAGTCAAGCACACCATGGGGGCAATCCCCAAACAGAGCAAGATCGAACATGCACACATAAAAGGGGAGTAACCTGTATCCAAAGCAATGGGGATACAGTCGTACACCGAGTGTGAATAGTCAATTCTCAAAAGGGTAGTTTAGGTGCAATCACTACAGATCGCCACAAGATGGCAGCAGCGAATAACAGAAGTTGAAACCTTGGATTGTTCAGCAAAACTTGGTACAAATAGAGATCCCGAGCGCTCACAGACCATCAGTGAATTGGGAACTTGGAAATTATTTTTTATGTATCAAGATATTTACAAAAAGAATACAAAATATAAAATATATCAAGACTGTGACAATTCTCTGATATGATAACATACAAATATGGTTTAATTTATATATATTTAGACAGATAAACAAAAAATAGGAGAACACAACATATAATATATAGTATATAATTACACCATACGCAGGTTAGTATGTATGGTGGATCTATGTGTCTAATCTTTTTTTTCCTACAATGTAGAGGCAAATCCAGTCTTGATAGAGTCATGGCAGATATTAGAATGGCTAAAGTTGGTGTTTATATTAGTAGCAAAGTACTCGAATTTTAGGGATTGAGGAAGGGTTTAAAACTCAGGGCATCATTGAGGCCGGGGAACGTATTGGCCTTAAGTCTATGGATCCAGCGTGTTTCACATTGTAAAACACGTTGGTCAAAGTTACCCCCTCTCGGATCCTCATAGATACTCTCTAAGGCATTGAATTTAAATACATGGGGTTCATACTGGTGTGTGAAAGCTACGTGGTAACCCATAGTAGTGTTAAGGAGACCATTGGTCGCATAGTAAATGTGATCCTTAATGCGTTTCCAGAATGGCCGTATAGTTTTACCAACATAATAGCTTCCGCATTGGCATTGGATCAGGTATATAACCCCCTTTGTTTGGCAGGTAATGTGTTGTTTAATAGTATGTCTTTGCCCATTAGGCAGGAGTGTAGTAGTACCTGCTGATACATACTCACAGTAGTTACATTCACCGCATCTATATAGGCCGGGAAGGTCTCGTTTTGTATCACTCGATCTACAGTATGTGCTTGCGACCAGGCGATCCCGAATCGATCTGGCCCGTCTGAAAGTGATTTCAGGTCTAGGTCCAATATGCTTAGATAATACTGGATCGGAGGTGAGTATATGCCAATGTTTGTGTACTATTGTTCTAATTTCAGCATGCTGGTTGGAATATGTAGTAATCAGCCGTGTGGCGCTAGGACTGGTTGGTTTATTATTGTGTGCTAGAAGGTCATTCCTTGGCTTGCCATTGGCCTTAGCAAAAGCTTTTTTGAGGCAGTTTTTACTATATCCCCTTAGTCTTAGTCGTGTATATAGGAGATCTGCTTCTACTTTAAATTTTAAGTCATCTGAGCAGTTTCGTCGAAGTCGCAGATATTGTCCAAATGGTATACTTTGAATTAAAGATCTGGGGTGACTACTTGTAGCATGAAGTATCGTGTTCCCTGAAGTGGGTTTTCGATACAGCGAGGTGTTAAGCACGCCCTCTCCTGAAATACTAATGGTCAGATCCAGAAAGGATAACTCGGTCAGACTCGAGGTCATGGTAAATTTTAAATTGTAGCTATTGTGACCAAGTTTCCTCATGAAGGTATTCAATTCCATCTGGGATCCCGTCCATAGGAGTAAAATATCGTCTATGTATCGATACCATCCTAGTATGGATGGTAGTAGATCGAAAAAAACATCACTGGAAAAAACCTCCCGTTCCCACCCCCCCAGGTACAGGTTCGCATAGGACGGTGCACAGCACGTGCCCATAGCGACACCCTGTACCTGGAGGAAGTGGGACCCATCGAACAAAAAGATATTCTTAGTAAGGATATGGGCCAAGAGTTTCAAAACAAAATCATTGAGTTTGCAAGATTTGGGGCCCCTTTCAGCCAAGAATCTACTAATCGTTTCTAATCCTTTTCTGTGTGGGATAGAGGAATATAATGCCTCCACATCTATTGAAACTAGGAGACAGCCTGGGGGTACAGTTAGGCCGTCCAATGCTCGTAGTAAGTCAGGGGTATCCTGAATATAGGAAGGCATAGTGCTAACATGTGGTCTCAAGTAGCTGTCTACAAATCTACTTGCTCGCTCAGTTTTAGAGCCGATACTTGAAACAATTGGGCGGCCAGGGGGGTCTCGTAGATTTTTATGAGTCTTGGGGAGTGAGTAGAAGGTTGGAGTTTTCGGGTGAGGGACTTGTATCCCATCAAATATGGGTCTGGTGATCAAACCCTCGGAGAGAGCGATTTGGATGGTGTCATTATATTGTTGATTGTATTTGTCAATGAGATCGTGTGCTACTGGTCTATACCAAGCTCTATTTTTTAGTATGTCCCAGCACATATTACGGTAATTGAGCTCATTCATGACTACTACATTACCACCCTTGTCCGAGGGCTTGATCACCAGATGAGGACTGTGGCTAAGGTTGTTGAGAGCTTGTATTTGAGCCGTCGTAAGGTTTCGATTAGCTTTAGAGAGACATGAAGGCAAGGATTCAATATCCTTTATTGCCTGCATTAGGAAGGCCCAGACATTTGGATTAGTCTGAAGTGGAGGGAATTTGAGGGATTTTTTCTTTACGGCTCTTTCCAATATCTCTAGATCATTTTGATAGCATGTGAGTTGTATTCGCTGACCTAGTGCTTCAGCGGACTCGGGTGGGTCATCTGGCCCTTCATTTTCTTCTAGTAGAAGAACCAGGGTCTTCAAGGCACGGAAATCCGCAACCGTGAAGTCTTTCCATATATCCTGTTGTGCGTATTCAGTTTGTCGTTTACATCTATCCTTATCGAACATAAAATTGAAAGTAAGTTTACGCGCGAAAAGGTATAGATCTTTAATAAGTTCGAATTGGTTAAATGTGTTGTCAGGACAGAAACCCAGACCGAGGCTGAGGAGAGTAATCTCAGGTGAACTGAGAGCTTGAGATGATAAATTAATTACCTCTAGTTGGCAAGAATTGCCAGTAGTGGTACTGGCATTAGTTATATTATTTGGCATAGATGGACTGATCTCGGGGGCATTATCCAGGGTATTATTTGGTTGTCTCTGGGAAATAGTAGGGAAGAAGTGGTCCATGCGTCATTTAGGGCCATCCCTTGTTATCCCCTCCTTATTTATGTTGGTGTGTGATCTTGCTATGGTTTGTGCTGTCTCTATAATATTATGTCGTAAGTTCTCCTCAGGTTTTGATAGTGTCGGCAGGGTAGGAAAGTTCTCAGAGGAGACACCCAGTGCAGAAAGAGGAAACATAGTGACAGTGCGTGTTCCTTCAACTGTTGCGTCTCGATTCTGTGTCTCATTTTGTATATTAACATTAGGTCGATCAGTAGCGTCGGTTATGTGTTTCTTACTCACAGTGCCCGTCTGGTACCCACCACCTTGTTGGTATCGTTTTCTGGACTGCCGGCCTTTGGAGTGTCCTTGGTCGCTGGTCTTTGAGTTCTGTGAATTGAGAGAATTGGCAGAAGAGTCAGAGTCATTGTTTTTATCTTTATTTTTCTGAGCCTGGCCCCTTCTATTTCTATTGGATCCAAAGGTCCTTTGACCCCCTCGTTGTCCATTGGCATTAGGCCAGTTATATGCATGTTTCCCTGCAAAGGCTAATTTGTCCCGTGATAGTTTCTCCTCCTTTTTCTTTAGGAGTTCGCTCGTAAAGGTTTGGATGTGCTCCTTCAGTCGTGTATCAAAAATTCCAAAACCTGCTTTGTTTAGTATTAGACTATTTTCATCATAAATTCTTTTAATCTCACAGTCTACAATTTTCAGTTCTTGCATATAGTACTCTACCATTAGCTCCATCATTTTCTTGGAGCATGCATGTAAATTTTGCTCCCACCGGGCTTTGAGATCAGAGTCAATAGCCCATATATTTGGAAACACTTGTATTCTCAGGCCTTTTGGATTCAGCCCATCAGTAATGTATTGTTCAAAGTACTTAATATGCCAGAACAGACTGGATTTTCTTTCAAAGGTTTGCAGGAGTTTTTGATACACTATTTCATATTCAACTTCGTTTGTATTGGAGGAAGAGCATGTTTTCTGAATCTCTAACATAAAGCCCTCCCAGTCATTGCCTGAAAAAGTAGCCATAGTCACCACGTTATTCAACCAAGACAATTACAAGAAAGGAAGCCGAAAAGAATTTACCTTCTTCTAGTTAGGCAAGACACATAGACATATGTTAAAATCTCAAACAAAGAAAAAAATTAATTATTATAGGGAAAAAAGAGAAAGATGCGAGGTCCTATATATATGAGGTACACGCATCTATGAGTGCAACAAGACAGGTCGGTGTTTACCACCCAAGAGTAAGTTCAAAAATAGGGAACGGGGAAACATAAAAGCACTCACATGTAGCCAGCATCCGAAATAGTTCAATCAAAAATGGGGATCACTACAAAAAGTAGTAAAAAGGCGGACTTTTTCAGGCAATCACAAAGACATATAGTTTAAGAAAAAAATATTTAATCATATATCATAAAATCCAAAAACAAAAAACTAAAATATACAAAAACAGAATATACAGAATACATATTAGCAATGGTAGCTTGCATCTCGCCTACGCGTTTCGCCAAACGGCTTCTTCAGGGCGAGTTTGAGAGAGAGCTGGTGGTATATGATTGCTAAATTCATATATCTGCAAAGAAAGAAAATACATAAACAATACAAATTTTTTAAAAAAACTGTTTTCTAAAAAACACTGAAGGTCAATGAGCAACAAGGGATCCCCAAAAGAAAAAGAAAAAGAAAAAGAAAAGGAAAAAATACCAAAAGCGTTTGCTGTCCATCTGACTGTATCAAGGATTATATAAATATCCAAGTAGCACATGAGAGCTCAATGCGGCTGAAAAAGAAAAAGAAGGAAAGAGCACAAAAATAAGTGTCATGTGTTATTCAGTTCTACTATGAGTTTGTAGACTAAAAAAAATAAATAAAAAGTATATAAAGGATTGATTACCAGACAGAGTGTATCAAGTATACAAAAGAATGTCTGGTATGGTTAGCAGCGAAACATCATCCAAGATGAATAAATGTATTTCTACACAGATAAAAGAAAAAAGTAGAAACTAGTAAATAAATAAATATGAGGACGTATAGAGTATGCATTCAAAGCTGCTTAAAAGATGTCAGTTTACCTGGGGTAGAGCCAGAAATAAAAAGGAGAACCCGGGACTGATCACAGCAATAGAACGTAGACCATAGCCAGAGAGGAGTAGAGTCCAATCGCAATAGGCTAAACCGGATTGTGATGTCCAATATAGGACAATCCACTGGATCAGGAGTCTACATGCAAAAAGAGTTGCTAGTGAGTAAAGCCAGAACACAAGCATAATTGTCCCAGAAGTATTCGGGTTGTAATAATCACATACCTGGATATGAGTCTCGGTTGTTATGTCCCGGGGGGAGTCAGACCTGTGCTGCACGCCAGTTTGATACTGCCTAATGGAGGTTTATATGGGGTTGCGAGGGCCGTCACATGACAAGAACGCGTGGTGACGTAATCAGCGCGGCGCCCGTACATAGGCGACGCATGAAAGGTAGCTAATTGATGGACAGAGGAAAGAGGTGGATCCCAAAGCAAGGAAGGCGCACGCACCCGCCCATCTGGGGACAGACTACCCCACAGGGGGGGGCGGCGCCAGGCATACTGAATCCGCGGCAGACAGAAACGCCCCCACACACAACAGCACACGCCGTACGTCCATACGGCGGCGCTGTAAGTCCCATAGTAGCCTGCATATACCATAGATATACATTCATGGAGAAAGACATACCCACCCGCAGCCGCGCACGCACAAAGTGCATGGAGAGGAAAACAGAGGGAGGAGTCAAGCACACCATGGGGGCAATCCCCAAACAGAGCAAGATCGAACATGCACACATAAAAGGGGAGTAACCTGTATCCAAAGCAATGGGGATACAGTCGTACACCGAGTGTGAATAGTCAATTCTCAAAAGGGTAGTTTAGGTGCAATCACTACAGATCGCCACAAGATGGCAGCAGCGAATAACAGAAGTTGAAACCTTGGATTGTTCAGCAAAACTTGGTACAAATAGAGATCCCGAGCGCTCACAGACCATCAGTGAATTGGGAACTTGGAAATTATTTTTTATGTATCAAGATATTTACAAAAAGAATACAAAATATAAAATATATCAAGACTGTGACAATTCTCTGATATGATAACATACAAATATGGTTTAATTTATATATATTTAGACAGATAAACAAAAAATAGGAGAACACAACATATAATATATAGTATATAATTACACCATACGCAGGTTAGTATGTGAAAGACTTCACGGTTGCGGATTTCCGTGCCTTGAAGACCCTGGTTCTTCTACTAGAAGAAAATGAAGGGCCAGATGACCCACCCGAGTCCGCTGAAGCACTAGGTCAGCGAATACAACTCACATGCTATCAAAATGATCTAGAGATATTGGAAAGAGCCGTAAAGAAAAAATCCCTCAAATTCCCTCCACTTCAGACTAATCCAAATGTCTGGGCCTTCCTAATGCAGGCAATAAAGGATATTGAATCCTTGCCTTCATGTCTCTCTAAAGCTAATCGAAACCTTACGACGGCTCAAATACAAGCTCTCAACAACCTTAGCCACAGTCCTCATCTGGTGATCAAGCCCTCGGACAAGGGTGGTAATGTAGTAGTCATGAATGAGCTCAATTACCGTAATATGTGCTGGGACATACTAAAAAATAGAGCTTGGTATAGACCAGTAGCACACGATCTCATTGACAAATACAATCAACAATATAATGACACCATCCAAATCGCTCTCTCCGAGGGTTTGATCACCAGACCCATATTTGATGGGATACAAGTCCCTCACCCGAAAACTCCAACCTTCTACTCACTCCCCAAGACTCATAAAAATCTACGAGACCCCCCTGGCCGCCCAATTGTTTCAAGTATCGGCTCTAAAACTGAGCGAGCAAGTAGATTTGTAGACAGCTACTTGAGACCACATGTTAGCACTATGCCTTCCTATATTCAGGATACCCCTGACTTACTACGAGCATTGGACGGCCTAACTGTACCCCCAGGCTGTCTCCTAGTTTCAATAGATGTGGAGGCATTATATTCCTCTATCCCACACAGAAAAGGATTAGAAACGATTAGTAGATTCTTGGCTGAAAGGGGCCCCAAATCTTGCAAACTCAATGATTTTGTTTTGAAACTCTTGGCCCATATCCTTACTAAGAATATCTTTTTGTTCGATGGGTCCCACTTCCTCCAGGTACAGGGTGTCGCTATGGGCACGTGCTGTGCACCGTCCTATGCGAACCTGTACCTGGGGGGGTGGGAACGGGAGGTTTTTTCCAGTGATGTTTTTTTCGATCTACTACCATCCATACTAGGATGGTATCGATACATAGACGATATTTTACTCCTATGGACGGGATCCCAGATGGAATTGAATACCTTCATGAGGAAACTTGGTCACAATAGCTACAATTTAAAATTTACCATGACCTCGAGTCTGACCGAGTTATCCTTTCTGGATCTGACCATTAGTATTTCAGGAGAGGGCGTGCTTAACACCTCGCTGTATCGAAAACCCACTTCAGGGAACACGATACTTCATGCTACAAGTAGTCACCCCAGATCTTTAATTCAAAGTATACCATTTGGACAATATCTGCGACTTCGACGAAACTGCTCAGATGACTTAAAATTTAAAGTAGAAGCAGATCTCCTATATACACGACTAAGACTAAGGGGATATAGTAAAAACTGCCTCAAAAAAGCTTTTGCTAAGGCCAATGGCAAGCCAAGGAATGACCTTCTAGCACACAATAATAAACCAACCAGTCCTAGCGCCACACGGCTGATTACTACATATTCCAACCAGCATGCTGAAATTAGAACAATAGTACACAAACATTGGCATATACTCACCTCCGATCCAGTATTATCTAAGCATATTGGACCTAGACCTGAAATCACTTTCAGACGGGCCAGATCGATTCGGGATCGCCTGGTCGCAAGCACATACTGTAGATCGAGTGATACAAAACGAGACCTTCCCGGCCTATATAGATGCGGTGAATGTAACTACTGTGAGTATGTATCAGCAGGTACTACTACACTCCTGCCTAATGGGCAAAGACATACTATTAAACAACACATTACCTGCCAAACAAAGGGGGTTATATACCTGATCCAATGCCAATGCGGAAGCTATTATGTTGGTAAAACTATACGGCCATTCTGGAAACGCATTAAGGATCACATTTACTATGCGACCAATGGTCTCCTTAACACTACTATGGGTTACCACGTAGCTTTCACACACCAGTATGAACCCCATGTATTTAAATTCAATGCCTTAGAGAGTATCTATGAGGATCCGAGAGGGGGTAACTTTGACCAACGTGTTTTACAATGTGAAACACGCTGGATCCATAGACTTAAGGCCAATACGTTCCCCGGCCTCAATGATGCCCTGAGTTTTAAACCCTTCCTCAATCCCTAAAATTCGAGTACTTTGCTACTAATATAAACACCAACTTTAGCCATTCTAATATCTGCCATGACTCTATCAAGACTGGATTTGCCTCTACATTGTAGGGAAAAAAAAGATTAGACACATAGATCCACCATACATACTAACCTGCGTATGGTGTAATTATATACTATATATTATATGTTGTGTTCTCCTATTTTTTGTTTATCTGTCTAAATATATATAAATTAAACCATATTTGTATGTTATCATATCAGAGAATTGTCACAGTCTTGATATATTTTATATTTTGTATTCTTTTTGTAAATATCTTGATACATAAAAAATAATTTCCAAGTTCCCAATTCACTGATGGTCTGTGAGCGCTCGGGATCTCTATTTGTACCAAGTTTTGCTGAACAATCCAAGGTTTCAACTTCTGTTATTCGCTGCTGCCATCTTGTGGCGATCTGTAGTGATTGCACCTAAACTACCCTTTTGAGAATTGACTATTCACACTCGGTGTACGACTGTATCCCCATTGCTTTGGATACAGGTTACTCCCCTTTTATGTGTGCATGTTCGATCTTGCTCTGTTTGGGGATTGCCCCCATGGTGTGCTTGACTCCTCCCTCTGTTTTCCTCTCCATGCACTTTGTGCGTGCGCGGCTGCGGGTGGGTATGTCTTTCTCCATGAATGTATATCTATGGTATATGCAGGCTACTATGGGACTTACAGCGCCGCCGTATGGACGTACGGCGTGTGCTGTTGTGTGTGGGGGCGTTTCTGTCTGCCGCGGATTCAGTATGCCTGGCGCCGCCCCCCCCTGTGGGGTAGTCTGTCCCCAGATGGGCGGGTGCGTGCGCCTTCCTTGCTTTGGGATCCACCTCTTTCCTCTGTCCATCAATTAGCTACCTTTCATGCGTCGCCTATGTACGGGCGCCGCGCTGATTACGTCACCACGCGTTCTTGTCATGTGACGGCCCTCGCAACCCCATATAAACCTCCATTAGGCAGTATCAAACTGGCGTGCAGCACAGGTCTGACTCCCCCCGGGACATAACAACCGAGACTCATATCCAGGTATGTGATTATTACAACCCGAATACTTCTGGGACAATTATGCTTGTGTTCTGGCTTTACTCACTAGCAACTCTTTTTGCATGTAGACTCCTGATCCAGTGGATTGTCCTATATTGGACATCACAATCCGGTTTAGCCTATTGCGATTGGACTCTACTCCTCTCTGGCTATGGTCTACGTTCTATTGCTGTGATCAGTCCCGGGTTCTCCTTTTTATTTCTGGCTCTACCCCAGGTAAACTGACATCTTTTAAGCAGCTTTGAATGCATACTCTATACGTCCTCATATTTATTTATTTACTAGTTTCTACTTTTTTCTTTTATCTGTGTAGAAATACATTTATTCATCTTGGATGATGTTTCGCTGCTAACCATACCAGACATTCTTTTGTATACTTGATACACTCTGTCTGGTAATCAATCCTTTATATACTTTTTATTTATTTTTTTTAGTCTACAAACTCATAGTAGAACTGAATAACACATGACACTTATTTTTGTGCTCTTTCCTTCTTTTTCTTTTTCAGCCGCATTGAGCTCTCATGTGCTACTTGGATATTTATATAATCCTTGATACAGTCAGATGGACAGCAAACGCTTTTGGTATTTTTTCCTTTTCTTTTTCTTTTTCTTTTTCTTTTTCTTTTGGGGATCCCTTGTTGCTCATTGACCTTCAGTGTTTTTTAGAAAACAGTTTTTTAAAAAAATTTGTATTGTTTATGTATTTTCTTTCTTTGCAGATATATGAATTTAGCAATCATATACCACCAGCTCTCTCTCAAACTCGCCCTGAAGAAGCCGTTTGGCGAAACGCGTAGGCGAGATGCAAGCTACCATTGCTAATATGTATTCTGTATATTCTGTTTTTGTATATTTTAGTTTTTTGTTTTTGGATTTTATGATATATGATTAAATATTTTTTTCTTAAACTATATGTCTTTGTGATTGCCTGAAAAAGTCCGCCTTTTTACTACTTTTTGTAGTGATCCCCATTTTTGATTGAACTATTTCGGATGCTGGCTACATGTGAGTGCTTTTATGTTTCCCCGTTCCCTATTTTTGGGCATAATAGACTACTCTCAGAGTTTCTCTTGATCCCTGATACGGAGATATGGTGCGAACATGGAATATATTATCTGCATCACATAATTTCTAATGGCACACTTAAAAACTTTGAAGACCTTCAAAATGAGTTCCTGCTGCCTAACTCCATGCTTTTTAGATTCTTTCAGGTGCGTCCCGCAGCCCAAGCTCGGTTCCCCCAGTCTCTGCCACAATCTACACCAAATGTCATCATGGCAGTGGTTAAGGGTGTAGATCCACGTAAACTGATTTCTGATTTTTACGCCATGCTCCTAACCCCGTCATCTACTACACTAGCTTACAACCTTAAACCACAATGGGAAAGGGAGGTGGGTCCAATGGAGGATGAGGAGTGGAGTGAAGCACTTGACGCATGTAAAACTGTATCCCCCAAGCTTTCCGACAGATTGACCCAGTTGTACGTGGTGCACCGGGCATATCTCACCCCCCTAAGAATCGCCCGCTTTCAACAGCAGTCTTCTACTTCGTGCACAATGTGTAATCAAGCCACAGGCACATTCTTCCATCTACTTTGGGCGTGCCCGGTCCTCCAGGGTCTGTGGAAGCAGATTGTGGACTTCCTCCATGATGACATGGGATCCCCATTGTCCCTGGATCCCAAACAATGCTTACTGGGGATATTCCCCGATGCAGAAATGGACAAATTTACTAAAACATTTTTGCATGAAACATTGTTTTCTGCTAGGAAAATTATAGCCAGACAGTGGATGAGACCCACTCCCCCCAGCTTTAACGACTGGAAACTAGATATAAATAACACACTTCCCTACAAAAAGTTCATATATATTAATAGAGGTTGTCCAGATAAATACAACAAAATCTGGGACAGATGGCTTGAGTCCACTGACACATGCACTGAGGGTCCATAAACCTATATATTCTTCTAGCGTACAATCCCATGAATAGAGTGGGCACAAGGTTTTCCATTCATAAATAGCTTCTGAGTCCATTGTTCGATCTGAATACATTTTTGTTTTGATCTACTCTGCCCATATGTGTATAAGCCATATTTCTTTATTATATGCACTTCTCCAGCATTGCCTTGTAACTTGCAGAACTATGTTCCAAATGTAAATTGTTCAGTAAAAAAAAAAAAAACGGAAACGTCATAAAAACAAGTTTGTGTTCGAGAATTCAGACAAAGGTTGGGGACTTTGTACTAGAATATAAAGGAGAGTTGCAAGGGCATTTTACAAGAGTTTTGGAAAACACAAAAACAAAGTTGTGGTATTGCCTATAGCAAACTTCAATATCTGTTAGAAAAAGGTTCCATCCCCACTAAAACAGTTGTACTGTATACAATTTTGAAGGCCACGTGAGAGGGCTTTGTGACCTCGTTCCCTAGGATGCAGTGTGATCCCTTTGGGGCATCCAGGGGGTCGGGATTCGCGATGCTTGGCCAGTTTTTTCCTTTTTTTGTAAAACATTAATGTTATATGGTCTGGAGAACACAGTTATGATATTGGTTGAGCCAATTAGGATAATGCTGACAAATTCAGATACTTTGTTAGCTTCTGCGATTAGAGAGAGATTTTCAAAAGTATAAACTTAAGTCTTATAACGTACTGTTATCTCGCATATATTTTATACTGTATTGTTATCTCGCATATATATATATTGTTATCCTTTAATTTTCAATAAAATTATTGAACGAAAAAATAAATAAAAATTAAAACAATGGGACAGGCCCCACAATTCGGACACAGTGTCAGGTATTTGCCATAACAAAAACAAAACCATATGGGTCAGATGCGTGAAGCCAATCTGCGACCTTAGTCGCAGATTGGCTCCACGCATCTGACCCATATGGTTTTGTTTTTGTTATGGCAAATACCTGACACTGTGTCCGAATTGTGGGGCCTGTCCCATTGTTTTAATTTTTATTTTTTGTATTGTTTTATATGTAATAAATATACTTTTTTACCTGATACATGCCTTCTTATCAGTACCTTAAAAATCCCAATCAACCAAATCTTTGATCGATATAATTTAGACACATAGTGTCAAGCAGCTGTTTGTCTCCAATTATATGGTCCCCCTTCTTCTAAAGTTGTGGAGAAGTTTAAAGCAAGGTTAGGTTTAAAAAAAAAAAATGGCGCACTGTTTAATCCATCATCTGAAAATGGAAAAAGTAGGACACAACTGCAAACCTACCAAGACAGGCCATCCACCTAAACTGACAGGCCGAGCAAGGAGAGCATTATTCAGAGAAGCAGCCAAAAGGCCTATGGTAACTCTGGAGGAGCTGCAGAGATCCACAGTGCAGGTGGGAGAATCTGTCCACAGGACAACCATTAGTCATACAATCCACAAATCTGGCCTTTTTGGAAAAGTGGCAAGAAGAAAGCCATAAGAAGTCCTGTTTGCAGTTTTGGAGAAGCCCTGTGGGGAACACAGCAAACATGTGGAAGAAGGTGCTCTGCTTAGATGAGACTAAAATTTAACTTTTTGGCCTAAAAGCAAAATGCTATGTGTGGTGGAAAACTAACTGCACATCACCCTGAACACATCATCCCTACTGTGAAACATGGTGGTGGCAGCATCATGTTGTGGGGATGCTTTTCTTCAGCAGGGAAGCTGGTCAGAGTTGATGGGAAGATGTATAGAGCCAAATACAGAGCAATCTTAGAAGAAAACCTGTTTGAATCTGCAAAAGATGTGAGACTGGGGCGGAGGTTCACCTTCAAGCAGGACAAGGACCCTAAGCATACAGCCAGAGCTACAATTGAATGGTTTAGATCAAAGTATATTCATGTGTTAGGATGGCCCAGTCAAAGTCCAGACCTAAATCCATTTGAGAATCTGTGGCAAGACTTGAAAATTGCTGTTCAGATGCTCTCCATCCAATCTGATGGAGCTTGAGCTATTTTGCAAAGAAGAATTTTACTCTCTAGATGTGCAAAGCTGGTAGAGACATCCCCAAAAAGACTTGTTGCTGTAATTACAGTGAAAATTGGTTCTACAAAGTATTGACTCGCACTTTTCACATATGTATTTGTAAAAAGTTTTGAAAACCAGTTATTTTCTTTCCACTTCACAATTATGTGCCACTCTGTGTTGGTCTATCACATAAAATTCCAATAAAATACATTTACGGTTGTAACTTGACAAAATGTGGAACATTTAAAGGAGTATGAATACTTTTGAAGGCACTGTATAGAATACCACCAACATTATTCCTGTTGGACCAATTGAAGATACAGTAAAACCTTGGACTGCGAGCATAATTCGTTCCAGAAACATGCTTGTAATCCAAAGCAAGGGGATTAGAAGCAAAATCCAGCAGAAGCTACAGGGTATAAAAGAAGAGAGGCGCCTCTAAGTGTAGCAATATGTTGCTAAATGTTGAACTTTTATGAACTGTAACCATATTGCTACACTAAGGCCCCGTACACACAGCCGAGGTTCTTGGCAGAAACCAGTGAGAAGCTCGCTGGGATCCTCATTCTGCCGAGAACCTCGGCCATTTGTACACTCTCGGCGAGCATCCCGTCTGGAAAGCCGCCGAGAGAAAATAGAGAGCAGGTTCTCTATTTTCTCGGCGGCCCGTCGGGATTAATAGCTGGTTGCCTTTCCCGACGCGCTGGTCGCCGAGTCTGACGGCCGGCCGAGAACCTCGACGGGCGGAACGATGTGTTCCCCCCGTCGAGGTTCTCGTACGTGTGTACGCGGCCTTCGAGGCTCCTCTCTTCTCTTTTATACTCAGTTGTGACATGACGCTACTCTTATATCAAGACATCGCTTGTATATCAAGGCAAAATTTATTAAAAATGTTTTGCAAAATGCTCTCAAACCAAGGTTTTACTTGTACTCGGCTTTTCTTGATGTGTCTATGGGTTGTTCTCCTTTAATTCCGGTGAATTCAGTGATTCAAGATTTACACTTATTTGAAACTGAAGTTTTGTGCTTAACTGGTGTTCTTTTTTTCTTTTGTCAATTCAGGGAAGTCCGAGCGGACACAAAGTACAGTGGTCGCAAGAGAAAACCAAATTTTTAATTATGTGACTGATTTCCTTGTGGGACGAATCCAGCTATACAGTGTGCTGCATTGAACAGAGTGGATGTTTATCCGTTACATAAGCCTGGAATGTCACATAGAAACTATACTGGGACCTGGTTTTCCAATGCATGGAAGCAGAAGTGGAATCTGCCTGTACTGCGGATGGAACAGTTTAGGATACCAGACCACACATCCCTTTATTTGCAGTCTGTGCCCTATCTTACAATCGCTAGAGATGTGGACTCTGTTACCTGCAATTCTGCGAGTTCACTCAATGAGTGCCTTTAATGTTGGAGCACCACCTACCTTTTAAATTTATGTATTATATTATGTCTGTATGGTCATACCTCCTTGATATCTATATGCTTCAAAGAGTCTCTTGGGGCTTCTTGTACTGACCACAGAATTTTTTTTGGCTTACTATGAATTTCCTCATATACCACCTTTCATACCTGTACTTCTACAGACCGCAATTTTATGTTGAAAATAAATTCTATGGATACTGTGGACTTCTGATTGTTTAAATTTAAGGGGATGTCAAATTTTGTCATGACATAGGCATACAGTGGTAGGGTTGCACTGTTACTGTTTATTTTTTTTATTTTTTTTACACCAGTGAGTACCAAATACTTTTGGTGAAGTACTCGCTGATTTCCAGTACCAATACCCTTTTGCGGTCTGATTTGAGCCCATACACACTAAATGGGCTCAAACCGCACTGCAAAGAATTGCATGTGATTTGAACAGGAATGTGGTGTGATTATCGCATGTGGTTTCCCCCACTGCTGCTGTGTGAACCCAGTAAATAAAGACGGGGAATTTGCATCTAAAAAATTTTTTGTAACAACTCGCATGTACAAAGTACATATCTGTAATATGTCCAATCTAAATCTGGCCGATCATGCCGATGATGGAAAACCACGGCTGTTAGCGGTGCTCACAGGGCTGGAGGAGATGTATAGGCAGACCCCCCCCCCCCCCCCCCCACCAAGCTGACATCACTCCCTCCCTATACCCATGTGTGCACTCCAAGCTGGTTTACAGGGGTCCTAGACCTTCCTACATCTCCTCCCAGCCCTGTGAGCACCGCAGGTGGTTGTGCTTTTTTGATCATCAGCAGACACTACGACAGTCTAGATTTGGATTTGACATATTGCAGATATGTACTTTTAACATGTGAGCCGTTATAAAAAAAAAAATGTAATAACGTTTTCCAATTGCTGCACTAAAAGGCGTTGTAAAGGTTTGTTTTTTAAATAGGTTCCATTAGTGCATTGTTGGTTTACTTACCTTTTCCTTCAAATGTTTTTTTATTTTGTCTGAATTTCTCACTTCCTGTTCCTCATCAGTAAGCTTGCCCCCATCATCTGAGCTGTTCTGGCTGGGGGTTAGTCAGCGTGCTCGCCCTCTCCCTTGGGACTACATCCCTGCGCGTCTCCCTGCAGGGATGTAGTCGCAAGGGAGGCTGCGAGCACGCGGTATTGGCACTATCAGTGAAACCCTATACAGTGGTAATATATTTGTATACAAACCTTGGAAGAGGTACCAAATATTTCAACTTTATGAAGTTGTTATGCTTTCAGTTAGATTAATGTTGTGCTTTGCACTTTTCCGCTATACAATCCAATGTAAATGTGTCAAACAGCTGTACATTGTGTTGTATAAGGCTATAAAGTTGGAGCATGGCAATTTTTACATAGTTACTATGGTCCAGCTTGGACCAATGTAAGTATGCATGTGCCATACCTGTGGGATTCCCCAGGAAGCTGGAAACCACTGTAGTAGGCACTGCTACTACAGTGATCCCCCACTAGTATCTGGGTCCTCTGCCAAGCAGCTGCATTGTGACCACAGGAGGTCGCGAAGAAGGTAAAGAGGTGATCTGCATCACGATCTTGTTCTCCATCTACTCCAATTAGAGAATGCAAAATGTTCTCTGAACGGTGCTGAGCCATCAACCTCCTGCGTTCAGTGAGCAGCAGGGCAGCTGCTTGGCTTGGGACCCAGAGCCAGTGGGCATCACTATAGTAACTTTGCCTACTACAGTGATTTTCAGCTTCCATAAATTTCCAACAGGTATGTAACATACATGCTATGTAATAGAAATTGCCATACCCATACCTAATCTTTAATCTGTTTACTCGCACGTACCCTCGTGTAGCTTTTACTAAACACATTTCTTCAGTAAGTGCCATTGTGTTTTTATTGTGAACTGGGGTTCTCCCACTGGTTTTAGCTGTTCTTTATCTTGAACAGGTTATTCATCAAAGGTTTTGTTATATTCTGGGAACAACGTTGGCATCAGTATATGAAACATAATAAAACACACATTTCAGGTAAATATAGAAATTGGGGCTCTTCTAGGAAATGTGCTGTAAGGCCTGGTTCACACCTATGCTTGTTTTTGTGTGTTTTCAGTTTTGCATAAACACACTGCAGTCCATCTAACATGTTTTTTTTTTTTATGGGTTGAGTTCACATCTGGGAATTATATGGAAAAAAAAAAAAAACATTTTTTTATTTATTTTTTTGTTCCATTGACCTCAATTGATCAGAAATGTGTGTTGAAAAATGGAAAATGCACCTGGAATATGCAAACTGCATAGGTGTGAACCAGGCCTTAATCACTATGTAAGGTTTACCTATTCTTTGCAATTACTGATGAGACTAAGAACTTTTTGGCCTTAATTGTAAGCGGTATGTGTGGAGAAAACCAGGCACTGTTTATCACCTGTCCAATACAGTCCCAACAGTGAAGCATGGTGGTGGCAGTATCATGCTGTGGGGGTGTTTTTCAGCTGCAGGGACAGGACTGACTGGTTGCAATCAAGGGAAAGATGAATTGGGCCAAGTACAGGATATCCTGGACGAAAACCTTCCCCTGAGTGCTCAGGAACTCAGACTGGGCCGAATGTTTACCTTCCAACAAGACAGTGACCCTAAGCACGCGGCTAAAATAACGAAGGAGTGGCTTCACAACAACTCCATGACTGTTTTTGAATGGCCCAGCCAGAGCCCTGACTTAAACCCAATTGAGCATCTATTGGAGAGACCTAAAAATGGCTGTCCACCAACATTTACCATCCAACTTGACAGAACTGGAGAGGCTCTGCAAGCAGGAATGGCAGAGGATCTCCCCAAATCCAGGTGTGAAAAACTTGTTGCATCTTTCCCAAAAAGACTCATGGCTGTATTGGATCCAAAGGGGGCTTCTACTAAACACTGACCAAAGGGTCTGAATACTTAGGACCATGTGATATTTTAGTTTTTCTTTTTTAATAAATCTGCAAAAATTTCAACAATTCAGTTTTTTCTGTCACTATGGGGTGCTGTGTGTACATTAACCACTTAAGACCCGGACCAAAATGTAGGTAAAGGACCTTGCCCCTTTTTGCGATTCGGCACTGCTTCGTTTTAACTGACAATTGCGCGGTCGTGCGACGTGGCTCCCAAACAAAATTGGCGTCCTTTTTCCCCCCACAAATAGAGCTTTCTTTTGGTGGTATTTGATCACCTCTGCGGTTTTTATTTTTTGCGCTATTAACAAAAATAGAGCGTCAATTTTAAAAAAAATGCAATATTTTTTACTTTTTGCTATAATAAATATCCCCCAAAAATATATAAAAAAACATTTTTTTTCCTCAGTTTAGGCCGATACGTATTCTTCTACGTATTTTTGGTAAAAAAAATCGCAATCAGCGTTTATCGGTCGGTTTTCGCAAAATTTATAGCGTTTACAAAATAAGGGATAGTTTTATTGCATTTTTATTAATTTTTTTTTTTTTACTACTAATAGCGGCGATCAGCGATTTTTTTTCGTGACTGCGACACTTCGGACAATTTTGACACATTTTTGGGACAATTGTCATTTTCACAGCAAAAAATGCATTTAAATTGCATTGTTTACTGTGGAAATGACAGCTGCAGTTTGGGAGTTAACCACAGGTGGCGCTGTAGGGGATGTGAGACCTAGTGTGTTTGTTTACAACTGTAGAGGGGTGTGGCTGTAGGTGTGACGTCATCAATCGCGTCCCCCTATTACAGGGATGACGCGATCGATGCTGCGGCCACAGAGAAGCACGGGGAAGCCGTGTGTACACACGGCTCTCCCCGTTCTTCCGCTCCAGGGACGGATCGCCGCACTCCAGCGGCGATCGGGTCCGCGAATCCCGCGGTCCTGAAGCTTCGGACCGGGTCGCGGGCGCGCGCCCGCGACCCACGGCTGGGTACTAAAATCAACGTATATATACGTTGATGTGCCCAGTCGTGCCATTCTGCCGACGTAAATGTGCAGTAGGCGGTCCTTAAGTGGTTAATGAGGAAAAAATGAACTTAAATGATTTTAGCAAATGGCTGCAATATAATAGAGTGAAAAATGTAAGGCGGCCTGAATACTTTCCGTATCCACTGTATGCGTCTATTTTTGTAATGTATAAAGCAGGGGTCGACAATATCTAGGCGCCAGGTCGCAATTGCGACCAGAAATTGTGACCTGGCGCCTGTTAACAGAGGCCACGGCCTACAAGGCCGCAATTACCGGCCGCCACGGGCCCGAGGTGGGGGAGCACAGAGGCACAGGATCCTGTGTCTCCGTGCGCCCCCACCGCGTGATCGTGGCAGGCCCACGGCGGCCGCTAATTGAGGCCATGGATTTGCGGCCTTGTGAAGTCCAAGCTCTTCCTTTTGTGAGCTGGTGCCATCTGGCGGTGGCCGTTGGCATTACAAGTTAAACAGCAATTCTATTGTCATTTTTCACTATATTCACCGCCATCTTCCCTCTAATTAGAACCCCCAAACATTATATATATTTTATTCTAACACCCTAGAGAATAAGATGGCGATCGTTGCAATACTTTGTGTCATGCCGTATTTGCGCAGCGGTCTTACAAGCGCACTTTTTTGGGAAAAAAATAATACACTTTTTTTAATAAAAAAATAAGACAACAGTAAAGTTATCCCAATTTTTTTTTATATTGTGAAAGATAATGTTACGCCGAGTAAATTGATACCCAACATGTCACGCTTCAAAATTGCGTCCGTTTGTGGAATGGCAACAAACTTTTACCCTTTAAAATCTCCATAGGCGACGTTTAAAAAAATCTACAAGTTGGACGTTTTGAGTTACAGGAGGTCTAGAGCTAGAATTATTGCTCTCGCTCGAACGATCCCGGCGATACCTCACTTGTGGTTTGAATACCATTTACATATGCGGGCGCTACTCACGTATGTGTTCGCTTCTGCGTGCGAGCTCGTCGGGACGGGCACGTTTTCTGGCTCCTAACTTTTTTTAGCTGGCTCCTAGATTCCAAGAAAATTTTTTCAAGACCTGGTGAAGTTTACTCTATATGTCCATGATGGCAAATATTGATTTGGCCTTTTTATGAGTCCATTAAAAGTACTTTTAAATGTAATTTTAATAGTATATCGATGTGTCTCTGTACTTTTTCTTGGTAGAGAGCACAGATGTGACTGTTTCTTAAATTGCAGCCCTGACCAAGGTGCCTTGCTTTGACTGCTGTGGAGAAAAGGGTCAGGTCTGTGTATACTTTCTAGATGAGAAAGCTGAAAAGCATTACAGTTCTTGCTGGCAGTTAAGACCATTTACATCTATTTTTGCACACTTTAGTTTTTTTTGCCTATATCTCTGGTATTCTTTCATAAAGTAGCTGAGAGTTGCAGTCAGCTTTCTGTTTGTAGTACTGTATTTGGCCACAGGGTGTCTCTCTTTCCACAGCCACAAGGATGCTCCCAGTCCCAACCTGATGTAGAAATAGCTGTGCAGGATGAGCTCGGCTAATCTCAGTAGGTCCTGTATACCACAGATATGTGCCCTATGGCTCTCTGCATGAAGATATGATTTAATGCATATATCCATAATGTTTTCTTGTATTTCTGTTCCACCTCTTTTCTTTGATCTTCATTACTGATTTAACACTGGAACTCCATATTGTTAAGTCCATGGTTTTATGCATTTCCCTATTGTTTCTCTCTTTTTATGCCTTGTGTTTGGAACCCATTTTGACTTTATAACCGTAAATCCTGGTTTAGTGGCCAAGTACCTGTTACTGTGTCATCAGGCCAGATAATTCAGTATGCAAGTCATACATAACATGATCAGTATTCACTTGTGTCACATGGCACTGATGTTGGCGTTTAGCATAGAGCAGATATATATGTGCTGACAAGGAGGGGTGTGAGGGATAAACTGCAGCATTCTTTGCACTGCATACGGCATCTGACAGTACCTTCTCCAATGGCAAAATTTCTCATGCTCATTGGTACATAACACACAAACTGTACATGAATGAAATTCAATTTGCTAAAGTGTTGTGCAGCAAGAGCATTTACTGTGTATGGACAAAAGGGCTCTCTAGATCTCAAAGCCTCATATCCTGCCCCAATGAGACCTTCCCCAGATCAGGGACCCAAGTCTTTGTCTCCCTGTACATACAGTGTTCGGCATAAATAAGTACACCTCTTTTAAAGTACTTGTAATCCTCTATAAAAATAAAAAAAAAACCCTGCAAGACAAAGGCATAATGAGCTAGTATGCATAGTGTTATAAATTACTTGCCTCACATCGAAGCCCCCGCAGCGGTCCTCTACCCCCCTCCATCAGTGACATCTCTCCCGGGAATTACTTCTGCGTATCGCGGCTATGGTACTGTGATTGGCCGGAGCCGTGATGACGTGGGAGTTGCCATTGCTTCAGTTTGCTCTAGTGCGCATGTTCATTGCAGAACATATGTTCCATTTGGACAGTGTGTGACAGCTAGGTGACAATGCAGGAAATCAATTGGGAAACAGGGACAGATCTGTCCCCCTATACCATATATACTTGAGTATAAGCCGACACACCTAATTTTACCACTAAAAATTTTTTAAACTTATTGACTCAAGTATAATCCTAGGGTTTCCATCTGCATGCCTCACTGTGCCCATGCCTAGACTGACATTTAACATGGGAGCCTATAGAAGGGATGCCCGGGTTTGAAAAATCGGTGCTCCCTAGCCGTAGGTTCCTCAGACAACAAACTTTGCACACATGTAGAGGAGAAATGGGGCTATATGTGTACCAAGTTCCGGGTCCAGGGGACCTACGACCGGCCAGTACCAGTTTGCCAAATGTCACCGGAGAAATTACCGGTTAACATAGGAGTCTATGGAAGGGGTACCCGGGTTTGAAAAATCGGTGCTCCCCGGCCGTAGGTTTCCTAGACAACAAACTTTGCACACTTGTAGAGAAAGAGTGGGGCTATATGTGTGCCAAGTTTGGGATCCAGGTATAGCATAAAGTCGGTTAAACTCCTGAGATATTAAGGGGGTTGTTAATCAGTTTCAGCTGCGTTAATGAAATTAACTACAGTAGACGGGCAACAATGCAACGACCTCCAAAACAGGATTGTTTTTTTCTGACTGTTTTTCACTAGTTTGGCTAGGGTCACCGTCTCTTTTGGTAGTATGAGGCAATACCTGGACGCGAGGTTGCACAGACAAACCAACTCCTCCAGGATAGCACATCAATACGTGTCATTGCCCGAAGGTTTGCTGTGTCTCCCAGCACAGTCTCAAGAGCATGGAGGAGATTCCATGAGACAGGCAATTAATCTAGGAGAGCTGGGCAGGGCTGTATAAGGTCCCCAACCCATCATCAGGACCGGTCCCTGCTCTTTTGTGCAAGGAGGAACAGCGTGAGCACTGTTAGAGCCCTACAAAATTACCTCTAGCAGGCTACTGATATGAATGTCTCTGACCAAGCAATCGGAAACAGACTTCATGGGGGTGGCCTGAGAGCCTGACGTCCTCTAGTGTGCTCTGTGCTCACTGCCCAGTACCGTGGAACTTGATTAGCATTTACCATTGAACACCAGAATTGGCAGGTCTGCCACTGGTACCCCATGCTTTTCACAGATAACAGCAGGTTCACCCATAGCATGTGACAGACGTGAAAGGGTCTGGAGAAGCTGTGGAGAACTTTATGCTGCCTGTAACATCGTTCAGCATGACCGGTTTGGTGGTGGGTCAGTGATGGTCTGGGGAGGCATATCCATGGAGGGATGCACAGACCTCTACAGGCTACACAATGGCACCCTGACTGCCATTAGGCATCGGGATGAAATCCTTGGACCCATTGTCAGACCCTACGCTGGTGCAGTGGGTCCTACTGGTGCACAACAATGCCCGGCCTCATGTGGCGAGAGTATCTGGAGGATGAAGAGATTGAATGGCCCTCACGCTCGCCTAACCTAAAACCCAATAAAACATCTTTGGGGAAATTTTATGTTTCGGTCCTTCCAACACCGCCAGGTTGCACCTTAGTCTGTTCAGGAGCTCAGTGATGCTCTGGTCCAGATCTGGGAGGAAATACCTCAGGAAACCACCTGTCGTCTCATTAGGAGCATGTCTTGATGTTGTCAGGCATGCATACAAGCAGGGTGGGGGCCATACAAACTACCACTTTAAGTCGGCTGCATAATTTTTTTTCACTTTATTTTTGGGGTGTCTTTGAATTCAGCCCTCTGTAGGTTCATCATTTAGTGAGTACTTGGCCTCCCCTTTTTCTCTCTGATCATATTTATTTCCATCAAACAATATGGCATCCTTTCGTTCCTAACACATTACCCAGTCCATATCAGTATAGATATTCAGCATATTTTTCCCCATTGAGATCTGATGTGTTTTCGGAATGTTCCTTTTGTTTTTTTTTGAGCAGTTTACATCTTTCTTACACAGGGAGGGATCATTTTTAAGATTAGTTAGGTTTATCATGGAATTCCACTTTAGCACTCGCACATCATTTCAATAGCCTGTATCCTTGGCTCTTCAGATGCTGAGTGTTTTTCCCTGAAGCTAGACACTATTCTGTTTTTTCATCCTGTGCACAGACTGAACTTGGCAGGTTTGTGGCAAGTCAACTTGTCCTGATTAAATACAGGCTCTGTATTGCTGACCCTTCCATCTGATAATGGTAGTTCTCAGGCTGTCAGCCAGTCCAATTGGCTGCAGTTGTTTGAGTCTCTGACCTGGACCAGCGTGCCAATTAGTAAGCAGACTCCTTTATCTCCCTAGTTGTTCAAGTCAGTCATGGTTGCCCTTGTATTCTTTCAATTGATGGATTTTTTTTTTTTTTTTTTAAGGATCCTGATTTAATTTCATATGCAAGATGTAATGAGCATTAAAGCACATGGACAGGTAGAGTTGTCATTTGTTAGCCATCAAATATTGCTATATTGCATATCTTAGCAGGAACCAAACAGTGATGGAAAGAATGCATACTTTATCAGTCCATAGCACTTCAGGAGGAAACCGTCATTATACAAATTGTAGAGGGAACCACCTGGGAAGCTTAAAAAGGTGCCTGCAGAGGCAGTCTCCTCTGTGTAGTGGTGTTCTGGCCGAATCACTGGAAAAAAATCGCTGATCGCCGGCATTAGTAGTAAAAAAAAAAAAAATATATTAATAAAAATGCAATAAAACTATCCCTTATTTTGTAAACACTATAAATCGATAAATGCTTATTGCGATTTTTTTTACCAAAAATAGTTAGAAGAATACGTATCGGCCTAAACTGAGGAAAAAAAAATGTTTTTTTATATATTTTTGGGGGATATTTAAAAAGGAAAATATGCAAAATATATGCAAAAAGAAAAAAAATGGATTTTTTTTCAAAATTGTCGCTCTATTTTTGTTTATAGCGCAAAAAATAAAAATCGAAGAGGTGATCAAATACCATAAAAAAAAAAGCTCTATTTGTGGGGAAAAAAAGGACGCCAATTGTGTTTGAGAGCCACGTCGCACGATTATCAGTTAAAGCGATGCAGTGCCAAATCCCAAAAACTGGGCAGGTCCTTTACCTGCATTTTGGTCCGGGTCTTAAGTGGTTAATGGTCTAGAAAAAACGACGTTTTTTTCAACCCGATTCTTGTTAAGCCTGCCTTGCCTACACACGATCGTGAAAAAAAAATGCTCTAGCAAAGCGCGGTGACGTACAACACGTACGACTGCACTATAAAGGGGAAGTTCCATTCGGATGGCGCCACCCTTGGGGCTGCTTTTGCTGATTTTGTGTTAGTAAAAGTTTTTGGTGAGAGACGATTCGCGCTTTTCAGTCTGTTACAGCGTGACGAATGTGCTATCTCCATTACGAACGCTAGTTTTACCAGAACGAGCACTCCCATCTTATAACTTGCTTCTGCGTGTTTCATGCGTGTTTTTTTCACGTCGTTAAAGCCTACACACAACCATTTTTTACGACGTGAAAAACAAAGCGAAAAAATAGAGCATGTTCTAAATTTTTAATGCCCATTTTTCACGTCATAAAAAATGCCCTGGAGCCCACACACCATTGTTTTTAATGACATACAAAAAAAAAAAAAATTCACATCATGAAAAACGGTCGTGTGTAATTCTGTGACTTGTGTAGTCATAGCCAGGATTTTATCGAGGATTGTTTATTATATTTCAGTATACCGGTGACTCTCCTACTGTTTTTTCTTATAGAAAAAAAATACATGTAATGAGGTCCTGATGATTTTATTTGTTGGTTTTGTATCTGAAAAAATTCTGCAGCATATCTGCAGTCTCTGAGCACCTCCAGTATCATGTCTGCAGTCTCTGCCCATATCTTGTATTATGTTCAGTCTCGGACCATCTCCTGTCTCATGTCTGCAGTCTCTGACCGTCTCCTGTAGGGTTTATCCCGATACCGATACTAGTATCGGTATCGATGCTGAGTATTTGCGCGAGTACTTGTACTCGCGCAAATACTCCCGATGCCTAAATAGAATACTTCCCCCCCGCCGCTGCCGCCGCATCGAAAGCCGCTGCAAGGGGTTAAACGCCTTTCGGGAACATCACAGCATTCATTTGAATAGCTGTAGTGTTCCCGCCTGTATAGACACTCCCCCTTGCTCGGGATTGGATGGGTGATCGTGATCTATCCAATCCCGAGCAAGGGGGAGTGTCAATACGGGCGGGCTATTCAAATGAATCCTGTGATTTTCTCCATGCGGCTTTCGGCGGCAAAGGTAAGGGGGAAATGGCTGAAGGGACATGGCTGCATATGTAAGGAACATGGCTAGAGGGACATGGCTGAACGGACATTGCTGCATATGTGAGGGACATGGCTAGAGGGACATGGGACATGGCTGCATATGTGAGGAACATGGCTAGAGGGACATGGCTGAACGGACATTGGGCCAGATTCAGGTAGATGGGAGCATCTTTAAGCTGGAGTAACGTTTCTCATTTACGTTACTCTGGCGAAATTTTAGGAGCAAGTGCTGTTATTCATGAAGCACTTGCTCCTAAAGTTGCGGCAGCGTATCGCAAATGAGCCGGCGGAATTCAAATTGGGCGGGTACGGGGCGTGTATTATTTAAACTAAGCGCGATCCTGCGGCGAACGTACTGCGCATGCGTCGACTGTCAATGCATCCCAGTGCGCATGCTCAAATTCTGTCAGTGAATGTCAATGACGTCAAATCCCCATTCATGGACGTTTTACGCAAGCGACGCAATTTTTTTTTTTTCGACGCGATGACGACGGCTATACTTAACATAGGATACTCCACTAGGGGGCTGCTTTATCTTTACGCCGCCTATCACTTACGGAAACGTCGGAAAGTCACTGCGTCGCGCCCGAATCCGATCGTGAATTGCCGATTCCCGCTGATTAACATATTTTTTCGGCGTTAATCAGCGGGAACGCCCCCGGCGCCATTTTTAAATTAAAGTTGCGATGCGATGGCGAAATTCAATTACGCCGATCGCATCGGAACTCCAACCCGGCGTTTCTTGTTTTCTGGTTACAGAAAACAAAAACGCCGGCTTAAAGTGACAGTTAGGCTGGAGTATCACTGATACTCCAGCCTAACTCTACCTGAATCTGGCCCATTGCTGCATATGTTAGGGACATGGGACATGGCTGCATATGTGAGGGACATGGCTAGAGGGACATGGCTGCATATGTGAGGGACATGGCTGAAGGGACATGGCTGCATTTGGGGACACATGTGAAAAAAAGTATCGGTATTTGGTATCGGCGACTACTTGAAAAAAAGTATCGTTACTTGTACTCGGTCCTAAAAAAGAGGCATCGGGACAACCCTAGTCTCCGGTCTCATGTCTGCAGTCTCTGACCGTCTCCTGTATCATGGCTGCAGTCTCTGACCATCTCCTGTCTCATGTCTGCAGTCTCTGACTGTCTCCTGTCTGCAGTCTCTGACCGTCTCCTGTCTGCAGTCTCTGACCGTCTCCTTTCTCATGTCTGCAGTCTGACCATCACCTGTCTCATGGCTGCAGTCTGACTGTCTCCTTTCTCATGGCTGCAGTCTCTGACCATCTCCTGTCTCATGGCTGCAGTCTCTGACCATCTCCTGTCTCATGGCTGCAGTCTCTGACCATCTCCTGTCTTATGGCTGCAGTCTCTGACCATCTCCTGTCTCATGGCTGCAGTCGCTGACCGTCTCCTGTCTCATGGCTGCAGTCTTTGAACATCTCCTGTTAAATTATTCAGTCTCTGACAATTTCCTGTATTAAATTCACAGTCTCTGACAATCTTTTATCATGTCCATAGTTTTTGACTATATCCTATTATGTGTCTGCTATATCCAGAGCTTTTTTTGTCAGAAAATAGGTGCAGGAACTCAACCACGACCCCGTTCAGATTTCACAAACAGTTGAAGGGTCTTTAAGGTGCATTAAATGCCAGGATTGCATTACATACAGAGTGCAGAGTTCAGGGGGCTACACACAGAGTGCAGAGCTGTCACTTGTAGACACAGAAACCGGACATCTGTGTTTACAAGTGATTGTAATGAGCAGGCACCAAAGGGTCTGAGCTAGAGGTGGTGGAACTGAGTTCCCCCAAGTTCCCCCTGAAAAAAAGCCCTGGCTATATCCAACACTAAATATTTATTGAATTCTATGTGTGGCCCTTTGGTGATATCGGGGGGCTGCACTTGAGGTTCCCATATCAAGAAGTTGACCACCACTATTTTAAAGAATATTTAAACCCAAAGACAAAAATATAATCTATTACAGTTTACCAATCCTTAGATATCATGGCTGCAATAGTTTTCTGTTTTTTAGATTTATTTTCCTTTATTTTCACTGCGTAATCCAGGCAATAGCACACTTCCTGACTTAAAGTGGCTCCTTTATCTATGAAGGGGCAAAAGAGACACCCTTGGACGGCAGCATTGTCTGGAGAGGGTAGTTTTAGATGGATTAGTAGATTTAGATAGACTTTACAAAGCTGAATAAAAGCTGACTATTGTAATAACCCCCGGCAATGTTAACCTATTCCGCGCGGTGCATATATGGTGCCTCCTGGCAAGTGGGCTTTAACGCAGAGAGGCTGCATATATGTGGCCTTACATGAATAGTTTCTGTGTTGGGAGTGCACACTGCGTGCTCACTGGCAACGACCGGAAAGCTCCCAATGCATACTTGCTATAGTGAGCTTTTGGATCATGTGACCGCCGTGACAGGCAATCACAGACACGAATGCCTGCCTCTACCTCCTGGCATTCATTCAGAAGCTCTTAAAGGGCCAGGAGGTGGCAGATGGAATTAACGTTAAACGGTTTGTCTTAACATTAAAGACTTACTGGCAGGAATAACAGGTTAAAAAAACAAACAAGGGGAAACTCAAGGAAAAGGCTGCTTTGTTAAATGTTAGCAACACACTGTGTATGTTTGGAATTTTACTCTCCTTCCCCGTGCCCTACCACTGAAACCCTAAAGAACGCAATAATTACAGAGCAAGCAATTGGAGAGATCATCATGGGGGTTATTTACTAAAGGCAAATCCACTTTGCGCTACAAGTGCAAAGTGCACTTGAAATTTCACTGAAAGTGCACTTGGAAGTTCAGTCGTTAGTAAATCTGAGAGGTAGATCTGTAATGAGGGGAAGCTCTGCTGATTTTATTATCCAATCATGTGCAAGCTAAAATGCTGTTTTTTATTTTCCTTGCATGTCCCCCTCGGATCTACAGCGACTGCACTTCCAAGTGCACTTTCAGTGCAATTTCAAGTGCACTTTGCACTTGTAGTGGAACGTGGATTTGCCTTTTGTAAATAACCCCCTATGCGTGTTTTGACTTTCAGAAAGTTGAAACTTTAGTTTTAGGGCACTCTGGTAGTGATTTGAGGTGGCATAGAAGCATTGGGAGGCTGCTTATGGTGGCACGTATAATGTCAACCTGTTAATTTTCCTAGTATGAGCAAAGTATCGGTTAAAGGGGTTGTATAGTTTTTTATTTTTTTAAATAACAAACATGTTACACTCCACTGTGCAGTTTGTTTTGCACATACTAGCCCCCAACCCGGTTGTTCAGAGGTCTCACGGCGGCTGTCTTGGCTCCTCCCCACTAAAGTAAAGCCCCTCTGGGAAGCTCTTTCCCGAGGGGGTTAGTTGATGGGCGCACTCCCGTGTCATACACTTGCTGTCCATAGACGCCAAGTGTATGACTATATCCCGCCCCCCAGGTGGCTGCGTCATTGGATGTGATTGACAGCAGCGGGAGCCAATAGCTGCGCTGCTATCAATCTATCCAATCAACGGCCAGGCTCAGTGGAGAAGAGGACGCCGAGGGATGCGCACAGCATAGGATGCATTAAGGTGAAAAAACACAAACCTTTACAACCCCTTTAGCCTATAGTGCAACAGTGTTGACACATTATTGACCTTGATATACTGTTCATTGGGGGATAGGGGTGCAACGGGTCACCCCCTTCGGATCGGCACACACTGTGATCCGCGGATTGCCACGTTTTCCGTAGCTAGGCCGAAGCCGCGGCCTTTCCTAATGTAATGGCCGCGGCTCCGGAGCTAGGCCGAAGCCGCGGCCTTTCCTAACGTTATGGCCGCGGCTTCAGCCTACCTCTGGAGCCGCGGCCATAACGTTAGGAAAGGCCGCGGCTTCGGCCTAGCTCCGGAGCCGCGGCCATAACATTAGGAAAGGCCACGGCTTCGGCCTAGCTCCGGAGCTGCGGCCATCTTGGTACACCTGGAGGCGGCCCTCCTCCTCTGTTTACATCCACAGAGGAGGAGGAGCCCCACTCGTGGGACACTCGCTGGAAGCGTCTGTACTTCCTGGGGGGGGGGGTGTCTTGCCTGGGAGGGGGGGTCTCTTGCCTGAGGGGGGGTGCTTGGCCTGAGGGGCGGTGTCTGTCGGTACTACCTGGGGGGGTGTCTGCACTGATGCGGGTGTCTGCACCATTTTTCTTTCTGCCCTGGGTGACACCAACCCTAGTGAAGCCACTGCAGTGGGGGAGAGATGTGGATATTGGAATTTTTTTATTTATTTTTTGCCGACCCGAAAATGATCCGATCCGTGACTGCTGATCCGAGGAACGATCCGAACCGTGAGTTTTTTGATCCGTTGCACCCCTATTGGGGGATAAGTGCATCATCTCAAGTCCGGCTAGACAAAATCCTTTTATAGTGTATGTATATATATAAAATATATAAAATGTGTGTTTCAGCTGTGTATTTTATAGCATTGTATTTTATAGCCTGTATAGAGTTAACATTTGAAGGTTTCGACGACAGTGGCAGGTATAACAGATTTATTGTATATTACTAAACTTTCCAGGATAAATGTGATCCCTTATTCCAACAAGAAAGCTTTTTGCTAGGAACAAAATGCAAAACCTGACATTTTACTGTTCCCAAACTCACATCATTTATTAAATGCCATACAAGGGCTGCAGACAAAATACACCAGGAAGATATAACACCAAATATAAAATCTCTCCTCACAAAGCATGCTGGTGATTAATCCCTTCAGAGCTGGGGAAATCCGGAGATCTTTGCAGCTCTAAAAAGGGGTTAACTCCTGACTGGAACAAGCCGTAAGGCACATTAGGGCTCGGCCTCCCATCATCAGCTGGAATGATGGTGCTGTCCTGCCCCACTGTGACATTTCCACAGCTTCCAATACACAGGAGTCTCCTCACACTTTTATTTGTCTGCATAAGTGGTCTTGAGAGAGACATACACACAAGTGGACACCTTGCTCACACAATTACAAAAGAGAATGTATGCACATAATACAAAAAAGGGGAAGGTGCGCCCCTCTCCTGGAGAGGAGTTGGTAAAGGGCAAGGATCACACAAAACAGAATCCAACCTTAAAATGTTTAACCAAACACTGAACCCCTGTCATGCAAAGGGGAGGCCAACATGGTCTGTCCCAGCGCGCTGTCCCAAGTTGTTGTTTATTCAGAGGGGGAGGGCTGTGGGGGTTACATCTAAGAAGTGAGAGTTGGCTACGCTTGGCACTTTGGCCCAACACTGGTGTCTAGTTGGATGTGGAAGAGACAGATCCTGCTTCAAACCTAAAAGGCATCTGGTGGGCAAGGGGACAGAATATAAAGGCAGCGCAGGAAATCTAACCCTATATTGATCCCTATAAAGCACCAAGCTGGATCCATCGCTGGAAGTCTGTTTTTCTGAAAGGAAGAATAAAGGGGCATCGCTTTGCATCCGATTCCAAGGCGGAGGTCTGGCTTTGTTTCTACCCCATTCTCCCCCTCCCGCACCAAATAGTCTCTCCCTGGGCATGTGCGCTGGGTTATACACAGGGTAGTCATGCAGAGGGGCTCTCCTCTCAGGAAGCGTATTTTCGCCGTCAGTCCCCCACCATCAGGTGCGGCTTTGCACTGTTTTCCGCATATTTCCTGCTATGTCCTGAACATGCAAACGGTGGCTGCTGTCACTCCTTCTATCCAAAAATCCCTCCGAACGTTGAAGCGATGACAATACCAAGCACCACACAGCAGATTATGATCATGATCTTCTTCTGTAGAAGGAAAAAGATAAATGGTCAGAAAGTTGTCCTAACACAGAAATATTCCTATTTTCAGTTTTGTATTGTTATATGATGCAAATTACAATTATCTTCTATAGAAAGTGAGCATGTTGATGTTTTCTAGCAATTATACTGTATAAGCCAGTGATGAACTTTTCATTTAAATTAGGAGCTGTTGCAGGGCACTTATCCTTAGCAGGCTCTCTTCATGTTGATCATAGGTAGATTTAGTTATACTTCATATATATATAATATCTATTATGTATCGGCCACCGATATATCGGTGCATCCCTATAGACCGAAAACAGCTGTTTTTGGGACATGCCGAAACAGCTTAAAAATTGCAGATAATGACTGCTTGCACAATCACTGCTGACTGTCCCGTGTCCTCCTCCAGCCCCCCTCCGTTTTGCTGCAGTCTCTCTCCCTCCGTGTCCCCCTCGGTGTTTCCTTCTCCTCCGTGTCCCCCTCGGTGTTTCCTTCTCCTCCTTGTACCCCTCTGTGTTTCCTTCTCCTCCATGTCCCCCTCAGTGTTTCCTTCTCCTCCATGTCCCCCTCAGTGTTTCCTTCTCCTCCCTGTCCCCCTCGGTTTTTCCTTCTCCTCCATGTCCCCCTCGGTTTTTCCTTCTCCTCCATGTCCCCCTCAGTGTTTCCTTCTCCTCCTTGTCCCCCTCAGTGTTTCCTTCTCCTCCTTCCTCCGTGTCCCCCCCCTGTTTCTCTCTCCCTCTGTGTATCCCTCCGTGTCCCCTGCCGTGTTTCTCTCTCCTTCCGTACTCCTCCTCCACCCCCTGGAACTGTCAGGATTGAAAGCGGGGTAGGAGCTGGTAAATCCGGCTCCTTACTATTTGGAATGTACAGTCAGTGATCACTGACTCTGTCCATTCACATAACTGAAACTTTGTAAACTGTGTTTACAATGTTTCAGTTTATGAATGAAGAGAAGCCGCTGTCTTCTCTCCATTCATTTTCAGTCTCTAGTCCCTTTCCCTGTGTCAGAGGGGAGATGTCAGAGGTCTGTTAAGACCCCTGATATCTCACCAAAGCCCCAACAACAGGGCTGATAAAAAAAAAAAATGCAATAAATAATTTAAAAAATAAAATGTAAATAATAATAACAAATAAAATGTAAGTAATAATAAAAAATAAAATGTAAATAATAATAAATAATAAAATGTAAATAATAATAAAAAAACACACTGACAATCCACCACCCCCTCTCAAAAAAAAAAATCACTGTTAAAAAAATAGTAAAAAATGTAATAAAAAAATCACCATAAAAAAAAAAGTAATTATTAAAAAAAAAAAAAGAAAAGTCATTTTTGGTTTCGGCCTGACATTTTTTTTCTTTCGGTTCTGAAATTTCCATTTCGGTGCACCACTAATATATATATATATAGTAACTCTTACAGGAGAGAATTTCCATTTCTATGGATAGATTTCCTCTCACTTCCTGTTGTCCCCCTCCTTCTGTACTGTACACCAACACGATAAAATGCAACTAGTGTCCACACATTTGGGCAACATTTTAGTGCAAGACAGTACAGGGTGGTGTTTTTACAAAGATGCAAATGAATGGCAGACAGAAAACTCTGTCTGACTACTGAACTGCAATAATACAAATGTTGGTACTGATTTATTCCTAGTATTCTAGCAGGGCCTTCATAAAGTCTCTGCGTTAATCCCTTGTTTGTGTGGGTGTTCTCCAGCTGCATGATAAAAATTGCTGCAGGGGGAGTAGCAATTATCACTGTCAATGATTACCAAGTCTGATTTTGTCAGCACCTGGATGCACCTAGTCTTGCCCACTGCTTTCTGGATTGACAGCGTTGCCTCCAGTTACAGACTCCCTGTGAGCTGCAGTGTCTGGGAAGGGGTGCATGTGAATGATAGATTTGGCTCAGTCAAAGGAGGTAAAGGATGGGGGTTTAAGTCTCACACATTAGCCGGATTTGGTATTTGTTTAGACCAGGGGTCTCCAAACTTTTTAAACAAAGGGCCAGTTTATTGTCCTTCAAACTTTAGGAAAGCCAGCGGGGAAGAAAATGTTTTGGGTCCAGCACCAGTGAGAAAAAACCTGGCCTTGAGGTTGGTGGTCAGTAGAAGGAATAGTATCTCGTCATTGTATCAGTGGAAGATACTGTTGGTGTCAGTGGGAGCAATAGTGCCTCAAATCGGTGGCTGGAATAGTGCCCCAAGGGCCGGATAACAGCTAGCAAAGGGCCACATCTGGCCCTTGGGCTGCAGTTTGGAGACCCCTGGTTTAGACTGTCATACAAGGAGTCTTTAGTTAGACTTTTAGGACATTGAACTCAACAGTAGCAGAGATTGATGTAAAATGTCGGAAATTAAATCTATACAGTACTGTGCAATATGTATAATATAAAGGAAAGTAAAATGTGCTTTTTGCACTTCTTTTATACATAAGTTCATATATGCGTAGCAGTGGCTACTCACCCTCCGGGCTTTACTCTGGTACTTGACAGCCTTTTTGGTGTCGGAGACAGCTCTTTCCACGTAATCCACAGCATGTTCCACATTATATTCTATGCGATCAATCATCTCTCCCTGATGGTGTGCAGAAATAGGAGGGGGGAGGGGAAAAACAGAGGAGGCCGAAAAGAAGGAGCCAGAGATATTCGGAAGACATCAAGAGAAAGTAACACAGAGAAGAGAAGTTGGATAATACAAAAAGCGACATACAAGATAAAAGACACATGCAAGTGAACACAAGCGCGTACATGGCGCACAGCAAACATGCAGCATTGGGAAGTGCATAAATGTATCATGGGATGGATTGAAGAAATGGTTTACAAAGAGAGGAAAAAGATGGTGGAAGAAGAGAGCAGAAAGAACCAAAAATACAGAGTGAAGTAAAGATTGGACAGCGGAGTGACAAGAGATGAATGAGACAGAAGAGATGGAAGATAGGATAAGAGTTTAGAGTACAAAGCAGACGAGTTCAGAGTGATTCATAGACAGGAGTAGAACAGCGCAGTATAGAGACAGGAAGAACGAGTGAGGGATAACAGAAGAGGGCCAGAAAAAGAAAGATCCTTAATATCATTGTAGTTTAATTGCATTCCTTTGCATGTTACCTGGTCTTCTGTGGGTGACTTTCAGCCCCACTTGCTGTTCCGATCAGCTTTAACCTGCAAAAAAAACAAATGGGGGGAGTTTTATAAATCATTTCAACAATATGTTCCAGAAGACAGGATGACCACCACATAAGTCAGATAGATAAGAGAAAATAAGCCACAACTGAACAGAAACTTCAGGATTTGCAGATGACACCAAGCTATGCAGTGGAATAACGTCCTTGCAGGATGTCTCCAATTTACAAGCCGACCTCAATGCTCTGTCTAATTGGGCAACTATGTGGCAGATGAGGTTTAATGTTGATAAATGTAAAGTTATGCACTTGGGGGCTAAGAATATTCATGCATCATACATGCTAGGGGGAGTTCAACTGGGGGGGGGATCTGTAGTGGAGAAGGATCTGGGGGTTTTAGTTGATCCTAAGCTCAATAATGGCATGCAATGCCAAGCTGCGGTTTCCAAAGCGAGCAAAGTCCTTTCTTGTATTAAGAGAGGTATGGACTCCAGAGAGAGAGATATAATTTTGCCCCTGTACAAATCATTAGTAAGACCTCATCTGGAATATGCAGTCCAGTTTTGGGCACCAGTTCTCAAAAAGGATATCGGAGAACTGGAGAAAGTGCAGTGAAGGGCAACTAAACTGATAAGAGGCATGGAGGAGCTCAGCTATGAGGAAAGATTAGAAAAACTGAATTTATTCACTCTTGAGAAGAGGAGAATAAGGGGGGGGTATGATCAACATGTACAAATATATAAGAGGTCCATATAGTGAACTTGGTGTTGAGTTATTCACTTTAAGGTCAACGCTGAGGACAAGGGGGCACTCTTTATGTCTGGAGGAAAAGAGATTTCACCTCCAAATACGGAAAGGTTTCTTCACAGTAAGAGCTGTGAAAATGTGGAACAGACTCCCTCCAGAGGTGGTTCTGGCCAGCTCAGTAGATTGCTTTAAGAAGGGCCTGGATTCTTTCCTAAATACACATAATATAACTGAGTACTAAGTTCTGTAGGTAAAGTTGATCCGGGGTAAATCCGATTGCCTCTCGGGGATCAGGAAGGAATTTTTTCCCCTCCGGTAGCAAATTGGATCATGCTCTGCTGGGGTTTTTTGCCTTCCTCTGGATCAACTGTGGGTATGGAGTTGGGTGTATGGGATGTACTGTGTTTTATTTTGTTTGTTTATTTTTTTTTTTTATGGTTGAACTGGATGGACTTGTGTCTTTTTTCAACCTGACTAACTATGTAACTATGTAACTATCTCATGAAAATGATATTGTTACTTCCTTGGGTGTCGAGTAGCTCTACAATGGGACCCAGAAGACTTTATAGAGTAGGCTTGGGTAAACAGAGCTCTCTTGCTACAGCTTGTTGACAATCATCTTATTATCAGCACAGTGATTTCAAGGTGTTGCAATTCAAGTTACTGCCAATAACGGGTTCAATTCTCACAAAAAAGATTAAAATACTCCATGCAGCCTTAGACTTAAAAGGGTTGTAAAGGTAAAAAATTTTTTTCCTAAAAAGCTTCCATTACCTTAGTGCAGTCCTCCTTCACTTACCTCATCCTTCCATTTTGCTTTTAAATGTCCTTATTTCTTCTGAGAAATCCTCACTTCTTGTTCTTCTGTCTGTAACTCCACACAGTAATGCAAGGCTTTCTCCCTGGTGTGGAGTGTCATGCTCGCCCCCTCCCTTGGAATACAGGAGAGTTAGGACACTCTCTTCGTTGCAGATAGAGAAAGGAGCTGTGTGTTAGTGGGCGTCCTGACTCTCCTGCAGTCCAAGGGAGGGGCGAGCACGACACTCCACACCAGGGAGAAAGCCTTGCATTACTGTGTGTAGTTACAGACAGAAGAACAGGAAGTGAGGATTTCTCAGAAAAAATAAGGACATTTAAAAGTAAAATGGAAGGATGAGGTAAGTGAAGGAGGACTGCACTGAGGTAAAGGAAGCTATTTAGGATTTTTTTTTAACATTTACAATCCCTTTAAAATGACCATACAAATTACAATCCAATTATAGTGTGGGGGCCTGCCTAAAACATCTATTCAGCTTGCATCCAATCAGGGAGGCCCTTAAACTACATTTGTTGATTGATCTAAATAAAGGCCGACCACAGACGGTTCAAATGTCGGCAGGCTCAGCGGGAAAAGGCAGAGATTTAAACACTGTCCGATCGATCAACTTGGGTACAAACAGCCTGTCGAATTTTAAATGAGACTATAACAGCTACAAGCAATAATAATCACTGTGTTCTCCCGGCGGGATCGATTCCCCCCCCTGGGAGAACACAATGGCTCCACGGGAGGATTCCCCCATCCACAAAATTGGTCTATGGCTGGCTTAAGATGGGACAATCAGGCTGTAGCATATATGGTGAGCTTTATTCTACCTAGATTGAATCTGAATTTGATTGTTACCTTCAAAATATTGTCATGAGATCTGTACCATCAATGTTATTTTGGGCTTTGCTTGCAGTATTATTGTATGAGCACACAAGGGGCTTTAACTGGTATCATGGCATTTAGACTACTGGAAATGACTTATTAGAAAATAATCTAAAAAGCCTGACAGTCTAATGTATTTAGCGCCGCAAAGCAATTCATCAGATTTAATCTACACTGGAAAAAAATGAAAATATAATTGGAAAACGATTCTTATTTTAGCTAGCAGTGGGTAGTCAAAAATAACTGGACTTTTTCTAAAAAGTTGAAAATGTTTCACCACTCATCCAAGCAGTTTCTTTAGTTCAAATACGTTTTGGAAACATACTCCAACACAGGTACTCCAGTCAACTAAATCTAATCACAATGAAAGGTGTAAAGGTAGATGCTAATTGTCCAAAAACATGGCAGGAGATGTCAAAGTTTGCAATTTCATAATCTAGCACCGAAATCTGAGACAGGCTATAAATGCCACGGTATAGTCTTGGCACTCATTAGAACTTAGGAAGTTACTTGCAGACCAACTACTGCAATCTAAATCTTAACCTGCCTATATAAGAATCTTGATAGACGTTCTTTTTTTAGGGTGTCAATGAGTATCACTGTTTGCCCTCTTGCACCATAATTATCAGTGACTATAGAAAGGCAGGTCCCCATCAGTAGTGACAGGAGATGTCCCGGTCACTGCATCGTTGGACCCACTGTGGTGGTGTATATTGGTGATGCTGAGCACTGGCACAAGCCTCCTGAATAGACTGTTGAGAAAAGGATGTTACTGTTCAGTGATCACTGAGATTTTCAAACATGCAGCATTTTCAGCAATAACTGCTCACACTAAACCCTACAATGCCATATTTAGGCACATCTCAGTTGAGGGTAGGAAGCAATATTTTGTCAAGCAATCCTATAGAAGAAACTACCAACGGTCATTCTGTTCCCTTCTGTTAACTCCAGCTGACAGAGAACAGCTGTCTTCATGGCAAGATAAACAAATGTGAAGCCTCGTACACACGATCGGAATTTCCGATGGAAAAAGTCAGACAGACTTTTTCCATCGGAAATTCCGACCGTGTGTATGTCCCATCTGACTTTTTTTCCCGAGGAAATTTATCGAAGTTTAGATAGAGAACAAAATTAGTTTTGCCGTGCAAAAGCCTGATCGTGTGTACAGGGCATAATACGTCTATAGATCTCTCTAGCTGTGGTCATTTAAGTCTTATAGGGTTTCACCTCATTCATAAATCATGTTTTTTTGCAAATTTTGAGCAGTCATCAAGGTATAATCTTCCTTGACAATTAAATTGATAATACATATTTTTAAAAACTGTACAGAAATAAAACTGGATTAGAGCGGCATAGAAAGATTTGAAGAGAACGCGAGACAGACAGTGTACTGAGAGTCACACGGCTACAAAGCAGACATCAACAGAACACATCACAACAGGTAAGTGGTTAGTACTTACCAGCTGAGCGCTCATCCCATATGCAGCATGGGAAGTAAAGACAGGAGTGGGGGTGAGAAACCCATTGCCCAAGTGTAGTATTGACCAGAGCATCCCCATTTTTATATGTAAAAGCAGTAAATGAACTATCAATCCTACTATTTTACAGTAAAAGTAAAAACATGGAATTTCATTATCATTACTGCACATTATCAGTAATAATATACAGAGTGACATTTCCACTGATGGAATCAAAGAGTGACAACGAACGTACCTGGCTCTCTACAAGCATCGCCATATCCATGAACATGTCATGGAGTTCCCGGATGCTGTTCTCCAACTTAATGATCTCACTGTGCCGAGTCTCAATTTCATTCAGAGCTTGCTTAGTAATGTTCGAGTCCATGATGATCTGCAAGAAGATAAGAAATAACATTAATTGAATGCAAATACACACCATCAGTTAAAAAAACGATCGTTTTATAACGCAGTGACGTAAAACACAACAATGTGCTGAGAAAAATGAAGTTCAATGCTTCCAAGCATGCGTCGACTTGATTCTGAGCACAGACGATCGTTTTTTTAACCATCAGATAATTTTAAAACAAGTTCCTAGTTTTTTCACCGATGGATAAAAAACCGATGGGGCCCACACGATCGGTTCGTCTGATGAACACGATCCATTAGACCGTTTTCATCAGACGAACCTAACGTGTGTACGCGGCATTAGTGTTTGAGCTATACTCTAACCTATGAATCACATTCTATGAAAGGGCAGTGCAGATCTGGTCTTTGAACTGTTTACAGAAGGTGATGCATTGTAGGAAAAGAGTGATACGAGATGCTGATATGAGCAATATGAGTGGTGAAGAGGGCAGAAGCGGGTTGGTGAGCGGGACAGATGCCTCTAGTAGAAACGGCAGCTATTGACTCTCACAGTGCCCGAAGACAGCTGCTCAGGGCAGGATCAAGTGACTCAGAAAGAGGTACAAAATTTAAGAATTTTATCAGAAGAAGCAGTCTGCAAGTGATGGGGTATATACCAGTATACATAATAAATGTGTATGATGCAGTAGTCTGAAAAAAATAATAAATACAGTAATACCTTGGTTTGCGAGTAACGACGTATACAAGTGTTTTGCAAGACGGGCTAAATGTATTTTTTGACTTGGTATGCTTGATATATGAGCAGTAGTTTTAATGTTAAAAAAAAAAATTACACTCACAATGTTATGGAGTCTGGTGTTAATCCATGTAAAGCCGCTGGTGTACAGTATACAGTACTGTATGTGGCCAGAGGTCCGAGGGTGCTGGTGGCTCCCAGCGCTTCCTGAAGAAATCGGAGACACTCTCAGCTGGAGGGGTGGGCGTAATGCGCGTTCGGAGCACCCAGAAGTGTCAACAGTTCCCGAGTGTCTGCCCACATACAGTACTGTAAACTGTAGACGCTTTACATGAATGATCACCAGACACCTTAACATTGTAATTTTTTTGTTACATTTCAACTGTGATTTTTTTTTTTTCTGCACAGAGGTACTGTACAGTATTCCTACCCTTGATATGAGCTACAGTACAGTATTTTGAAGTGCAGGTATTTTATTTTTAGAGTACACTTAATACTGTATTTTGTACTGCTGTAATAATTTGTATATAAATGGTAGTGGAACAAATCATCTGAGTTTCCATTATTTATTATGGGGAAATTTGCTTTCATATATGAGTGCTTTGGATTACAAACATGTTTCTTTAAAGTACATTTCAGCTTTAAAGAAAACTAGTAGAGAGGGAATATGTTAAGTTGTTTAAGGAGTTGTAAAGGAAAAAAATGTTTTTGCTGAAATGACTGTTTACAGGGTATAGAGACATAATAGTTAACTGATTCCTTTTAAAAACGAATAAACATAGATAAAAATCAATCATATAATGTACCTGTAGTTTTTTAGTTACGTTTTTGCATCTAGTTTAGTTTTTGCATGTTATCCTGTATCTGTGCTATACAGAGCCATAGAGCAGTAATGGTTTGGAAAACGAAACTGGAAGCTCCCAGTACTGTGGTCATCAGAAAACAGACAACCAGGAAGTGTCCAGAACAGAGGAGAATTACAGCAACATCAGAGCAAAAACGAACGAACAATGAGGACATGAAACCAGGACTGCTGTAAGGTAAAGGAAGCTATTTAGCTTAAATATGTTTTTCCTTTAGTGACCCTTTAAGTTCTCTACTATGGCAGCCTAAATGTGTCTTTTAATACTTATTTCAACCGATTCAATACTGGGGACTTTCAGCCCCTTTCTGCCCAGTCCAATTTTCAGCTTTTAGCGCTGTCACACAACACTGTACCCAAATTAAATTTGTATTATTAAAATTATACAGGATTTATATAGCGCTAACAGTTTATGCAACACTTTACAACTTGAGAGTTCTACGCCCTACAGGCACGCGAGACCGGTGGCATTGGGGTGACGGAATTTGACGTTGCCCTAAAACGAGAGGAGATCGCACCTTCATTTTACTATACGGCGGGCAGGAGGTGATTAATGCACAAAGTTAAAGTGGAAGTCCAAGCTAAAACTAAAAAACCCTGCATCTATAAACACCCACATTCTAACACTAACCTATCTAACCCTGTAAAGATAAAATCGCTATAAATACCATTTCTGAAAGCAATCCGACTCGATCTCCAGCGGTGGAAGCTATGCAGAGGACGCGGGCGATAACGGTTCTGTGCAACGGAATAACACAGAGCGACCTCAAACCTCCTCTTCTCGAGTCACCCACCGGTGCTCCTGGCTCCTCTTTGACAAGTGGGCATCATAGGAAGCCACTTCCTATGGGAGCACTGATGTGGGCTTGCTCCCAAACCCTGTTGCCTGCGTCACTGACTTTGATTGACAGCAGTGGGAGCAAAAAATGTTTAGACTTTATAACCACTTTAATTATGGAGGTTACTACTGATGATCTCTCTTTTATAAAATTCTAATTGGCTATTACGCTAATCCAATGACTAATACTTACTCAATCACTGACCTTAACAAGTATGCAGATCATGAGATCTGACCTCATTTTCTTGTACAAAGAGTTTTATTGAAAACACATCAACAGAAAAAAATACAAAAAACAGTGGTGGACATATCATTAGTTAACAAGTTTAAAACTGGAGTCGTCAGAAAAGTCCTGAGATTGAGCCAGCCCTTAGAAATCCAAGGGCGGGCGTAGAAGACCAGCAATAGGATGACCCTACCTCATGCATCCTGCATAGAATGGATGTCTACAAAGCCATGTTCAGTCCACCATGAAAACTGTAAGGGATTGTCACGAACTGTTAGGCCGCGTACACACCATCGGACATATCCGATGAAAACGGTCCGCGGACCATTTCCATCGGATATGTCCGATCGGGAGTTTGATCCGATGGCGTGTACACACCATCGGATCAAATTCCCCGCCGCCAGCGGGCGCGGTGACATGGCGGTGACGTTGACGCCGCCGCGTCACCGCCACGTCACCGCACCAGGAAGTAAAACACTTCCGCGCATGCGCCGAATCCATTCGGCGGCGGCGCGGCGGCGGTGGGGGACGACATGTCTGCTGGTAAGTGTACTAACCAGCAGACATGTCGGGCGGACAGATTCCCACCGGATGGATTTCAAAGCATGCTTTGAAATCTGTCGGGTGGAGAAATCTGTCCGCTAGCCCATACACACGAGCGGAGATGTCTGCTGAAACGGTCCATCGGACCGTTTTCAGCGGACATATCCCCTCGTGTGTACGCGGCCTTAGGAATAACAGGCAATGAAGGCGGTGGAGTAGCGGGAGACGAGGGGAAATCAGAATGCGGAATATTTGACTGCATCCCACAACCTAAGGGAATCAGACAGACAAGGACCCATGGTAGGCAGGCTATGTGCCCAGGGGAGCCAGGGGAGGGAGGCTAGAGGTGTCGGATGAGAATCCACTAAATCAATGGTGGCCCACAATGGCATTTGCTGCTTCTCATGAAGGTGGGACAGTGGGGCGATACCCGCTGCTGTACAATAAGCTTGTAAGTTAGGGACCGATAGGCCACCTCGTGGGGCCCCAGATAAACTGCAGAATTTTACGTTTATGTATTCGGAGGTTGTGAGAGGGTACCTGGAAAGGTAAAACTCGAAAATAATAAAGCAATTTCAGGGGAAAGGTCATACGTACCGTCGCCACTCTCCCAAACCAGGAAAGCGGAAGAGTGGACCAAGAGACGAGCAAAGCCGCCAAGTTCCCAAACAATGGAGGAAAGTTGGCTTGATATAAATCCGAGTACTTCGGGGTAAGCCTAATCCCCAGGTAAGGTAATGAGGTCAACCACTGGAAAGGGAACGCAGATTGTAGGGATTCTAAATCCGAGGGGAGGATGTTGATAGCCATCTGACCTCATTTTGATTGCACTTACTGTACATCTGTTTCTGGTTAGTGAAACAGCCAGGTAAGTTGCGTTTTCAGCAACGGTAGACTGACTTCTCTCAATAAAGATTTCCTTTAACTACATAAAAAACAGTCTTTCCCAAGAACCTTGGCCATTCCCAGAATTTACATTTACTTCTCACACTGTGGAACTCACTTGACATAAGTAATCTGGTCATCTCTAATCCTATTCATTATTATGTCTCAGTTTCTGAAGCTTCAGCGGTGGCTAATATGCAAATCTCCTAGATCCAGCAAGCAGAATATGTTGTCTTTTCCTGCTCTGCTATATCATCGCTGGGAGTCAGTGGGAGTTGTTCTATGTCCTCCTCCACCGTTAAATCATCAAGACTAATTCACAAAGCACAAAAAAGGAGAACTCTTAGGCGGCGTACAGACGATCGGACATATCCGATGAAAACGGTCCGTGGACCATTTCCATCGGATATGTCCGATCGGGAGTTTGATCCGATGGCGTGTACACACCATCGGATCAAATTCCCCGCCGCCGGATGGCGCGGTGACGTGGCGGTGACGTTGACGCCGCCGCGTCACCGCACCAGGAAGTAAAACACTTCCGCGCATGCGCCGAATCCATTCGGCAGCGGCGCGGCGGCGGTGGGGGCCGACATGTCTGCTGGTAAGTGTACTAACCAGCAGACATGTCGGGCGGACAGATTCCCACCGGATAGATTTCAAAGCTTGCTTTGAAATCTGTCGGGTGGAGAAATCTGTCCGCTAGCCCATACACACGAGCGGAGATGTCTGCTGAAACGGTCCATCGGACCGTTTTCAGCGGACATATCCCCTCGTGTGTACGCCACCTTACTGCTTTATGGAAGCAGACACTTTTTATACTTTACATAGACCTGCTAGGTCATATCATGCTACATACAGATCTATTTAAGTTATTGTTTTCTGCACTATGTGCATGTCCAAGCTGCCACATCATAATTTCTGTTAGTGCTATACCATACCCCTGATGAAAAGATGGCAGGGTTTCCACTTTCCAGCATATCCTCCAGCTCCTCACTCGTCGTGGTTCTACCAGCTGTAAAGAGACCAAAGCTTGTATTGTTTTTTTTGTACCTCCATTTACAAATTATAATGTTTTTATTACATTTGTTAAGAACAATAGCAATCATACAAAAAAAACAAAAAAAAACCACAGATGTTGGTTTAATTTTTTAAACCTTAAAGTAGAAGCCCAGTCAAAATCTTTAAACCTACTCCCCCACTAAACCTACTACCCTAAGCCCTATGACAACTACACCATAAAGGAAAGATGTGTATACTTACCTAATCTAAGGGCGCTCTAATCCGCTCATGTGATCGGGTACCAGCTCCGGCTGCAGTGAGACGGTGGACAATGGAAGCCCCATAGTAAATATATGGGTAACATTACCTCCAGGCTCTGCAGCCGCTGCTCTCTCCGCTTTCCTGAAGCTGGCAGCTGGGGAGTTCATGTGAACGGACTTGAGCCCGCTTAGATTAGGTATGTATACACATCTTTTGTTTACAGGGTTGGTAGTATAGTTAGTTAGGGCTTAGGGGGAGAGTTGGAATAGGTTTAAGCTTAGTTTGGGTTTGACCTGACTTCTACTTTAACTTAAATAACGTGAATACTTACAAGTGCCCGTTTCTTTATTATGTCAATTGGAATTCTGGCAATAAATTACTCTGGATTTTGAATTTCAAGCTCTGGGCACACTCTTCTGGGGTAAGATGCATACTCTTGGCACTTAAAATAAAAAAGGAGTAAAAGGGACAGGGTGGGCAAAGCTGTGAACTCTGTCTGGTTGGGAAATCTCACCAATGTATCCCCTTAAGCCCTGTACACACAAGCTTCTGAGCATGCGTCGACTTAAATCTGAGCATGCGTGGATTTTTGACCGATGGACTTCCACACAGACGATCGTTTTTTTCTATCAGTTTTTTTATCCATAGGAAAATTTTAAAACATGTTCTATTTTTTTACACCAATGTTTTCATCAGACAAACCGATCATGTGTAGAGGTCGATCGGTATATCGGCTGGCCGATATATCGGCCGATATTTGGCGTTTTCGAATTAATCGGCATCGGCCGATTTGTGCTGTAAGAAAGCCGATTTTAAACTTTAGCAGCGCGACATGCAAAAAGCTTCTATAATAGAAGTCAATGCAAGTTGCCTGAAGTTTCCCGTGGAGGAGAGACTTGTCTCCGGGCAGCCTGCCAAGTTTTGAGAAAAGATATACAATGTTGCTACTTATCAATTAACTGAACTCTGTGAAGGAGAGTTCTCAGTTTAACTATTTAAGGCCCCTTTCAGACGTCCGCATCCGCCGCTCCGTTTTTACAAGTCTGTTTACGGACTTGTAATGGACCCCTATGGGATCGTGTCCGTTAGCGGATGATGCATCCGCTAACGTCCGCAAAGATCGGCGTCCGTCTGGATCCGGTTTTTCAGACGAAAGAAAAAGCCGACGGACACACACGGAGCGGACACAAAAACGGTCCGCTCCGTTTGAAAGGAGCCTAAAGGCTAAATCTTTTTTGACACTTGGTGCTTACAAGTAAAAATCCTGTATTTTCTGCTGGAAAATCACTTGGAACCCCCAAACATTATATATTTTTTTTTAGCAGAGACCCTAAGAAATAAAATAGCAATTGCTGCAATATTTAATGTAACACGGTATTTGCGCAGCGGTCTTTCAAACGCATTTTTTTGGTAAAAATATGCTTTAACCACTTAAGACCCGGACCAAAATGCAGGTAAAGGACCTTGCCCCTTTTTGCGATTCGGCACTGCGTCGCTTTAACTGACAATTGCGCGGTCGTGCGACGTGGCTCCCAAATAAAATTGGCGTCCTTTTTTCCCCACAAATAGAGCTTTCTTTTGGTGGTATTTGATCACCTCTGCGGTTTTTATTTTTTGCACTATAAACAAAAATAGAGCGACAATTTAAAAAAAAATGCAATATTTTTTACTTTTTGCTATAATAAATATCCCCCAAAAATATATAAAAAAACATTTTTTTTCCTCAGTTTAGGCCGATACGTATTCTTCTACCTATTTTTGGTTAAAAAAAAAGCAATAAGCGTTTATCGGTTGGTTTTCGCAAAATTTATAGCGTTTACAAAATAAGGGATAGTTTTATTGCATTTTTATAAATCATTTTTTTTTTACTACTAATAGCGGCGATCAGCGATTTTTTTCGTGACTGCAACAATATGGCGGACACTTCGGACAATTTTGACACATTTTTGGAAAAATTGTCATATTCACAGCAAAAAATGCATTTAAATTTGCATTGTTTACTGTGGAAATGACCGTTGCAGTTTGGGAGTTAACCACAGGTGGTGCTGTAGGGGATGTGTGCCTATGTGTTGTGTTTACAACTGTAGGGGGGTGTGGCTGTAGGTGTGACGTCATCGATCGCGTCCCCCTATTACAGGGATGACGCGATCGATGCTACGGCCACAGAGAAGCATGGGGAAGCCGTGTGTACACACGGCTCTCCCCGTTCTTCCGCTCCAGGGACGGATCGCCGCACTGCAGCAGGGATCGGGTCCGCGAATCCCGCGGTCCCGGAGCTTCGGACCGGGTCGCGGGCGGCCGTGCCATTCTGCCGACGTAAATGTGCAGTAGGCGGTCCTTAAGTGGTTAACAAATAAAAAAACTAAACAGTAAAGTTAGCCTATTTTTTTTTCGTCCAAAAGTTTTTATTACCTGTTTTTGTGTATTATATATATATATATATATATATATATATATAAATTATATTATAAATATAATTTTTTTTATATCTAAATTACACATACAAGTGCACTGATTGGAGGCTTGTTGTGTTTAAACGTAAGACATTTTCTGTATTACTTAGCAGGGCAATAATGGAACTTCCACTTTTCCGAATCCTCCCCCCTCTGGTGTCACATTTGGTACCTTTCAGGGGGGAGGGGGGGCAGATACCTGCGTAATCCCAGGTATTTGCTCCCTCTTACGGGCATAGATCACTGCGGTGACTGTGGTGACCTACACCAGATCTGGTGCTTAATCTGCCCCCAGCCTTCTTCTGGGAGACGCACAGGTCCCAGAAGACAGCAGGGACCAGTGGGATTGCGCAGCACGTCTCGCGCATGCACAGTAGGGAACCAGGAAGTGAAGCCACATGGTACACCTTTGTCAATTAACATTGGGAAATATATTGGTATATCAGGATAACAACTGTCGAGCTGGATAAAACCAGCCTTGTGAACTGAGCCTAAAATCCTGAAAGTTCCAGAAAGCCATGGACGCAACGTAAGAGTACAACTCTTTTCCAAGTCTTCTCTATGGGAGTATGGGGGAATTTTTTAACACAGAGATCAGCAACAATCATTAGCACCATGCAAACCTTTGCCTACAGGGTGATCTTTTTATTAGTGTTCCAACCCCATGGTATTCTATGGCATTAACAGGCTATTTCTCATTCCCGATATAAAAAATACACTAGCCCTGAAAACCTTAGTACAACCTCTGGCAGAGCTCAAGGGCATAATCAGTCCAGAGGGACAGCCCTCCTTCTCTTCTCCCTGCCTGCGTCAGGTGCCTAGTACACTGTCACTTTAGATATATGCTCTTGCAGGAGTGATGTCTCCTTTGCTGGAAACCAATTGTCATTTTCTCAGGTGACCGATGTCTTCCAGGGACATAATAGGGCTTTAAAAATTAAAGAGCAGTGGGGTGCTATAACAGCCAATAAGTTAAAGGCTTGTCATTGTTTAATGGAAATCGATATTCTGTTTAATTTTAGATATGTGTGTGTGTGTGTGAATGTGCTTAAGGGAAATCTTTGGCCTATTTTAATTAGTTTTATATAAAGTTGCCTCCTGTCCATCCCGTCTTGAGATTTACACAGCCCTGTCAGCACGGAGACCTGATCTTTATCTGCTGAAGTTGAGCCAAACTTTTTTTTTTGTGTGTTGAATAAAGCAGATCTCAAATTTTCCACTCGCGTACTCGCATTTTGTGAGTGGAAAATGAGGTATGGCAAGGAGCTGGGCTGCCTGGGAGAGGGGGGGCGAGCACCGCCGGCGGCCTTTGTTGATCGGGAGCTGTTCTCCCAGCGATTGCCTATGCCAGAGAGCATTGAGACCGCGGTATCACTGAGTGGTATAGCCCGTTGTAATAGCATTACATTGAACCTTTCTCTGCTCTGCTCGTTCTCACACACAGCCCCGCCTCCTCCTAGTCCCACGTCTGTATGACAGAACGCATCCCAGCATTGAACCCGCATTCTGTCTATGCTATTACAGCGGGCTATACCCTTTCCCACAAACCCAGCTGTAAGTGCCTAACCGGTGTTCCAAGTGGCAATACTATTCCTTTAAATGGTGTGCAGAGAGTATGACCCGAGGCCTCTCACTGACCACTTGTCTCCACCCACTCTCTGTCCGGGGCTCAGCAATGAGCTCCGGGGCTCCCTATGACCAGGGGGCTCCCTATGACCAGGGGGCAACATCAGACTTGACAGTGGAGTCCTACAGACCAGAAAAGGATAGCGACTTTGCCTCCCTGCATCCCAGACACTGCAGCAAATCATCCAATCAGCCTCCTGCAACGTGAGTGTTCTACTGTGTCTTCCCTATGCCTTAAAGTAATACTAAAGTCCCCGTTTTTTTAAGTTTAAGTTTGCTCTGTGCAGGGGTTTTGCACAGTTCAGCTCAAATCCCTCTCTTCTTGGGTGCCTCGCCGGCTCTTCTGGCCCATTCCTCCTGCCAAATGTGCCCCCACAGCAGGCAGCTTGCCCATACACACGATCAGACTTTTTGACAACAATCATGCAATGAAGCGGTGAGGCGCATTTAATATTTAAGGTTGTCAGGTAAAGGGTGGCCAATTACCTGCTATTCCATTTAAAGGGAAACGTGTACAGCTGTGGCCAAAAATTTTGAGAATGGCACAAATATAATATTTTCACAAAGTCTGCTCCAAAGTCTTTGGATATTTTTGTTAGATGTTACTATAATATACTGAAGTATAATTCCAAGCATTCCAGAAGTGTCAAAGGCTTTTATTGACAATTACATTAAGTTTATGCAATGAGTCAATATTTTCAGAGTTGACCCTTTTTTTTTTAAAGATCTCTGTCATTCACCCTGGCATGCTGGCAATCAACTTGTGGGCCACATCCTGACTGATGGCAGCCCATTCTTGCAGAATCAATGCTTGGAGTTTGTCAGAATTTGTGGGTTTTTTTTTTGTTCACCCGCCTCTTAAAGCGGATCTCCCACGCCAGATACGTTTTTTTTTTAATTGGCCATGTAAAACTTAAATTACCTTAACATCTGCAACTCATGTGTCCTGTCTCCGCCGGCCGCTCCGCTGCTTTGCAGTGTGAAATAATAAGTTATATTCCCCATTCCGGTGTAGGCACCATTTTAACTGTGGGCATAAGCCCACAGCCCGGCACTTCCTTTTCCAGGTGGATGCTGATGTCCCAGCATCCACCCCTAGATCTCGCGCATGCGTGCGAGCAACGGGGACCATCGGCTTTGGCGTCTGTAAAGCCCGCCCCCCAGCCTTTGTTTACATCGCGCGTCACTTCCTCGAAATCGCGCGATATCTTGTCTAACATGGGAAAAATACGATATCAAGGGAGCTATGAAACGAGCTCCCAGAAGACACTGCGCGGGACAGGAAACGAAGAGAAACCCGAGCAAAAACCTGAGGAAGGCAGACCGGAAGACCATCTAGTTTTATGGTACTGTGAATATTATTTTAATGGAAAATATCGGTTTCTGCATCGTTTTAGAGCATTATTAATTATGCGATCATGTTAAATTTTGGGTGGAGATCCGCTTTAAGGATTGACTACAAGTTCTCAATGGGATTAAAGTCTGGAGAGTTTCCTGGCCATGGACCCAAAATTTGATGTTGTGTTCCCCAAGTCACTTAGTTATCTCTTTTGCCTTATGGGGAGGTGCTCCATCGTGCTGGAAAAGGTATTGTTCCTCACCAGACTGTTCTTGGATGGTTGGGAGAAGTTGCTCTAGGAAGACGTTTGTCCCATTCTTTATTCATGGCTGTGTTCTTGTGGAAAATCTGTGAGTGAGCTCGCTCCCTTGGCTGAGAAGCAAAATCACACATGAATGGTCTCAGGATGCTTTACTGTTGGCATGACATATGACTGGTGGTAGTGCTTACCTTTTCTTCTCCGGACAAGGGTTTTTCCAGATGCCCCAAACAATTAGAAAGGGGATTCATCAGAGAAAATTACTTTACCCTAGTCCTCAGCAGTCCAATCCCTGAACCCTTTTCAGAATATCAGTCTGTCCCTGATGTTTTTCCTGGAGTGAAGTGGCTTCTTTGCTGCCCTTCTTGAAACCAGGCCATTCTCCAAAAGTCTTTGCCTCACTGTGCGAGCAGATGCACTCACACCTGCCTGCTGCCATTCCTGAGCAAGCTATCCATTGGTGGTGCCCTGACCCCGCAGCTGAATCTCAGTGGAGATGGCCCCGGCCGCCGTGTCGTGGAGCAGGTGAGTGTGTTTATTAAAAGCCAGCAGCTACATTTTTTGTAGCTGCTGACTTTTAATAAACACTAAATTTGGCTGGAACACCCCTTTAAGTGTCAGGATTTCAGGAGATAAATTATGAGGGCGTGATTAGCGGCAGAATTAGGAGCAGGGCATGGTAGGGGTTGGGCGGGGAAACTGGTGGCGAGTAACCCTTGAGGCCTGGCTAGTGGCTCAAGACTTGAAATTTTGAGCCCTGGAATAAAGTATAAACATTTTGGGCCAGATTCAGATACAATTACATTGGCGCAGAGTATCAGAGATACACTACGCCGCCGTATTTTACCTGGCTCTACGACAAATTCATGTAGATTTTGGCCCGTAAGGTACGGCGGCGTAGTGCATTTCTCGCGGCGGAATCGAAATACGCAATTAGGGGGCGTGAAGCATTTAAATTAGGTGCGTCCCCGAGGCGATCGAACTGCGCATGCTCCGTTCAGAAATTTCCCGCCGTGCATTGCGCAAAATAACGTTGTTACGTCATTTTTTGTTTGAGTAGCGTCGTTTACGTACATTCCTATTCCCGGACGACTTACGTAAAAAATAAAAACAAACGTTGAAATTCGACGCAGGAACGACGGCCATACTTAACATGGGCTGTCTAATATTAGACCAGATAAAAGCTGGAATAACTTTACACGGCAAAAAGATGACTACAGATGCCGTAAGAGATTGCGAATGACGCTCGTAACTTCGTGGATCGTCGGAAAAAGCTCATTTGCATACCCCGACGCGAAAAACGACGGGAACTCCACCCAGCGGCCGCAAATTTATTGCAGCGTAGATCCGCAGGTGTACGAACACGTAAGCCAGTCGGATTGAAGCCCGAAGCCGTCGTTTCATGGTTTGAGGATTCAGACTAATGAAACGACGCGCGTAATTTGAAAGTACTCCGGTCTAACGCGAGATAGACCGGAGTAAGGGCTCTGTGAATCTGGCCCTTTGTCTCTACCCACTTTTGTCTTAAATCCCCATTCTATAGTTTTTCTCAAAACATTTTATATTTAGCATGTCTTTTTATTATTTTTACCTGTAAGAATGTAGAATTGTAAAAAGGACCAACAAATTTCATCTTAAAAATAAAAATACAGATGGGTTAAAACCCCGTAATTTGTTGCCTTCTGTGTCCAACTGGAGAGATTTAAATGTACTTCCTGTCCTAAAGACACAACAGGGGATGAGAGGACTTCTGTTCCTAAGCTGTTGTCATGACTGGTGTCCCCATTGGAAGATTTTCCCTCGCCTCTTGTTCTTTTAAAAACATTTTGATTTTCCATCATTTATGGTCTGTCTGAGAATGGATACTAGGACTAAAGTAGCCCAGAGATGAGCTATTTTTTTTTTTTTTGCTACACCTGTGGATTCATTATTCTGAATAGATTGTTGCCTTAAAAGAGGGGGAGACTGGTTGGTGTATCTTATATTGGAGGGTACTTGGGTATTCATGATGATAAGTCAGTTTTTTTTTTGTTTATGGCTATATGGGAAATATATGTGGGATTTCTTGATTTAGTGTTTGGTATATTTCAAATGGATTTTTTCTTCTTCTGGAACAGTGGTCTCCAAACTGCCTTTATCTCTTTGCTTGCCTTTATCCGGCCCTTGGAGCACAATCCCTCCCACTGATACGAGACACTATTCTGTCATCTGACACCGACAATGGAGCACCATTTCTCCCACTGACACCACTAATGCGGCACTATTCTTCCCTATGATACCAGCAATGGGGCACTATTCCTCCCCCTAATACCAGATGTTTACTCCCACTGATGCCAGGAAAATTTTCACTCCCGCTGGCCAAAGTCCAGCCCTCCAAGAGTCTGAAGGACAATAAACTGGCCCTTTGTTTAGAATGTTTAGAGACCCCTGTTCTAGAAGAATGACTTAAGATGTTATTTTCATAATTACATTTCTAGAAGGTTTATCATTATATTGATATTTAATTGTAACTGAGAGATTGGATTGCACGATTGTTGGTATTTGTTAAAGAAAGGTCTGAAAACAAATGAAAATTATTGCAGAAAAAATCCCCCTGCAGGTTGAACAAAAAATAAATGATATTTCGTAATTCACGCACTTGATGTGAATGGGGGTATCTTCTCCCTAAACCTTTGTATTCTTACACCAGGGAGACTTCCCCACCCCCAGAAAACACCATCAGAACCACTGGTTATAGCCTGTGCCGCTGATCGAGCGGGGAAAACCCGACAGGGTGGTTGTACAGAAGTCCATGAGTAGATAGACTTCTCTACAACCAAAGAGCCCTTACGTAGATTGAAATTCAGCTAGTTCAGTAGGAAATTTCGATCCATGTATGGCCGGCTTAACAGAGGAAAAAAATATATATTTTTTTTTTTCTGGGAGGATTCAGAGAAACCACCATATAGTAAAGGAGATAGTACCATCTGGTTTCTTTGATTTTCCTATTCAGGGATGTTGGATGGGAGGGGAAAGTGAGGGGCATTCGTATATCGAATTTCAGACAGTTCCTTAAGGACCATACAAAATACACATATGTATGGCCAGTTTAACACCTGCTCTCTGTCTTGTTTCCAGGAGTCATCACATATATTACTTCTGTGGAAAACTCTACATAGCTTAGTTCTATTATTTTTACTGTCTATTTGATCATTATAGACATATTACATGTAACTAAAAATCATTATACATAGATGATATGCCACTACAAATTATAATTCAGGCAAAAGATATCCACGTTTCCACTGATTGCTAAGGTTTATTGCAAGTCATTGCAATTTACACCATTTAATTAAATGAAACCTACTGTGTATTAAACCTTTTGTCATTTACATAGCTCTGCAAATGTTTTTAACTAGCACAACAATTCTATGAAAATAAGATGAAAGATAAGTACTTTGAGAATTACCCTGCATTATTGAAAGAGAAATGAAAGTCATAATTAAAAAAAAAAAAGGCTATGGGCTATGCAAAAAATGTTTGGATATAGATTATCCCTTTACATATGACATATCAAAATTAGCATTTTTCTATAAATAATATTTAGGCTGACCATAAACGATACAACCTGATCTAATAACATGGAAATGTCCTAAAATAAAATGTAAATATAAGCAAAGGATTATAAAAAATTAGTATTATTTAACACATTCATCATTCACAGCATTTTCCTAGAAATTATTTGTACATAGGTATTTCTCAAAAAATATTTAAACATTGGTATTCCACTTGAAATTTTATTCAAATCTCCATGTTGGTGAAAAATGTTTATTCCTGCGATAAAAAATGTCAACATTACATTGGTCATAAGTCCGAGCCCTTTACATTCCTTTACCATACATCTTCACCATGTAATCTATACAACTGGATAAGTGAACTTGTTTTAAATCGGAAGAGCCAAAGAACCATAACTTACTGATTTCTAGCTGTCTCTGGATGCGGCCTTTGCAGCGCTCGCGATAATCGGACTGCGTAGCATTATATTCCGACATGACTTCTACAAACTTACGAGACAGCGTTGAATGCTGGAAAGACAAAAAGTGATAAAAATCTATTTAGTGGATAGAAGACCCTCTCCCAGGAGCGGTGGCCTCTTTGCTAAAGTAGGAACTTTGGGGCAGATTCACAGACATTTTGCGTAGCGTAGCGTATCAGAAATACACTACGCCGCCGTTTTTTACCTTGCTCTACGTGGAATTCAGGTAGATTTTCTCCGGTAAACGACGGCGGCGTAGTGTATTTCTCCCGTCGCAATCCATCTGCGCGAGTAGGGGGCGTGAAACATTTAAATTAGGCACGTTCCCACGGCGATCGATCTGCGCATGCTCCGTTCGCAAATTTCCCGCCGTGCATTGCGCGAAATCACGTCGTGACGTCATTCGTTGTTTATGTAGCGTACTTTACGGCCGATCCACGTCCCGACGAGTTACGTTAACAAAATAAAAATTTAAATAAATTCGAAGCGGGAACGACGGCCATACTTAACATGGGCTACGTAAAGTTAGAGCAGCAAAAAGCTGCTCTAACATTACCTAGTAAAAAATAGACGAAAACGATTGCGACGCCCGCTCGTATGTTCGTGAATCCCCGTAAAAACACATTTGCATATCCCGACGCACCAAAACGACGCAAACTCCTCCCAGCGGCCGCAAATAGATGGCAGCGTAGATCCGAAGGCTTACGAAGACGTAAGCCTCTCGGATCGAAGCCCGAAGCCGGCGTATCATGGTTTGAGGATTCAAACTAGTGATACGCCGCGCGAAATTTGAAATTACTCCTGTCTAACCCCAGTTAGACAGGCGTAATTGTTTTGTGAATCTGCCCCTTTGTGTGCAAGGAGGAAAGCACCAAAAGCAGAATGTATAAAGTCCAGATTTTATTTCATTTATAGAAAACCAACATGTATTCATTAGGGCTTGGTAATGTTAACCGAAGAAGCATGTATTGGGCTGATAAAATTGGGGGGATCCTGAGTGGCAATTTGTATTATCTCTCTAGATTTTGATCATGCAGTATTTTTTATGGCAACACAGTGTGAAAGAGCTAAAGATCCTGCCTTTCATAGTAGTGCACTTTAGTAGTGCAAGTACCTTACAAAATATTGGTACGTGTAAGATATTGTGTTTTACTGCCCACATATTTTTTCTAATGCAAACTGAAACACATAAAAAAGCATGTCAAATGCATGTAAAACAAATGATAATTTACAGAACAAGAGTTTATGGGTTTTAATATACAGCAAGCACAATTCATGTCAATTCTAAAGACATTTTTATGGGCCAACAGTGTAAAAACTCATGTAGCATGGCAATAATACCAAAAGCTCCTCTATATACAAAATGTCAAGGGTTTTACACTTGAGATCAATATTGTGGAAAATCACCATCAAGGTCCTTGTTATTTCTGTATAACAGGCATGCATGGTAAGGAGACAACAGATGGAAGTTACCAGATAAATCATTCAAGCACACAAGTGGGATTTTCAGACACATCCCTGGCCTAATACCTGTGTCTTCCTGATGCGCAAATCAGCAGAGGAACGGTTCAGGGCTTCCTCTTGTTCGATACTTTGTTCAATATCTGGCAGAGAGGACACAAGGTTCTAGTTCAGACAGGAATTTCAAGTCATTTAAAAAATAAAGTCTACAATAATAGCGGTCTCGAACGTATTTTTTATTATAAAATATGGATCTTCTTATGGACCCGCCAGTAGAGAACAAATGTCCCATCAAAAGGGTTTTAAAACGCAATTTAATTATACTTTCTTCCTTCCCACCCTATCCACCTCATCATTACTAACAGTAAAAATTCTATGTCCCAAGCACACACACTACCTCCTTTACCTGCCCTAAGCTGAACAGTGGTGACGTCACTGCACGGTTCTACGCTAGGAGGAAGGGCTCCCGTTTATCCCGTCCGGCATTTGTTTTATCGCCTGATTTGCACTTCTGTGTGTAAGTAGGTTTTAACTTTTTTATCAAACTATCTGTATGGTACTACACTAAGTTGCGGTTTCCTTTATTGCATATGCTATGCGGATGGGCTGCATGATACGGCTATTGAGGAATACTTCCATGATTGTGGTTCCTGGATCCATCCCACTGTTGATTTCGCTTCTGGTTGATGCCTGTCTGCGATCTGTGCTGTGAATACATACCCCTGTGATATCCCGCTGTGGATCTCGTTCATTGCTGGTACAAAGCTACCTTTTGGTAAGCCTCAGTCCATGTGGTGGTGGTGGTTCACAAGATTTCTAGAGCACCTGGGTGCTGTTTGTCCTATCTACATATTTATTGGACATTTCATTTATTTCATATTTTTTATTTACAAAGGACTTGATTGTTTTTCATTTAAGTTGTCACAGTTTTTTCTTTTTTCTTGCAAGATTCAGGTACATTGAAAAGAACACATAATAAAATCAAAAAGAATATAAACTTTCTAAATTACACTCTATACCCTTTATATACTAGACCATAGGTGGCAAACACAAGGCTCGCGGGCTGAATCCGGCCCTCCGGGCCATTTCATGTGGCCCTCGCACCTCTCCTGCAGCTGCAGGAGAGCTCCAGCCCTCCTCTGGTCCTACTCCAGACCCTTACTTTTTGCTTTTAAGCAATGCATCCAGCTTCTTTCCAGCAGCAGCATAAGGAAAGGGGGGTGCACTGTGATGTAAGGGAGAGTGGGGGACTCAACTTCTGATGGTGGGGTGGCTCTTGACATCTAATGTAAGGGGAGGGGATGCGCTGGACCTCTAATCTTACAGATACAACCGGCCCTTATGAGGGCAATTATAATGCTGATGCGGACCACGGGGAAATTGAGTTCGACACCCCTGTACTAGACTATGGAATTTTCTTTGCCCTTCCTTGCAGGTAGTTTCTCCCCTTTTTCTGACCCCAGTGAGTCTTTTGGCCAATCCATTATCTGTGGTGCAGAGAGAAAAATGGTAGTCACCCCCTAGGGGACAAATACTTACCTATAATGTTTTGTAATAAATCCATTGAAGATTGTTTGATTGGAGCGGGGATTTAAAACACAGCCTCTCAAAGACCTCTCTTTGTTATTAATTAATGGAATCTAAACTCATCCTACTATCTTTCCATGTGTAATTGTATTCATATAGACTTCTCAGTTAAGAATTTTATACATGTTGTCTACTATCATATTTAATTTAGTTTCAAATTATATTGTAGATTAAAAATCTCCTCTACCAATTTACCCACCTGAAGGAGATATTCGTACTCTGAAACGCGTAGGGTGCAAGAGGATTGTAATTGTTTATATTAATACATGGGGACAATTTTGTAGACATACAATACATTCCGTATTTTATATGTTGATGACTTTTATTAAAATATTTTGAATAATAAATAATAATAAATAAACCTTTTGTATTTCAAATACTCTAAATACTTACTGCAATACTCCTATTTTACTAATTTCTATAATGAATATAAATTCCCCTTCCATCTGAATCTACACCTAGGGCCAGATTTAGATACACTTAATTTTGCGCTGCGTAATCGAAATACTCTACACTGCCGTATTTTACCAGGGTCTACATCGAATTCTGGTAGATTTTTGCCCGTACGCTACGGCGGCGTAGTGTATTTCTCGCCGCGTAATCGAAATACGCGGTTAGGGGGCGTGAAGCATTTAAATTAAGCGTGTCCCCGCGGCGATCGAACTGCGCATGCTCCGTTCAGAAATTTCCCGCTGTGCATTGCGCGAAATTACGTCATTTTGTTTTTGAGTAGCGTCGTTTACGAACATTCCTATTCCTATTCCCGGACGACTTACGTTAAAAATAATAAAAGATGTCAGAAAACGTAGAAAACGTAGAAATTCAACGCGGGAACGACGGCCATACTTAACATGGGCTGTCTAATATTAGAGCAGCAAAAAGCTGGTATAACTTTACGCAGAAAAAAGATGACTAAAGATGCCGTAAGAGATTGCGATTGAAGATCGTAATTTCGGGGATCGCCGGCAAAAGCTCATTAGCATACCCCGACGCGGAAAACGACGGGAAGTCCACCCAGTGGCCGCAATTTTATTGCAGCGTAGATCCGAAGGCGTACAAACACGTAATCCAGTCGAATTGAAGCCCGCAGCCGTCTATTCATGGTTTGAGGTTTCAGACTAGCTAAAAAACGTGCGTAATTTTAAAGTACTCCAGTCTAACACCAGTTAGACAGGAATTTACGGCTCTCTGAATCTGGCCCCTAGTACCTAAAAGGCACGTTTGGAGAAAGTAGGGTCAGGTTTTGTTTGCCATCAGGGGGAATTCACTCTGTTTTGGTGACCATTGTCAGTCAGACAGAAAGTGATTAGAGGTCCAAGATGATACAGTTCACTGGAACTAAAGGGGAAGATCTGTTTCAGTGAAAACCGTTTAAAGCAGGGGTTTTAAACTGGCGGCCCTCCAGCTGTTGCGAAACAAGTCCCATGAGGCATTGCAAGGCTGACAGTTACAAGCATGACTCCCACAGGCAGAGGCATGATGGGACTTGTAGTTTTGCAACAGCTGGAGACTAGGCTTTAGACCCCTGGTCCAAAGCCTAGTACACATTAGTAGAAAACCCAACAATAATATCAGGATTCTGAATAATTGTTCGATTTTCTGTTTGCATATATCCTGTTTTCAAGAGCCGATGTCGACTGTTTAAAGCCAACTATGTTAATTTGACGATAATTTCCGAAAAAAGATACTAGGAAATTTATCTTGTTAACAGAACGGCATTTGTCCTTAAAAAAGGGAATGAGCAAGACCGTGCATGGATTGGAAACAATGAGTTACTCTGGAACGTAGCTACATATACGGAAAGTTTTCCCCTGTCGTTCGAAAATTTTCGTACCATTTATGCCATTCTTGGGCCAGATTCAGGTAGATGGGCGAATCTTTATTTTAGAGTAACGTTTCTCATTTACGTTACTCCGCCGAAACTTTAGGAGCAAGTACTGTTATTCATAAAGCACTTGCTCCTAAAGTTGCGGCGGCGTAGCGAAAATGAGCCGGCGGAATTCAAATTGGGCGGGTAGGGGGTGTGTATTATTATAACTAGGCGCGATCCCGCGGCGAATGTACTGCGCATGCGTCGACTGTCAGTGCACATGCTCCAAATTCTGTCAGTGAACGTCAATGACGTCAATCCCCATTCACAGACGTTTTACGCAAACGACGCCAATTTTTTTTAATTCGATGCGATGACGACGGCCATACTTAACATAGGATACTCCACTAGGGGGCTGGTTTTTCTTTACGCCGCGTATCTCTTACGGAAACATCGGAAAGTCACTGCGTCGGGCCCGAATACGATCGTGAATTGACGATTCTCGCTGATTAGCATATTCTCGGCGTTAATCCGCGGGAACGCCCCGAGCGCCATTTTTTAAATTGCTGTTCCGATTCGACGGCGAAATACAATTACGCCACTCGTATAGGAACTACAACCAGGCGTTTCTTGTTTTCTGCTTACAGAAAACAGAAACGCCGGCTCAAAGTGAGAGTTAGGCTGGAGTATCACTGATACTCCAGCCTAACTCTACCTGAATCTGGCCCCTTGTTTTTAGCATGGTACGAACAATCAGGGGTAAATCAGACAATTGTTCCTCCGATTTTCTAATAACGTGTACTAGGCTTAAAGGAGGTGTAAAGAAAACATTTTTTTTCACCTTAATGCAATCTATGCATTAAGGTGAAAAAACATCTGATGATGCGGCCCCCCCCCCCCCCCTCCAAGCCACCGTTTTACTTACCTGACCCTCGAAAGTCCAGCGCTCGGTCCCGAGATCCTCTTCGCCGTTCAGCCTGGCAGCTGATTGGCTAGACAGGATGGATTGAGAGCAGCGCAGCCATTGGCTGGCGTTGCTGTCAAAAACATTCAGTGGCGCCGAGGGTCGGGGAGGAGTGATACAGTTAGCGGCTATGGCCGCTCGCTGTATCACGGTAGCACGCCCACAAGGACTCATCACCATGCAAGCTTTCTCGCATGACTGTGGTGAGTTCTTGCGGGGAGGACCAGAGACAGCCGCCGAGGGACCCCAGAAGACATGGATCGGGGCCACTCTGTGCAAAACAAACTGCACAGTGGAGGTAAGTATAACATCTTTGTTATTTTAAAGAACGTTTTTTTTTTCCTATAGTAACCATTTAAGACAAGACTTTCCCTCACTTTTGAAACATTTATTCTATTTTCCCGTTATGTCTTTGTGACAAGAAATGAAGAGAAATCTCCCCAATGGGACACAAACTAAACAAAAAAACTAAGAGGGATGATAACTATTCCCAACTCTAAAAAGTTTTTCCTTAGGCCCCTTTCACACTGGGGCGCGTGCGACGTCGGCGAGAAAGTGCTGATATTTTTAGTGGTGCTTTACCGCCATTTTTGCGGAGGTATTCGGCCGCTAGTGGGGCGCTTTTAATCCCCGCTAGCGGCCGAAAAAGGGTTAAAACCACCTGCAAAGCGCCGCTATGGCTGCGCTGCCAATTCATTTCAATGGGCAAGAGCGGTGGAGGAGCGGTATACACACCAATCCTTCACCGCTCCAAAGATGCTGCTTGCAGTGGGAGGGGAGTCTGGGCATACACTGTGTGTAAGGTGATTGGAGGAACAGCACAACCCCCCTCCCTCCACATAGGCAGAGGAACAAAGAATCTTACAGAGCTGCAGTCTGAATAGACAAGCTCTCTGCTTATCTGTCTCTAAGTTACCTCCCCAGCACAAAGTTCCAGCTGCTAATATCTCATGTGTCAGAGAGCTTAACAGAAGTTATCATGCTGATAACGGAGGAAACCAGAAGCAGAAAAACATAGGACTTAGAGCTTTGGAGAGAAATAAGGAAACACTGTAGCTTTATGTACTCAGCTCAATTTTCATGAATGGGGTTTGGATCCACTTTTAAGCCACTTACATTTGTGTGGTGCGTTAACGCACGTTAACTTACATTTTAATGTGTATCGCATTAAGGAGGCCTATATTAGCTTGTGATGCACCAAAACATCCCAAAAGTTCTGACGTGCCATAACATTTTTGCACAATATGGTATGTTGCAGTGACACATGCGCAATTGGGGTGCTATTCAAAATGGCTTAACTCAATAGGGTTGACTTACTAAAACTGGTAGAGTGCAAAATCTGGTCCAGCTCTGCGTAGAAACCAATCAGCTTACAGGTTTTATTATTAAAGCTTAATTGAAGAATCTGAAGTTAGAAGCCGATTGGCTTCCATGCACAGCTGCACCAGATTTTGCACTCTTTAGTTTTAGTAAATCAACCCCAATGTGCGCATGCATTCCTGCAATGCATATATGAAAATCGGCCTGCATGTTTATTTAATAATAGAATTCACACAGTAGGAATAAAGAAAGTAATAGTTTTTCACTCATCCCTAACCACAGCAGTGTATGAGAGGCTACACTGCAGAAATCAGTACTTCTCACACTTGTACATCTTGTATATGTGAGAACAAAAGGTGGAGAGAGAAGTTGCGATCACTCACTTTTCAGCTTGGAGCGAACCTTGTTGGCTGTCTTTTTGATGTCCGACATCAACTCTTCCAATTCTGCCTTGGTTTCTGTGGAGAGAAGCAGCAGGCTGAGAACATGTGATGACAAGCAGCAGCTGTCCTATTATATACAGGAAGCAATAGCAGGGAGAGAGTGCTGAGAGACACACACAGCAGATCTTTTATACCTGTGCATGCTTCAAATACACAGTATTAATATATGCATGAAGTGTGGTCCATTAGAATTGTATGAATACACTATAGGATGTCATCACCTATCACTACAAGGCATGTCATCACTACAGAGCCCTCATGTGTCCCAAGATCAACATATACCCCGTTCTGTCACCTTATCTTTAGTTTAAAGCAGGAGTCTCCAAACTGCGGCCCAAGGGCCGAATGTGGCCCTTTGCTAGCCTTCATCTGGCCCTTGGGGCAGTATTGCTCCCAATGATATAAGCCACTATTCCTCGCAATGGCACCAACAATGGGGCACTATTTCTAAGACTAATAGCAATGATGGAGCACTATTCCTCCTCCTACTGCCCACCAACACTGGGGATGTGTTTATTCTCCATTTTCTACCCCAACTGGTCAGAATCCGGCCCCCCTGAAGTCAGAAAGACTGTAAACTGGCCCTTTGCTTTAAAAGTATGGAGACCCCTGGATTAAAGCAAAAAACAAGCAGTGGCGGCTGTTTTTTTTTTATTGGGGGAGGGGCGATAAACAAACACCGCCACCACCCAGACATCCACTGTCTGCCGGTCTGTCTGCACTTACCCCATCTAGGTGGCGGGCATCAGGCAGCTGACATTGGCTCCTGTGTCTTTTCCATCACGGTGGCTTCCGCCGTACGTCTCCCTCCCTCCTCCTAGGCATCCAATAAGATCGCCTGTCCTTTCAGCCAATCGAGTGACGGGTCTCAACAAGACCTGCTTCCAGATTGCCTGGGAGAAGGTTCAGCGTTACAAATATTTATTCATTATTGTAACACACCTGGGTTGGCTCGTTTGCATCCTCTGCGCTCCGAGCCCACCCTATTTTGAAGCCTATTAGAGCCTATAAAGCCGAGTTAGCAGTTCATAGTTTCAAGGGCACCAATGCTACTTTGATGTGCAGGGTGATGCACGTATCCTGGCTCAAATGCTAACATTTTTAATTTTTAAAATGTTTTTTTTTATGTATATTATGTAAAATAAATTTTTCAATAATTACTCTGTTGTACTACTCTGGTCGAGTATAAACACCTTATTCCGTACCGATATAGTCCTCCCCGCCCACCCTTACACTGTCGGTTCTCAGGGTCTCTGGGGATTCCCTGGAACCGTCAACTTAATTCTTGACTCTAGGACGATGGTACTCCCCTAACCCATTTATATTATGTTTTCCAATTGAGAGGTTTAAATCAGATTCTTATCCCTACTGGTGACTAGTGTGAGCATCAGATAATCTGAGGGCTTACATGGCTTAATGTGTCAGCAATTCCCATTGATTTTAATAAAGTAATGTAGACACTTAAGGGCGGCCTTCAATAAATGGTGGACCGAGGTCCGCACTTGGACATCCAGACCGTCAGCCCACCAATCTGTAGCGCTGAATCCCCGCTGCACCACAGTCATTGGTTGCTAGGACCGTAGGTGTCCTAGCAACCAATGACATCACTCACTCTGCCCTTTTCCGCAAGTTTCTCCACCCAGCTCCTGCCCCCAGCAGCACGCTTCTTCTTCAATGACTACAATCTTTCATTGCCAATTGTGCAAACTTGAGATTTGGACCTTATCTGCAAGAAAAGCGTTAGTGACCGGACCTCCTTCAATTTTAATTCAATGCCCCTTCTTCAGAGGCTGCTTTGTGCTGTGTTTGAAGGCAGCATGTCCTATGGTGGCGTATTTGGATTGCAGACAAAGTAGACTATAAGCAACCCTTTCTCATCAAATACTGCATTTTGTATTTGAATGCATGTGTTTGGGTAGCATTAAGTTCAAATGGAAAAAATGCCTTTGACATGAATGGTTGTGTATTATTATTATTAGTGTACACAAGCCCTTAAAGCTTTTTTTCTTAGACTGAAAAAACTAAAAAATAAATCTGCCATAGTCTGTTAATCTACTCTGTAAGCAATTTTGTAAATGCACAGACGTTCAGGGGACTGCAATTTAGTAAAACAGAAATGCTACTGAGAGCACTTGTAGCAGCACAAGAACAGTTTAACTATTCTTACATTGTGACCAACACAAATAGAGACTTGTATAGGGGCTTTCTACAGGCGATCTTCAACTTAAACACAAGTGCACCCCCCTCCTAACACCTATGCCGATTAACCTGTGTAAGAAAGATTTATATCGATTTTCAGGCTGCTCCAGTCTGGTCATGTGATCTCCTGTGTTAGCCAAGAGCAGCTGCAGGGGAGTGGATAAAACGTTTCCACAGCAGCTAGTAAAGCCTGGAGCAATGACCAAACATATATTTTTTCAACCAGACTAACCAATCTGCGTGCTTCCAAATCATGTGACATTAATGCGGTAATCACTAGACATGTGCATTAGTTTTCGTTAGAATGCATTTTCTTCCGAAATTCTGTTTTTTCGTTATCGTTTTAACAAACGATAACGAAAGCGCAAGAAACGAAAACCGAAAGATCCGACATAAAAAATGCTTTATTTTCGTTTTCGTTGCGGTAAAAATTCGATATAGAGAGATTCGACATTATAGGGAAAAGATTTGACATTATAGGGAAAAGATTTGACACTATAGAAATAATAGATTCGACATTATAGGGAAAAGATTCGACATTATAGGGAAAAGATTTGACATTATAGGGAAAAGATTTGACATTATAGAGAAAAGATTTGACATTATAGAGAAAAGATTCGACACTATAGAAATAATAGATTCGACATTACAGAGATTAGATTTCGATTTATGAGAAAATAGATTCGACATTATTACTAGTCATACAACATTAGAATTCTTGTAGGCGGAATATTCGAACGGAAATGTAAGATTCGACGTAAAGATTCGACGTAAAGATTCGACGTTCCGTTGAATATTCTTTTGACCATTCGACAGAAACCAAATATTATTGGATTTTCGGACGAAAGCTATTCCCCAACGAAAAACGAAATAAATCAAAACGATTTTCGAGTAACTAAATAAATTTATTTTCCAAACGAAAACGAAAAAAAATGAATACAAAATATTCCAGTCTGCACATGTCTAGTAATCACATGGGTTTGTTTGTAAACAGCTGTCAGTTACAGTGACAGCTGTTAATGGGTTTCTTTCTCTGAGCACTCTTCTTAAAGAAAACAGTACAGCATTAAAAAAACATGATTAAAAGATAACAAACAAAAAAAATTTTTTTTTTCCAGCCTAGAATAAGAAATTTATACCATCTATTAAAACAGTGTATCAAAATGATGTCCCTACAAACAATGTAAAACATATTTAGTTTAGCAAATAATTCATATACTGTTAATGTGTATGTCATCCTAAACTCCAGCTCACACTTTATAAGCAGTTACAGCAGGTTTTTGTTCCTTATGGGATAAAGATTTTACATAAATAAATAAAAGCTGATCATTGTAAGCACCCCTGCCATTTTTAGAATGGTTTGTCTCATCCCAGTAACTGATACATCTGCAAGAGAGCTTGTTCTTTTTAAAAACAGACTTAAAGTGGCGGTTCACCCTGAAAATCAACTATTTACCATTAGATCCAGCATACTGCTGACATCTGCAGTATGCTGTTTTTTTTTTTTGCTGTACTTATCGTGTTATCGTAGTTCTCATCCGGCTCCGAGCTGATTCCCCGCGGGGAATAGGCGTTCCTAAGACAAGGCGTAGATGATTGACGTGCGGGTACAGCGCGTCACGCCTTCCTAAAATAGACGAAACGAGACTCGGCTGTTTACGGCGCTATACAGCGCCTGCGCCTGCCGTGTAGAACTGACTGCGCAGGCGCCGTAAAAAGCAGAGTCCCACTTCGTGTATTTTCGGAAGGCGTGATGCGCTTTACCAGCACCTCAAAAATCTATGCCTTGTCTTAGGAACGCCTACTCCCTGGGGCAGAGAGAACCCGGAAGCCGGGTGAAAACTACAATAACACGATAAGTACAGTGGGGGGGGGGGGGGGAACAGCATACTGCAGATGTCAGCAGTATGCTGAATCTAATGGTATATAGATTTTTTAGGGTGAACCCCCGCTTTAAGGTCGATACACACGATCGGACTTTCCGACAACAACGGTCCGAGGCTAGTGTTTTATCAGACAATCTGACCGTCTGTATGCTCTATCGGACAATTGTTGTCGGAATTTCCGACAACAAATGTTCGCTGTGCGTGCTCTCAAACTTTCTGACAACAAATGTGTTAAGTTGGATCATCCGATCGTGTGTATACAAGTCCATCAGACTAAAATAGTACAAACACGCATGCTCAGAACCAATGCTAAACATCAGACAATAGCAGAAGTTGCCCAAAGGGTGGCGGTAAAAAGCCGAAAAATCACGTAATTTGGTAAAAGTTGACTGAAAATGTTCTGTCGTGTGTATGCAGAACAAGTTCACGGCCATCGCCCCTTTGGACAAAAATCCACGGAAAAGTCAGATGAAGTGTGATCGTGTGTATGACGCTGTACTGTACTGGCTAGATCACCAGATGAAAACAGAAGAGAGAAAGCCTAAATAAGAAAACGATCCAAGAATTGATAAGCTGCAAGATGTTTGCTTTTGGGTTCATTACCACTTTAGGCAGTGGTGAATTTTTTTTGGGGGGAGGCAGAAAACAGTATGTCAGCCTCCACCCCCCCCCCCCCTGGTCGGTAGCACTTACCCCATCACTGGTGACTTGCCCCTGCTCGGCCTCCCATTCTCCTGCTCTCCACGGCGGTGGCTTCCATTTCCTCCCTTCTCGGTGGGCAATCGGGAGTCTTCTCTTTTCGGCCATTCGGAAAAACGGATCTCACACCCGCTTCTGATTGGCCGAATTGAGGATCAGTGTTTCAACAGTGAATATTCATTTGCTGTTGTACACACCTGGTTGGGTCCCAGGTCACATGCTCTGCGACCCAAGCCCACCCTATTTTGAAGCCTATTAGAACCTATGGCTCTAATTAGGTGCTTCAAAAAAAATCCCCTGCTGCTGTAATTCATACGCCCGGTAACCTGATGGGGCCGCACGCATGAATAGGGGGTGGTCACGGCGGCCATGAATAGATTCATGCTATGCATGAACCGATTAAGAAAAAAAAAGAAAAAGAAGGAGGGCACACCAACCTAGTGCATTACCCAATAAAAGAGTTTTAAAAAAGTAGAATAAAAGCAATAGTCCTACTCACAAACGAGCTTGGGTTCAGGCTTTTCTGACCTAGGCTCTGAAGAAAGGGGTGCGCCCCAGAAACGCATCAGCCGTTCAGCAGTTGAGGTACCGTTCGATCCTCTTGTCATCAAGCCCTGCTCGTGGGTGCCTAGAGATTCAGCTTGATTGTCAGAAAAGCCTGTATCCAAGCTCATTTGTGAGTAGGACTGTTGCTTTTATTCTACTTTTAATAAAACTCTTAAAATTGGTAATGCACTAGGTCGGTGCGCCCTCTTTTTTCTTTTTAGTTAAACGAACACCCATTGCCTTGAGGAGGGCTGCAAGACTATAGATTTCACATTGAACTAAAAACTAGCCTTTACCACCCGTATCTAGCGAAACACCGGAGCCAGGAGAGATTTTTTGTTCTGAACCTATCTATTACCATATAGGGGGTGGACACGGCAGCCATGGATAGATTCATGCTATGCATGAACCTATCCATTACCATATAGGGGGTGGCCTGGAGAGAGGGGGAGGTGCCCGAGGGCCCCTAATGGACGGGGTGCTACTAACTTTAGTGCTGCTAAATTTGGTCTGAGCATTTAGTTATCAATTACCTCTGTCCAAGAAAGACCAGGCCTGGATCGGTATGCCCAGCATTAAGGGGAAGGGCTACATGACTGATTTTGCAGTCTAGGCATGTTGCTGGGCAAAATAAGTTTAAAAAGATTGGATGACAAGAAAGGTGTGGCTGGGTGGGGCAGTGCGGGGCATTAGGGGCGTATTGAGAAGTGGGAGTTAATTTGCATTAGTCCTGTGGAGTGCAGCCTGCAAGAAGCTTTCCCTCCCTCCCTTAACCATGGTTTGTCGTTGCCTGGGGTTGATGTGTCCGAAAATTGCAGTTGGGGGCAGTTGTGTTACTTGTGACTGTTTTTGTGTTAGTTGGAGGATGTTGTAGGAAGTGGCAGGGGTTACAGGGTTTTTGAAGGTCAGCATGGTCTAAATTGTATGTAGAGAATTAGGGGTTGGGCCCATCTTTGGTATGGGTACCTTCACCTAGATGTGAGGTCAGTATGGTGATGCTAGTAATTGGGGCTGTATCGGGCGGTAAGGTTAACTAATTGTCCGCGAGTCAGTGCAATTGCGGCTGAGGGCCGTGGTAAGGGACTTGGTGCTTGATACAGCTGGTTGGGTAGACCATGCTTGCCTCCAGATACCTATAGTCAGTAATAATGTTAATATTTAAAGAAATTAAAAATATATTTTGTTTAAATTGTTTGTTAATAAAATTGTAGGGTACAGTTTTAGGGGTTGGCTTGGTAGCCAAAAAATCTGCAATAATTCTGTCAAGGGTTGATAACCATTACATTTTCTTCTTGTTATATAAATACAGCCAACTAATATACTTTTCTGACAGTACCCATAACCCACACACAATTTTAATGATTTAATGCTAGGCTGAAAAGCAGAAAGAAAAAAAGGGATTTTTAAATACAGCTTACCTGTAAAATCCTTTTCTTGGAGTACATCACGGGACACAGAGCGGCATATTCATTACTATGTGGGTTATATGGAGTACCTTCAGGTGTGGACACTGGCAATCTTCAAACAGGAAGTCCCCTCCCTATATAACCCCCTCCCCTAGAGGGAGTCCCTCAGTTTTGTAGCAAGCAGTATGCCTCCCAAAATGGTCACCCAAAAGAGGGGTGGGAGCTCTGTGTCCCGTGATGTACTCCAAGAAAAGGATTTTACAGGTAAGCTGTATTTAAAAATCCCTTTTTCTTTCTCGTACATCACGGGACACAGAGCGGCATATTCATTACTATGTGGGATGTCCGAAAGCAATGCTTTAATGAGGGGAGGGAGACATCTTCCAAAGAAGGATTCAATTTAGAGATAAACTCAAATCATAATAATTCCAACTTAGTCAAGAAAAAACTTTTTTTTTTTTTTTTTTTTTTATAACCAAGGGTGTTTCTGATCCCGAGGATTTCAAACTGCAGCCTGTAGTACTGCCTGTCCAAAGGCAGAATCCGCATTCCTTCTCACGTCTAGTTGATAAAACCTTGTAAACGTGTGGACTGATGACCACGTTGCTGCCTTGCATATCTGAGCCATAGAGATCTGATGATGTGCTGCCCAAGAGGCGCCCATGGCCCTGGTAGAATGGGCCTTTACCGACAACGGAGGAGGCAACCTCTTCAACCCGTAGGCTTGAATGATTAATTGTCTAATCCATCTTGAGATGGTGGATTTTGCAGCTGCCTGCCCCTTCTTGGGGCCATCTGGTAGAACGAATAACACATCTGTTTTCCGGATCTTTTCTGTAGCTTTAAGATAGGCCTTCATGGCCCGGACAATATCCAAGGTATGCAGCAACCCCTCCTTTCTAGATGTAGGTTTTGGAAAGAAGGATGGAAGTACCAAATCCTGGTTTAAGTGAAATTTGGATATAACCTTTGGTAGAAAGGAAGGATGGGGCCGGAGAACTGCCCTGTCCTTATGCAGAACAAGATATGGTTCCTTACACGATAAGGCTGCTAATTCTGACACTCTCCTGGCCGAAACTATGGCGACCAAGAAAACCAATTTTCTTGTCAGTAAGAGTAAAGGAATCTCAGCCAGAGGCTCAAAAGGCTGTTTCTGTAGAGTGGACAGGACAAGATTTAAGTCCCAAGGACAAACTGGTGACTTGACAGGAGGATTAATACGCAAGACCCCCTGTAAGAAGGTCTTTACCAGCGAGTGGGTGGCCAGCGGCCTCTGAAACCACACTGACAGAGCTGAGATCTGTCCTTTGATTGTGCTTAGTGCCAGGCCTTTATCCACTCCTAGCTGGAGAAAACTTAACACCCTATCAATAGTATATTTGCGGCAATTCCATCTTTTGGATTCACACCAGCCTATATAATTCCTCCACACCCTGTAATAAATTACCCTGGAGACCGGCTTTCTAGCCTTAATCAGGGTAGGGATTACCTGCCTAGACAGACCCCTACCCCTGAGAATCAGGGATTCAGCCTCCAGGCCGTCAAATTTAGACGTTGTAATGTAGGGTGGAGGATCGGACCTTGTGAGAGTAGGTCTGGTTGTAGAGGAAGAGTCCAAGGGTCTCCCACTGCCATATTCAGGACTAGCGAGTACCAAGCCCTCCGGGGCCAAGCTGGAGCTATTAGAATGACTGGCTTGTGCTCCACTCTGATCCTGCGCAACAGGCGGGGGAGTAACTGTAGTGGAGGGAATGCATATAGAAGTTTGAATTGATGCCAAGGGCACACCAACGCATCGGTTCCGCAGGCCATAGGATCCCTCGCTCGCGACACGAACCTGTCTAGTTTCTTGTTGAACCTGGATGCCATTATATCTACGTCTGGAGTTCCCCACCTCTGGCAGATTGTCTGAAGGACCTGGGGATGCAGAGACCACTCCCCTGGCAACAGACTCTGGCGACTTAAGAAGTCTGCCTGCAGGTTGTCCACTCCTGGAATGAATATCGCTGAAATGCAGGGTACATGAGCCTCTGCCCATTGAAAAATCAAGTTCACTTCCCTTTGAGCGGCCTGGCTCCTGGTTCCCCCTTGGTGGTTTATGTATGCCACCGCCGTGGCATTGTCTGACTGGATTCTCACCGGGAACCCCTTTAATCTGGAGGTCCACGCCAACAGGGCTAGGCGAGCCGCTCTGATTTCCAAGATATTGATGGAGAGCTGCCTCTCTGCTTTCACCCAAGTTCCCTGGCGGGAGAACCCCTCGAAGACCGCCCCCCAGCCTGCCAGGCTGGCGTCTGTGGTAACTACCTTCCAGACAACAGGGCTGAAGGATCTTCCCTTTAGAAGGTTCTGAGGGTTCAACCACCAGGCCAGGCTTTGTCGGACCCTTGATGATAGCGTCAAAGGGGACTCTAAGGCATGTGCCCTCTTGCCCCAGGCTGCTAAAATGGCTGCCTGTAGGACGCGAGTGTGGATCTGAGCGTAAGGTACTGCCTCGAATGTGGCCACTAGCTTGCCTAGTAATCGCATACACAGGCGAATAGTTGGTCTTCTCTTGTTTATAACCAACTGAACCAACCCCTTGATCGCCTTGATCTTTACAAGGGGCAGGAACACCTTTTGACGTTCCGTGTCTAACCTCATGCCGAGGTATTCCAACTGCTTTGTAGGCTGGAATGCTGACTTTCCCTGGTTTAGGACCCAGCCGAATTCTTCGAGGTACCGAACCGTGAGGTTTACTGCCTTCTGCAGACCCGTCCGTGAATGATCTATAATTAAAAGGTCGTCCAAGTATGCTAGGACTGTGACTCCTTGGATTCTTAAATTGGCCAGAACTGGGGCTAGGATCTTCGTGAATACCCGGGGGGCCGTGGCCAGCCCGAAAGGGAGCGCCCTGAATTGGAAGTGTCGCTGCCCGACCGCGAAGCGTAAAAACCTTTGATGCGACTGACAGATTGGTACATGAAGGTAAGCATCTTTTATGTCTATGGAGGCCAGAAAATCGTTCTTCTGAAGCGCGGCGGCTGCTGACCGGATGGATTCCATCCGGAAGGACCGCACCCTTAGATAACCGTTTAACCTCTTTAGGTCCAAGATTGGCCTGACATCGCCGTTGGGCTTTGGTATGACAAAGAGATTGGAATAGAAACCTAGGCCTTGCTCTTGGGCTGGCACTTCTAAAATTACGTCCTGGCAAAGCAGGTGATCCAAGGCTGCCAGCATTGAGGCCTTCCTTGCTGGATCCCTTGGTAGCCTTGATTCTTGAAAATGAGGCGGAGGATACCTTAGAAATTCCAGTCTGTAACCTGTGGTTACAGATGCCCGGACCCATTTGTCGGGGATCTTGGCTTCCCAAACTTCTGAGAAGAGACGAAGCCTTCCCCCCACCCGTGAGAGTGGGGGCGCCCCTTCATAAGGCAGACTTAGGGGCTGCCTTTGACGGCTTGCGATACCACGGCTTCTTACCCCCAGGGGTTTGTCCCTGCGATCTACTGTTACCGTTGGATCGCGCAGGCGGCCGTCGATACTGCCTGGAATTAGAGGGCCCCGAGACAGGAAAAAGCTGCCTTTTAAATGTAGGAGCCCGGAATGTCTTTTTGACCGGTAAAAGGGTACTCTTGCCATTTGAAATAGTCTGAATATATTTATCCAGATCCTCTCCGAAGAGTCGCCCTCCATGGAAGGGAAATCCTGCCAGAAGCTTTTTGCATGGGGGTTCTGCCGCCCAGTTCTTCAACCATAAGAGCCTTCTCATGTGTACCAAACATAGTGATAAACGAGAAGCCTGCTGGATGGAATCTTTTATAGCATCTACCGCAAAACACAGAGCTCTGGGAATGTCAGCAAACTCTTCTGCTTGTTGGGTAGGCATGTCTTTTAACATCTCTTTTGTCTGGTCTTTTAATGCCTGACAAACTCCAATTGCAGCTACCGCTGGCTGCACCACTGCTCCTGCCGTAGCAAAGGATGCTTTTAAAAGTGTTTCTAATCTTTTATCAACCGGATCTCTAAACATATGTATATTTTCCACCGGGCAAGTTAGTGATTTATTCACACATGAGATGGCTGCATCCACTACTGGGAGCTTCCATCTCTTGGAGAATTTTTCCTCCATGGGATAAATGACCGCAAATCTTTTCGGTGGCAGAAAAACCCTGTCCGGCCGTACCCAATCCCGAAAGATCAATTCCTCCAAGAGAGGATGGACCGGAAAAACTGCGTTGCTTAACGGGGCTCTCAAAGAGCCCAGAGAGGATACCGGAGGAACCTGAGGTTCTGGTAATGGCAAGCTAAATGCCGAGCGGACCATGTCCGTCAAAGACTGTACCCACAGTCTTTCTGTCTGGGAGTCTGAAAATGGTTCCTCAGAGGTAGACCCCTCAATCCCTGAACCCTCTTGGTTCAGGTCCAGTTGATCCTCCTGTGATTCTAATTCCTCCGGAGAGAGAATCTCAGCATCTGAGGATACACTGCCTGGTGATGGGGATCTAACCCGTTTCTTACCAGGAATAGCTCTAGCAATCAATGCTGCTATTCTCTCTTCTAGCCCCCCTAGGGATACGGCTAGCATCTCCTCTGTGATAAACACAGGGCTGGGCTGATCCGGGCCAGCCTCCGCACCAGATCCCCCTAATGGCTCATCCAAGGCGCTTCTTAAATTAATAAGCTGCGGGGAAAGAATCGGCATATCCGAATCAGAAAGGGAACCCTTTTGTTTTTTGGTCTTTTTTGTACCCTTTGACCCCGAACCCTTGGAAGCCATAATAAAAAATCGAGGGACTCCGCCCACACAACAGACTGTAGTGGCCAGGAGTACAATTCCAGAGTTTAGGGGAAAGTAGATCACTAGTGTCCCCACAAACTGATGGGCCTGTATGTTGGTCTTTTTTTTTTTTTTTTCTTTTTTTTTTTTTTTTTTTTTTTTTTTAAATAATTATATATTTTCTATGACCATACATAATGCCCCTAACTTAAGTTTGCCAGCCTCCAACCTGCTGTCAAATAAGGGGGATTCTTTGGCTTAACAATAGACATTGGGACAAAGTCCACATGTACTACCCCTTTTCCGCCACCGGGAGTCACTGTTCTGCCGCCCTGCGTCCTCTCTTGAAACAATCAGCCACAGACTGAGCCCTGACAAGGCCTGCTGTCTATAACAGCAGAAGGGCGCGCCTGTATGACGCCGCAGGCCCGCCCCCCCCCCGCCCTCCTGTCCGGATGGCGCGAAAATTCGTCAATAAGACGCGCGCGTGCACGCGCGCGCGCGCGCGTACCCGGAAACAGGAAGAACATGGAGGAGCCGCGCTGCTGGAGATCCATGGCGCAGAAACGGCGGCAGATTCAAAAACTCCCGGCCAGGTAGGACTCTTTTAAGGCCCCTAAGGATCCTTTACTAGCCTCTAGGAAGAAACAGCAGGTTAGCTAGCAACACACTTTAGACAGGGGGGCCTAGTAATGGGGGGAGAAAGGGTGTCATCCTGTCTCTAAGACATAGTGATCACAGTTGCCCATGCAGAGCATACTCAGGCTATCCCCCCTTTTAGGTTACCCCGGGGAGCCTGCTGTCGAACCAAGTCCCGCAGGCTCCCCCTTACCTGCTCCATGCTGCAGGATGTTTGACCAGCAAACTGATCCAGTCTTCTCCCATCTCCGTGGGTAGCGTAGTAGACCTTCAGGCCCTGGGGTCCTATGAAGGTACCCACTGTCCTGGACCTATATAGCACCCTGGCAAAACAGGAACCTTATGGTTTTTGCAAACTCCAAGTCCTGGGCCCAGGGTCCAGCCCTCCAAAGAGGAGCATTATAGGCAAAACCCCACGGTTTGGGGCCCGGGTACTGTCCACTTTGGCACTGAGGCTCCTTGGACAGATCCGGTTAGCCCGCCCTTAATCCCAAAGGATGTGGAGCAAAGCTATTCCGTGACCAACACCTAAGACACTGGCGAAAAAACTGAGGGACTCCCTCTAGGGGAGGGGGTTATATAGGGAGGGGACTTCCTGTTTGAAGATTGCCAGTGTCCACACCTGAAGGTACTCCATATAACCCACATAGTAATGAATATGCCGCTCTGTGTCCCGTGATGTACGAGAAAGAAATGCTATTTAGGAAATTATAGCTCAGCCATAGTAGCAATCTTTGTGAAAATGTATGAATCATGTATTTTAAGAAATGATGTTCCATTATGTCCCAATGAAGGTAATTTTATTCGCACTGCACTCTACTGAGCAAGTTATCGCTGCAAAGAGATGGCTACAAAACAAAGGAATCACTCTGTCCGTAGGACTATTTAAACCAAGGAAAATATCAGAACACAATTAATAGATGAGCAGACAATAAAAGGATATTTCCGATATGGGTGGAATCACACGCTGGCTATTTTTAGTTCTTAGGGACTCAGGTGGCTATATCTCACCAGCTTAGTTGTCTGATCTATTCCCTATGCTATGTAGGCACACTCCAGCTGACGTCTTCATGATGAAAAAACAAATGGATGATCTTATATGGATGACAGTGAGACCTCCCACTAATGGCAACACAATGCTGGCAGAAAACCGGGAACGATGTGAGGGGTTCTCACTGCCACAACCCCCATGGGATACAATCATATATTTAGCTGCATTGTCTTATTTTGCTGGCTAGCTTAGCGTTCACATTTTTTGCTAGTTTTAAACCGATCTGAGCAGCTGCAGTTGTTGCTTTTTTGGGATTTAGTGCAGAAACACACTGAAGCTGCCTTGAAATGTAATGTCTGGGCTTATGACATGCTGCTATATCTTTAAAGTGTCCCTGTCGCCAAACCATTCATTTCAAGATAAGGTTAAATGTGCTTTTAACGTATTAATGTATCAGACTCCCTTGTGTAGACATTTAACCACTTCCTTACTGGGCACTTATACCCCTTCCTGACCAGGTGAAATTTCAGCTTCTGGCACTGCGTCGCTTTAACTGACAATTGCGCGGTCGTGCGATGGGGGGGAGGGGGGTGACTGGGGGAGGTGACCGATGCTGTGTCCCCATGTACAAGGGACACAGATCGCTCTCCTCTCTCCCTGACAGGACGTGGAGCTCTGTTTACACACAGAGCTCCACGTCTTGTCCCTGTAGCCGCCGATTGCGAGTGCCTGGCGGACATCGCGGCCGCCAGGCACGCGCATCGGTATCTCAGGGATGCAGCGGGCGCACGCGCCGCCGGCGCGCCCTCTAGTGGCCAGGAATAGCACAGGGGGCATATATGCGCCCTGACAGAGATTCAGAACCACCCGACGGCCGCATATATTCGTACGGCCGTCGGGAAGTGGTTAAAAGCCCAGAGACTGGGGCTGGGCACCACCATCTTGGATGAGATGCCCAGCAAACTCTTTTTTTTAAATTTAAGGCAAATTAAGGGAATATCTTGGGACCCCCCCCCCCCCCCCCCCCAGGTCACCAGAACTAGTGTGCCCATTGTAAGATTTCCCCTATATTACTTTTCTGAGGACAACGCAAAATGTGGGTGTAACGGCATGACCCGTGACAACCATAGACTTTTGAAGGATGAGGGGTACTCCTGTGCCAGCATCACTAATAACTCTTGGGTCTAGGGTCACCCTGTGCCCCTTTTGGGCATAGGGTGACTGAGAAATATAAATTATAAATTACATGAGATGGGACATTACTGATAATTCATGTATTGCAGGATATCTTGAGATATTACAAGTTGTTGGTTAATGTTGACCCACACCAGGTCAATAGACTCCTAAGATATTCCATTGTCCATTGTGTAAGGCTGTTGAGATGCTAATCAAGTCTGCAAAGGTCAATGTTTCATTCCATGTGGGGACACATGCTTTTGAGGTGTTAATTCAGGTCTGCTCCTAAGACCTTTCCTTTGTGTAATGCTTATGACACTGTTAAGATGTGGAATGGAACTTGTCAAGCTGTATGCGGAGACAGAACGTCTGTCTAAGATGTGGAATGCGACTTCTCAGGTGTAGTAATTAGGTCATGTTAAAAATTTCAGCCCGGTGCCGAAATGTCTGGATACTGATTAGTAATTAGCCCATCTGAAGGTGTATTGAAGGCCCAGTGTGTGATGAGGGGGTGGAGAGTTTCTTTGTTCCTTTCATGCTTGAACTGTACAAAAACCCGAGAGTGTACCATTAAAGCATTCATTCATTCATTTGAAACCAGAGAGAACGGAGCTTGTCTCGTCTTAATTCTGGGGAATGGATCGTGTCTACAGGGATTGTCAGAGTGTCGGCTAAGCTGTCGTGGTTGGGGCGATGGAATGGATATCGTAAACGGTGGTGACCGGTACAGTGGGATTTTCTTTTACTTTCAATATTAATAGTAACAGGACAAACGGAGATGGTTAATCTCTCTAATGGGGACAAATACAGCAATTAAAACCTAACGTTGTTATAATCCATCGCCACTCTATCCAAAAGTACAAAAAAAAAGTTTTGCCTTTGCCTTTTGGCTAAGATCAAGTGTAGTATCTGTTCTTATCAGTGTCCAGTAGGGGTGCTATGCCGTTATTCCTTATGGTGGGGATGATTGACTGTATCGTACCTCTGCAGTTATGGAGGATCTGAAAACTAGTACCGACTGGAACAGAAACTGTGGCACCCGCCGGCTGTCGGGGGACGGGAGTAATTCCCCCGGGAAACTGGATGGGCCCAGTTCCTCCTGATTTGAGTGGATTTACCTTGTCTGGGCATTTTTGTCTTCCAGGCTTTAGGGCCAGGCCAGTGCACATGCACGGCCACTTATTTATTTTAATACATTTTTCTCCACAGTTTTTCACTCTCACTTTTGTGAGTGTGTTTTTTTTCTAAGATGAAGCGTATGAGTCTTTGGGCTTGCCCTGACATCTAGGGGAAGGATGTGTGGCCTTTTGGTTCATTTTTCCCTGCCCTTGGGGGGGTCTCTCTTCGTGAGAGCCCCTCCACCTAGTATTTGAAGGTTAGCTTTGGCTGATCTAGAAGAATGGGGTCTGCCAGGCCTTCTGGCTAGGCAGACCAGTAGTTCCTCATGTCCCTGTCAGGAGCCTTGCGCCCCAAGGTATCAGGGAGAGGTCGAAAACACACCATTAAGTGCACTTATTAGTGTGTGTTTCACATGCACGTTTTTTGTTAACTTAAAGTGGTTGTAAACCCTTGTTTACAACTTAATGTTACTGGTAAGCCTATAATAAGGCTTACCTGTAGCTAACAAGGATATCTCCTAAACCTGCATGATTTAGGAGATAGCCCTGTATTTGCATGTGCCAACGTCATGTGGCACATGTGCACTTAAGCCAACTAAAGCAATGGCACTATGTGCCGTTGCTTCAGTTGTACTGTGCCGTTATCGCACGCATTTGTGGGAGTGACGTCATCACAGCTCCGGCCAATTACAGCTGTGGGACCCGGAAGTGACTCCGGGACAACATGTCGGCGGCCGGAGGGGAGACATGGTCCGCTGCGGGGGGTTTGATCGGAGGTAAGTAAAACATAATCAGCTAGTATGCTATGCTAGCTGATTATGCCTTTGTCTTGCAGGATTTTTATTTTTTTTTGTTTTTGAATAGAGGGTTTACGTCCTCTTCAATGGTTTGTCCGTTTCAGGTTTTTTGCACTACCCCAGATTAAAACAAATAAGTAAATAAAAATGATATATATAGTCACGTCATAAATGACTAAACTACTTTTTCCTTCCTTACTAATGCACAAAATGACCTTGCTATATATATATATATATATATATATATATATATATATATATATATATTATATTATATATAAAACTTGTGAGCATGAATGTCTCACTCAAAAGAGAATGTAACTATGTAATGTAAGCCACGCTCAATGCTGCATTCACACCTAATCGTAGCGTTTTGCAGCAATTTTGCGGCGTTTTTTTACAGCGTTTTGTTGCGATATTTGTGGCGTTTTTTTCCCCCCGTGATTTGCCACGATTTTTACTGCGTTTTGTCGCAAATTTGGACAGGTCTAGGGCCACCAATGTTAAAAACAGAAAAACGCCCTAATATGCTCAATTCGAGTGACAAAAAAGGGTCCAGAACTTGTTTGAGCTTCAGGCATTCGGCGTCAGGCGTTTTGGAGTGGAGATGTGAACCATCTCCATTGAGAATAATGTATTTTTTTCCCCTCTAGAGTTTTGGAGCTTCATGCTTCAGGCGACAAAACACTCAGGTGTGAATGCAGCCTTAGGGTGACCTAAGTAATCCACTCGCCACAACAGAATAAAATATAAAACAACAATGGGAATACCCCCATCGCGCTCTCCGATCCTCCGACCAAAATCGACTCCAGATACCCAATACCAGGTACAAGTCCAAAGGAGAACGAAGATTTGCAGTCCAAGGACCTAGACTATGGAACGCTCTACCAACCAGCATCCGAATTGAGGTGAATCACCTGGCTTTCAGAAAAAAAACTCAAAACCCATCTTTTCTGAAGGCAAATGTACAGTAGGGAATGGATACTAAGTGCCCATAGGCGATTCAGTTCGCATGTGTTGCGCTATATAAGTTTCTCACTCACTCCCTCACTCAATACAATGTCCCTGAGGTGCTTGAATTTATAAAGATAATGGCTTAACATTTAGAGAAATATTCAGATTTTTTTTTCAGATCCTGCATTTACTACTGTTGGTAGGGCCACTGACCCCTGGGCCTGGACCCTATCAGGTTGGCAGGGGTACCCAGGCTGCTTGTGGGCGGCCCCCAGTGCAGCATCATTCAAGCAGAGTGTTAGAGAACAATGAAGTGTCAGCCTCATTTGCCTTACCTTCCTATTGGACACTTCACAGCACAATCACTGATGCATAATTGGGTGAGATTGTCCCAGAAAATGCATTATTCTGCACAATCATGAGGTGACACCAAGCATAGGGGTGGATGTAGAAGACTACGACAAGCCAAGAATATGAAGTTCAATGCTTCTGAGCATGCGTCAAATTGTTTTCCGAGCATGCGCAGGAATTTTGCGTGTTGGGATTTGTACACACGATTGGAAATTCCGATCAGTTTTTTCCTGACGGAAAAAAGAGATCCTGTGCGCTATCTTTTTCCAGCAGTTTTTCCTTGGGAAAAAGTCTGATGGAGCATACACACGGTTGGGATTCCCGTCCAAAAGCTCTCAGACTTTTTCCAACAGGAAAATCAATTGTGTGTACAATAAAACTCCTAAAAATACTAAATTATACGGTGTGCATTGGAATATCACACATAAATGCATGCTGAAGATCAAAACAAACACATGTAGTGTTAATGTGACCTAAGTGACATAGATGTGATAGGACCAAAATAAAAACAATAATTATGTCAATTAAAATATTAATAATAAAGTTCTCATGTGCATCCAATTGCTTTGTACCACAGATAGTCCCATTTTAAAAAGCAAAAATTATATTTTTCATAAACAAGTGAAATGTGTAAGCTAACCAATCAAATGCCTGTATTTGTGATTTTATGCTGATAATAAAAGAGCTGCCCCGACCCAGCTACTTCCTTTCTGTGCTGGCTGGGAAGGTGAGATGTAGATCTTTGTCTGGTCCATATATTTCACCTTATAAGTTGGATCAAACGGCAGAAAGCGGTAATCCTGAAATTGTGTCAGGAAATGAATCCTTAACATGTCCTTATTAAGGTTAAGAAAAAAGAGGGGGGGGGAATGCAGTGGACTGCATAAAAAACGCACTGGAATGCATCAAAAATGTGCATGCAGAAAAGCATCAGGAACGTATCCGAACTGCATTTCTATGGGTTCTAATAGGTAGAGCTGGTTTGGCTTTGTTTACAGGCACGGAGCACTTTACATATATGAATTTATATACGAATTCTACATATGAATTGATCCACGAACGTGGAGCATTTTATGTTATGAACTGATTTATTTATTTACTTTGGACAGGTTACAAAGTATTAAAGTTAAGCACTTTATCGGGCAAGATGCACATACTAGGTACACACATTCATTAAGCAGTAGCGCTGCATACACGTGATTTAAAGTGTTTAAGTGTTCCGCCGGAGTTTAGTCCTGAAAGCTAGGATTCCATGGAGTGTTCATCGTCCAAGTCCAATTAGCTGTGTAGTTTGACAAACAGATATTGCAGCAATAGCTGGTTGCATGGCTGAACCTACAGGAGTAAAGAAATCCTTCAAAGGCGTCTCCAATTTTCTGTCGGCAGAATCTTGAATGAGGACACATCTTCTATAAGTACCATAAAATGTTTGTTTAAGACAGAGACTGCAGGTCGGTCTACTACTGGAACAGTCCTTTTTTAGTGAATTATTTTTCCACTAGATTAAGCCTAACAATGATTCTAACAGGAGGAGAACTTTTTTTTAGAAGAAACCCAATCATCATAAACAGCCCATTCTTTGTTCATAAATAGGAAATGTCTTTTAGGACATTGTAGGTCTCTTAGTACCCGGGGCACCCTGACAAGACTGATAAGAATCAAGTGCAAATATACCAAGGCTTTTGTGCACAGCAGAAGGGAGCATATCTACATTGGCAGTTTACGTACATCATGTGTGTGTGAGGCTGGAGAGAAATCTTCTATGGCCTCCTCTAAAGCCCCATACACACTATCAGTTTTCCTGACGGTTTTCTCTTCAGGTTTACCAAAACCATCTAATATGAGGTCAAACCTCAAGAGTTTCAACTTGTATGCAATCAGGCAGGCCCTTGTACTACATGGTTTTGGTAAACCTGAAGAGAAAACCGTCAGGAAAACTGATGTGTATGGGGCTTGACACTGCCTCCAGATCTTCATCAACGTTTTCCCTGTCTACATCTTCTAAGGTAAGTATTTTTACTTTGGACAGATAGAGAAGGTTTATGGCGCGTACACACGATCGGTTTGTCTGATGAAAGCGGTCCGATGGACCATTTTCATCAGATGAACCGATCGTGTGTGGGCCCCATTGTTTTTTTTCCCCATTGGTTAAAAAACGTAGAACCTGTTTTAAAATTATCTGATGGTTAACAAACCAATAGAAAGAAAACGATCGTCTGTGGGGAATTCCTTTGGTTAAAAATCAACGCATGCTCAGAATCAAGCAGCACGTAGTTGTATTTTACGTCACCTCGTTCTGACACAAACGTTTTTTTAACTGATGGTGTGTAGGCACGACTGACAAGTCAGCTTCATCGGATTTCTGATGAAAAAATCCATCATTAGGTAAAGAAGAAGCCTCCATCTCAATTACACGTGTTGATACACAACCTCTAAAGGCCATAGAATTCCATAGATGGAAACTGGTCATTTACAAACATGCTTTCCTTTACAGCCAGTTCACATTTCAAGTCTACCTTATACTTAGAAACCAGAATATACTTCAACTACTTGCACCAATGACGTTTTGTCACTCAGCCTCTGAGTCACATAGTAATTTATTACTAGAAAAGCATAATTATCTGCAAACACTACTAGTGGCAATGAAATTGACAGTCGCCTCACTTCCATCAAAAATGACTTGGAGATATAGCGAGAAAGCTTTGAAACGTATAATGAGAGAACTCTATGAGAAAGGGAAAGATTATGTACTTGGTGGGGACTTGCAAAGAAATATCAGTAGTAAAAAATTGATGGTTAAATGAATAAAGCTCTGAAGGAAAAGCGAGAGACCAATTGTGACGTAGAAGGACAAAGCAAGGGAAAGATTTTCATTTAAAAATGTTGAGCTGAAGCTATTCACAGGAGTTCTAGAACATTAAATAATTCAGTGCTTACTATTAAACAAAGCTCTACAGACCAGACTAAAACTCAGTTTTTTAATAAATATTTTAGGAAATGGCAATCATTCAGCAAAATATATCAGAAATCAAGGACAATGTTATTAATAAGATACTGGAGGGAATCCAACTTCTATTTAGAGGGCAGAAGACATTCCTGCTTAAAAAAAAAAAAAAATACAGATTGTAGTACACAGCAGTGATGATGGCCTTTTGCAAACATTGGTGAGCATAAGGCCCACTTCACACTTGTACGACATCAAAGTCGTGCGACTTTGCAGAGATTTTGGATCAGTACTACTCTGCCACAACTTTGGCACTAACCAATGAAAAACATACATGGTGTGAGGTAATTCCTTTTCCTGTCATAGTTGTTTCCAGTTCCTGTTTGCTTCCTGGTTGTTGTGGTGTGGTGTGTTGTGACAGAAAATGTTTGCTATTTGTCATTACTGTTGCAGAAGTAGTATTGTATGAGGAAGAAGAGGAGGAGAAGCGGAGGACAATGACATATTTTTTGGGCTGTTTGGAGCACATTGTTCCTGAGGGAATAAACAGGAAGTGAATGTGTGCTAGAAAAACGTGCTTGGGAGGGGCTACTATGTTGAAAGGATTGGGTGGGATAAGGGTCAAAAAGCTGCTTGTGCTTACAATGTCATACTGAAATCGTGTCTATATTATTAAAGTACGATTTGCATGCTGCTTGAGGGTTTAACATTGAGGTCTATGGACATCAACTAGCATGGAAGTTGGATCAAAGTAGTGCAGCTTCTACTTTGAAGTCCGCACAACTTAAAGTCCTGCCAATATGAATGGAAGTCATTGAAAATCATGGAGAATGACTTGTCATGCGATTTTGCAGTCCAAAATCGTGGGACAAGTCGTATAAGTGTGAACGGGGACTAAGGAAGACATTCTTAGCAATGCACCCAATTAAAGGACTGGGTCAGATTCTACACTGCCGAGGTGGCCAAGAAAACCTGGACCAGATTCCACCTTAGACTCCTTTCACGCTGGGGCACTTTTCAGGCGTTTTAGCGCTAAAAATATTGCCTCTCCTGCTTTCCCAGTGCTTTCACACTGGGGCGGTGCGCTTACAGGACGGGAAAAGAAAGTCCTGCAAGCAGCATCTTTGGGGCAATGCTGGAGCGGTGTATACCACAACACTTTCTACGGCTGATAGCGGGGGTTAAAAGTACCCTGTTAGTGGCGGAACAGCACAGCTAAAATGATGGTGCTTTACCACCAACGCACCCCACCCCAATGCGAAAGTAGCCTTAATTTCCCAAGTGATTTATTCAAAATGACTCAACGCTGCATTCGAATTCATAAACTACTAAAAATGTGATATAGAAAAAAAAAAAAAAAAAAAATCTAAGCTATAGTGTAAAGAAAAAATCCAGGTGTAGTGTCTCTTATTATTAGCATCAACTTTCCACCCTACTCTCCAGTAAAAATGTCTTACGTCACCGGTTCCACCCCTAGGGAATTATACATGCTTTTAACCTGTGGTGCATCGGTTTCTCTGCACATTGCATTGTGAGTGTATTTTCATCTTTGTGTTTTAATGAAAGTGTGGTTTTAATATAGAAAGCACTATGATGGTTTATTTGTTTTATTCTTGAGCACTATCTGGAGTTTTTTAGGATTGCATACATTAGTCCAATTGAATCATGAGAGGAGTCCAACTGTTTTGCACATCAGAATCTATCCCTCAGAATCCATCCATTTTTTTTATTGTCCTATATCACATTTTTTGACATTTTTTATTCTCAAGAGAGTGCAGTTATTTTGGAATAAATCACTTGTAATAGGGTGTGAGGAACACTTTAGATTTCAGCAGCAGCACATTATTGTGTAAAACTTTTTTTTGTGTTTAGAACGATGTGCGCAGGGGTATTTCTGTTTATTATGTGCACTTCACCAATATGCCTGTAAGGAAGCGTGGCAAGAAAGCCATTATTGAAAGAAAGCCATAAGAAATCCAGTTTGCAGTTTACGAGAAGCTATGTGGGAGACACAGCAAACATGTGGAAGAAGGTGCTCTGGTCAAATGAGACCAACATTTTACTTTTTGGGTCTATGTGTGGCAGAAAACTAATACTGCATATCTCAATGAACACTCCATCCCCACTGTGAAATATGGTGGTGGCAGCATCATGTTGCGAGGATGCTTTTCTTCAGCAGGGACAGGGAAGCTGGCCAGAGTTGATGGGAAAATGGATAGAGCCAAATACAGGGCAATTTTAGAAGAAAACCTGTTAGCGACTGCAAAAAAACTTGAGACAGGGGCTGAGGTTAACCTTCCAGCAGATTTTAGGATTTTTTTTTTTACTAGTAATGGTGGTGATTTGTGATTTTTAATCGAGATTGCGACATTGCAGCGGACAAATCAGTCACTTTTGACAGTTTTTTGGGACCGTTGATATTTATACAGCGATTGGAGCATAAAATAGCTACTGATTACTGTATAATATCATTGGTAGGGAAGGGGTTAACACTAGGGGGCATTTACAGGGTTGAATTTGTGTTCACCTGGTGTGTTCTAACTGTGAGGGATTCTTTCTACTTCGTAGGAATCGCGAGGCAGCACAGCCATTCTGCTGCCATTTACATACAGGAGCCGGTCAGGAAGCGGTTAAAAATTGCTTTAACTATTTCTTTAGGTTATTTTCAAAATCTTCCCTTAACTTCCCCTTCTTTAAACTTACGTGATCCTAAAGAGAACTAAAAAAAAAGTGTTTGATCCTCCTGGTAAACCTTTTCTCTCCATTACATGTTTAAGGGTGGCAGCGCTGCCCAAGTGGCTCCCTATGTAACAGCAGAACAGCAGCGTTGTGAAAGAGGAACTGCAGTCTACTGACATAATTTTTAATTAAAACATCTTTGCCACTCTGAAGCTTCCCTCCAACCACTTTGCATATTATTTTATACATATATATATACATTGCGGAAAATAAGTATTTGAACACCCTGCTATTTTGCAAGTTCTCCCACTTGGAAATCATGGAGGGGTCTGAAATTGTCATCGTAGGTGCATGTCCACTGTGAGAGACATAATCAAAAAAAAAAAAATTCCAGAAATCACAATTTATGAATTTTTAACTATTTATTTGTATGATACAGCTGCAAAGAAGTATTTGAACACCTGTCTATCAGCTAGAATTCTGACCCTCAAAAACCTGTTAGTCTGCCTTTAAAATGTCCACCTCCACTCCATTTATTATCCTAAATTAGATGCACCTGTTTGAGGTCATTAGCTGCATAAAGACACCTGTCCACCCCATACAATCAGTAAGAATCCAACTACTAACATGGTCAAGACCAAAGAGCTGTCCAAAGACACTAGAGACAAAATTGTACACCTCCACAAGGCTGGAAAGGGCTACGGGGAAATTGCCAAGCAGCTTGGTGAAAAAAGGTCCACTGTTGGAGCAATCATTAGAAAATGGAAGAAGCTAAACATGACTGTCAATCTCCCTCGGACTGGGGCTCCATGCAAAATCTCACCTCGTGGGGTCTCAATGATCCTAAGAAAGGTGAGAAATCAGCCCAGGACTACACGGGAGGAGCTGGTCAATGACCTGAAAAGAGCTGGGACCACCGTTTCCAAGGTTACTGTTGGTAATACACTAAGACGTCATGGTTTGAAATCATGCATGGCACGGAAGGTTCCCCTGCTTAAACCAGCACATGTCAAGGCCCGTCTTAAGTTTGCCAATGACCATTTGGATGATCCAGAGAAGTCATGGGAGAAAGTCATGTGGTCAGATGAGACCAAAATAGAACTTTTTGGTCATAATTTCACTAACCGTGTTTGGAGGAAGGAGAATGATGAGTACCATCCCAAGAACACCATCCCTACTGTGAAGCATGGGGGTGGTAGCATCATGCTTTGGGGGTGTTTTTCTGCACATGGGACAGGGCGACTGCACTGTATTAAGGAGAGGATGACCGGGGCCATGTATTGCGAGATTTTGGGCAACAACCTCCTTCCCTCAGTTAGAGCTTTAAAGATGGGTCGAGGCTGGGTCTTCCAACATGACAATGACCCGAAGCACACAGCCAGGATAACCAAGGAGTGGCTCTGTAAGAAGTATATCAAGGTTCTGGCGTGGCCTAGCCAGTCACCAGACCTAAACCCAATAGAGAATCTTTGGAGGGAGCTCAAACTCCGTGTTTCTCAGCGACAGCCCAGAAACCTGACTGATCTAGAGAAGATCTGTGTGGAGGAGTGGGCCAAAATCCCTTCTCCAGTGTGTGCAAACCTGGTGAAAAACTACAAGAAATGTTTGACCTCTGTAATTGCAAACAAAGGCTACTGTACCAAATATTAACATTGATTTTCTCAGGTGTTCAAATACTTCTTTGCAGCTGTATCATACAAATAAAGAGTTAAAAAAATCATACATTGTGATTTCTGGAATTTTTTTTTTTGATTATGTCTCTCACAGTGGACATGCACCTACGATGACAATTTCAGACCCCTCCATGATTTCCAAGTGGGAGAACTTGCAAAATAGCAGGGTGTTCAAATACTTATTTTCCGCACTGTATATATATATATTGTGGCAGAGCGTGGCTCTGTCACTATAAAAATAATGATGAAATGGACACACGGTCTGCATATAGCCAGATTGCAGAGCTGCAGAGCGTAAATTTAAAAACAGAGAAAACTGTGCTGGCAGTTTTCTCATATTTTTTCTATTGCTACATGGGGCTCTATGGCTTGGAGATCCTTCAGAGATCTGGGTGGGACTGGATCTCCAACCTGTGTCCAGGTTTTAAAGACAGCCTGCAAGCTGCCTTCCCAGGTGCAGACAGCTTATATAATGAAGGGCTGGGGAGAGCAGAAGGGAGGAAGGTGAAGGAAGTTGGCGCAATGGCTGTTACTGTCTCTGTGTGAGGATAGACGCTGTACGCGTTGGAAGGCTTTGGAGCCGTGTGCATCTAGGACCGTGGGTCTGGAGGAGCTGATGATTTGGGGAACCATTACCTGTAGCAGCAATGCTGCTGAAGAGTAGCCAGGTGGGCTGGTATTTTCAGTTGTTGCTGAATATTGTTTAAACCCCTGCGTGGCATTCCTGAATGGACTTTTGTCTTGTTTTTTTTCTCCTTTAATAAACGTGGGCTACTAGGCCCTTAACGTCATATGCCTGTTTGGTGTTGACTCGCTGCACAAAAATGCATCTGCCACTAGAGTTAAATACCCCCAATGTTACAATATATTGTGATTCTGTACTTGCCAAATATGCTGCAGAAATCTCCCTCCACCAAGTCTGGCTGCAGCCATGTTAACTGTGGGCAGCTGAAGCTGCTGCCTATTCACTTCCTGGATTTACACAGAGGCACACCTCCAGCTCTGCAGCTCTCACTGGCCCTCTTATGACATATCCCTCTCCCTTCCTGGCATACTCTCACAAAAGAGAAATAGAGAGAGAGAGCTGTGCATGATGTCATAAGCCTAGGCTAATGACCAGACAAGAAAGAGGAAGTGGACTGTATAAGGTATTTACTGGCAGATTTTTTTATTCAAAGTTAAAACAACAAGGGCAGAGGATTTAATGGATAGAAAAAATGACTGAGGCTCTTTTTCCACTACTGCGAGTTGTTGTGCGACTTGACAGATGTCAAGTCGCATGACAAGTCAAAATCCATGTATTTCAATGGTTTCTGTTCTAATTGGTGTGGGCTAAAAAAAAAACGTTTTTGTACTATGTGACAGGAAGTCAGGTAAATCTGTGGGTGTTGTCACAGACGGGAGATACATTTCTGCCTTGTTTAGACAATACATCAATTACTATCAGGTGTCGGCTACAGAGGTAGCCAGAAAGGTTTAGGGCGTTGAAAAAATTCAGCTTTTCAGAATAAGGCAATTAAGGCCTATATAAGTTATCCTAAGGATGACTACTGATTGCTGCATCCTGAGGCTTTTTGAGTTAAAGAGAACAGTCAGAAAGACTTCTGAAGAGGTGAGGTGGTTGTTGATTTTTCTGTGTGATAAACATCAAAAAGACTATTGTTTCTCTACTGTATGACCAGCAGTGTCTGCCCAGCAGTAGGCTGTGCCAGACTCCATAGATAGGTTCCTGTGTGGTGAAGGTAGACGCCCCAAGTGGCCAGGGTTTATTTTATGTTTTGTTTTGTTTATGCTGTTTGGATGCTTGCACTTGTTTCCAGCAATATGGAAGAATGAATCAAACTCTTTGTTTTCAACCGTCCTCGGCTGCCTCTCTGTATAGTTCAGTGTGTAGTGAACCCATCCAGGGGGTCACACACCCCCGCTACCGAGCTAACCCCTTACAACTACTTTGTTCCGACTTCGGTGCGACTTGTTCTCCCATGGTTTTCACCAGTCCCATGACATTGCATAAAAATAAAAAATAAAATCGCATTGAAAAGTTGCACTGTAAATCGCGCAACTTTGGGGTCGCAAAAATAGAAACCTAGCCCTGAGGTTCACTTTAACCTGCTATACTACCAGCTGACAAACTGATGCACGGTGCAACAGCTTGTTTATCTGGTTAGTCAACAGGACATGTCAAGAGGGATGGACCTACTCCCTCTGCACTGCCCACAACCCCTTGTGATGGACAGCAGCTCCCCACTGCTGTAGCAGGTGGAACTGCACCCATATTGAGGTGCATGCACAGAAAGATAAGGGGGCCAGTGCATCGCAATACAATTTTTAAACATAAGCACAGTGCATACAAATTATTTAGTGAAGGAAAATTAGACGCAAATTGTTCTAATTACATTATATTCTGTACATAATCAATTTTGTGCTGAGGGTCTGCAAAGAAATTGTTTTCTCGTGCATCCTTTTTTATTTTTTTTTCAATCTCTCTTTATTAAAATTTTTGCTCCATCACAATCACATTGTGAAACACACATAAAAATACAAAATACATAAAACAATAACATAAAAAAAAGGATTTATTCTTGCGCATCCTTAACACAACATATGACTAGTACACAGAAGCCATTTCAGATTAGCAGAGCGAACTTTTTCTTGTCAAGGCTTCTTTTTTCGAACCCCTTGCATCCAGCCAGACGTATCTTGGCTCAGCAACATTTTCAAGGCCTGCAGATTGTCCCTGAGAGAGATGACGCTGCATGGCCCAGCGGCGCTGCGTAGGAAGCTTTGTAGCAGCTGGGTGCCTATACAGTAATGTCGGGCCTCCCGCAGTGAGTCACAACCTCCCAGTGACATGTTCAGCAGCTGCCACCTGTACAAAGTCATGATTCATATACACACACACACAAAGCCTCCGCCACCAGCCAGTATAGGGAACACCCACCTCTTCCCTGACATTGCACACATCCCCCCCCCCCCCACTCCGTGTACACTCATCCCCAAGTCTGGCTGCGTGGAATCCTCTTCTGGCATTTCCCTGCATGCTTTTAGGATAAAACAAAAATATGTTTTGATGTCTCTTAAAAGAAATAAACAGCAACTGTTCTGTCAGAGATAATCCTGAAGCAGGGAGAGCGGCAGGGTGACAGCAATTTGTGGCAGTACAGAACTGATATGCAGTCATGTAGATGCAGAAATGGAGAACGACACATGTCACATATATATCTCCTATTACTTCAAAATGCAGGAAAAAGATACAGATTTATTTATGCGACAGTTTTGTATATTATTTTCAGCTTTTCTGCGTTTGCTTTGTTAAACTTTCAAGGCTTTTCCGTGAATCTGGTTGTATATAAAGGATCAGATGTACCTGAATAATTCTCAACAACTGCAGCTTTAGGAAATCTTTTAAGATACATGTACAGTGCATTCGGAAAGTATTCACAGCGCTTTACTTTTTCCACATTGTACAGCCTTATTCCAAAATGGATTACATTCATTATTTTCCTCAAACTTTACAAATACCCCATAATGACAATGTGAAAAAAGCATAGGTGTGCACAGCCTATTGCATTTGGGTGTGCACCTCAAAGCTCAAAACGTATACGTGTGCATGTGTATATACTGTATACTGATGGTGTCAGTAGAGCAGTGGACAGTGTCAGTAGTTTTTATTTATTTTTTTTATTATTTTTTACAATTATTATAAAAATAAAATAAAATTAGGAGCCCTGCTAGGTGGCTTTGGTGAATTATCAGGGTTTAAACAGGGGGAATCGGCACCACACAGGGTGATTAGGATGTGCCCAGGCACAGGCCTATGGAAAAAAGTTTGTTTAAAATCTTTGCAAATTTATGAAAAAAAAAATCACATGTACTTAAAGGAGTTGTAAAGGAATTTTTTTTTTTTTTGCTGAAATGACTGTTTACAGGATATAGAGACATAATAGTTAACTGATTCCTTTTAAAAACTATTAAAAATAGATACAAATCAATCATATAATGTACCTCTAGTTTCTAGTTTAGTTTTTGCATGTTGTTTCCTGCCTGTGCTGTACAGAGCCACAGAGCCAATACAGGTTTTAGACACACAGTAATCACACCTCCTTGATTAGTGACCACAGAGAGAAAGCTCCCAGTACTGTGGTTATAAGAAAACAGACAACCAGGAAGTGTGGAGATCAGAGAAGAATTACAGCAACTTGAGAGCAAAAACAAACAATGAGGACATGAAAACAGCACTGCATTAAGGTAAAGGAAGCTATTAAAGGGGAGCTCCACCCTAAGGTGGAACTCCTGCTGATCGGAACCCTCCCCCCCTCCGGTGTCACATTTGACACCTTTCAGGGGGAGGGGGGATGCAGATACCTGTCCAAAGACAGGTATTTGCACCCACTTCCAGCCACACAGTCTTGGGCAGACTGCGGGCATGATGTCACCTCATGTCCCCTCCCCGGTTGTGTTCTGGGAACACTCGGCTCCCAGTACACAGCAGGAGCCAATCGGCAGGCGTAGCGAGACTCGCGTATGCGCCGTAGGGAACCGGGCAGTGAAGCCGAATCGCTTCACTTGATGGTTCCCTCACCGAGGATGGCGGGGGGGGGGGGGGGGCAGCAGAGTGACGAGCGATCGCTCGTCCTCTGCTGTGGATGGCGCTGGACTCCAGGACAGGCAAGTGTCCTAATATTAAAAGTCAGCAGCTGCAGTATTTGTAGCTGCTGTTTTTTAATATTTTTTTTCAGCGGACATCCGCTTTAAGATAAAAAAATAATAATTTTTTGGGCAGTTTCTCCCACCATTTTTCTTGCCAGGACCTCTCTGGCCTCGTACACACGACCGAGGAACTTGTCGTAAATGAAACATCGCTTTCCTCTACGAGTTCCTTGTTAGGCTTGTCGCTTGTCGACGGCACTATAAAGGGGAAGTTTGATTCCACTGGCAGAACCTTTGGGGCTGCTTTTGCTAATCTCATGTTACTGCGTGTTAAGTAAAAGTTTGATAAGAGACGATTCACGTTTTTCAGTCTAAAAGCGTAACAAATGTGCTATCTCCATTACGAACGCTACTTTTACCGAAGGTGCGCTCCCGTCTCATACTTTATTCTGAGAATGTGCGGGTTTCTAAGCATACACACGAACGTGTTTCTCGTCGTAACCCAGCCCGACGAGAAAAACGACGAGGAAATTAAGACTCCCGACGAGGAAAAAGAGAACTTGTTCTCTTTTTTTCTCGTCGAGTTCCACGTCAGTTTTCTCGACGAAAAACATACACACAACCGTTTTCCTCTGCAAAAAAGCTCTGCCACCAAGTTTCTTGATGGATTCTGTTGAGGAAAACAGTTGTGTGTACGAAACCTTAGGCTCCATTAGATTGAATGCAGAGCGTCGGTGCACAGTCTTTTTCAGACCTCTCCAGAGATGTTCATTCGGGTTCAAGTCTGGGCTCTGGATGTGTAGCTGGCCAGCTAAGATCTGTCCTAGGTTGCTATCGTGACTTACATGCATATACAGCTAGACCTGCTAATAATTAATACAGTTCATATGCTCATATGTGAGAGATAAAAGCAGAGCAATTTACTGTGACTTTATATATGGATGTCATTTAACAGTTATATATTGTGCTCACAGAAGCAAAAAGAGAGAATATGCCGTTTAAGATTTGTTGTGTGACTGTAAAGTAAGCTCAATGACACAGCAGAATCAAAACCAGAAAGCATAGAGTTAAGCTTTTGTTATTCAGCAGGAGTCTTGGCCAATCACAGCCAATCTCACACTGAGCAGGAGTCTTGGCCAATCACAACCAGCCTTACACTTATTCTGTCCGGAAAGTTCCCCAGCACACTGCTAGAACTCATTACACCAGAGAAAGAGAGGAACCGAACAGACACACATCCAGAGTTCTGTTTTATGGAAGCAAGTGGCCAAAATAGGTATTTGATACAGTTATATATGTTCCTATTGTTAATAGTGTGATTAGAACTGTATACTAACTAGTTATGTGTTCCACCAAACATCACAGCAAATGGTCAAACTGCAATAGCAAACGTTCCAGCAAACAGCAAATTTCAAATGATCAAACAAGCATACAAATGTGCAAACTGCAAACAGCAATATAGAGCAAGTAAAACTATTGATTAAGCCTCAGAGAGATCATAAAGTGTTTAAATAACGTAAAGTGAGAGTACAGATACTGAATAAAGAAATATATCTACCATTTCATGCAGAATGACAAGATTGAACAGTTGAACCGCTATTTGTTATACCTTATTCGACACATGTTTGTACATGGACTGCTTGCTGCAAAATTGTCAGTGTTATATATAAAGAAAAGCTGAAGTTAATAAAGAAGTTAGCTCAAGAGTTTGGTGTGCTCTTTAAACCTACAGCTTCCATAGAACGACGCTAGAGGAATTATAGAGTAACTTGTTTAGACTAAAAGATCAGAGAAATCAAAATTCTTCTAATGCCACAGCGCATAGTGCTCTGGGCCACTCAAGGACATTCACATAATTTTCCAGAGTTCCCTGAAGTAGGTTTTCATCAAGGATGTCTCTGTACACTTCTGCATTTATCTTTCCTATATCCTGACTAGTTTCCCAGTTCCTGCGGCTGAAAAAACATCCACACAGCATGCTGCTGCCACCACCATGCTTCACTGTAGATGGTATTGGCCAGGGGAGGAGCGGTGTAAGTATTTACAGCCTTTGCCATGACTCTCAAAATTGAGCTCAGGTGCTTCCTGTTTCCACTGATCATCATTGAGATGACCAACTGAGCAATCGTGGGAGAAGGGCCTAAGTCAGGGAAGTGACCAAGAATCCGACGGTAACTCTGACAGAGCTCCAGCATTTCTCTGTGAAGATGTGAGGGCTTACCTTGAGTGGAGTCCATTCTGCAGATTGTAAGCTCACCCTTGCAGGTACACACAGCCCACAGTAATAAGGTAGACACTACCTGGGCTGTGAGTCCGTGCACAGGGGCTAGTCTTGTAGCTGAGAAGACGTGGTACACTGATGACAGCAGAGGGTCAGGTAAATACCGACACAAGCCGTGGGTCAAGGGCTGGAGACGGCAGAGGAAGTTCGAAGGTACAGGCCGGGGTCAAAGGACAGGAGACAGCAGCAATCCAAGGTACATAAGCCAAAGGTCAGAAGCCGGGGTCAGTCTTGCAGCTGAAGATCACTACAGGAACCATTGGCACAGACAGGACGATCAGATAACAATGAACTGACACCTCCCTCATAGTGAGGCAGGGCTTTATATCCTGGTTGATTAGGAAACCTGCCTCAGCTGGACCAGGATAGACAAGTGCAGATAGTAGGGAGATCAGGCAATCAGCACATAGTTCAGCACCAGGCTCCGATGGACAGCAAGCAGAATCTAAACTGAGAAGTGGCTCAGAGGGAAAAGACTCAGAGTAGCAACGGGGAGGTCCTGGGTTCAATTCCACCCAGAGCCACCTGAAGCGCGACCACGCCTCGCCATCTGCTTGGCACGGTAGGGACCGTGACAGAAGAGAGGAGAACCTTCCAGAAAAACAACAATTTCTGCAGCACTCCACCAATCAGGTCTGTATGGTAGAATGACCAGACTGAAGCCACTCCTAAGTAAAAGGCAAATGACAACCTGTGCCAAAAAGCACCTGAAGGACTCTTAGACCATAGGAAACAAAATTCTCTGCTCTGATGAAACAAAGATTGAACTCTATGGCCTGAATGGAAAGTGACATGTCTAAAGGAAAGCAGGCACGGCTCATCACCTGGCCAATATCTTCCTACAGTGAAGCATGGTGGTGGCAGCATCATGCTGTGGGGATGTTTTTCGGTGGCAGGAACTGGGAGACTAGTCAGGATGGAGGGAAAGATGAATGCAGCAATATACAGAGACATCCTTGATGAAAACGCTCTGGACCTCAGAATGGAGCGAAGGTTATTCTTCCAACAGGACAACGACCCTAAGCACACAGCCAAGAATAACAAAGAAGTGGCTATGGGACAATTCTGTGAATGTTCTAGAGTGGCCCAGCCAGAGCCCAGACTTGAACCCGATTGAACATCTCTGGAGAGATCTGAAAATGGCTGTGCACCGACGCTCCTTATCCAGCCTGATGGAGCTTGAGAGGTCCTGCAAAAAAGAATGGGAGAAACTGCCCAAAAATAGATGTGCCAAGCTAGTAGCATCATACTCAAAAAGACTTGAGGCTGTAATTGGTGCCAAAGGTGCTTCAACAAAGTATTGAGCAAAGGCTGCGAATACTTCTGTACTGTACATGATTATTATTTTTTTTATATATAAATTTGCAAAGATTTCAAACAATCTTCTTTGACATTGTCATTATGGGGCATTGTTTGTAGAACTTTGAGGAAAATAATGAATTTAATCCATCTTGGAATAAGACTGTCACATAATAAAAAGTGGAAAAAGTAATGGACTGCAAATACTTTCCAGATGCACTGTATATGGTCACATGAGGAGTACCTGGGTCTGCACCCCTCTCTGTACAGCACAGCACAAATGAAGGCCTCATGTTATTTATTGTTTTTTTTTTAGGTTAAATGCACACTGGTGATTAGAGGCATACAGGCGATTCTGGCGGTGGAAATCTCAGGTATATGCAAACAGCTGTGGCCGGAAGCCTATACAAATGACAGGCTGACAGGAGCTGCGACTGTTCGCTTCTATCTACACATCCAGTGGTTACCTGTGGTTAGGGACAGATTATCAGTCCTGGGGGCAAACTGTCTACATGCATGCTTGGACATCTGTCTCTAACCACAGGTAATCGCTGGATGTGTGAACAGTCATGGCTCTTCTTAAGCAGGCCATGTATTGAATAATGAGATTCAGCAGGGATCGATTTCATTTGAAGCTGAAGCTGTATGCCCCCAACCACCCATGTGAATGAAGATGTATGCCCCTAACCACCCATGTGAATGAAGCTGTATGCCACTAATCGCCCATGTGAATGAATCTGTATGCCCCTAACCACCCATGTGAATGAAGCTGTATGCCACTAATCGCCCATGTGAATGAATCTGTATGCCCCTAACCACCCATGTGAATGAATCTGTATGCCCCTAACCACCCATGTGAATGAATCTGTATGCCCCTAACCACCCATGTGAATGAATCTGTATGCCACTAATCACCCATGTGAATGAATCTGTATGCCACTAACCACCCATGTGAATGAATCTGTATGCCCCTAACCACCCATGCGAATGAAGCTGTATGTCCCTAATCACCCATGTGAATGAAGCACTGTGTCCCTAATCGCATATGTAAATTAAGCTGTATACCCCTAATCACCCATGTAAATAAAGCTGTAATTCCCTAATCACCCATGTAAATGAAGCTGTAATTCCCTAATCACCCATGTGAATGAAGCTGTAATCCCCTAATCACCCATGTGAATGAAGCTGCAATCCCCTAATCACCCATGTGAATGAAGCTGTAATCCTCTAATCACCCATGTGAATGAAGCTGCAATCCCCTAATCACCCATGTGAATGAAGCTGTAATTCCCTAATCACCCATGTGAATGAAGCTGTAATTCCCTAATCACCCATGTGAATGAAGCTGTAATTCCCTAATCACCCATGTGAATGAAGCTGTAATTCCCTAATCACCCATGTGAATGAAGCTGTAATTCCCTAATCACCCATGTGAATGAAGCTGTAATTCCCTAATCACCCATGTGAATGAAGCTGTAATCCCCTAATCAACCATATGAATGAAGCTGAAATCCCCTAATCACCCATGTGAATGAAGCTGTAATCCCCTAATCACCCACGTGAATGAAGCTGCAATCCCCTAATCACCCATGTGAATGAAGCTGCAATCCCATGTGAATTAAGCTATAATCCCCTAATCACCCATGTAAATGAAGCTGCAATCCCCTAATCACCCATGTGAATGAAGCTGTAATCCCCTAATCAACCATATGAATGAAGCTGAAATCCCCTAATCACCCATGTGAATGAAGCTGTAATCCCCTAATCACCCATGTGAATGAAGCTGTAATCCCCTAATCACCCATGTGAATTAAGCTGTAATCCCCTAATCACCCATGTGAATGAAGCTATAATCCCCTAATCACCCATGTAAATGAAGCTGCAATCCCCTAATCACCCATGTGAATGAAGCTGTAATCCCCTAATCAACCATATGAATGAAGCTGAAATCCCCTAATCACCCATGTGAATGAAGCTGTAATCCCCTAATCACCCATGTGAATGAAGCTGTAATCCCCTAATCACCCATGTGAATTAAGCTTTAATCCCCTAATCACCTACGTGAATGAAACTGTAATCCCCTAATCACACACGTGAATGAAGCTGCAATCCCCTAATCACCCATGTGAATTAAGCTATAATCCCCTAATCACCCATGTGAATGAAGCTGCAATCCCCTAATCACCCATGTGAGTTAAGCCGTATACCCCTAATTACTCATGTGAATGAAGCTGTATGCCCCCAATTGTCCATGTAATTGTAGCTGTATGCCCCCAATTGCCTGCCAACCTAAACCAATGCATGCAGCTTCTCAGGGCTGTAAACAATAAAAAGTATAATGGTCACAGTAAAATTAAACAGTATTCTGCTTTTGGCAGGTGGTACTTTTGCCAAATGCAACCCATTCAAGTGATTAGGGCCGCTCTGCAACCACATGCTATGCACACGGTTGTGGTGCAGTGGGCCCATATTTTGAGGGTTAAAGCAGGCGGTAAGGAGTCAACATATCACCTCCTCGCCACCTGCCAAATTCCCTCTAAAAAGCGATCTGCTGCGGACTGGTTCTTAGCGGGATGGCAGTATAGCCACATGTGTGAATGAGCCCTTAGAATGGCATGGCTGTGTGAGGGCAGAGGCCTAAGGAGATCATTTTGCTTTAAAACTGGCAGCTAGAAGGCCTTTTAAATGTACCGTAATAATATTCTCCCACGTGAGCAGGAGGGGCACAGTGCTTATTCACCTCTGAGTCTCATACAAACTCAGGGTGCCTTACAATGAAACAATTATCCTGCTTTAATTGCTAATAATGACAGCCATTGGCACAGCTCCAATAAACTCAATTCACTGCCTTTTATGACTGGGAGTAAAGCACCAGGAGACCGAGTATAATATACGTCCTAGCGATATGTACGCGCGCCCACTGGGGAAAAAGTAAATGAATACCATGGTGTAATATAACCACACATGTATGGCCAAAAAACCCGAAGCAACAATCTGCATGACTCTACTGCATGCACACTAATAATAATAAAGGAGAAGGGCATGTTCCCTTTGCAAAGTGAATGTTCACTTGGCTACATAAATGAGCAGAAGCTGTGTTCACTTTGAAGATCTAATGATGTGCAAAGGAAATGTAAAAAATAAATAAAATGTGGATAATTTGGTTGCACATGATTGAATAACTAACATTCTATACATTTTATTGACCAAGCTGAGTAAACATTCACTTTGCTAAGTGAACAGCCTCATCTACTCCTTTAGTAAATCAACCCCCCTTGACTGATCAAGCATCACTAGTTCTAACATGAAACAAGCATTCATGTGCAACATGTTTGGCATCAGCTGCAGACATTTTCAAGGTTTGTTCACATCTGAGTGCTTTAACAGTGCTGGGCATGATTACGACATACAGTACGAGAACTAGAGCATTTATTCAATGGCTCGGGCGAGATCTTGCCAGTTACATGTGTGTGTGCATTCCCAAATGGCTGCATGGAACAGTTGGGGGGGGGGGGGGGGGGGGGGGGCTTTAGAAAGAAAACAATGATCCTCTAAGGATACCTTATTATGGCACTGAAAAGGCACCTTGAACACCACAGGTCTTTTTGACGCGTGGCTTTCGGTGCTCAGACAGCATCGAAGAAAGCCAGAAAATGACTCTTCAATAAAACAGAATTCACTATAAGGCTTCATTTCCATGGACATTTTTACAGCCACTTTTCCGAGCGTTTTTTGCAGCTTAAAAACGGCTCTCCATGTTAGTCTATGGCCTCATGCCCACCATGACGTTTTTGAGCTGTAGATGGCTGAGCCCTTTTTAAGCTGCAAAAAAAAACCAGGACCAGTGCCTTCTGAAGCTCCAGCGTTAGAGCTGTAAAAACGCCAGACGTTAAAAAACGCGCAAAACCGCTAAAAAACGCTACCGCAGCGTTTTTGAGCTCCAGCTCAAAAAAATAAAAAAAAAGCTGTAAAAAAGGCTAAAAAAAAGTGTCTGTAAAAACGTCCATGGAATTGAAGCCTAAATATCTATGCTTCATGTTAGGGCGCTGTCCTCCCAGTGATTAAAGCTGGACTTCGGCTAAAAAATTTATGAGTAACTAATAATAATAATATTACTAATAGTTAACATTTAAAAAAAAAAGCTTTTGCTGCAATACTGACTTTCAACTAGAAGCCATCAAGAGCAATTATTCTTTTCCACCACTAGATGTCCCCAGTCTTTTGGGTAAATGACAGCCAGCATTATTCAATGAACTACCCCTGAGTTTAGACCAGGGATCCCCTAATCACCCATGTGAGTTAAGCCGTATACCCCTAATTACTCATGTGAATGAAGCTGTATGCCCCCAATTGTCCATGTAATTGTAGCTGTATGCCCCCAATTGCCTGCCAACCTAAACCAATGCATGCAGCTGCTCAGGGCTGTAAACAATAAAAAGTATAATGGTCACAGTAAAATTAAACAGTATTCTGCTTTTGGCAGGTGGTACTTTTGCCAAATGCAACCCATTCAAGTGATTAGGGCCGCTCTGCAACCACATGCTATGCACACGGTTGTGGTGCAGTGGGCCCATATTTTGAGGGTTAAAGCAGGCGGTAAGGAGTCAACATATCACCTCCTCGCCACCTGCCAAATTCCCTCTAAAAAGCGATCTGCTGCGGACTGGTTCTTAGCGGGATGGCAGTATAGCCACATGTGTGAATGAGCCCTTAGAATGGCATGGCTGTGTGAGGGCAGAGGCCTAAGGAGATCATTTTGCTTTAAAACTGGCAGCTAGAAGGCCTTTTAAATGTACCGTAATAATATTCTCCCACGTGAGCAGGAGGGGCACAGTGCTTATTCACCTCTGAGTCTCATACAGTGTAGTTGTGGAACTACACATCCCATGAGGCATTGCAAAACTCTGACATTCACAGACATGACTAAGCATGATGGGAATTGTAGGTCCTGAACAGCTGGAGGGCCGTAGTTTGAGGACCCTTGCGTCTAATGCAATAGGCTGCGCACACCTCCCGGCCCATTAGCTGGCTGTCGAAATACACAAACAGTGCCTTGAACTGGATTCAGCTGCCAATTTTCGAACTCCATCAATATTTCAGTTGAAGGTTGTCAGGCAGGAGAGTTGCCAAAAGGGTACCCACTTAGCAAAATTCCGCCGATTTATCAAGAACCAGATGAAATTCACCCTGTGAATGGCCAGCTTCAGTGTTACTGCACTGAACAACTGTCACACATCATTTTGTTCAGCGCAGCAATAAGGACTGGTCACTGCCACAGATGCAGAGGGGCATGTTATGTTATTGGATCAGCCAGAAGACCCTTATGTCGCGTACACACGACCGTTTTTCGGGTTGTAAAAAGTTTTTTTTTAATATCATTAACCACTTAAGACCCGGACCAAAATGCAGGTAAAGGACCTTGCCCCTTTTTGCGATTCGGCACTGCGTCGTTTTAACTGACAATTGCGCGGTCGTGCGACGTGGCTCCCAAACAAAATTGGCGTCCTTTTTTCCCACAAATAGAGCTTTTTTTGGTGGTATTTGATTACCTCTGCGGTTTCAATTTTTTGCGCTATAAACAAAAATAGAGCGACAATTTAAAAAAAAAAAAATATTTTTTAATTTTTGCTATAATAAATATCTCCCAAAAATATATAAAAAAATATTTTTTTCCTCAGTTTAGGCCGATACGTATTCTTCTACATATTTTTGGTAAAAAAAAAATCGCAATAAGCGTTTATCGGTTGGTTTTCACAAAATTTATAGCGTTTACAAAATAAGGGATAGTTTTATTGCATTTTTATAAATTTTTTTTTTTTTTACTACTAATAGCGGCGATCAGCGATTTTTTCCGTGACTGCGACATTATGGCGGACACTTCGGACAATTTTGACACATTTTTGGGACAATTGTCATTTTCACAGCAAAAAATGCATTTAAATTGCATTGTTTACTGTGGAAATTACAGTTGCAGTTTGGGAGTTAACCACAGGGGGCGCTGTGACATTGAGTGTTCCCCGTGTGTGTGTTTACAACTGTAGGGGGGTGTGGCTGCAGGTGTGACGTCATCGATCGCGTCCCCCTATTACAGGGATGACGCGATCGATGCTGCGGCCACAGTGAAGCACGGGGAAGCCGTGTTTACACACGGCTCTCCCCGTTCTTCAGCTCCAGGGACGGATCGCTGCACTGCAGCGGCGATCGGGTCCGCGAATCCCGTGGTCCCGTTCCTGGAGCTCCGGACCGGGTCACGGGAGCACGCCGCGGGCGCGCGCCCGCGACCCACGGCTGGGTACTAAAATCAACGTATATATACATTCTGCCGACGTAAATGTGCAGTAGGCGGTCCTTAAGTGGTTAAAAACGATCGTGTGTGGGCTCCAGAGAATTTTTCACAATGTCTTTAAAATTTTTGTTTTTAACGTCGTAAAAAATGGTCACGTGTGGGCTTTAACGACATTATGAGACGGGAGCGCTCGTTCTGGTAAAACTAGCGTTCGTAATGGAGTAAGCACATTCATCACGCTGTAACAGACTGAAAAGCGCAAATCGTCTTTTACTAACAGGAAATCAGCTAAAGCAGCCCCAAGGGTGGCGCCATCTGAATTGAACTTCCCCTTTATAGTGCCGTCGTACGTGTTGTACGTCACCGCGTTTGCTAGAGCATTTTTTTGTAGGCAAGGCCCTTTTAACGTGTTTTTTTCTAGACCATTAAAAATGTAATTTTTTACAACCCGAAAAACGGTTGTGTGTACGCGGCATTAGGGCTAGTTCATATTAGCGGCTGAGAGGAGGTAAAACCCCACGATTGAGACATGTTTTTACCGCCCCTCGCCGTAGAGGCAGCGGCCGGAGGTATACCTATTTGTGGCCCTCTGCAGGAAGGATACCCCGTCACAGCTGTGGTGCACTAGTGCAGGGCTCAAAGGGTTAAAAGCAGGCAGTGAGGAGGCAATACCCTGCCTATCATATGCTTTCAGAAGATCTATCTGAATGTGGATCACTCTTCAGAGAGCAAAGCAAGTGTGAACGAGCCGTTCGAAAAAATATGTGTACATAGACTAACTTCAAAGAGCAGACGTCTGATCTTTGATTGCATTGAACAAAGAACAAGGTGAAAAATACAACAGAGCCCTTCTGTAAATGCATTTTATTGATTTGAATTTTCTAAAGGAAATCGGACAAACCGACTGGTTGCTATGGGTTACAACAGCCTGCTCATCAGACCTGCTCTTTGACGGTTTTATTAAATAAATCTGTGTGCTCGATGATGGATATAGTATTCATCACCCCAAGAACATGACACGATCAGATAGCCAATGTTCTAAACGAACATCCTGACTCATCCCTAAAGTCTACAATACTAGACATCTGCTGCGGTATTTCCAAATGGCATCACTAAGCAGAGCTGCCAGCAGTACTTCTCAAGTACAAATTGAATTTGTGTGTACTGTTTACACTGTAAATAGGTTGACGAACTCACGAGTATAGCTCTTTGTATGGAGAATATTTATCTACAAGTCTGAAGACATATGTCTTGTAGTGCTGTGCCAACTATTCCAACAGGATTGGATCTGACAATGAGAAGAAACAGCCCCATGGATAAGCTAATATAAAGGATTAATTATAATGGGCAGTGAATAGCACTGGCCACTCTCTGATGGACAACGCAACGATCGATCTACACGGCGTTCTGCATTCTACAGACCATTAATAAAATACAGTACTCTCAGGCCCTGTACACACGATCAGACCGGTCCGATGAGACTTGTCCGACAGACCCTTTTCATCAGACCACGCTGAAGTGGTCTGATGGTCTAATGTGTGTACACACCATCGGACCAAAATCCGATCAGACCAGAACGCGGTGACGTAGAACACAACAACGTGATGAAAAAACGAAGTTCAATGCTTCCAAGCATGCGTCGACTTGATTCTGAGCATGCGGGGGATTTTGGTCCGATGCTTTTGTGTACTAACCATTGTTTTTGTCCAAAGGACAGGTGTCCGTCGGACAGATTTTAAAGCAAGTTTTAAAACTTTGGTCCGACGGACAACGGTCCGATGGTCTGTATACAACAATCGAATTGGTCTGATGAATCTGGTCTTAAGACCAGTTTCATTGGACCGGTCTGATCGTGTGTACGCGGCCTCAGGCGGCGTACACGCGACCGAGGTTCTCGCTGGAAACCAGCGAGAACCTCGCTGGAAGCTGCATTCCAGCGAGGACCTCGGCCGTGTGTACACAGAGCGCTCGCCCCGCCCGTCGGGAATCCCGTCGAGCGAAAAGAGAGCACGCTCTCTTTTTGCTCGACGGCCCGCCTGGATGAATGGCTGGTTGCCATTCCCGACGGGCGGGTCGCCGATTTCGACGGCCGGCAGAGAACCTCGACGGGCGGAACGATGTGTTCTGCCCGTCGAGGTTCTCTGCCGTGTGTACGCGGCTTCAGAGTGCTCTCTGCATAAAAAAAAAAAAAAAAACCTACTCATGACTTTGACCAGTCGTGAGATTTTCTTTTCCCAACACATAAAGCTCAATTCATAAAGTTAACCCACCAGGGTGAGGAGGATTCTTTCCACAAAAGTGACAGTTATTTTCAGTCCAAGGAGAATTGCAGTGGAAGTACCAAAAATAGATTGTGGAAGGGACTTTCAAGGCACAAAAGACGAGTGAGCAAGTCCCCAGTAACATTACTGGCAATGTATTAACAATGTTGTGGAAAATTATCAAAATTTATGTAACATATTTAAATAAAATATATACCATAAAAATATTAAAGTGGTTGTAATGGCTGCATTAATGTAAAAATGCATTAAAGTAAAAAATCTTTTGAATGCAGCTCCCCCCAGCAGTGCTGGGACAGGGTCATCCTGTGCCCAGGGCAAAGATGCCAAACTGTGCCCCCCCCCTCCCATTCATGACGTGCAAGCTTAGGAGAACCTACACCCAGCAGTCACTGACTTGTTAAAATCACTGCCGCTGTCACTACTCTTGTCAGCCTTGGAACATATTGTTTATTCCTATGTATCTATGTTCAATAAAATCTATTTTTTAAGATAATATATTGTTGTTCCAATGTGCTTACAAAGCCTGACCTAGAGGGTTTCTTCTTTTCTAATCAGCCTTGGAACAGAAGGAAGGCACCCCCATCCCTAAAGTAAACCATTGCACCCAGGGCAACCACTACTTGTCCCGGCCCAACCCCCCCTAACCAAACCCTGACCAGCCACCGTCATTATACTGCAGCAGGTTGGCGCTATTGCGCAAATCGCCGTAGCTGTACGTCTGTTCGTACAATAGATACAGTGGGCGCCAGAGCCAATACAAGTGACCAGCGGCCGCAATGTCTGCTGGCCACCTGCGATCGCTCCACAGAGAGCCAGACCGGGGATCTGTCAATATAGACAAACAGATCCCCGTTCTGACAGGAGAGTAGAGAGAGATCTGCTGTTCCTAGTGATCAGGAACAGCGATCTCTCTCCTCCTCCAGTCAGTACACTCCCCTAACAGTTAGAAACATCTCCCAGGGAACGCATTTAACCCCTTTGTTTACCACTAGTGTTAACCCCTTTCCTGCCAGTGTAATTTATACAGTAATCAGTGCATTTGTATAGCACTGATCGCTGTATAAATGTCAATGGTCCCAAAAAAGTGTCAAAACTGTCCGATCTGCACACAGCAAATGTTGCAGTCCGCTATTTACTAATTTAATGTTCAAGTGCTAAATGCGCCTAGCATTCAGGTGCATTTAGATATGCTTACACATTGTGGAGCTGGTGTAGCGCAGCCCAATTCACTTGAATGGGTAGGGTTTGGCAGGTTTTCATTTCTACCGTGGCCACAAAAGGAAAGCATCACGTCCACTGCAGACATACACCCCCATCCGCAGCAGGCATACACGCCAGTCCCCAGCAGGCATACACGCCCGTCCCCAGAAGCATACACCCCCGTCCCCAGCAGGCATACACCCCCGTCCCCAGCAGGCATACACCCCCGTCCCCAGCAGGCATACACCCCCGTCCCCAGCAGGCATACACCCCCGTCCCCAGCAGGCATACACCCCCGTCCCCAGCAGGCATACACCCCCGTCCCCAGCAGGCATACATCCCCATCCGCAGCAGGTATACATCCCGTCCGCAGCAGGCATACATCCCCGTCCCCAGCAGGCATACATCCCCGTCCCCAGCAGGCATACACCCCCGTCCCCAGCAGGCATACACCCCCGTCCCCAGCAGGCATACACCCCCGTCCCCAGCAGGCATACACCCCCGTCCCCAGCAGGCATACATCCCCATCCGCAGCAGGCATACATCCCCATCCGCAGCAGGTATACATCCCCATCCGCAGCAGGTATACATCCCCATCCGCAGCAGGTATACATCCCCATCCGCAGCAGGTATACATCCCCGTCCGCAGCAGGTATACATCCCCGTCCGCAGCAGGTATACATCCCCGTCCGCAGCAGGTATACATCCCCATCCGCAGCAGGTATACATCCCCATCCGCAGCAGGTATACATCCACGTCCGCAGCAGGTATACATCCCCATCCGCAGCAGGTATACATCCCCGTCCGCAGCAGGTATACATCCCCATCCGCAGCAGGTATACATCCACGTCCGCAGCAGGCATACATCCCCGTCCCCAGCAGGCATACACCCCCGTCCCCAGCAGGCATACACCCCCGTCCCCAGCAGGCATACACCCCCGTCCCCAGCAGGCATACACCCCCGTCCCCAGCAGGCATACATCCCCATCCGCAGCAGGTATACATCCCCGTCCGCAGCAGGTATACATCCCCGTCCGCAGCAGGTATACATCCCCATCCGCAGCAGGTATACATCCCCATCCGCAGCAGGTATACATCCCCGTCCGCAGCAGGTATACATCCCCGTCCGCAGCAGGTATACATCCCCATCCGCAGCAGGTATACATCCACGTCCGCAGCAGGTATACATCCCCATCCGCAGCAGGTATACATCCCCGTCCGCAGCAGGTATACATCCCCATCCGCAGCAGGTATACATCCACGTCCGCAGCAGGTATACATCCCTGTCTGCAGCAAGTATACACTCCTGTCCCCAGCAGGTATACACTCCTGTCCCCAGCAGGTATACACTCCTGTCCCCAGCAGGTATACACACTTGTCCCCAGCAGGTATACACCCCTGTCCACTGCAGGTATACATCCCAGCCAGCTGCCTTTCAAGCTTAAAGTAGTAGTAAAGTCCCATTGGACACTTCTACCTACAGATAAGCTTATAATTAAATGTGTGTTTTTACCCCCCAAAATGTAATGTAAACGAGTCAGCTTTCAGTTAGTTCCTAACAGCTTAGAAACACCTGGTGTTTGTTTACATTAGAGGGTTGGTAGGTTGCCAAAGTTCTATGGAGGACACAGCCGGCATTTAATACCCGACAGATCCTTATCCACTAATATTTGGCAGGATGGAGGCTTTGATTGAGAAACCGATGCAATTAAAACTGGAGCAAGGGGCATGCAGAGATTTGACAGTTACGAATTACCGGGAATTGTTAATACTTCTATATAAGAGTATAAATTGGTGAAAAATAAAAATAAAAAATAAATGTTAAATTTTTTATTTATTTCCTGTGTAATGCAGCTAAAAATGCTGTTCTCTCTGTTCCATTGCAACAAACAAATTACACAAGGCTGCCCACACAGAACGTGTCACTTTGAAAACAATGCTTAAACTTGGCACTTAAAAAGGTAGTTTTACCAAACAATAGCACAAAGAAGTTCTTATTACTTCAATAAACAGCAAGTTATTTTCTTGTCACTTCTACTGCAGCAGATAATTGCAGTGTTTTCTGTGACCTGTAGCAATCGCAAGGACCTACGGTGGGCTAGAGTGAAACATATACGAGTCAGCCCCCCTCCTGCATAAGCTTGCATTCAAGGATTGTTTTATCTTAAAGTGGTTGTAAAGACTAGAACCCGGATTCACGTCGGACTTACGCCAACGTATCTAAAGATACACCGTCGTAAGTACAAATGTGCGCCGTCGCATCTCTGTGCTGATTCAGAAAGCTAGATACGTTGAAAAACATGACTTCAGCCGCCCGACGTAACTTGCCTACGCCGGCGTATCGTGAGCGCATAGTTACGCTGGACGCATTCGGCGTACCCATATTAAATATGCAAATGAGGCTCTGTTAAAAAAAATGAGGGAGATACGCCAATTTACGAACGTAGATGTGCCCGGCCGCTTCATATACGCGGTTTGCGTAAGGCTTACGTCCGGTGTAAAGTTATTCCTCATATAGGAGGCGCAACTCATGCTAAGGTATGGACCAGGGAACGAACGCCATCGAAATTTACTTTGTTTACGCCGTTTACGTTGTACAGGAATAGGGCTGGGCGTAGTTTACGCTAACGTCGTAGGCAGTGATTCAACGTATCCTAGGGAGTAGTTCGACGGGATTCTGAGCATGCGCACTGGGATGCATCCACGGGACAGCGCCGTTCGTTAGAAACATCTGGCTGGCAGTTCGGCCATCATTTGCATGTTTCACGCCCACTCCCACATACGCCGGCTTACGCCAAGGAAACCCAGTGCAGTTTGGAAGGCAAGTGCTTTGTGAATACTGTGCTTGCCTCCCCGCGCTGCGTCGGCGTAGCATATATTAGATGCGCCGACGGCTGTGAATCCGGCCCTAGAGGTTTTTCACCTTCATTATCTGTATTAAGGTAAAAAACTTCTGTCCCCCCCTAAATACTTAACAGAGCCGGATCTTGATTCAGCGATGTGCCCACGAGCAGTGCTGCTGCTCTCTCTCTGCCTCCTCATAGGACTGAGTGGGAACATCAGGAGCCATTAGCCCCTGCTGCTGTTAATCAAATCCAGTGAGGCGGGAGTGGGGTGGGGCAGGGCAGAGCCATACTAGACACACACAGTACAGCTCGGGATTAAGCCCCCACAAGTACCCTCTCCATCAAGCAGCTTGGGGGGGTCCTTGAAGGTAGGAGGAGCCAAGAGTGCTGACGGGGGTCCCCAGTAGAATAGGTTTAGAGCTGCTCTGTGCAAAACCAGTGCACAGAGCAGTTAAAGGGTCACTAAAGGAAAACATTTTTTTTGCTGAAATGACTGTTTACAGGGTATAGAGACATAAAAGTTAACCGATTCCTTTTCAAAATGATTAAAAATAGATAAAAATCAATCATATAATGTGCCTGCAGGTTAGTTTCACTTTTGAACTGGCTTCATGTTTCTGTGAAGTAGAAATAGACACACAGAACAAAAACAAACAAATCCAGGGCAGTGTTTTGTTTTTAAAAAGAATCTGATTGGTTCTGGGAAGTTTAAGACACACAGTAATGACAGCTTAGACCACCGTGAGAAAGCTCCCAGCACTGTGGTTATAAGGAAACAGACAAGAAGGAAGTGTGGAGAACAGAGCAGGATTACAGCAACTTTAAAGCAAAAACGAACAATAAGGACATGAAACCAGTACTGCAGTAAGGTAAAGGAAGCTATTTAGCTAAAAAAAAAATTTCCTTTAGTGACCCTTTAAGTTTAAAGATGGTTGTTCAATTTAAAAAAAATCTATTTTTGTTTATAGCGCAAAAAATAAAAAACACAGAGGGGATCAAATACCACCAAAAGAAAGCTCTGTTTGTGGGAAAAAAAGAACGTCAATTTTGGTTGGGAGCCATGTCGCACAGCCGCGCAATTGTCAGTTAAAGCAACGCAGTGCCAAATCGCAAAAAGGGGCCTGGTCCTTTAACGAAAAAATGGTCCGGGGCTTAAAGGGCCACTAAAGGAATTTTTTTTTTAGCTAAATAGCTTCCTTTACCTTACTGCAGTGCTGTTTTCATGTCCTCATTGTTTGTTTTTTGCTTTGATGTTGCTGTAATTCTGCTCTGATCTCCACACTTTCTGGTTGTCTGTTTCCTTATAACCACAGTGCTGGGAGCTTTCTCACTGTGGTCACTAATCAAGGAGGTGTGATTACTGTGTGTAAACTGAAACTGGGTTGGTGCTGATTTTAGACAAACCATCACTGCCCTCTATTGGCTCTCTGGCTCTGTACATCAGAGAGACAGGAAATAACAGCAAAAACTAAACTAGAACTGTAGGTTGAATATATGATTGATTTGTATCTATTTTTAATAATTTTTAAAAGGAATCAGTTAACTTTTATGTCTCTATACCCTGTAAACAGTCATTTCAGCTCAATTTTTTTTTCCTTTAGTAACCCTTTAAGTGGTTAAATGATAGATACCTCGGGGTTTATTTACTAAAACTTGAGAGTGCAAAATCTGGTGCAGCTGTGCATGGTAGCCAATCAGCTTTTAACTTCAGCTTGTTCAGTTAGGCCTGATTCACACCTATGCAGGTTACAGTTTGCATGTTCTCGATGCATTCTGCGTTTTTCAATACACGTTTTTGATCCATTGAAGTCTATGAAACCAGAAAAAAGTCCCTGGGGCTTTCTGTAAAATGCACAGATGTGAACTACATCCATAGGAAACCATCTTAAATGGACTGCAGTGTGTTTCTGCAAAACTGAAAATGCACTAAAAAATGCATAGATGGCCTTAAGCTTTGACAAGAAAACCTGGAATCTGATTGGTTTCTACGTAGAGATGCACCAAATTTTGCACTCTCCAGTTTTAGTAGTAGCAGAAGTTGCCCAAAGGGTGGCGTTAAAGAGCTGAAAAACCATGTGATTTGGTAAAAGTTGGCTGAAAATGTCCTGCTGTTTGTATAAAGAACAAGATCACGGCCAACGCCCATTCAGACCAAAATCCAAGGAAAAGTCCGATCGTGTGTACAAGGCTTTACACTGACTGTGGAAAAACTACAAATACCTGGTTTAGTGATCATGTTATCTCTGTGCTTGACTGGCCAGCAAATTTGCTTGATCTAAATCCCATAGAAAATCTGTGGGGCATTGTCCAGAGCAGGGGTCTCCAAACTATGGCCCTCCAGTTGTTCAAAAACTACAATTCCCATCACGCCTAGTCATGTCTGTGACTTTTAGCGTTTTACAATGACTCATGGGACGTGTATTTTCGTAACAGCTGGAGGGCCGTAGTTTGGAGATCCCTGGTCCAGAGGAAGACGAGACACACCAGACCCAACAATGCAGACTAGCAGAAAGCAGCTATCAAAGTAACCTGGACTTCCATAACACCTCAGAACTTCCACAGGCTGATCGCCTTAATGCCACGCCGCATTGATGCAGTATATCACGCAAAGGAGCCACGACCAAGTATTGAGTGCATACTATACTGGACATCAGGGGTCGGCAACCCGTGGCCCGCACCCGGCCTGCCAAATGTCCCCGTAATTAATTAACGGGCACCTGGCCTGTGGACATTTTCGCTACTCCCTTTTCATTGGACAGCAGTGAGTAGCCGATATCACATGGCTGGATGGGGTGCGGGAACCGCTGGAGTTAACTTTTTACATTAAACAGCAGGTAAGTGATGGACTTAATGGTCACAGGTCTACGTTGGGGGGCAGTTACACAACGGCAAGGGTAGGAGATTCCCTGTTGGGACTACACTGAGGAATCAAATCCTTCTGGCTGCACTGCATGGCAGGTGCGTGAATCAAAAAAGTGGCTGAACAGAATCATACATATTTTTGCAGGTACAGTAGTAATGCATTTCATAGTATATACATCATCTCATCTTTATAATTAAATTATTGCTAAACAACAAAAGTGGTCACATCCACATGTTTTCTACTTTTTCACATCTGCATCATCTATTCTAAGCCATGGTTCTGGGGTCTTACAAGAACATTCTCAACTTAGTTCTATGGCTAAATGTACCTGTGTTCCTCAAACGGAATCCAGAAAACATGCACTGTCTGTACAGACCCCACTGATCAATCAGCCCAGCTCCTTTCATAGAGCATGCCTATGGTGCTTTTCAAAGCAGTCATTTAGAAGGAGAGAATCTACCATCATACAGCTTAATAGTTTGATCTAGTTTAGGGGTCACCAAACTATGGCCTGCGGGCCGGATGTGGCCCTTCGCTTGGCTTTATCCAGGCCTTGGGGCAGTATCCATTCCACTGATATGACACTATTCCTTCCACCAACACCAATGAAAGGGGAACTAATTCTCCCACTGACACCGGGGATGGGGCACTATTCCTCTCACTGACACCAATGATGGGGCACTATTCTTCCCACTGAAACCAATTATGTAATTTTTTTTTTCTTCCACTGACCACCAAATCTATTGTTTACTCCCACCAATGCATTTTCTACTCCCTCTGCCCACAGTCCAGCCCCCCTAAAGTTTGAAGGGCAGTAAACTGACCCTTTGTTTTGAAAGTTTGGAGACCCCTGTTCTAGTAGATCGGAAGCTGTTTAGCGCAATAGCTGTTGCCATGCTTTATCTAAACAAGTAAGAAAGGACACATTTTTTACAGCTCACACTGGTAATAAATGATAATGCGGATATATCTACTATACATTGCAATTCAATGCTGTTCAAGCAGTGCTTATAAAGGCTGTAAGAAAACTTACTCTCATCTGGGTTGGGAGAAGCAAGGATAGCACTGTGCTTTCTTTTTACTTCCTCTACATTCTCAGCAATTTTGTCAATAAAACCTCTGATTTCCTCCACCTGCAGACAAAGAGATAAACCACCATGTCAAACTATCCTTAGTAGTATATATAGGCTATCACATCCTTCTTCTGGTATATAAAAACATTGGTCTGTATACTTTTTTTTTGATGTCACAATGTACAGTATAAGATTTCCTATCATCTGTGCCCAGTCTTGCCACGCAGAGTTAATCCAGCTCTGAGCAATCCTCTTTTATTGTTCAGTGAAATAAAACGGACTTACAGAGAAAAACCTTAGTCCGTTCCGCCCCCTTGCTGTGAGTGACAGGTTATTTACATATCTCATGCACTAGCCTGGAGACAGGCATTTTTTTTTTAATTCCCACCCCTTTTGTGAAGTCATGTGGTTACTTTCTGGATTTTGACTGGATATTAGTGATCATAGCAGAATTTAGTGTAAGGAATACACAGGCAAAAATGCATGTTGACAAGGGGACTGTAGTGGAGGGCGGGGAGTGTACTGACATCACGACTCCACCCACAGAGCTCCAGACAACAGATCCACTCACAGAATATGCAGTTTTTTAGTTCTTATAAACAGACAGAGGGGAAACATTTGACAGGTAAGGATGCATGCAGGAGGCATCTATATCCTTATAGATCAGCACTATGGCAGTAGTTTAGAAAGGATAAGAGTGGGTTTACATCCACTTTAAACAAAGGTCATTTATAGCTAAGTTGATAGCTTTCTTGTCTTGTAGCCCTGGAGTCCAGATTTTATTTACTGTCCAGCAGGGATAAGCTCAGGCTTGTTCGGATCCTACAAAAGATAAATAATCAAAATAGGGCGCACCAGCCTATTGCATTATCCCAGAACGTTCATTAAAATAACAGCACAAAATGTACTCACAAGTGCAAAAATCAGAAATGCTCATCAAGCTAATAATCCATAGCCTAATAGTCACATCTCTGTAGGCTCAACGGAACCAGGTGGACCTATCAAAAATCCAAATTGGCTGAAGTGTTTAGAAGGATATACCTTCTTTATCATGTCCTTCGAAACACTTAAGTCAGTTAGGATCTTCGCCGTTTCCGTGGAGCCTGCTGAGTTTGGGACTATTGGGCTATGGATGATTAGATCGATGAGAGTTTGATTTATGCGTTTGGGAGTACATTTATTTATTTTAATAAACGTTGTGGGATAATGCAGTAGGCTGGTGAACCCTCATTTGTCTATTAAACTTTGGTAGTGGCTACAGGACATCCCCAGTTCTAGAGGTCAGCAGGGCTTGGAGTGATATTCCTATGATGTCACAATATCACTTGAACCAGGCTACACAGTTATGCACAGGGGATTTGTTTGGTTTTCATTCTGATCCTTGTCTGGACCCACCTGTGTGAGCCCATCAAGTTGTCACCTGTGCTGGGCCACACATCTGTGGCTGGAGCATTCCCCCACCCCACAGCTGAAAGTATTCAAGGGGCACGTATATGTGTGGCTGTGGGGCAAGGAATGCCTTGGTTGATTCTAACTGAACTAGCGATAGCTTTCTGGTGGGTTTACTCAGGTGGCTGCAGACTAGGATCCGAACTCATCCGGACCTGAACTCATCCGTACTGTATGATAGAGACACTCTACAGCTCAGGTGTCAAACACAAGGCCCGCGTGCCGAATCTGGCACTCCATGGCATTTTATGTGGCCCTCGCACCTCTCCACCAGCTGCTGGAGAGCTCCAGTTCTCCTCCAGACCCTTACTTTCTACTTTCAAGCAATGCATCCAGCTTCTTCCCAGCAGCAGGATAAGGAAAGGGGGTGCACTGTGATGTAAGGGAGAGTGGGGGACTCAACTTCTGATGGTGGGGAGGCTCTTGACATCTAAAGTAAGGGGAGAGGATGCGCTGGACATCTAATCTTACAGATACAACCGGCCCTTTTGAGGGCAATCATAATGCTGATGCGGCCCATGATGAAATGGAGTTTGACACCCCTGCTCTAAAGTATATGGACTTTTATGTTGGCACAGGTTTTTTTCAGGTGTCTTTTACCTACTATAAACCACAAACATATCTTATCCCTGCCAATCAGCTTCTGAACATATAGGTCCTACAGGTGTTAATGTGGGTGTACATACAGGGCCGTGGCAAAGACATTAGACCGTAACATCTTGAAACACATACAGTATATTCTCTCTTCTGAGTAATATATTTTAGCAATAAACGAATATGTTCCAAAGCTAACAATCTGACTGTATAAATCTACACAACTTCCTTGAAATATACTGCCAACTGTAATTCGAGGGCCAATGTAAAAAGTCTACTCAATGTTCTGGGAAAAAAAGAGAAGGTTCATTTTATTGGTCTATAAACACACATTTATGGCCCATTGAAAATGAATGGGCACAATCAATGGAACGGATGACAACATTCCTAAAAATGTGCGCCAACATGTGCTTGAAAGATTGAACTGGAAAAAAAAGGAATTGTACCACAGATGTACAATCCAATCCATGGATCCATGGATCCAAACTTCCCAACCCACCAATTTGATGCCTCTCTTTGATTCAACTTACAAAAAAATGTATGCAGATCAATGTTTGCAGATGCGATTGCAACATCTGAAGGGGATCTTAAAAGACCCAACAATGCATTGTTGCATGTTGAGCTGCAATGCACATCTGTCAACCAGGGGAGTTGGGGCGACATTCAGAATAGCACTGCATAGTACCAATGCATGTAAGGTATGTTGCCGTACGTTCCCAATGCAATGATGTGAATGGGCCCCCCAGGGAAACTCTTCGAAAGGGAAAAAGGCTAGGTTCACATCTATGCGAATTGGATGCAGGTTTCCCTGCATCTAATCTGCATGGTAGGAGATTGCGATTGGCTCTCTATGGAGCCGTTTCACATATCTCCTCTGCGGCTCTGGTGCGAATTTGCACAGAGGTCCTGTGCATCTTTTGGTCCATTTCAGGTCCGAATTCAGCACCAAAATTCGGGCTGAAATCAGACCTGAAACAGTGAACGCCCCGGATCACTGCTGTGACCTGCATGCGGCAATAGTGTGAACCCAGCCTAAAGGACGGAGCAACAGATGCTTTTTCTTTTGACAGATGATTGGCGATTGGCTCTCTATGGAGCCGTTTCACATATCTCCTCTGCGGCTCTGGTGCAAATTTGCACAGAGGTCCTGTGCATCTTTTGGTCCATTTCAGGTCCGAATTCAGCACCAAAATTCGGGCTGAAATCAGAGCTGAAACAGTGAACGCCCCGGATCACTGCTGTGACCCGCATGCGGCAATAGTGTGAACCCAGCCTAAAGGACGGAGCAACAGATGCTTTTTCTTTTGACAGATGAATTTATTGTCCTATTAATTTTAAGCTGGAAAGTGAGTAGTGTTTGATGCTCTAGAATGGTGTAGCTTCTGGGATTATTCCTGCCTGAGCCCAGGTGCATCTATGAAAATAGCTGGCTGACTAATTGCCTATCTTTCAGTCCTTATTAAGCCCATATCACCGAGAAACCAGCGGTCTACTGACAGACAGGCTGGCATTGTTCTGATGTTTTTTCCTAACGCAGTAAGAAAAATGGGACTTTCTAGCTTCAGATATCTACATGGTGAATATCATACCTGTTCAAAAAATTCATCCATGAATTTGTCTCGATCCAGACTGACAGCCACTTCATCATCTTCATCACTGTCTTTAGCCTGCAACACACAAAAAATCCACATTTTATTCATTTTGTATTTATTAACATTACTGTTTTATAGATGAAGTCGAAAAATGTTTTGTGGGTTGATGGGTGCACAGAATCTGAACTGCAGCTAGCTGCCATATCCAGGAAATGTTTGCCATCTTCCAGCATTCCATGCTTCTTTAATACTCTACTGATGTCAATAACGTTGCTCTTTACAATAATAGATACATTGCATGATTAATATACTTAAGGCCGCTTACACACGATGAGACATGTCCGCTCAAACATGTCAGACGGACCGTTTCCAGCGGACATGTCTCATCAGATTTTGGTCCGATGGCGTGTACACACTATCGGACGAAAATCCCCTCAGGCTGAGGACGCGGTGACGTTGACGCCGCCACGTCACCTCTCCAGGAAGTAAAATACTTCCACGCATGCGTCAAATCCATTCAACGCATGCACAGAGATTTCTGTCCGCTGGTTAGTGTACTAACCAGCAGACATATCCGACGGACATGTCTCCGGCGGACAAATTTTAAAGCATGCTTTGAAATTTGTCCGCTGGGAAAACATGTCCGCTAGCCCGTACACACGATCGGAGATGTCTGCTGAAACGGTCCGTTGGACCAGTTTCAGCAGATAAATTTGATCGTGTGTACGCGGCCTGACAGTGTTGTAGTTCTCATGGAGACTGAAGGATAGAAACAATATACAACTAGACATTGCAAACCCCCCCCCCCCCCCCCCAGACAATAGATGGTTGTGTTAGATGCCAGCATAGCAGTTCTACCAGTAATGGCTGTCTTTTCTATTTTACTAAATAAACAAACCAGCTATAATAAAAAGTAATTTTTTGATCTGTGAAATTAAATACACATTCTAATCAAAATTTCAATCAAACATTTACCTTTTATCTCCTTTTCAAACAAGCACTCTTCAATAGAATACACATTGCTAATTAAGACTCACAGTGGCGCGTTGAGAATTATGATATGCCATAAGAAATATACATCTATAACAATGACCTTGACATTGAATTAATTTGTAATAGATGCCAGCAATCCATTTGTACCTTAAACCACATGCTTATCTTCAGTAACAGTCCAGGCTTCCTTGACCCAGTCCGCCAAACTAAAGCTGTCCGCTAGTAGATTTTCAAATGATTGTTTATATTAATATTCTCATCAGTATATTTGATCACATGAGTAATGCCATTCAAAAGTACTTTAAAAAAAAGTTTAATGTTAACAATTGTAGAACGAGTGCTGCACTTAAAAACATCTACACCCGAAACACGTCCGATGCGATGAAACGCGTAGGGCGGAGCAGACATTCGTGATGTCATCACACACCCTGCAGTCCAGTATCGGCCTGCTCGATTCCCAGGAGTGACTTGCATTACTATAGGCTTTACTTATTTTATACTTGTGAATATATCGACTGTTTCAATCAAATTTCAACAATGGTATTCTTTTCATGATTATTGCCGAGCCTTAGAAGACATTTAACAGAGACCTGCATATGTGGAATGTTATACTGTTCCAGAGGATCCCTTTTACACAGCCATACAGGTATACTGAGTTCTCTTAATTATAGGGTCAATTTATTCTGATAAGTGTGGTTTAATATATCCTGAATTATTCAATGCCATTTTGACCGTTTTTAAAGTGCAGTACTTGTTTTACGACTGTTAGAAATTTGTTCATTTCGAGAAAACTTTTCAATCCTTCTCTTTCAATTCTTCTTTTACCAAGGTCAAAAACTAATGTCGATTTGACCTAACTAACAATTACAAAGAAAACATATTTAGGGTAGAACATGTAACATGTTCCAGCAGCTGCAGCCACCCACCCCATTAACAGCAGATGGGCATCAATTAACTACTATGGTGCTGTTGAGAACTATAGTAGTTAATTGATACTTCCTTGCCTGTACGAGCACTCAGTTACTCAGATTTTGCCCATCATTGATATTAGTGGGAGGGATGGTGCCTCTTTTTTGGTATCTATGGGTGCCCAATTGGTGGTATCATTCGGAGGAATACAGCCCCATTGTTGGCATCAGTGGGAGAAATTATACCCCATGTTTAGTATCAGTGGAAGTAATAGTGCTCCACCTTTTGTAAGTAGAAGAATGCCCCATTTGTGGTGTCAATGGAAGGAATAATGCCCTACTGTTGGTGGCAATGAAAGGAATGGTGTCTCATTGTTGGTATCAGTGGGAGAAATAATTGCCTTGTATCAGTGTGGAGAATAGTGCCCCATGGGTCACATTAAGCCCATGGGCTGCAATTTGGTGATGACTGGATTAAGCGATTATGGGCAGTAATTCCCAACAAAGAACAAATCCTAGAAGCTAGAATCCCTAGAAAAGGTGCACAAAACCTGAAGTTTTAATCAAAATTTGATTGGCTGAAACAGAATACAACCATTCTATAAACAATTTAAATTTTAGAACATGTAGCTGTGGCATTGACCGATACTAACCACCAGGGCATAGGTTAGTAAACCGGCAGTAATTAAGACCAGCTCTGAGCTGGTTTATGTAGGTACACTGGTACTCAGAGTGTCGCATGTCTGTGCTAGGGAGAAGTTATGTACGTGTCAACTTCCTGCCCACTCATATGTCAGCTGGGAGATTCCCCAGCCGTCAAATATGGCAATGCTCATGTTTGGGAAATTACCTAAGTCACTGGGTGGGTGGAGCTTGATGGGGAATTTAGAAACTAGTTTCCCATTAGGCCTCCCTTACTTTTGATTGACAGTGGAGGGCACCGGGTGGATTCGGAAACTGCCACTTGATGGAATATCGGCTGTGGATCCAACTACGGCAGCATACTGTCATTCAACAGCAAGGTAGACCTGATGGGAAACTAGTCTCTGACTTTCACATCGGGCTCTGTTCACCACACTACAAAACACCTCAGCTATGTGCCTGTCAGTGTGAACAGAAGTGGTGGATGGGGCGGGAACACAGTGGTGTCTAGCATGAATACTGACTTCTGCTCCGCTCCCGTAACTGTCTCCTGGCAACCCTTTATGAAATCCCCCTAGTAGCTTTAGGCAGTTTCAGATTTAAAGTGGAGGTTCACCCTAAAACAATTATCTAACATTACATCCAGCATACTAACGACATGTACAGTATGCTGGTATTTTTTTTTTTTTCCGTACATACAGTTTAATTGTTATTTTCGCCCAGGCTTCCGGGTTCTGATTCCCGCGGGACTGGGCGTTACTTTTGAGAGCTTAGATGATTGACGTCTGGTGAAAAACTTCCCATGTTGCATAAGGCGCATTACCAGTTTTCCGTAAATAGCCGGCCTGTGAGTCGGCGCTATACAGCACCTGCGCCCGCCGTGTAGAGCTGACTGCGCAGGCACCTTCAATTCTCTGGTTCTACCTCATCCGGAAAGATTGATGCTCTGCGTGCCAAATTGTGGCCCAACCATCAGCATGCCACAACAGAAATTCAACTTCACCAGATCAGACAACAATTTCCAGTCTATAATTGTCTGGTAGCCTTGTTTTTCAATTTGACAGTCACAGACCCTACATGATCAATTGCACTTGTACCTCATCTGTTTCAAGTGTTTATGTTTAATGTGCTTGGAAATCATCTTCTGCACAACACTGCTGCTAAACAGAGGATGTATTAGCAGTTGCGTGGACTTCTTGCTAAGTCTGGCCATTCTCGGATGACCATGGTCATTAGCAAGGTGCCTATTTACCTAAAAGATCTACTTACTGGATGTTTTTGTTATTTTAAACATCTATTAATTCTATAGACCAGGCATATGTAATAAGCGGACCTCCAGCTCTTGCAGAACTACATGTCCCATGAGGCATAGCAAGACTCTGACAGCCACAGCATGACATCCAGAGGTAGAGGCATGGTGGGACTTGTAGTTTTGCAACAGCTGGAGGTCCGCTAATTGCATATACCTGCTATAGACTGTTGCATGTGAAAATTTCAGGAGGTCACCTGTTTCTGAACCTAAAACTACCCCATCTGTCACCAATAATTCCATGGACAAAGTTGCTCAGGTCATTCATTTTACCCATTCTCACTGAAATAAATTTTTTCCTAATAATTTGCTCATTGAGTACCCTTATCTTTTTCTAGCTAACATTGTACAATATGCTTTTTGCCTCAGAGTATGAACAGGGAATCCTCTTGGAAGCCTAAGGGATGATATTTGTAACTTGGAAAACGTAGCTATATCACCCAAGATACAATGTATTTATAGCTATACCACAGAGATCAACAATATGAGCTGCATTGTATATTAGCCCAAGGGACTTCGTAATTCTCCACATGATTACATAGACTTGTATGGATACCCTATAGGAGGCTAGCAGGAAGGATGTCATAGCTAAGTCTTGGTGAATGGCACAAGCATTATTTGCTTACACAATTTGATTCCCCGCAGAAGGCAGATGCGCCTGTGACTACATGAGTATCATGGGAACAAAACAACTATTTACAGTGTAGTACAAAAGCTCATATTCACTTATCAGCAGATTATTCACATCCATTTACTAACTGCTCTAACCTGTGCAAGTCCTTTAAAGCCCATCGCCACTTTTTTTACTCAGTTACATTCAGTTCCCACTTGATATTTAATATGTATACCCATGGTAGACAGCAAATTTGGTGATGAGACAACAATGTTAGGAGAAAGTATAGCCATAGCTTTTATAGGAGGGAGGGTGCATATGTGTTATATGTTGTATCCAATTATATTAGGGTTGCACCGATACCACTTTAAGACCAAGTGCAAGTTCCTTTTTTTCCCAGTACATTACTCGCTGATACAGATTACCAATACTTTTTTTTTTATGTCATGTGACAGTGGCACTAATATGCAGCACTGATGGGGAGGCACTAATATGCAGCACTGATGAGATGGCAGTGATTATGAGCCACTAATGGGCACTGATAGGTGGTGCCGATGAGGCGTGGACTGTGTCAGTAATGTTTTATAAAAAATAAAAAAATTATATATATATATATATATATATATATATATATATATATATATATATATATTCTTTACAATTTATATTTTTTGTTAATTTTCATTTTTTACAATGCTTTTTCTTTGGCAGGGGTTACGGAGTTGTGTCAGTGTTTTTTTGTTAACCTTTAAATATTTATATTTTTTTTTTTTTTTATCAGCCCTGTTGGGGGGCTTTGGCGAGATATTAGGGATCTAAACAGAGAAAGGGACTGAGGACACAGTTTCCCTTTCTCAGCAGCCTCAGCTGCACTGATGATGAATGAAGAGGAGAGGGAGGTACCTCTCCATTCATAAACTGAAGCATGATAAACACAGTTTACTCTGCTCGGTTATGAATGGACAGTCAGTGATTGCATTCAAAAAAGGAAGAAGTCGGTAAACAACATATTTACCCGCTCCTTCCTCCGCTCTCCACCCTGACAGATCAGGGGCAGAGGGATCGGAGGAGGACCCGGAGACAGTGAGGACCATACGGGGGAGCTGGAGGGGGACCCGGAGTCAGTGGGGAGAGCGAGGACCATACAGGGGGCCTGGAGGGGGATCCGGAGAGAGAGCGAGCAGCACACAGGGGAGCTGGAGGGGGCACCCGGAAAGCTAGGAGGACACAGGGGACAATCAGTGTGGTTCTTACCTCCCTTACCCAGGTAACAATTTTGGCTCATCCCCGCTAATGCATGTAATCAAGACACTGTAGTTTGTGATGAGATGTGCCTTTCTTGGACACACTGTTTGTACTATGCAAATGTGCCTTTACTTTGTAAAACAAATATAATTTAAAAGGACAAGGCCCATTTCATCAATATAAAATATAGCCATCTACATAAAACCATATGACACAATGATTTTTCGTTTATGCAATTATCCATAGGAGGGGCCTAGGACTGATGCATTAAGCTATTAATTTGCTTCTTATGGGTCCATACTTTCTGCATCTTTAAGAAAGTACATTTTGACAAAATAAAAACGTCCTATAAACAATAAAGCATGGTACAACTAGGGATGAGCCGAATACCCCCACGTTCGGTTCGCACCAGAACCTTTGAACGGACCGAACGTTCATTATACATTAGATAGAGATAAAGATAGAGATAGAATGGTTGAAAAACATGGACGGAGAAGAGGAAAAAACATTATAATATAATAATGTCTATTCTATATGTCTAATCTTATTTCTCCATCACCCTATTGTGATTTTGGGGTGTAAGGTGTTTAAGATGGTTAAAGGATAGGCATAATCTATCACAAAGACATATGAAGACACCAAAAATAAAATTGTATAATATACGATATTGGTTACAAATTGTGGCAAGCTTACTTGGGAAAGCAGGGCTAATTACGGGGAGGAGTTGCACATATTGAGAGATAATTGGATGTGACTATGGAATACATGTACATCTTTATCTCAACTGATCCCCCTTCCATTGTTTACATATTCTTCCTGCATGTGAGTGGGTGGATGTGACAAACAGATCAGCTATTCTCTAGCCTTCATTTCTAGGTCCTCATTAAACATGGCAGGTGTCTCTTGCACCATAAATCAGCCTGTTTAGTGAGTGACTATGCACCGTACAGCAGCAATACAAGTAGGCCCCTTGTGTTTAAGTCATCTCATATCTCCTTTCATTTGCTTACTTTACAAAAATAGTAGATCTGACACTTTGGTAACATTTGAAAACCAGCTAATAGAAGATAAAATGCCCTGTCCCTGCAGATATCCCCCACTGAGAATAGAAGCTATGTAGTTAAGTTGAGGCTATCCAGCTCATGACCAGTTTCTTCCTTGCTTCCATGCTGCTTAGTGAATTGGTTTCAGCTCCCCCCTGAGACCTGTTAGCTACTTCTATTATCCATCTATTTTATATGACAGCCTGCCTTCCCATCACAGCATTCTGCCTTGACCTGCTCCGATGTACAGCTGGAATATCGCCCACTGAACCAGGAGATAGGAATTGATCATTCACAGTGCTCTACGAAGATGTGCCTGTTCTCAGTGGCGTCTCCAGCTTTCATATTTAGGGGAGGCACAGGGACAAAAGTAGGGGGACCAACTATAAAATGCAATTTTATATATATATATATCCTGGGGCCCTTTACTACGATCACACAATGAGCCCTTTCATGCCATATCCAACGATAATATACATACATTTTAGAAAATATGGAATCCTTGGGTGACCCATTTTTTTTCTTCTAATTTTAAAACTTCTTTACATAAGTCCCGTACATACGATCAGAATTTCTGATGGAAAAAGTCATGACTTTTCCCATCGGAAATTGTGTGCCCCATCAAAGTAATAACATCGGAAATTCCAATGAATTCCATCAGAGTTTAGATAGAGAACATGTTCTCTTTTACTCCGATGGAATTCCGTCTGAATTACGATGTAATTTTGGTCAGACAAAGGTCCGATCGTGTGTACGGGGCTTAAGACCTTGGTAACTATGTACCTTTGTTTTGAATAACTGCAAAATTGATATATATATTATTTTGTTACTAAGAAATCCCCGGAAACCTCTACTAATCCTGACTTTTTTCTTCTTGTCTTTACTGTCCTTTAAGGCCCCGTACACACGAGCAAATGAATCTGTTCAATTCGGTCTGACAGACCGATTTGATCAGATTTGTCTGCTGGCTGTTTTTGTTTGATCGCTGTACACATGATCAAACCAAAATCCCCACCGGCAGACAGCGCGGTGACGTGGCGGTGACGTTGACGCCGCCACGTCACCGCACCAGGAAGTAAAACACTTCTACGCATGCGTCGAATCCATTCGACGCATGTGCGGGCAGATATGTCTGCTGGTTAGCGTACTAACCAGCAGACATATCGGTCTGACGGGTTCCCAGCAGACAGATTTTAAAGCAGGCTTTAAAATCTGTCTGCTGGACAAATCCGTCGGCTCGCCCGTACACACGATCGAATCTGTCTGCTGAGACGGTCTGTCAGACCGTTTTCAGCAGATAGATTTGATTGTGTGTACGCGGCCTTAGTCTTTTCTGTTCTCCTTATTCTATCCTGTCTTTTCCTATTTTTTTATATAAAAAATGGTAGTGAAACACCCACTTTTACAATGTTTAATTGTAACACAATAATAGATAGTAAGCTCTAATGTCCTATTATAAGTTACTGCATCTCGTAGTAATTAATACTATTCCTTGATTATTTATCATTCTAAAAGTTAAAAGTTTAACAACTTTTCAATTAACTTTTTAATTTTTTGCTCCTCTTGATTATATAATTGTTAAAATTGATTGTAACACCTTAGTTCTTTAAATAACATATAGCTTACCTAAGCTTCTCTCTGTGGTCTCTAATCAAGAAGGTGTGATTAATGTGTGTCCAAAACCCCTCAGAACCAATCAGTTTAATTTGAAAAACAAACACTGCCCTGTATTGGCTCTGTGTCTCTGTACTTCACAGAAGCATGGAACTAGATAAAAAACTAAACTGAAAATGCAGGCACATTATATGATTGATTTTTATCATTTTTTAATCATTTTTAAAAGGAATCAGTTAACTATTATGTCTCTATACCCTGTAAACAGTCATTAACCCCCCTGCCGGTATCCCCGAGCGCGATTCGGGTTGGATTTTTCAGGCAAATATCGATATCCCCGAATCGCGCTCGGGGTGAATGCAGAGCCTGCAGCGCGCGCTGGCTTACCTTGGATCCAGGCAGGGTATACTGTACTTACCTTGTCCCTGGATCCAGCGATGCATCCCCGCTGTGTGAGCGAGTGGCGTCCTCCATTCGGCTCACACAGTGCCCGCGCGCCGCCGATCTCCGTTTCCTGCGACGTAACGGCGCACGGGGGCGGAGACCGGCGGCAAATTCAAAAATGTAAACAAACACATTACATACAGAATACTGTAATCTTATAGATTACAGTACTGTATGTAAAAAGTACACACCCCCCCTGTCCCTAGTGGTCTGCCCAGTGCCCTACATGTTCTTTTACATAATAAAAACATTTTTTTTGTGCCTGCAAACTGTAGATTGTCCATAGCAACCAAAAGTGTCCCTTTATGTCAAAAGTGATTTTAGAGCAGCTAGAAAACAGCGATAATAAATTATAATCATTTGCAGAATTGAGCGATAGCGATTGGGGGGGAAATTCGTCATAAAAAAATAAAAGTAATGACAGCGACAATTCTGCAACTGAGCAAATTTCAGTGATTTTGATTTGATTACATTAGTGAATAATTTTTATTTTAATTACATTATTATTTGTTATAATTATTTATAGTTATTTATTATATTATAATTTTATGATTTTGTGTTTCAAACTTTATCATACCCGGGATGTCTACTAGACTCTGGTTTGGACAAATTTAAGTGAGTTATTCCTAAAAATTGCAGGCCTACAGTATAAAACGCAGAATTTCCATGCAAAATAATTGTACCGCTTTTGGTACGTAATTCCAGACAGAATCATACCGCCAGGGAGGTTAAAGCAAAAATTTTTTTTTCTTTTACAACTCCTTTAAGTCTTTAATTGCTTGTAAATACTAGTTATACTAAAGCCCCGTACACACGATCAGGCTTTTTCCTGGCCAGAATCACATCGGAATTCCATCGGAATAAAAAAAGAATATGTTACGTTATGTTATGTTAATATGTTATCTAAACTCCGATGGAATTCCTCTGAATATTTGATGGAAAAACTCTGATGGGGCATACACACGGTTAGTCAGACTTTTTCCATTGGAAATTCCGAGCGTGTGCATAAGATTTGATATGTAAATTCAACTAATGCCATCATCTAATGTAATCAATATTTTGTTAATTGTATCAATGTTTATATTTACAAAATCAATAAACAAATTTGACAAGATGTTTTTTTATCAAAACACTCTTAAACCAAGTTACTGTCAATCCAAGGATTTATGGTTTACAATACACAGTATAAACTCGAAGTATAAGCCAAGTTTTTCAGCCCTTTTTTTAGGGCTGAAAATACCCCCCCTCGGCTTATACTCGAGTTAGTGTACCTGAGGGGCTGCAGGTGTCCATTGTTTAAAAGTCGCGGTTTCCCCCTGGTCCCTCCCGTGATAGGCGTTTCCCAGCAGACACTGTGTTCAGTGTTCCGCCTATCACATATGTTCTCTTGTCCGAGGATGAAAAGATGTCTGTGATTGGTGGATCACTGAACACAGTGTCTTCTGGGAAACAGAGTCCTAGGATGAGAAGACGTCTGTGATAGGCTGCTGGGAAACGCCTATCATGGAATGGGACCGGGAGGAGACTGCAACTTTTAAATAATGAATGGACACCCGCAGCATGTCAAGAATTTCAGGTACACTGACTCTGGCACAGGAAGGCTGCAACGGGCACAGTGAGGTGGCAATGGGCACAGTGAGATTGGGCACAGTGAGGTGGCAATGGGCACAGTGAGATTGGGCACAGTGAGGCATGAAATGGGCACAGTGAGGCGTGCAATGGGCACAGTGAGGCGTGCAAATGGGCACAGTGAGGCGTGGAAATGGAAATTGTTGACCCTCTTTTCCGCTTACAGTAGCTGCTGCATTCTCGCCCTAGGCTTAAAGCGGAGGTTCACACAAAAATCAACTTTCTGACATTAGATCCAGCATACTGCTAACATCTGCAGTATGCTGGGGTTTTTTTTTTTGTACTTATCGTTTTATGAGCCGTTGTTATCCAGGAATGGGCGTTCCTAAGCCAAGAGGAGTTGATTGACGGGCTGCTAAGGCGAGTCACGCTTTCCGAAAATACCCAAAGTGACACTCGGGTATTTTCCTCTTGGTTTAGGAACGCCCATTCCCCGCAGGATTCCCCACTCGGAGATGGATAACAACGGCTCATAAAACGATAAGTACAAAAAAAAAAAAAAAACCCCAGCATACTGCAGATGTTAGCAGTATGCTGGATCTAATGTCAGAAAGTTGATTTTTGGGTGAACTTCCGCTTTAAGCCTCGTACACACGGTCGGTTTTCTCAGCAAGAAAACTGCTGGCAAATCCGAGTAAACCTGTGTACAAGGCTTTGAGGTTTCTCGTCTGGAAATCTTTCCAGAATCTCAACGAGAAAAATAGAGATCCTGCTCTCTATTTTCTTGTCGAGATTCTTGTCGGTCTGTTTCCTGACGAGAAACCCGAGTGTCTGTATACTTATCCGTCGTCGTGGAAACACGCGCATGCTCAAAATGAATTAGACGCATGCGTGGTAGCTTCCTAGGCATAGGTAGGGTGCAGCAAGATGGCGGCAACGGCATCAAATGTGACGAGCGCATGCTCGTCGTACGCAATGACATCACCATGTTCTTGTCTTTCAAGAGAACCACGGTTCTTTTGAAAGGAGAGTCTGTACAATCGGGCGGCAAGAGATTCTTGCCAAGAAACTCGTCAGGAAAAACAATGTTTTTTTCCTGACGAGATTCTGGCCCTTGTGTACAAGGCTTTATACTCGAGTCAATACGTTTTACCAGTTTTTTGGGGTAAAATTAGGTACCTCGGCTTATACTAGAGTATATACGGTGTGTATATATATACACACACACACACACAGTATATATGTATACTTATAAATCTTTTATAGGGAAGATTACCACTTGCTCTCAATTCAAGTCTGGTTTGTGGGCTATTATTGGTTTTTAATTTTAACCACTTAAGGACCGCCTCCTGCAGATTTACGTCGGCAGAATGGCACGGCTGGGCACATCAACGTATATATACGTTGGTTATAGTACCCAGCCGTGGGTCGCGGGCGCGCGCCCGCGACCCGGTCCGAAGCTCCAGGACCGGGACCGCGGGAATCGCGGACCCGATCGCCGCTGCAGTGCGGCGATCCGTCCCTGGAGCGGAAGAACAGGGAGAGCCGTGTGTACACACGGCTTCCCCGTGCTTCTCTGTGGCCGGAGCATCGATCGCGTCATCCCTGTAATAGGGGGACGCGATCGATGACGTCACACCTACAGCCACACCCCCCTACAGTAGTAAACACACACATTAGGTACACATTCCCTACAGCGCCACCTGTGGTTAACTCCAAAACTGCAACTGTCATTTCCACAGTAAACAATGCAATTTAAATGCATTTTTTGCTGTGAAAATGACAATTGTCCCAAAAATGTGTAAAAATTGTCCGAAGTGTCCGCCATATTGTCGCAGTCACGAAAAAAATCGCTGATCGCCGCTATTAGTAGTAAAAAAAAAAATAATTAATAAAAATGCAATAAAACTATCCCTTATTATGTAAACGCTATAAATTTTGCGAAAACCAACTGATAAACGCTTATTGCGATTTTTTTTACCAAAAATATGTAGAAGAATACGTATCGGCCTAAACTGAGGAAAAAAAATGTTTTTTTATATATTTTTGGGGGATATTTATTATAGCAAAAAGTAAAAATCAAATACCACCAAAAGAAAGCTCTATTTGTGGGAAAAAAAGGACGCAAATTTTGTTTGGGAGCCACGTCGCACGACCGCGCAATTGTCAGTTAAAGCGACGCAGTGCCGAATCGCAAAAACCCCTTGGGTCATTTGCCAGCGTATTGGTCCGGGTCTTAAGTGGTTAAAGACACTGTGCAAAACCATTGATACATACTACAAACATTTATATCATTATACATGTTTTATGGGGAAGCTACATGGAAACCGCTTGCTACCTAAGGATCCATTAGCCCACATGTATCCAGCCTTCTAAGGGGTTCTGTGACCCAATTCCAGAGGTTAACGAATGAGAGATTGCACTAGATGTGGCGTTATGAGAACACAGACACGTCCATAAATACTGCAGTATTTCCAGGGAAGAACTACAGTGCAGCTCTTGGTGGATTACCAGAGAGGAGCTGTCACTGGCTTCTTGATGTTATGTGGGAAGGCAGTGTCGCTCCCACCTCCCTCACAATACAACAAGAGAATTACTGGCCGTGAGAGAGCAGAGCTGACACTGTCATATATCATCCTCTCTACAAGAACTCAACTGCAGATGAATCTTTCCTCCCACTTATGTAGAACTGTGTATACCGAACAAGAGGATGGCATGCCAGGGCAGTCAGCTCTACGGAGCACGTGAGGGGATGAGAAGCCATAAAACAAAAGCATCACAGAATCACTTTAGACTACAGCCAAGCAGGTGTCCCTTTAAAGATGGAACCCGTCTATTCCTGTCATGGCAGCCATTACTAGAGACCACGGGGGTGACATTTTCAACTGTCCATTAAAAGAAAAAGAGATTTAGGCAAGCGATTAATATATTTTAGAGCTTTTCTGAAGAGTATTTAAAAAGCGTTACAGTAGACGCAGAAGCGCCAACATTTCTAAATGACTGTACAAAAAATGAAAAAAGAGCAGCTTTTCGCAAAAAGCCTCGTACACACGATCGGATAATCCGACCGGAATTGTGTGATGACAGGCTGTTGTTGGCAAATCCGCCCTTTTGTACGCTCCAGCAGACAAATGTTGTCGGATTTACTGCCAACAAATGTGAGATAACATGCTTTAAAATTTTCCGACAACAAATGTGTTTTGTCGGATTATCCGATCGTGTGTACAGAAGTCCAAAGTACAAACACGCATGCTTAGAAGCAATGCTCACCATAACACAACATTAGCAGAAGTTTCCCAAAGGGTGGCGCTAAAGAGCTGAAAAACCACGTCTTTTCGTGATTGTTGGCCGACAATTCTTTGACGTTTTTATGCAATACAAGTTCACGGCCAATGCCCCTCGGACAAAAGTCCTACACTTTTCCAGATGAGAGAGTGATGTGAGCTTTTTGTCGCAAATTCTGACTGCGTTTATGCTTCATCGCACGTTTTCAGTCAGAATTCTGGCAAAAAAAAGATTGAGAGCAGGATCTCAATTTTCGTGACAAGAAAAATTCCTATCGCAAATCGCGTTCGTCTGTATGCAATTACGACATGCAAAAAAACGCCCATGTTCAGAGTCAAGCAGAAGAGCCGAACTGCCTATTGAACTTTATTGATCTCGGCTCGTCGTACGTGTTGTATGTCACCCAGGGGCGGACTGACAACTCATGGGGCCCCCGGGCAATAGAAGATTATGGGGCCCCCGGGCTTACAGATGGCCACCATGCCAGGAGGCAGTGCAGAGGCGGGGCAGCTAAAATCTCAGGATTTTCACATCAAAAGCATGTCGGTTTCGGACATATCAGGGACAGATGTAAAAAAAAACACAAATTTTTACATACTGTCCCTGGTTTTACTGAGCCTGGCAACCCTGATGGGGCCCCCTAGTGGCATGGGGCCCTCGGGCAGTGCCCGGGTGCCTCAATGGTCAGTCCGCCCCTGATGTCAGCGAGTTCTTGATGTTCGGAATGTCAGACAAGATTAGCGTGACCGTGTGTATGCAAGACAAATTTCAGCCGTTTTCCTGCTAAAAAAAACACAGTTTTCTTGTCGGAAATTGTGTGTAAGAGGCACAAGAGTAACATTTTGTTTCCATAGGACCTTAAAGACCTTAAAGACTTAAGCCTTCCATTGGACAAAGCGCAGGACTTTTGTCCGAAGGGCGGGGGTCGTTAACTTGTATTGCATACAAACGGCAGAGAATTGTCGGGCAACAAACACAAAACTACGTGGGTTTTCAGCTCTTTAGCCGCCACCCTTTGGGCAACACAAAACAGATTATAGGGCACACATGCAAAAATGAAATTTATCCTGCAAGGCTAGTTAAAAACACCTGAACATATTCAGAAATACAGGGGTCTGGTCACACTACATGGTCATATAGTGCTAAGCCCACTTACTGCGACAAAGTACCCCGAATTAGTGGGTCCTACCCTGTTAATAGAATGAAAGGAACTTGTGTCTCAACCATGGGAGATAAACTCCTCTATGTGGGAGAACTAAAAGGGATTCCTCCTATGCACTGGTGGCCACTAATGTGAGGTAATGAAGAGGGGGAGGGGTGCTCCAGCCCAAAAGACCTGGTCAGAGTCTATACAACATACAAAAACATACTTTGGGGGCACACCCTAAAAATGCTATACATTTAAGACCAAAAACAGTACAAAACAGATTATAGCAGCACCATGTTAAATGTATAGCATTTTTAGGGTGTGCCCCACAAGTATGTTTTTGTACCCTTTGGGCAACTTCTGCTAAATGTTGTGTTATGGTTAGCATTGCTTCTGAGCATGCGTGTTTGTACTTTGGATTTTTTTCCGGCGGAATTGTGTACACACGGTGGGAAAATGCGACAAAACACGTTTGTTGTCGGAAAATTTAAAAACATGCTATCCCACATTTGTTGGCGGAAAATACAAACGGTCGGATTTTCCGACAACAGCCTGCCATCACACAATTCCTGTCGGAAAATACGATCACGTGTACGAGACTTTACAGTAATAATCAGTGAGCCTATAGTGTAGCTTATGCATTTTTCATCACATGCTTAGTTTGAATTGACCAGAAATGAGAAAGGTTTGCTTTAAGCTGTCAGTAATTGCTAAACAAACAGGACTCACAGTCACGAGCGATGCACAATATTCTGACTCAAGCTTTTCCTCACCCCCACCCAATACAGAATGTTGTACGTAACTATATCTACATGTGACATAGAATTATTTCCCGACACTATTTCTAGCATGCTTGCATAACAAGCAAATGTAAGTCAATGAGGAAACCTTTCATTATTCTGCCTCTTCCACATCTATGCGTCTTTGGGGTCTTTCAATCCTTCCACTTGTGTCTTGTGGGGATGACCGAACATGAAGGCATTGTTTTACTACGTACACACATGCAGGATTTCCGACGGGGGGTCCAGAGGGGAAAGCCGAGAACCTGCTAGGTCAGTCTTCCCCCCTACACACGGCCGGAGCTTTGACCGGAAACCCGGCCATATGTATGCTCTATCGCAGTTTTTCCCCTAGGAAAACTGCCAAAAAACGCCAGTCAAAGGTACGCTGGTTTTACCGGTGGGGGAAAAAAAGAACTGGTTCTCTTTTTTTGTCCGGTGGTTTTTGGGCAGTTTTCCCTTCGCAAAAACTGCGAGGAGCATACACGCGGCTGTGATTCTCGGCCAAAAGCTCTCCTCACAGTTTTCCCGCCGGAAAAACTGATCGTGTGTACCAGTCATAAGGGTGTCCATAGGCCAACTAGGAGAGAGTGTTAAATTACAGACAGGCATTACTGTTGTATAGGAAGTGTCAGTGTAAAGGGGCTTTCCACAGTCATCGATTGAATAATTGTCAAGTATTGACGGCAGTTTCATTCCTACAATGTCATTTTTTTATTAACCTGTGCAGCACTTGCCTTCATAAAACATGTTTCAGTAGATATTCTACTGGGGGCTCTGCACTCCCATTGCCGGTATGCCTTCAGTCTATTCATCCCTTTCTGCATTCAGCCACGTAAAGGAAGGCTAGACGGCAATTTCAGTTCAGAATCAAGCATTGGATGTAAGAAGGAAATGAGAAAAAGCACAGAAACGCCAGCGTTTACCACAGCCTGTATAGCCAAGGATGCCAGAAATGCGCAAGTATAAATTCCACTTAGATGGTCAGTGTAGAGGCCTCTGGTTTTGGTGGTCACTGTAAAAATGAACAACTGGATGACTGGAAATGTTACTCTTAACCAGTTCCGGACGTATCCTATAGCAGATTCAGTGCTACAGGATGGCCCTCCTGTGCAGGATCACTTATATATATATATGTGATTCTGCAATACCGCCTACAGGGGGGTGCATGTGCGTGGCACCACCGACAGGCCGCTTCCATTGTGTGATTAATTATAGCAAAATTTGAGCTGCGGGTGCCGAACACTGGATGCCCATCGGTAAAACACGCAGAAGGAGGATCTGCCCATGTAAACAAGGCAGATATCCGTTCTAAAAGGGTGGGAGGGATAGATTTTGTGTCCCTGCAAGACGGAATAAAATCCATCTCTTCCCTTAGTAAAAGCAGCACACACGGTGCACACATTTAACTCTTTGATTACTCTAGATGTTTAACCCCTTCCCAGCCAGTACACTGTACCCTGCTGTGTGACCTGTACCATGTGGTGTGCCCTGTAACCGGCTATGTGACCTGTACCCTGCTATGTGAACTGTACCGTACCCGGTTGTGTGCCCTGTACTGTGTTGTGTGTGTTTCAGAAGAAAAGCCACACACATTTCACATAAAATAGGCAAGTTCTAATATTTATTTATATTATTTAATACTATTTCTTAAAATAATTGTTGTTATATCACAGCTTGCTAATCACACCAATGTTCCGTGAGCTGTAGATCTGAACGCTATTTTAGGGGTTCCCCGAAATCTCAAACCTTTTGATGTTTTGGCCGCTTAAGGTCGCCTACCTAGGAATTCTAACCATACTGCAGGGGCTACATTTAAGCAGAAGGGTAGCCAGGGAGCGCTAATTGGTATAGCTTACTGGGGTCAGGAGCACTATCACCTTTTCCTTTAGGGCTACATTCAAACCTGAGCAGAGCGATATACAGGTGTTTTTGAGAGTGCATACCTGGAAATACCTAGGGCCCCGTACACACGAGGAGACATGTCTGATGAGACAGGTCCGACGGACCGTTTTCATCGGACATGTCTCCAGGGATATTTTGGTCTGATGTGTGTACACACCATCAGACCAAATTCCCCGCAGACAGAGAACGCGGTGACGTAGAAGACACCGTCGTGCTCAAACAAGGAAGTTCAATGCTTCCACACATGCGTCGAATCAATTCGACGCATGCGCGGGATTTCGGTCTGATGGTTGGGCGTACTAACCATCGGACATGTCCGACGGACAGGTTTCCAGCGAACAAGTTTCTAAGCATGCTTAGAAACTTTTGTCCGCTGGAAACCTGTCCACTAGGCCGTACACACGATCGAGCATGTCCGCGGAAACTGGTCTGTGGACCAGTTTCCGCGGACATGTCTGCTCGTGTGTGCGCGGCCTAGGATTAAGATCCCTTTCACACTGGAGTGATTTGCAGGCGCTATTGCGTGAAAAATAGTGCCTGCAAACTGACCCTAAGGCCCCTTTCACACTGGTGTGAGTGGCACTTTACCGTCAGAATTGTGGCGGTATTTGGCCGCTAGCCTCTGCAGAGGCACATTGCCGGCGGTATAGCCGCGGTTTCCCATTGCTTTCAATGGGAAGAAGCGGTATACACATTGCTCCTTCACCACTCCAAAGATGCGTCTAGCAGGACTTTTGGAGTGGTCCTGCAAGCGCACCGCTCCAGTGTGAAAGCCCACTGGGGCTATGGGGGGGTGGGGGTAAAACCGCCCTGATATCGGCCGAAAAGCGAAGCGAAATCGGCGGTAAAATGCCACCACCGCACATCATGCCCCAGTGTGAAAAGGACCTAAGTATGTTGAACATTTTGGAGCTTTTGAGCTACAAAAGTTGAGGTACAAATCAGGCCTGAAGATATAATTTATAAGTTTCCACTTTTTTTTTTCTCTCTCAAGTTTATTGTGAAGTTTCCATTTTTTATATTTCACATCATATAATTAAACTAAAATTAAGAAATTTCTATTGTTCTATTCTAGAAGCTATTTTTGACCTTCCTTTCCCTACAGGGTAAACTAGAATATTACCCAGTAAAAATAAAATAAAAAATAAAAAAATAATAATCATTTTATAACATTTTTTAACATCTTCAGTTGGCACTGAAGATGTTAAGCCTATTGAAGTGCTCTGTGTTGGTTAAGGCAGCCTGCAAAATGAAACACCATCTGTCCCGGGGAACATCTGGTCTGGTTCCCCCGCCCCGCACTTCCCTGGCCTCCTGCAGCAGGTGCTCAAAGACACACCAATCCAAGCAGCAGACACTAATTACAAGCAGGTAAGAGAGAACAAAACAGGCCGCTCCCCGGTGAAGACTAGGCGAGCACATTCATGCCATCTAATCACACACAAACATTATCTTAATAGACGTACATTTTCCAAAGTTCCCCTCTGGCTTGGTGTTAGCTTTAAATGTTTAATATCTATTTTACTCAGAAAAATAATCTGGTATTTTTAGTTATGTTTTCCTTGCCTGACCCAGTATGTGCCCAGACCTTAGTCGTACCCATGCACAATGATTTCACTGGTTAAATTCTGGCTACTGGCTAAATTCAGTATCTACATTGGGAAAGAAACATGCAAGTCAGCCAAAGGATTCACCCCTGGCTTAGTTCCAGCTTTTAATTTCCTGCCACATTAAAAACCTCCACTGCAAAACAGACACAGAAAATCGATTTATTGTTTGTTTTTTAATTAACCACTTGCTTACTGGGCACATATACCCCCCTCCTGCCTAGGCGAAATTTCAGCTTCCAGCACTGTGTCGCTTTAACTGACAATTGCGTGGCCGTGCGATGTGGCTCCCAAACAAAATTGACATCCTTTTTTCCCCACAAATAGAGCTTTCTTTTGGTGGTATTTGATCACGGATTTTATTTTTTGCACTATAAACAAAAAAAAAGAGCGACAATTTTAGAAAAAAAAAAAAAAAAAAAAAAACACAATATTTTTTACTTTTTGCTATAATAAATATCCCAATTTTTTTGACACATTTTTGGGACCATTGACATTTATACAGCGATCAGTGCTATAAATATGCACCAATTACTGTAAAAATGTGACTGGCAGGGAAGGGGTTGACACTAGGGGGCGAGGAAGGGGTTAAATGTGTACCCTGCATAGTGTTTCAAACTGTGGGGGGAGGTGACTGACTGGGGGAGGTGACCGATCTGTGTCCCTATGTACAAGGGACACAGCATCGGTCTCCTCTTTCCCTGACAGGACGTGGATCCACGTCCTTGTCTGTGTGACCGCCGATCGCGGGTGCCTGGCAATTGAGAGCCACCTTGTGGCCGTCTTTTTACAATGGGCTGGATACCAAGTGGTTAAGTGCCGGTTCACACAGGAACAACACGACTTACAGCACGACTTTGCAAGGAGACTTTAGCGCGACTTACAACGCGACTTTAAGTTGCCTCCAGGACAGGCGACTTTGGCTGTGGCCAATCACAGAATAATCAGCTCTGTGGGAGGGAGGGGTTTGTCTGAGTAAACTATTTTATATTCCAGTAAAGTTGCTTCAGTTAAGACAGTGATCTGACTTTGGAGGCAACTTCCATTGAAATCAATGGGTACAAGTTGCCTAGAAGTCGGATTGAAGTAGTACAGGAACCTTTTCTGAAGTCGGAGCGACTTCAGTAGTGTGCATTAGGACGGCTCTCATTCACTTCAATGGAATTTCTCATGTCGAGCAACTTGGGGCGACACAAGTCGGATCCGAAGTCGCTGTAGTGTGAACCAGCACTAAACCGATTATTTCAGTTTTTGTTAGATAAAGGACGATAAAAAAAAATCTTGAGTTAATAGGTCACACGTAACCATTATAGGACCTCCAATCTCACAGTTGGATTTTTTACGTACTTTAAATTATGTATGTTGCAACAGGAGATACTGAAACAAACAACGGTTGGTGGAAACACGCAAAACTCTTTGATAGAACAGAATAAAAGTTAAAGCGGATCTCCATCCTAAAATGAAGTTGCGCTGATCGGAACCCTCCCCCCCTCCGGTGTCACATTTGACACCTTTCAGGGGGGAGGGGGGTGCAGATACCTGTCTAAAGACAGGTATCTGCACCCACTTCCGGCCCGCAGTCTCGGGCAAAAGACGGGTTTTTCCCGTTGTGTGCTGGGAACTCTCGGCTCCCAGCACACAGCGGGAGCCAATCGGCGGGCGCAGCGCGACTCGCACATGCGCCGTAGGGAACCGGGCAGTGAAGCCGGAGCACTTCACTTCCTGGTTCCCTCACCGTGGATGGAGGGGGGAGCAGCAGAGAGACAAGCGAACACTCGTCCTCTGCCTCGGACACCGCTGGACTCCAGGACAGGTAAGTGTCCTAATATTAAAAGTCAGCAGCTGCAGTATTCGTAGCTGCTGGCTTTTAATATACTTTAAGAATTACAATGACTGCACCACTAACTGGGACCCCCAGGCTCCACGTATCCCGACAATGTCACTTTGGGCGAACTTAACCTTTAATATGTAAAGAAATATGCACAGCTCTGGTTCTTCTTAACACAAGCAAAAAACCGGGGACCGTACTAGTAACCAAATCAACACATTCAATTTCACTATACAAGAGATTCCTTACTTATAACATTTGTTTTTTGATTGAATCTTCTAGGTGAAGCATTGCTCTTTGTATTTTAAAGCAGGTCTGTCATACAAAACCAACAAAACTATCACCCATCAGATTTTACCCCCTTCCTGACTAGAGCACTTTTTACAATTTGGCACTATGAACAATTGCGTGGTCGTGCGATGCTGTACCCAAATAAAATTTGCGTTCTTTTTTTTCCCACAAATACAGCTTTCTTTTGGTGATATTTGATCACCTCTTTGCACAACAAACAAAAGAACAGCGCCAATTTTCGGTTACTTACGAAAGGCAATTTTCACTTTGCACTATAAGTGCAAACTTTAAGGGCAAACTGCACTTAAATTTGCAATGAAAGTGCACCTGTGAGTGCAGTCGCTGTAGATCCGAGGGGGACATACAAGGAAAAAAATAAATAAAAACACAGCATTTTAGCTTGCACATGATTGGATGATAAAATCAGCAGAGCTTCTCCTTGTTTCAGAACTACAGCGACTGCACTTCCAAGTGCACTTTCAGTGTAGTTTGCACTTGTAATGCAAAGTGGATTTGCCTTTCGTAAATAACCCCCTCTACCTTTTACTTTTTGCTATAATAAATATCCCAATCTTAAAAAATAAATAAAAAATTCCCCTCAGTTTAGGCCAATATGTATTCTTTCACATATTTTTGGTAAAAAAAAATAAAAAAATCGCAATAAGCATATATTGATTGGCTTGCGCAAAAATTCTAGCGTCCACAAAATAGAATTATGGTATTTTTATTATTATTATTTTTTTTACTAGTAATCTGATTTTTATAGGGACTGCGACATTATGGCGGACACATCAGACACTTTTGACACATTTTTGGTACCACTGACAATTTTACAGCGACCAGTGCTATAAAAAGGCACCGATTACTGTAAACATGTCACTGGCAGTGAGAGGTTCACACTAGGGGGCTATCAAGGGGTTGTGTTCCCTAAATGTGTTCTAACTGAAGGGGGGATGGGACTTACTAGTGGAAACAACAGATCGCTTTTCATACTTAGTATGAACATACGATCAGGCATTTCACCCCTGAAAGAACCGGGAGCTGTGTGTTTACACACACAGCTCCCGGGTTCTTGATCTGTCATGAGCGATCGCGTGTGCCCGGCAGTCATTGCGCTCGCCGGGCACTCGTATCGGCTCCAGGGGCAAGCAGCGGGCGCCCACGTGTGCCTCCGGCGGCGCGCCTCCTAGTGTCCACAGGGCAAAACGACGTAACGTAGTTTCGCCCAGCCAAGCCATGTTGCCGCAGTAAAACGGTGGAGGCTGGTCGGCAAGTGGTTAATGAGAAATATTAGAGTTAAAATGCTCCATGGATATGAATTCCATGGCAAAAAGCCATAACTTACATGGCAACATTGAGAGCGAACCAGGACACTTTTCTATAGGTTTTACAGCATGAACATACAGTATGGTTCCTAAACAAAACATACGTACCAATATTACTAGCTAGATATAGAAAGATTCAAAGTAACAATTATATGTTGTACATGGTCAGACAGATTTAATATGGTATGCAGGTAACAAGCTATGGTTAATAAATCTACACACTACCAATGAAGTTTTAAAAATATCACCCGCATCCAACCCAATTGAACTTTAATGCATATAACAACATTGGCTGATTTCAGATCTCTCATGCAGCAATCACATGTGAGTGACTGGCCATGAACGCAAGCAGCCAGAGTCCAGGGCCGACCACTCTCATGCGATTGCATCATAAGCAATTACATGCAAGAAGCCACGATTAGCTGCGGGAGCCAGGAGCCTCTCATTGCTTTTAATAGAATTGCCTTTCACAGCTAATCATGAGAATCCCCCACTGGGGTTTTCACGTGCAATCGGTGTGCAGTGCATTCCCAGGTGTGAATGCACCCTTATTAAATAAATTAATAAAAAAGCAAATGAGTAGATTTTTAAATCTCTTGGCGCCTTCCTGCTCCTTCTCCTCGGACACCGCGCGCTTCACCTCAGAGCGGCTCATCTCTGAGGGGGCGTGGCGGTGCATCTCCGCGTTCCACCACTCAGCGAACCGCGCGCTGTGGGGGGCGGGTCCTTCTGACCCCCGCATCATCCAATCACGGCTCGGGAGACGTAATCTCGCGAGATTACGCTCTCCAGAGCTAGGACCGTTTCAGCAGACAGATTCGATCGTGTGTACGGCCGAGCCGACGGATTTGGCCCCCCGACAGATTTCAAAGCATGCTTTGAAATCTATCGGGTGGGAATCCGTCCGCCCGACATGTCTGCTGGTTAGTACACTTACCAGCAGACATGTCGTCCCGCACCGCCGCCGCACCGCCGCCGAATGGATTCGGCGCATGCGCGGAAGTGTTTTACTTCCTGGTGCGGTGACGTGGCGTCGTCAACGTCACCGACACGTCAGCGCGTCGTCTGCTGGCGGGGATTTTGGTTTGCTCGTGTGTACACGCGAGCAAACCAAAATCCCAGCAGACAGATTTGTTCAAATCTGTCGGACAGACAGATTTGAACAAATCTGTCTGCTCGTGTGTACGAGGCCTTAGAGTGTGGGAAGTTTTCCCCCATCTTTCCCATATCTGTGCAGATTGCCTGTGTAGAAGGATTCAGTCCATTTCCAACTGGGTTAGGAAGCTGTAGTTACTCACTGCTTACTACTGTTGTAACTCATCATGGCTGATGACAGATACACCGGGTCTCCTAACATCCCGGCTGGGGGGGAACCTGCCCTTAACAGCCCCATATTCTTGACCGCTGCCCAGATCCAAGAATTAATTAACCAATCAGTGCAAGCAGCCATGGCTTCTGCCCCCATAACGCAGTCAACTGCGCCTGTCATGTCTGGTCCCTCAGGCTGTGGTGAACCACCCACAAAAAAGGGCAAAGCGTTTCAAAAACGCAAAAATGTTACCACAACACACGACTCCCCGGCAGGGGAAGTAAATAATGTGCCCCAGGCAGCACCCTACCCGGTCTGCCGACCCACTACCCTTCCAGACTCTCACCGACCCCTGAGCCTCAGGGAGCAGCATTCGCAGGGGCACAGGTCCGCTAGACGGTCCAAACCAGATTCCTTTGTGGATACGTCAGATTCATCCGCGGAATCCGAGACGGCAGATGCCTATGAGTCTGATGATGATGTAGAATACGAGGGTAGTGGGCATATGGCGCCCCCTGAAGACGCCACCCCTGTGACCCAGGGCGAAACAATTCTAGACGTGCGGGGAGACCCTTTCTTCGACCCAGAAGGGATTTCTCACCCCCGATCTGGAGAATAGGCTCCTCTCCCAGAGGTCGCCCAATACATCCAATACTGGGCCTGCAGGTCCGTGGACAAAAACAACCAAAATAAATTGAGGGCAGAGTGTCCCCGGCCTTGTATCCCAAAGAAGGCTGTAGTCACCCCCGAGGTGGATCCGGTACTCCTCAGGTACCTTACTAAGCAGGGCAAATATTCTAAAAAGGGTATCGAACGATCCTTTCGTTCCATCCAGGATCGAATCCTCGACCTGTTTGGCCCTGTCACTAAGATTTTGAATATCGCCGAGCAAGCTTCCTCCACTGATAACCCTGTGGACCTGGACCAGCTCAGAGGCTGGGCCCAGAGAACGGTTTGTCTTTTGGGGTTGCGCAAATATCATTTGCTCCACGGAGCGTCGCCGCTCCATTTTAATGAGACTGGATCCTCAACTATCTCACCTTGCAGAATGAACCCGGCCCGGCGGCCGAGGGCATGCTCTTTGGCGACTCACTTATTAAGGATATTAATAAGATGGTCGGACTGTACACGAGTCTTGACAAAGCCCAGAAGTCACTGAAAAAGTCAGGAACCCCTAAAATTTTTCCTAGGGCCGGCAGAAACAGGGGCCGTTCTGCCGGTCGCTACTCCGCAAACAGGCCATACTATAGAGCTCCCGCTCAGTACAGCCAGGCTCCTCAATCATATCCAGTCCCGGTGGCACAACCAGCACCCTTCTTCCCACCCCGCGGACGTCCTTGGAGGGGACGCGGAGGGAGAGGCTACCCCCGCTCACGACCTGCTGCCGGTGAGTACTATACACCCGAATTCTTTTCACACTCTCTTGGGGGGAAGACTGAGACATTTTATCCACGCCTGGTCTGCGATTACGGCAGACGCCTGGATACTCAACACAGTGACGGGATACCAGATAGAACTATACTCCTTTCCAGAGATGAATGTGGTACCTCAACCCATCCAGTTTTCAAACCAAAACTCGACGCTTATAGACCAAGAGCTTCAAGCTCTTCTCACCAAACAGGCCGTGGTAGAGGTGGACCCTCTCTCACCAGGGTTTCTCAGCAACCTCTTCCTGGTCAGAAAGAAGGATGGCGGATTCCGCCCCGTTATAAACCTAAGAACCCTCAATCAACATGTCGTTTACCGACACTTCAAGATGGAGGGGATCCATTATCTGAGAGATCTCTTACGTCCCGGGGACTGGTTGGTAAAGGTGGACTTGAAGGACGCCTACCTCACAGTCCCCATTCATCCTTCCTCCCAACACCTTTTACGCTTCCTTTGGAGGGACAGGATGTGGCAATTCACTTGCCTCCCCTTCGGGCTATCCTCCGCCCCATGGTGCTTCACCAAGTTGCTGAAGCCAGTAGTGGCGGCGTTACGGAGCAGAGGCGTACGATTGATTATCTACCTGGACGACCTGCTCATTATGGCCCGATCCAGCCTCCAGACGAACATACATGCCTCCTGGACCGTCAATTTGCTCCAGGAGCTGGGGTTCGTCATAAAATCACGACAAGTCCATCCTGGTTCCATCCCAAGAGATGGAATTTTTGGGATTCTTGGTGGACACCAATCGATCTGTCCTTTGCTTACCCAAACCAAACTGGCAACTATCCGCAAGGAGATTCGATCCGTGTTGAACAAACGACGAGTGTCCTTACGCGGTCTGGCACGATTAGTGGGACTTTTATCGGCCTCCATACAGGCCATCTTTCCGGCACCTCTCCATTATCGGGCCCTTCAAAGGCTCAAGGCGCTCCATCTACGCCAGGGACTTCGCTACGCAGACGAAATACCACTGGATACAGAAGCCGTCGTGGAGTTGCGCTGGTGGTTACGTCATGCCGTCGAATGGAACGGCAAAACCATTTTCAGCTCCAATCCGGATTACATTATAGAATCGGATGCGAGCCATCACGGCTGGGGTGCTCGGTGCGGACCCTCCTCCACAGGAGGGACCTGGTCCGCAGAGGAGTCTCTGCTCCACATCAATACGTTGGAACTCATGGCGGCCTTTTTCGCCATCAGGAGTCTCCTCCCGAACATATCCAACTGCTGTGTGTTGTTACGTATGGACAATGTGACCGCAGTCCAATATGTCAACCGCTTAGGGGGCTCCAGATCCAGAGCCCTGGCGGACCTAGCAAAAGAGTTTTGGCACTTCTGCCTGGAACGCAACATCGTTCCCTTGGCGGAATACATTCCAGGCACCTCGAACTTGATTGCGGATTGGAATTCTCGGTACCTCACCGATTCCAGCGATTGACGTCTGGACCGATCGGTATTCCTCTCCCTAGTTCGGCTGTGGGGCCCATTTTCCATGGACCTGTTCGCCTCCCGCCTCAATCGCCAGCTTCCACGCTTTTACAGCTGGAGACCGGATCCCGAAGCCCAGGCGATAGACGCTCTTCGCCAGACCTGGCCACAGGGGACGCACTATGCGTTCCCACCCTTCTCGATGATCCTCAGGGTTCTCTTACACATTGCAAACCTGGGGGCCTCAGTCGTGCTGATCACTCCGTGGTGGCCAACACAACCGTGGTTTCCCCTTCTCCTGGGAATGACTGTCGATCTCCCCAGACTGCTTCCTCGCTTCCCCCATCTCCTATCCAATCCAACCGGGGACCCCCATCCTTTGGTTGTAGATCACAACCTTCAGCTCCTCGCATGGTTGGTCTCGGGGTGCCGGACGCAGACGGCGACCTTTCATGAACAGCTAGGGACCTCCTCGCCCTGGCCTGGGCCCCCGGGACTAGATCGGCATACCGATCAGCCTGGCGAATCTGGGTGCGTTGGTGTGATCAACGGCAAATTGATCCCATTCACGCACCTGTATCAGTGGTAGCTAACTACCTGGCGGAATCTTTTGAATCCGGTAGATCGTACAGCTCAATTAACGTGTATCGCTCGGCGATTTCGGCTTATCATTCTCCAGTAGATTCTCTTCCCGTTGGTAGACACCCCTTGGTGTGCTGCCTTTTGAGAGGTGTTAAGTTCCAACGCCCACCACGTCCCAAATATCAGAGCACTTGGGACGTAGCTGCGGTATTAAACATGTTGGCTAGGTGGGATGACAATGACGCTCTCCCGCTAAAGCTACTGTCCTTTAAACTTACGGTTCTCCTATGCCTGATCTCCGTCAAACGCGTTTCCGATGTCAAAGCCTTAGACATATCTAGGCGTCAATTCTCACCTCATGGCGTTCAGTTCTCGGTCGTGCGTAGAACAAAGACGAGAATTCAATCGGTCTTCTATCCGTTTTTTCCCACACCCACGCTTATGTGTGGTTCGCTGTTTACAGACTTATGAGTCACAAACTCTTCCCAACTCCTTATTTCCTACGTTCACCCGCATCACCCGGTTTCTTCGGCTACGTTGGCCCAGGGGGTGAGGTCCACCATGGACATGGCAGGGATTGACGTTTCCCTGTTCGGCGCCCACTCCTCCAGGGGTGCTATGGCTACCAAGGTAATCACCTCTGGAGGCTCGCTTTCGGATCTTCTGATGGCGGCAGACTGGTCTTCCGAGACCACCTTCCGCCAATTTTACTTTAGACCGGAGGAACACGTATCTATGTCAGTTCTGTTATTCTGTTATTAGGTAGATTTGTCATTGTTATTACTGTATATATATCAATGTATGACTTTGAACTTGCATAAGATATGAGCCTCCTGTCTGATATATAAATTGAGATTTTCCTAGCTTGTGACGGAAAATATTAGTTATATGAAGACAGGAGGCGAGTATCTTCCCACCCAACCCAACCCTGTCACGGTTTTATCTTATTTTGTTCCAGGTTATTGATGACCACAACGCGCGAGCCAAGGGCTGAAAACTTTTCCGGGGTGGTCTCCTTTGTTGTTCCCCGGTGGGATGTTTACCTGCTCGACTCACCGGGTCTGGTTCGTTGATGGTCGAAAGAATAGTTGCATCTGAAGTTCCGGTTACAAGTCCATACAAGTTCGCTCCAAGAAAGAGGAGGAGGTTAAAGAGGCAGTCCCTTATATACTGTCTGACCTGCCGCGTGATTGGCGGTCATACCCAGAGGGCTGCTGCTGGGACTTGTAGTTTGTTTTAAAAAAGTTATTTTATTATTGAAACTCACTGAAAGTTGTATTTCTGCTGTGGGCATTAGTAAAGAAAGATAATGCATAAGATACTCGCCTCCTGTCTTCATATACCTAATATTTTCCGTCACAAGCTAGGAAAATCTCAATTTATAGTAACAGGATGCTTACAGATATGAAAAATACTAAACAAAGTGCTTGAGAACAAGTATGACAATTAGCTCAATACGTTTTAGAAAAGGTAACAGTGTATTATACAATTCAATATTTTTTTTTACATGAATATAATGTAAAATGCTACGGACATTTGCAGTTTAGCACACACTGGCACTACAGTGCCTTGAAAAAGTATTCATACCCCCTTTCCACACGTTGTCATGTTGCAACCAAAAGCATAAATGTATTTTATTGGAATTTTATGTGATAGACCAACACTAAGTGCCACATGTAAAGTGGAAGGAACACGATAAATGGCTTTCATTTGGCGTGCATTTGTATTCAGCCCCCTTTACTCTGATACCCCTAAAATCTATCACATAAAATCCCCCCAAAAAATCTAGTTTTGGTTGTAACATTTCATGGAAAATTTCAAGGGGTATGAATACTTTTTCAAGGCACTGTATGTTTAGGAATAAGGACTACATTGGAGGAGATTTGCTAAAACCAGTGCACACAGAATCTGATGCAGCTGTGCATAGTAACCAATCAACTCCTAGGTTTAAGCCTAGGTTCACACTGACTGCGGGTTAGAAACCGCGCGAGTTCAAATCGCATTCCAAATTGGCCTGATGTGAACTTAGGCTAGCTTGAAAAACGTTATTTAATTTAACAAGCTGAAGTGAGAAGATGATTGGCTACTATGCACAGCTGCACTAGATTATGTGTGCATCAGCCTTAAAAAATCTCCCCCATTTATTTTTTTAAGTTATTACAAACAATTGCCATTTTTTAACCACTTCCTGCCTGCCATATTGGAACATGACATGTGCAAAGTGGTTTAGTTATCCTGACCGGATGTCATATGACGTGATCAGGATAACGTGCCGGTGTGTGCCTGCAGGGAGGGTCTGTTCTAATTGATTATCAGCAAAGACCCCCCGGAGGATGCCCACCCAAGACCACCAGGTATGCCACCCATGGCCACCAGTGATGCCAATTAGCGCCCACAATTGATGCCAATCAGCGCTCATCACTCATGCCTGCCAGTGCCTCCTTATCAGTGATGCCCATCAGTGCCATCTGTCAGTGCCACCCATCGGAGTCCATTAATGCCACCTATCAGTGCCCAGTGCTGCCTATTAGTTCTACCTATCGATTCCCATCAGTGCGGCCTATCAATGCCCAGTGCCACATATCAGTACACATCAGTGCCATCTATCAGTGCCCTTCATTAGTGCCACCTCATCGGTGCCCATCGGTACTGCCTTATCAGTGCACATCAGTGAAGGAGAAAACTTATTTACTAACTTTGTATTTCAAAATCATTTATATTCTCTGAAAAATGGCCAAGAATTCATAAATTCTGCCAGGGTATGTAAACTTATGAGCACAACTGTATATTGTAGATACTTTTACCACTTAATAATAAATTGAATAGCTAGATATCGGAGAAGTGGGGCAGCATGTGCAACTTACACAAAGATGCACAACTCCTGCAGGAACTGCTTTGTTAGCAGTATTAGAAGGCCACAATGAAAGCATACACAGGGGTCTGGCTGTGCTTTGTCCCCTGCTTCCTTATAAAACTGACTAAACTATACCACTTAATGCTTCAAAAGTAAAAAAAGTAGTAGTCACAAGCAAAAAAAAAGTCTTGTTAACCCCCCTAATCCAATAGTAATGACCACCGTTTGAACCTTAGGTCGGTTTTTTTTACCACAGAAGAACCCTTGAAATTATCTTCAGATCTTAGGGAAACCATGCAAAACTTTGGTCAATTGGGGATCGGTAGGAAAAATGGCCCTTACCTTGGTGGTCAGTGTGAAGAATTTCTCTACCGTCGTGATCATAATGCCAGCTGTACAGACAGCTAAAAATATGATTGGTGCAATGCTACTGGATCTGCCAAATGGCACTGGACCTGGAATTATGCAGGCAATAGATGGCAGGTCAATTAACCACAACTCAAGGAACCCCAAGCAACCTCTTGAGGAACCCTAGTTGAGAACGCCTGGTGCATCACTGCGGTGCCAATGCGTGTGCCTGGCGGCCGCGATATCCGCCAGGTACCTGCGATCGGCCAGTACACAGACAAGGTGGATCCACGTCCTGTCAGGGAGAGGAGACTGATGCTGTGTCTCTTGTACATAGGGACACAGATCGATCACCTCCCCACACTCAGTCCCCTCCCCCCACAGTTAGAGTCACTAGTAGGGAACACATTTAACCCCTTCCTCGTCCCCTAGTGTTAACCCCTTTCCTGCCAGTCACATTTATACGTTAAACAGTGTATATTTATAGCACTGTTCGCTGTATAAATGTCAATGTTCCAAAAATGTGTCAAAAGTGTCCGATGTGTCCACCATAATGTTGCAGTCACAATAAAAATCGCAGATCGCCGCCATTACTAGTAAGAATAAAAAAAAATCATAATTCTGTACCCTATTTTGTAGGCGCTATAACATTTGCACAAACTAATCACTATGCGCTTATTGCGATTTTTCCTTTTTTTTTACCAAAAATATGTAGAAGAATACATATTGGTCTAAACTGAGAAAAAAATATATAAAAAAAAATAAAAATTGGCGAATTAATTATAACAAACAGTTAAACATAGTGGGCCAGATTCAGGTACAATTGCCCTGGAGCAGAGTATCAGAGATACACTACGCCGCCGTATTTTACCTGGCTCTAAGACGAATTCAGGTAGATTTCGGCCCGTAAGGTACGGCGGCGTAGTGTATTTCTCGCGGTGGAATCGAAATACACGATTAGGGGGCGTGAAGCATTTAAATTAGGCACGTTCCCGCGGCAATCGAACTGCGCATGCTCCGTTCAGAAATTTTCCGCCGTGCATTGCGCGAAATAACGTCGTTACGTCAGTTTTTTTTTTGAGTAGCGTCGTTTACGTACATTCCCATTCCGGACGACTTACGCAAAAACAAAACATTTTTTTTTTAATTCGACGGCCATACTTAACATGGGCTGTCTAATGTTAGACCAGATTTTTGCTTCCCTAACCTTACGCAGCAAAAAGATGACTACAGATGCCGTAAGAGAATGCGACGGACGATCGTAACTTCGTGGATCGCCGGAAAAAGATAATTTGCATACCCCGACGCTGAAAACGACGCAAAATCCACCCAGCAGGCGGAAAAAGATTGCAGCGTAGATCCGATGGCGTATGAAGACGTAAGCCTGTCAGGTCGAAGCCCGAAGCCATCGTATCATGGTTTGAGGATTCAAATTATACAACGCGGGTAATTTGAAATTACTCTGGTCTAACAGGAGATACACCAGAGTAATGGCTCTGTGAATCTGGCCCAGTGTTTTTTTCCAAAATTGTCGCTCTTTTTTTGCTTAAAGCGCAAAAAATAAAAACCGCAGAGGTGATCAAATACCACCAAAATAAAGCGATATTTGTGGGAAAAAAAGGACGCCAATTTTGTTTGGGAGCCACGTCGCACGACCGCGCAATTGTCAGTTAAAACGACGCAGTGCTGAAAGCTGAAATTTCGCCTGGGCAGGAAGGGGGTATATGTGCCCAGTAAGCAAGTGGTTAATCTGCGTTTTCCTCTGTGGCATATTCTGCCAATTAGACAAGTCACCCATCTTTGTTAGGAAATGCTTCTTTGGGTTCAAGAAATCATGGGAAGTTATTAATCTCAACTTTAAAAAAAAAAATTATTTGAGTACCCAATCTTGGCATATTAACTTTGAAGTGATACATAATGTTTCTTTCTATTTATGAAAGACTTAAATCAAGTATAAAAACCCTACTACTGTATTTATATTATGCCTCTGCATTATAAAAGTTGGGCAAATTATGGACTTGCAGTTATCAGCCCCCAGCTAAGCATTTTATCTTGTATTTTATTATGTGCTAATTATCAAAAATCCCATTGTTTTATATTGTAGCGGTTTGCATCCCTGTGCTCACATCTGAGTGTTTCATAACTCGAAGCTCCAGGATGCTCAATAAGCAAAATCCCATTTATTTCAATGGCCCCTGCTCACATCTGAGCATTTTGTTGCATGTAGTAAAACGCCTCTCACTCAAAAAAGTGGCTCTGCACCTCTTCTGTTGATTTCACAGGTGAGGCTCGGGCAATGGCTCACAGGTTCAAGGACCGAGGCTATTCAGCCACAGTCATTAATAAAGCCCTTTATAGGGTCAGCACTATCTCCAGGGACTCACTGTTGGCCAACAGGGGGTCGAGGGATATGCACACCAGCCCCATGGCCAACGGATTAGCCCCTATCTTTTGCACTCCATACAGTATAGAGTTCAATAAGATTAGACAGATTGTTAAATACCTCCCTGTTTTATACAGTGACACGTCTTATGCATCCATCTTGTCCGAAGGCATTAAAACAGTGAGTCGCAGAGCCCCAACATTGGGGGGGGGGGGGGGGTTCTCTCACCCAGTCTTTTTGTATCCAAATCCACTTCCCAAACCTGGTTGAATTTTGTGGGTACCTTTAAATGTGGCACTCACGGGTGTAGATATTGTCCCTTAATAGGAACTGGCCAAGTCGTGCAATCATGTTCTAACGGTAGAGATTTTAAAATCAAACAATTCATTAACTGTAACACAAAATTCGTAGTTTATGTGATCACATGCAATTCTTGTCGTGTTCAGTATGTGGGTAGGACTATTAGGAGACTAAGGGACAGACTCAGTGACCATCTGTATGATATTGAGAAAAACCACAATACCAACGTGGCTAAACATTGGAACAACGTACATGACAAAAATATTTCCAGTTTATCTATACAGGGCATGGAGAGGGTTGTGTGCCCACCCAGGGGGGAGATAAATTCAAACTTCTCTGCAAACGAGAAGTATTCTGGATATTTCATCTCAGTTGTAGACAGCCCCAGGGACTCAACTTCGACTGGGATGTGTCCCATTTTCATGATTGAACACACCCCCCTGCTTTGGGACATGCATTTCTTTCCTCTAACTGCCGTGGTTATTAGTGTTGAGCGGAATACGCCATATTCGATTTCGCGATATTGCGCGAATATATAGAAGAATATTCGCGAATATTCGCTAATATCGTATATTCGTGATATTTTATCCAAAAAAAATTTTGCTAATGCGAAAATGATTGCGAAATTCTCATAAACGGAGATCATTTCCTGTATTACTAAACTAATATGCACTAAACACTAACTCTACACTAACTCTACTTAAAAGAAAGGAAAATAAGGGGGCAAAAGAAGGGCGGAGAAGAAAATCGTGCAATATTCCTATTGCGCGATTATCTTCTCCGCCCTTCTTTTGCATCAGAGCCATATTCGGCAAAAGGAATATTGCGCGATATTCCTTTTGCCGAATATTCGAGTTATTCTGATTGGCTCTGATGCAAAAGAAGGGCGGAGAAGATAATCGCGCAATATTCCTTTTGCCGAATATTCGAGTTATTCTGATTGGCTCTGATGCAAAAGAAGGGCGCATCAGAGCCAATCAGAATAACTCGAATATTCGGCAAAAGGAATATTGCGCGATTATCTTCTCCGCCCTTCTTTTGCATCAGAGCCAATCAGAATAACTCGAATATTCGGCAAAAGGAATATTGCGCGATTATCTTCTCCGCCCTTCTTTTGCATCAGAGCCAATCAGAATAACTCGAATATTCGGCAAAAGGAATATTGCGAGATTATCTTCTCCGCCCTTCTTTTGCATCAGAGCCAATCAGAATAACTCGAATATTCGGCAAAAGGAATATTGCGCGATTATCTTCTCCGCCCTTCTTTTGCATCAGAGCCAATCAGAATAACTTGAATATTCGGCAAAAGGAATATCGCTCAATATTCCTTTTGCCGAATATTTGAGTTATTCTGATTGGCTCTGATGCAAAAGAAGGGCCGAGTAGCTGATGCGATTCTTTTATGTTGCCGAAAATTCGCAATGCGAATTTTCGGCAACATAAAAGGATCGCCTCAGCTACTCGGCCCAGGGTCTCTAATCATACCAGCAATGCTTTTAGATGTCGATGGAGATCACTAGGATGTGATCTGTTTTAAAAATAAATTTGAAAAAATATGAATATTCGCTATAGCGAATATTCGCCGCGATATTCGAGTTATTCGCGAATACTCGAATATGCAATATTCGTAGCGAATATTCGCAATGCGAATATTCGTGAGCAACACTAGTGGTTATAACATGTCCTTTCCATTCTCATTCACACCTACATATGCTTTTTCGATTTGAACTGTGCCTGTAGTCTGTATTATCTTCATTAATTCATCTATCTACCCACACTATGCTAGTTTACTATGAATGACGTGTACACTAGTCCACAGATAGGTGGACCACACTATAGGTTTACATTATTGTTTGTTTATCTAATTATTTTATACATCTTATCCGATCAGGTTTCCCTTCCGATCATTCAGGACCGGACGGAAGGGTTCTGCGTGGTGGGTGTACCAGGTCACTGCACGGGGAGTGCATTCAAGGTCACTTTAAATTTGGCGGTAGGCGGAGGAGGCCTTTTGAATTCGCTCTGGGTTTCACATGAGCTCCCCTACAATAAGTTGCTCATGGCCTTAATGTCCACCCACTGTTTCTGGGTCTCTTCCGCTATTTGTGACATACTATACAGTCCAACTTTTACTGGTGCTATACATGCATTCTATTGGAGCATCTATTATCAAATTTTGGGCATTCCCCCGGGCGGATACCTGACGGACACCACCACACCCCCGTTCTAGCGGAGCTTCATTCTTGAAGCCCATATTTTAGAACATATTATTCATCACAGATCCCGTACTTATAGGGGTCTTTGTTCTCTCTCATCACACACATTATAGTAACACCTTTTTCCAATTATGCACCCCCCCCCCCTATAATGTTTTTTTTTTTTTTATATATGGCATTAGACCACAGACTTTTATACTAGATCATCATGCATTTGTATGATGGATCCATCACTAATATTTGTATTACGGTCAGTTTTGCCATTTTTTAACATAGTGAAAATGACCGTTCATTATGACACTAGACCACAGACTTTTACACTAGATCATCATACATTTGCATGACGGATCTATCACTAATATTTGCACTATGGTCACAAATTAATGTTTCTTTTGAGCTCCTCTAAGATATTAGGGTCGCGAATACCTTTAGTGACCTAGCCATACGGTTATAGTTTTGACATTTTTTTAACATAGTGAAAAGGACCGTATATTATGGCATTAGACCACAGACTTTTATACTAGATCATCATGAATTTGTATGATGGATCCATCACTAATATTTATACTACGGTCAGAAACTGACCGGCTATAGTTTGGCCATTTTTTAACATAGTGAAAATGACCGTTCATTATGGCACTAGGTCACAAACTTTCACACTAGATCATCATTTTTTTTTTTTTTTTTAATATTGTGGCATTAGACCACAGACTTTTATACTAGATCATCATGCATTCGTATGATGGATCCATCACTAATATTTGTACTACGGTCAGAAACTGACCGGCTATAGTTTTGCCATTTTTTAACATAGTTAAAATGACCGTTCACTATGGCACTAGACCACAGAATTTTACACTAGATCATCATACATTTGCATGACGGATCTATCACTAATATTTGCACTATGGTCACAAATGAATGTTTCTTTTGAGCTCCTCTAAGATATTAGGGTCGCGAATACCTTTAGTGACCTAGCCATACGGTTATAGTTTTGAATTTTTTTTAACATAGTGAAAATGACCGTTCATTATGGCACTAGATCACAGACTTTTACACTAGATCATCATTTTTTATTTTTTTTTGCAACACATTACACTTAGAAGCTTAAGGTTTAACCATTTCACGCAGCCACTATGGACACTTTTTGCCACATTTCACAAAGGACAGCATCATTTATTATTATTAATTAACTATTATTATTAAATTTTTCACTTCATAGTCGGTCCATTTCCATAGTCTGTCTATGTTTCTACACAGTTTAGATCAATCTACTGGCCCTCCCAGTATAGTTATTATGGTTCCAATCATATAAGCGCTGGTTGGGTGTCACATTGAAACACCTGGCAAAGTGAAGAATGGCGCATCACACCTGTCAAGTATATGCTTGCAAACTTTAGACACGTGGATTGTGGTTTTGAATTAAGATTTTATAGGGGTATTTGGATACATACAGGTGTTCCTATATACATTACATGTGTTTATATGTTTTTTACTTGAAAGTGTTAATTTTGAGGGAGGCCCTACCCCCTTCAGCTGGTTTGATTTAGTGTTTAATTACTTAATTAATCTTTTACTGCCATAGGCGGATCTTTTCTCATGTGATTATGTGTTTGAGTATATATGTCATTTTAGTGTGAACCTTTTTTAGCCATGACTAAGCACTGATTGTAAGTGCGAAACGCGTCGGCCATACTGTATTTTGTTGGTTGCAGTGACTGTGTGTACAGTTGAAAAATAAAAGACAACTTATTTTAAGTGATTTCGGAGTACGGCTGTCCAGTTTTCGTCCTTCAATTTGCTATCATTAGCATTGCCAGCACCTTGGTGGTTCAACAACCCTTGATTGCACACGGGGCTCACCTGGAGCGGTGAGAAATCTGTCTGTCACTCAAAAAAGTACATGAGCTTCATTAAGGTAAATTGGAGTTTTTGGCCCTATAGACTTCAATGGGAATGCCTGAAAAACACGCGACATGAGCGTTTTATGGGGGTTTGGTTATTAGTTTTCCAGCCAACCAGCAGTTCTCCAACCCTAATCTCCTCCCCCTTGTGTATTCTATTGGCTAAAATAAAAACACCTGAAGCTTGAATACACATGTAAAATGCTTGTAATACACGTCTAAAAAATGTTTATATGCTTGCAAAATCATCAAATAAAACCACTTGAAAAATCACTCTGCTCAGGTTGTTAATTCAGAGTAAAAAAAAAAAAGATTTTGGAGAGTTTTTTTGCACCTGAACAACTGTTCCCTTCTGAACTCCTCAACAGCCACCCAGAAAGCCCACCTAAGGGATCTTTCACACGGAGCAGATCCGTATTGATCCGCCCCGTGTGTGTCCGCCTGCTCAGCGGGGATCATCCGCAAATCCCCGCTGAGCTGTCGGCTGACAGGGCGGTCCTTGCACAGTGTGCGGGGACCGCCCTGTCTTTTCTCTGCTCTCCCCTATGGGGAATCGGATGAATACAGACCGCCTGTCCGTATTCATCTGATCCGATCTGCCAGACGGAAGAAAAATAAGATTTTCTTCCGTCTGAAAAAACGGATCTTGACAGAGGCGGATGTTTACGGTCGTTAGCGGATGCATCATCAGCTAACGTCCGCGATCCCATAGGGATGCATTGTGAGTCCGTAAACGGACTTATGAAAAGCGCACCGTTCGTCCGCTTGTGTGAAAGGGCCCTAAGGAAAAATATGGAGGCATGGGGCCTTGCTATGCTGGATGTGGAAGCATTTATCTGGACGTGTGGGCACTCTCCAATCTTTATGACCCCAAAGATACACATTACAAAAGCAAGAACACTTGGCAGAGGTCCTGAGTCATAGCTTGCCATACAGCAAGATTAACATGCCAAACTTCATGTCTGTAGGACCCAGTATGTGTACATATAATGTAGGTTTACATATGATGTCACAGATTATACAATCTTCCATTAACCCAAACAAAAAAATGCCTATATGTGCAAAACACTTGCAGAACACTTCAAAAACATGTGTCTACATGCGCAAAAACATGCAAAAAAAGTGCTTTAACGTTGTCTAAAAATGCTCAGCTCAGGTGAAAACTGGGCTTAAAGTGATTGGTATTTTTGTAGGAGAAAAAACAAAGGCCCAGATTCACAGAGCAATTACGCCTGTCTAACTGGTGTTAGACAGGAGTAATTTCAAATTATATATCAGACAGGAGGCTCATATCTATGCATTAACTTTCTTTATTAATGCTCACAGCAGAATGTATTTCTAATAACTCAATAAAACAAAAAACAGACTACCACTCTCAGCAGTCCATATAGTCTCTGGCCACGCCCCTTACAGTGAGCTCCATAAAAGGGGGTTGTCTGTGAAGGTTCCTCCTCTTTCTTTCTGCTCACAGACAAGATAAGTACTTTGTTGGTGGTGTTTGTACAGTTGGAGATTACGGGGGGCTTTCGCCCTCTGTTGTTTCCCCCTTATTGTTATAGCTATACTCCTCTGTATTTTTGCCTATTTTTCTCTGTATTCATTGTTTCTTTCCTCAGCCCTCCAACTGTTGTGCTGACGTCATTGCGGTCATTATTCGCCGCTGTCCCCCTCTTTATTATTATTATACCGCGCGGGGTTCGGGGTTTACTTCCCCTGTTGAATTATCCCTCCTTCTATTTATTTTACTATCCGCTGCGCGCTTTTCCAGCGCTTAGTCCGGTCCCCGCCATCTTCCCCCTCCTTTCCTCCACTCGCGCGAGTGGAGGGGGGCGGAGCTTCCGAAGCTCGCCCGCTCAACCTATCAGCGCCCGGCGGCCGTAGTCTCGCGAGACTTCGTTCCCGGGCCGCTGTAGGTCTCAGGCTCTTCCCCTCTCCGTCACCATTCGGCGCTGACGGAGGGGTGGATGGATTGGAGCCTGCTGACCCCAAATTAGCCTACTAAACCTCTTCTTAGTCAGGTTAGGTACACACACCAGTTCAGTCAGCACTGCTGACACATCCACTCTATCCTGCTAAATAGACATATTTTACATATATCCTGCTGTCACCTCCTCACCCATTGCCATGGCTGATCCTAACCTGGTGTCCCCTAGTGGAGACAACCCCTCAACAGGCATCTCCCACACCCTAAGTGCCACTCAGCTTCAGGACATCATTCACATGTCCATTCAGGCTGCCCTGGCTTCTGCTACCCCATCTGCCTGGACCCAACAACCCGTAAACACCCCAATATTACCGCCTCAGAGTGGCGAACCGCCTATTAAGAAAGGTAAAGCCTCGCACAAGAGGAAGCACACTACAGCGGTGCATGACTCCCCGGCAGGGGAAGCAAATAATTTGCTACAGGTAGCCCCCACCACGGTCTACCATCCCCAGCATCAACCTGATATGTCTCGACCCCTGGACCCCAGGGAGATTTCACAAAAGGGGTATAAAGCCATTAGAAGGGCTAAACCGGACTCATACGACGAGTCTTCAGAAGAGGACTCAGCCGACCCTTCTGAGGAGTCGGATGTATCTGAGTCCGAATCATACACCGAAGATGCTGGGGCTACGGCGCTTAATACAGCCGCCACTCCTGCCACGCAGGACGAGGTCCTCCTAGACGCTCTTGGAGAACCCTTTTTCCACCCAGACGCAATTATCCACCCGCGCTCTGGAGAATGGACACCTCTGCCACACGTTTCACAGTACGTGGAACTTTGGGCCAGAAAGTCTTTGGATAAAAATGGCTGTAACAAATTAAGGGCTGAATGCCCCAGACCCTCCATACCTAAGAAGGTTATGGCCACCCCTGAGGTGGACCCGGTCTTAACCAAGTATCTCCTAAAGATGGGGAAATTTCAAAAGAAGGGCATCGAACGATCCTTCCGGGCTATACAAGATCGCGTCTTGGACCTTATGGGTCCACTGACAAAAATTCTTAACCTTTCCGAGCAGGCTGCATCCTCTGGTCAACCAGTTGATCTCCCGCAGCTTAGGGGTTGGGCACAAAGAGCCCTGTGCCTAGCTGGCACCGCCAACACGGCATGTTCTGTGGAAAGACGCAGATCAATCCTCATGCGGTTAGATCCCCAGTTATCTCATCTGGCGGAATCTGAGCCCGGCCCGTCGGCCGAAGGTATGCTCTTTGGGGACATGGTCATCAAAGACATAAACAAATTCGTAGGACTGTTCACCAGTCTAGACAAGGCCCAAAGCTCCTTAAGGAGAACCGGAACCAATAAGGTTTTTAACAGGGCCGGCAGAAATAGAGGCCGTTCTGCCGGCCGTCCCACTTCCTACAGGCCACAAGGCAGACCCTTTGCTCAATACCAATACCAGGCTCCATCCTATGCCACATCACTGGCGCAACCTGCACCCTTCTTTCCTCCCCGAGGCAGACCCTGGCGCGGACGTGGTGGACGCGGTTACCCACGATCCCGACCTCCTACTGGTGAGTATGCCCTACACCACACTCAATCACATTCCGGTGGGGGGACGTCTGAGGTATTTTACTCAAGCCTGGTCTGCGATTACGGCAGATACATGGATTTTAAACACCGTAGCGGGTTTTGTCATAGACATACTGTCCCCACCACTTCTCAACATATTTCCTCCTCCCATTCGGTTTGCAAGACGAAACGCCCTTCTCATAGACAAAGAGATACGGGACCTGCTAATCAAACAGGCAATTATAGAAGTAGACCCCCTTTCCCCAGGCTTCATAAGCAACCTGTTTTTGATACGCAAGAAAGGGGGAGGTTACCGCCCGGTGATAAATCTCAGGGACCTCAACCAATACGTCGAGTATCGACATTTCAAGATGGAGGGGATTCACTTCCTCCGAGATCTTCTCCACCCTGGAGACTGGCTCGTGAAGGTAGATCTACAGGACGCATACCTTACGGTCCCTATACATTCGGAATTCCAACATCTTCTCCGGTTCCCTTGGAAAGGCAGGATGTGGCAATTCACTTGCCTCCCGTTCGGCCTGTCTTCCGCCCCATGGTGTTTCACCAAACTTATGAAACCAGTGGTGGCAGCTCTCAGAAGCAGAGGAGTACGTCTAGTCATCTATCTAGACGACATTCTCATCATGGCATATTCCAGGGCTCAGGCCCTCCTCCACATGTCTTGGGCGATATCCCTGATTCTACAACTGGGCTTTATTATCAATCACAAAAAATCCATTTTGGTCCCATCCCAGCAGATGGAGTTCTTAGGCTTTACGGTAAACACCGTCCAATCCACCCTCAGCCTCCCCAAAGCCAAACTTGCCCTCATCCGCACAGAGATTCGGGCAGCTCTACGCAAGGGTCACCTATCCCTCCGTACACTAGCTCGTCTAGTGGGCTTACTCGCGGCCTCCATCCAGGCCATCTTTCTGGCCCCACTGCATTACAGGGCCCTGCAGAGGCTCAAAATTATGCATTTGAGACAGGGCCTCAGATACTCAGATGAGATTCCTCTTTGCCAGGAGACTACCGAAGAACTGAGATGGTGGCTTCACCACGCCGTCGAATGGAACGGCAGAACCATCTTCAACCCCAACCCGGACGTGGTCATAGAATCGGACGCCAGTCGTCAGGGCTGGGGTGCCCGATGCGGTACGGCCTCCACAGGAGGGACTTGGTCCGCATCGGAAACCTCTCTTCACATCAATGCACTGGAGCTTTTAGCAGCCCTTTTCGCTGTCAAGAGTTTTATGCCTCATACCTCCACAAGCTGTATTCTATTCCGCATGGACAATGTGGCGGCGGTACAATATGTCAACCGTCTAGGAGGTACCAGATCCAGTATTCTGGCGCATATCGCGAAGGAGTTCTGGCACTTTTGCCTAGCCCAAGGCATTACCCCTATAGCGGAATACATCCCAGGAGTCTCCAACTCCGTAGCCGACTGGAACTCTCGATACCTTCGCGACTCCAGCGACTGGAAACTAGATCGGTCGATATTTCTTCGTTTGCAACGGCTTTGGGGACCGCTGTCTACAGATCTCTTCGCCTCTCGTCTCAACAACCAACTGCCTCGCTTCTTCAGTTGGAGGCCGGATCCGGAGGCATACGCGGTGGACGCTCTTCGCCAACCTTGGCCGGAGGGGACACATTACGCGTTTCCTCCTTTTCAATTGATTCCCAGACTCCTCCTACGAATAACCAACCTGGGGGCGACTGTGGTATTGATTACGCCTTGGTGGCCGACCCAACCATGGTTCCCTCTGTTACTAGGGATGACAGTAGACCTCCCCAGACTGATTCCCCATTTCCCGCATCTGCTCACCTCTCCCAGCGGGGATCTTCACCCCCTGGTTCTGGAGAACAACCTTCCACTTCTGGCGTGGTTGGTCTCGGGATTCCAACCTCAGATAGAGACCTTTCGGAATCAGCTCAGAATCTCCTCACCATGGCCTGGGCCCCCGGGACTAGATCGGCATATCGATCAGCCTGGAAACACTGGGTTCGTTGGTGTGATCAACGACAGGTTGATCCCGTACAGGCCCCTGTATCTTTAGTAGCGAATTACCTGGCAGATTCTTATGAATCCGGTAAGTCCTACAGCTCAATCAACATTTACCGATCAGCTATCTCAGCCTATCACTGCCCCGTGGATTCTTTGCCAGTGGGCAGACATCCACTGGTTTGTAGACTTCTCAGAGGCGTGAAGTTTCAACGTCCCCCTAGGCCTAGATACCAAGCGACCTGGGATGTATCCAAGGTGCTTGATATGTTCGCCAGTTGGGGGGACAACGCGGACCTATCTCTGAGACTTCTATCTATGAAACTTACGGTCCTCCTATGTCTAATTTCCATTAAGAGAGTGTCAGACGTTAGGGCCCTAGACATCTCCAGGCGGCAATTTTCGCCGCTAGGCGTGGAATTTTCCATTGTACGTAGGACCAAGAACGGCATTCATTCGGTTTTCTACCCTTCCTTCCCTGCTCATCCACTTCTCTGCGTCGTTCGTTGCCTCCAAGCATACGAATCTCAAACTGCTTCCTTGCGTTCCGCAGACTCTTCTCAACTTCTTCTGTCATACGTCAAACCTCACCTTCCCGTCTCATCAGCCACACTGGCACGCTGGGTGAGGGCCACCATGGAAATGGCGGGGATCGACGTTAGCCTATTTGGGGCTCACTCCACCAGGGGTGCTATGGCTACCAAGGTAGTCGTATCAGGAGGCTCTCTTATAGATCTCTTGAGAGCGGCGGATTGGTCGTCTGAGACCACGTTCCGTCGGTTTTACTTTAGACCACAGGATCATGTCTCCTTGTCAGTCCTTTCCTAGGGTTACTGTGTATTGTTTAATCATGTCTACATGCATATAAAAATTTTAGCTTTGAACTTGCATAGATATGAGCCTCCTGTCTGATATATAATTTTAGATTTTCCTAGCTTGTGACGGAAAATATTGATTATATGATGACAGGAGGCGAGTATCTTCCCTCCCGACCCTCCCTATTACGATTGTTTTTTTTTTCATTTTTCGCAGGTTACTGAGAGCCGACCGGGTTCCGTCGGACGGATAGTTCTGTTTGGAGAATAATGGAATTCTGCCTTCACGTTGGAATGCAGCTTGCCTGAAAACCCTCGTTGGGAATCAGTTTATTCCGGAAACCCCGGTTGGGTCACGGTTGGTGGTTAATTTCCCGTCGGAAGATGCCGGATGTTGACTGGTCGGTCCGTTCTCCGGTGCCACGCTTTGATCCTCCGCTTTGGGACTGTTTCTATCTTGAGGAACCATCGCATCAAGAAAGAGGAGGAACCTTCACAGACAACCCCCTTTTATGGAGCTCACTGTAAGGGGCGTGGCCAGAGACTGTATGGACTGCTGAGAGTGGTAGTCTGTTTTTTGTTTTATTGAGTTATTAGAAATACATTCTGCTGTGAGCATTAATAAAGAAAGTTAATGCATAGATACTCGCCTCCTGTCATCATATAATCAATATTTTCCGTCACAAGCTAGGAAAATCTAAAATTTCGCGCGCCGTATCACTAGTTTGAATCCTCAAACCATGATACGGCGGCTTCGGGCTTCGATCCGAGAGGCTTACGTCTTCGTAAGCCTTCGGATCTACGCTGCGATATTTTTGCGGCCGCTGGGAGGAGTTCGCATCGTTTTCATGCGTCGGGATATGCAAATGACTTTTTACGGCGATCCACGAAGATACGAGCGGTCTTCGCAATCGCTTTCGTCTATTTTTTTATACGTACTGTTAGACCAGCTTTTTGCTGGTCTAACGGTGGGTAGCCCATGTTAAGTATGGCCGTCGTTCCCGCGTCGAATTTAAATTTTTTTTTTTTTTACGTAACTCGTTCGGGAATAGGAATCTCCGTAAACGACGCTACTCAAGAAAAAATGACGTAACGACGTGATTGTGAACGGAGCATGCGCAGTTCGATCGCCGCGGGAACGCGCCTATTTTAAATGATTCACGCCCCCTACTCGCGCAGATGGATTGCGACGGGAGAAATACACTACGCCGCCGTCGTTTACTGGACAAAATCTACCTGGATTCCACGTAGAGCCAGGTAAAAAACGGCAGCGTAGTGTATTTCTGATACTCTGCGATAGTCTAATTCGATCTGAATCTGGGCCAAGGACTTTTACAAACATGTTATATCTAGTAGCTCTGTTACAGTGAATTTGCACAGAGCAGCCCGGGTCCTCCTCTGGTCCCTTCTATGCTCCTGACCCCACCCTCCTATTCAGTGCCCCCACAGCAAGCAGCTTGCTGTGGGGGCACCCAAGCTGAGTTAGCTCCCTGTGTCCATTGGGACACGGAGCCCTGATCCGGCCCTGCCCCTTTCTCTCCAGATAGCTAGCTAGCTGACTATGATTGACAGCCAATGGAGCTGCTGCTGTGTCTCAGCCAATCATGATGGAGAATCTCGGAGGGCAGACATTCTCAGAATCTCACACATTCGTGGACATCGCTGGACAGAGATGGGGCTCAGGTAAATGTTAGGGGGGCTGCTGCACACAAACGGCTTTTTATCTTAATGCATTAAAGAGGAACTGCAGTCTGCTCACATAATTTGTAATAAAAACATCTTTGCCATTCTAAAGCTTCCCTCCAACCACTTTGCATATTATTTTATAAAAATACAAAAAAGAAATCAGAAGACCATGCATACTCGGAAACAAAGAATATATTACATTACAATTCATTACGTCACTTCAAAAGTTGTATTCTGTTGAACGAAAATTTTAGTAACCTCTTAATTTTCGATGTAAGACTAGCGTGCAAAAACAAAACAAAACAAAAAAAACGCACAATAATTCGTACAATATTCTCATTGTGTGCATCAGGCTTAAAAGACATGCAGTGAGGGAAAATAGCAACTTTTAGCACGTACTCAAGGAAAGAATAGGGTAGCCTTATCTGTCGCGCTGTTTGTGTCTCCTGGGAGATTTCCCCCGCACTTCCCCCGCCCTGGTGATACCGTCTGAGTCAGGGTGTGACTCTTTTTTTTTTAGCAACACAATTCACAGGCGTAAAAGAAAGTATATAAATTTTTGAGATTCTACAAAATTATTTTCACCAATTCTATAAAAATGATATAAAAGAAAGAATAAAAAAAAAAAATGAAAAGCAATTCCTAATACATTTCAAACCAAATCTAAGACACTTCCCACGGCTTTACACGACATACATATTACACCTCCTACATCTTCTCTTGACCTTACAGTATACTTCTCACGCAACAGACTAATGGGATAAGTATCTTTCTAGCTATTAGTGAACAAAGTAGCTTACAGAGGATGGAGTAATTAATGCAATTAAGTAAACGGAGGTGCTAGCAGCGGAAGGCTTGTGTCTAGGGTGCCATTGTCCAGTTATGATAAATCCAATAAGGAACGTTTTGGGTAGAACCATTTTTCACATTTGGACAGATTCATTGAGCTGAGTCACAAAGGGCAGAATGTGGTTATCTGCTAATTAAGCCTTTTGTTGAGCATCAGTAAGATATGTGTCATGTGGTACCAATAAAAGACACGGTTAACCTTCAATGAAAATAGGATGACAGCCGTAAACAACCAAGCTTCACCACTCCAAAAATAATTCATGATAAAATCTTCAATTATAGGCTAAATCTTTCAACAAAGTACCATCGAATGTCTTCCAACGATGTACTATCTGCATGATATTTATATGGTCTACACCAGTGGTCTTCAATGCTGTCCTCAAGGCCCACTAACAGACCAGGTTTGCAAGATAACTGAAATACATCACAGGTGATATAATTTGCTGCTCAGTGATTGCAGTATTCTAGTCTGCATCTCCCCAAGGTAATACATAAGGCCGTGTACACACGGCAGAGAACCTCGACGGGCGGAACACATCGTTCCGCCCGTCGAGGTTCCCTGCCGGCCGTCGAAATCGGCGACCCGCCCGTCGGGAATGGCAACCAGCCATTCTTCCAGGCGGGCCGTCGAGCAAATAGAGAGCGTGCTCTCTATTTCTGCTCGACGGGCTTCCCGACGGGAAGCTCGCCGAGAGTGTACACACGGCCGAGGTCCTCGCTGGAATGCAGCTTCCAGCGAGGTTCTCGCTGGTTTCCAGCGAGAACCTCGGTCGTGTGTACACAGCCTTAGGCTCGATTCACACCAATGCATTTTTTGATGTATTTTGCAGAAATGCAGGGAATTTTTTTTTAACATGGGTTCCTTTGGAACATGTCCACATCAATGATTTTTTGTGCCTCGCCGTTTTTGGAAAGTGTCAGAGACTTTTTTTTCCGCAAAAAGCAGCGTTTTGCATGTAATAGAATTCAATGGACCCGCATTCAAAGCGCAAGTACCGTGTTTTTACAGCGATTTGCATTTTTATATCTTTTTTACACTGTATATAGCTGGTTGCTAAGGAGGGGAGCGGGAAGCCGGCCGCCGCGTCCTTAACAACTGATAAGTCATCAGTTGTCAGCGGGCTTCCTGCTAAATGTAAAAAAAAAATTGCCGGCCAAAAAAAAAAATTATATATATATATATATATATATATATATATATATATATATATATATATATATATATTGAGGGGAAAAAAAACAGCGTGGGGTCCCCGTCCCCCCCACACCATTTTTTTTTTAAAATGGCGTGGGGGTCCCCCCAAAATCCATACCAGACCCTTATCCGAGCATGCAGCCCGGCCAGTCAGGAAAGGGGGGAGACGAGCGAGCGCCCCCCCTGAACCATACCAGGCCACATGCCCTCAACATGGGGGGATGGGTGCTTTGGGGCAGGGGGCTCTGCACCCCCCACACCAAAGCACATTGCCCCCATGTTGATAGGGACAAGGGCCTCTTCCCGACAACCCTTGCCTGGTGGTTGTCAGGGTCTGCGGGCGGGGGGGCTTATCGGTATCTGGAAGCCCCCTTTAACAAGGGGGCCCCCAGATCCCTCCCCCCCATGTGAATGAGTATGGGGTACATTGTACCCCTACCCATTGACCAAAAGAAAGTAAGTAGTGTTAAAAAATACAGTAAACAGTTTTTGACAAGTCTTTTATTAAAAATTATCTTCTTCTTCTCCGCTTCTTCCTCCATCTTCTCCCACAACTTAATCCTCCAGTCTTCTCCTTCTCCCGCTCTTCTGTCTTCTTTGTCTGGTGTTCTTCTTCTGCCGCCGCCACTCCGTCCCGCTGATCTGTCGGCGCCGATGTCCTGCATTACTTAAATAACGGCGGGGGTATGGCAATCAGATTTTGCCATCTGGAGGTCATGTCCCCTTGTGATGTCATCGCCCGGGGCATGAAGGTGACCATTATCTCTACAAATGACACTTTTACTTTATAATGGAGCAAGGTTTGCTATGAAAGAAATAATGGCACGGATTCACATACATCAGCGCATATTTATGCTGCCGCAGCGTATCTTCTTTACGCTATACCGGCCCAACGCAGAGAGGCAAGCATGGAATTCACAAAGCAAATGCTCCCAACGTTGCGCCGGCGTAGCGTATATTCATCGGCGTAAGTCAGCGTAAGTCAAAGTAGGTGGAAGTGGGCGTGATACATTTAAATGAAGCGGGACCCCATGCAAATGATGGGCTGAGCTTCAGACAAGTACTTAAAATGAACTGCGCATGCGTCGTACCTTGGACGCATCCCAGTTCGCATGCTCACATTCACGTCGAAACAACTGGCTAAGATACGTCGAATCACTGCCTACGACGTGAACGTAACCTACGCCCAGCCCTATTTACATACTACGTAAACTACGTAAAATTGGACGGCGTTCGTTGCCTGGTCCATACCTTTGCATGAGTTGCACCTCCAATATGGGGAATAACTTTACGCCGGACGCAAACCTTACGCAAATCGCTTAAATCATGCGTAAGTACGTTCGTGAATCGGCGTATCTCCCTCATATGCATATTTGCATAAAAATCAATGGGAGTGCCAAATGCGTCCATCGTAAATATGTGCCCACTATACGCCGGCGTAGGCAAGTTACGTCGGTGGACTGAAGCCTGTTTTTAGGCGTATCTTAGTTCTGTGGGCACGGCGCACAGATACGACGGCGCATATTTACACTTACGCGGCGTATCTCGAGAGTGCTTTGTGAATCCGGGCCAATGTTGTCAGTGTTTTAAGATACACTGAAAAAGATCAACTATAGCTCGGGAGGGGGGCCTCTCCCACCGCCGATAACTGTAATCTTGCGGCAAATCCGCTGTGGAGACCACCATTCTAGCTCATTATATATTACTTACCTCAGATCCAAGCCCCTGCAGCGGTCCACGTCTCACCCTCCAGCCGCAGACATGGGGTATCGCGGCTCTGGCGCTGTGATTGTCCAGAGCCACGATGGCGTCACTCCCGCACATGCGCGCGGGAGCCGCCGGTAATGGCACAAAGACTAAAGCAACGGCACATTGGTGCCATTGCTTCAGTTTGCCCCAGTGCGCATGTGCCGATGACTTTGGCACATGCAGACACGGGGGTATATTTTAAACAGTTTTAGGAGATATCCTGGGTAGCTACAGGTAAGCCTTCATATAGGCTTACCTGTAGTATAAAGTTATAAAAAAAGGGTTAACAACCACTTTAAATGTTTTAGAGGTTTAAAAAAAAAATAATAGAATTCTGTCTAATCTGCTGTATAAAGATAACAAGAGGCTGTTTTTTTGATAGAAGAAAGAATGCAAAATAGTTGAAAGGAGCTTCCATAACCCCTAGGAGCCATTTAAAGCCAACTGCACCCTTGAGGTAGTATTAACTATTTAAGGACCAGCCGTCGTCATTATACATCGCTATCTTGAAGTTAAATACCGTTGTTATGGCAGCTGCTAGCTGCCATAACCCCTGTATTTTTAAAAATGGCGGACTGTCCTCTTTCAGGTAAAAAAGTGATAGAGATCCCTTTTATCAGTGGCGGTAGAGGGGCCCCCTCCACGCTCCGGTCATTTTCCGCCGCTTACCGGAGCTATCGGTAGTGGCGGAGCCAATCGGTTCCTCTCCCCTCACTGCCTGGATGCCAAGTGAGGGAAAGATGCTCATAGCTTTTCAAATGACATTTAATTAATTATTTATTTTTATTGCATTTTACTGTAAATGGGAGATCTGAGGTCTTTTTGACCCCCCAGATTTCATATTTATGGAGGTCCTGTTATGATTGTTTTCTATTACAAGAGAGGTTTACATTTCTTGTAATAAGAATAAAAGTGACACAATTTTTTATTTTTTATTTTTAAAGGACAGTGTCAAAACAAAAAATAAAAAAGTAAAATAAATAGGCCAAAAAAATGTAAAAGCGCACTGTCCCGCCAAGCTCGCACGCAGAAGCGAACGCATATGTAAGTCACTCCCACATTTAAAAACGGTGTTCAAACTACACATTTGAGGTATCACCGCGATCGTTAGAGCAAGAGCAATAATTGCAGCCCAAGACCTCCTCTGTAACTCAAAACTTCACTAATATTACACAATTTGTGCCTGAATTTTGGAGAAAAAAAAATCTCTCAAATGAACTACCTAGTGAATGATCATCCACCTACCTTACTAGATTAAAAGAGATGTTTTTGCAGATTAATACTTAACTAGGTGGATGCTGCATCTGCCCCCTCTGGCTCTAACACTGGGAACCGGGCGATCTAATTCCGCTGATCGCCCGGTTCTAAGGGCTTCGCGAGCAGAGAGCTGGGGACTGACTGTCAGTCACCGTTCCCTGCCCCTCCCTCACTCACTGGAGCGCTGAGCTGTGGAGCAGCCGGCTCAGGCTCTCAGCAGCTCGTTGAAAGGCTGAGCCGGTTGACAGTCCAGGCATGTGGGCAGATCTCGACTCCGTCTACCCGATCTTGCCCGAGCCTGGACCGGCTCTGTGTTGTCAGCAGACAGCTGATTTCAGCCTGCTGTCTGCTGAAAATGGGTCACAGGAGCACTGAACGAACTGCTCTCCTGTGACCCATAGGAGGAGCACAGCCAAATGAGCTTAGGCTGTACTTCTCCTTTAACTAGCTGCTGCTTAAATTGGCTTTGCCGTGTCTGCACTTCTTTGTGTGATCATAAGATTGCAAGCTCCACCATGACAGGCAATTGCTGAAGACATGTCGTCTAACAGCTGGATTTCTGTTTCATTAATAATAGAAACCGTAATTATAAAATGGTTTTGGCAATAACAGAGTTAACTAAACACAAGTGTGAGGTCTGCATTTCATGAATCATGCTTATCACTAAAAGACTCTCATTTGTACACTTCCTCCAGATCTGCACTTTCTTGTTCTTCTTTGGTATACAGCCATCTGTTCTCAGTTTTTGGCCTTGCTGATGCCTCCCCCAAGAAGCGGGGGGATTGCCGGCATCCACTGTGCAAGCCTGCAGGATCTGCTCTCACCAAGCAGGCCTCTCTTGGCTTCCAGAAAGAAAGCAGCCTGTGACCTACTTCCAGCATAGCTGAAATCCAGCATGACAGGATCTTCCTATGGAATCAGCTCCATTAGTGTGCGTAGAGAACATGGCTCTGCGTTCACAGCAACCGCTGTATACATTCATTTCATTTAAACACTTCATAGCTTCGATCAATACGCACAGAGGTAAAACAGCAGAAACATAACCTCTACCGTAGCATCAATAAATATGATTAAAAAAAAAAAAAGCAACCGACGCACAAGCTTGTGTACTCAAACACAGCTTTGCACAATGAATACTATGTATAACCCATGACACAAATGACTTATTTAAGAATATCAGTGTGTTTAAGATGACATCGCAGACAAAAGTTGTCAATAATGGAGTCAGTGCTAGCCTCTGGCTCTTAGCTCCAAATGGGGCATCCTAATTGATGGTCCATTTTTGGCCTTAAAAAGAAGGAAAATAAGGTTATTGTCTGGGGCTTTGCCTAAACTGAAACAAACCAATTTATATTGTGGAAATTCTTCATATAAAATAAATCACAGGTTGTAATTTATTTTAGTGAGCTACAGGAATAAGGATGTATAACTCAAATATAATTTGCCGCTGATTTCCATAGTCAATCATGCTCATCATAACAAATTAAAGCCCAACTTCAATTTAGGATTTGTTTTTTAATTAGTGCCCCAGCAGGTGTTTAAAAAACAAACAAAATAAAAACAGCTTTTGCTGCAATAATCGCCTTTTTTTCACAGCTGTCCCCTACAGGCTCACCAGCTAATGGATCCAGAGCCTTCCGGGTTGAATGACAGCAAGCATCACTTAACTACCTTCCCGTCGTTTCAGGACATCATGGGAACAACTTCGGAGGAAGGGGGTGTTGTCATGATGCTCTACACATTGAGAGAATGGCAACAACACCGTTATGCCAGCAACACTCTCTTCTTTAACGGAGGACCGCCCAGCACCAAGGGAATTCTGTGGTGCAGACAAAACCTTTTTTTTTTTAATGTAGGTTAGAACCCCTGCCATGATTTTACTGCTAACCACGGGGGTCTCTGTTAGAGAATGTCCCCAGACTTAGGCTACTCAACAATGGCGGCATAATGAAATAAACATGGTCATCATATATATTGAAACCATTCAGGTGAGGTGGATTTGGAACTTCAAACAGCAGACCTTTGTTGAGTGTAAAGACAAGAACAAGAGAGAGACAATCCGCGGGAAAGGAGTGAAGGAGAAAATGGTGGTTAGAGGGTCAGGAGGTCTGTGCCTGGGGGGACAGCTGAGGTCATGGTGGCGATCTTATATATCTGAGCAGTCTCAATTGCAGAGTTAGTGGGCGTCTGTTAAAATCTTGGGGTAAATAGTGTTGGATCCATGGAGACCTTGTTTTTTCAGAAGAGGGCATTCAATTATTCAGTATAGTGGTCATCTTAATGTTGAGCATCATCCAGGTCACTCTGGATTTGTCCTCCAGGGAGTTGAGTTCAGTGAGTTACCCTTGTCTTTGCTATGGTCTACTTTGTTTCTATTAGAATACAGATCATCAGTTTGAACTGGGTGTGTCTTTGTTTTATATATATCAATGCGTCAGTGGGATCTTTAGTAGGGGTATTGTAGGATGCCACTTAACACTTGATAAGTGTTGGACCATACTTTGCGTGCCACAGGGCACACCCACCATATATTATGGAAGTTGCTAACTTAACTGCATCCCCTAAACCACTGTGGCGATAAGTTTGAAGCAAATTTGGCTATAGGTGATGTCACCAAGCAAGATGTCACCAAGCAATGTAGAGAGTAATCTATAGTTTGCCCACAGGGCATACATGGTAAGCTAAATTTCATTGATTAACAAATTTAAGACCAGTCATCTGCTTCCAGGGATGTTTCCTGTTCCTCGTCCCATTTTGTAGTGTCAGTAATATGGTGCATCTCAAAATAGAAAGACAGGAGAACAAAAGTGTGACCATACCTCTTAAGTGCAGATTAACATGTAGCAAATGAGAGGTAAACTAGTTATGATGCTTGGTAATATTCATTACAGGTATTTAAAAAAGGGGTAAAGCAATCTTGAAAAAATATCATTGCGATAACTGCTTTAAGGCCAAACTAGGACAAGTTGAAGGATCTCTAAGGCCGCGTACACACGATCAGACAGGTCCGATGAAACTGGTCTGCAGACCAGTTTCATCGGACCAGTTTAATGGTGTGTACGGCCCATCAGACCGTTTTCCGTCGGACCAAAGTTTTAAAACTTGCTTTAAAACCTGTCTTATGGACACCTGTCCGTCGGACAGGTTCGATGGTTAGTACACAAAAGCATCGGACCAAAAACCTGCGCATGCTCAGAATCAAGTCGACGCATGCTTGGAAGCATTGAACTTCGTATTTTCATCACGTCGTTGTGTTCTACGTCACCGCGTTCTGGTCTGATCTGATTTTTGGTCAGATGTTGTGTACGCACATCAGACCACTTCAGCCTGGTCCGATTAAAACGGTCCGTCGGACCAGTTTCATCGGACCTGTCTGATCGTGTGTACGTGGCCTAAGTAGCAAAGTAGGTCCCTGATGTTCTTTTGTAGCGCTAGGTAGCTTGCGGTATATAGGATGTTATAGGAAACAATCAGGAAAACCCCTAAGTAGAGGAGGTTCTAAGGATTCCCAGTTAAAATCAAATGTAGGTCTATAGTGGAAGCTGCCAAGGAGAAATTCAGCACTTTAGATTCGCTGTTGTTGATCTCAAGGCCTAAGATTTTACCATAATCACGGATGGTTCATCATAGACATTGAGAGGGTCTGTGAGAACAGGTAGTGTGTCATCCACAAAGAGGCTTTGTTTATAAGTGGTGCCTACCGGTTTTATGCCAAGGATAGTACGAATTTTGTTTCTGAACATATGAGCTAGAGATTCTATGGCCAGTGTAAAGAGTAGAGGGGGGAGCAGCAGACATCCTTACCTTGTACCATAGTGATTGGGAACGGGGTCATTTTAATCCAGAATATCATAGGCATGCTGAGGGAGAAGATTCATTATTTGGAGTCAAAATCCTATTTCTCTAGAACAGAAATAGGATAAGGCTTTGAGACAATATGGAACACTTTCTGGGTTTCAGCTGAAAGTAACATACTGTGGATGGGATGTGTTTCTTTCTAGCTGTGTGGGTAAGGACAATCAGTTTTTGGATGCTATCGCTTAACTGTCTTGTGGGCAGGAAACCCAAATGATCTTATGTAAAAAAGGTGTCCTTTACCAGTATTCAATCTAGTTGTCAAAAGTTTAGCTAAGCCAATTTCACACGGATGGACTGATCGGGCTCACCTGTCAGTTTTTCAGGCGGTCCATTTCCATCCGATAGCCAGTAGAGGACACTAGCCTGTGTCCGCTCTGCATCAGTGAAGCAGACATTGACCTGTCATTCACCTGCTCAGTAGGGATCAGCGAAGAGATCCCCTGCTGAGCAGGTGGATCCACTGGCAGACTCCGCCAGTGTGAAAGGGGCCTTAAGAATGTAGATGTATACATCAGCCTTTGTCAAACTTTTTAACAAAGAGGAACCCTTGAAATAACTTTCCACTCTCTGGGAACCCCTGCTAATAATTACTGTATCTACAGCTTAAGATATATTAACACAATGGTCATTGAGAAGATGGCTCCTTACATTTGTGGCTACTGCGAAAAATCTCCTCCTTACAGATAAGTAAACGCTGACATCGGTGAGCTTTTTAGCTATCTGAGAGGCAGAAATTGGTGATAACTCAAAGAACTCTTATGCCCTGTACACACGATCGGTTCATCCGATGAAAACAGTCTGATGGATTTTTTCATCAGATATCCGATGAAGCCGACTTTCATCAGTCGTGCCTACACACCATCGGTTAAAAAAAACGATAGTTTCAGAACGCGGTGACGTAAAACACAACGACGTGATGAGAAAAATAAAGTTCAATGCTTCCAAACATGTGTCAACTTGATTTTGAGCATGCGTGGATTTCTAACCGATGGACGTACCCACAGACAATCGTTTTTTTAACCATCAGATAATTTTCAAACAAGTTCCTAGTTTTTTCACTGATGGATAAAAAACCTATGGGGCCCACACACGATCGGTTCATCTGATGAAAACGGTCCATCAGACCGTTTTTATCAGACGAATCGATTGTGTGTACGCGGCATGAGTATACTCTGGAGAAAAGGCTGGTCTAGAGTGAGTAGAAAAATGGGCCTGTAGTTAGAGAATCTGTATTTGGTTTAGGGATCAGACAGATACTGGTAGGGTGAAGGCTATAATTTTTTTTTTTTTTTTTTAGCAGAGAGTTGAAGGTTTCCATAATCATAGGGACTTTATATTATATATATACAGTATATACACGTAGAAGTGAAGCCATCAAGTCCTGGCTTTTTATTTGGTTGAAATTGCTTTAAGGCTTGCAAATGTTCAGGGATTGTGACTCCCTGTTCTAGTACGGTTCATAATGTCAAAGGTATGGTGGGAAGATTATTTTGGGAGAACAGCAGCACGGTGACTGAATTTGGTAGATGAGTTGTAGGGTTTGGTCAAATGCCTCCTAAATTCAGAAGAATCTTCTCTGTTAGTTGTATACGTATCTTAGCCTATATGTAATGTGATAGAAATGTGGGGTCTAAGGGCTTAGTGAACACTCTATACTATTTTTTGCCCTTAAAGTACAATTTATGACACAGTCTACATGCTTCAATTGTTGTTTACAATGAGTGTCATGTCCAAATTAACACGTGTTTGCCAGTTAAAATCTGCAGCGCTAATGAAAGCTAGCTGGCTGTCAAAAGCTAGTATGATCAAAACTTGTTAGACAAGTATTTTTCTCAATAGTACTTAGCGATACCCATTTGCTTTTAAAGTACATGTCACTACATTAATTTATTGTATCAAATTGGTAAAAAAAAAAAACACATACACGGAAAACACATTCAAGATTTTTTCTGTATTATATACAGATTTTTCCAATCGCCTCAACAATTTGATAATTAGATCACAGAGCTTATCTAGTTCATTTGAACTGAACCCCCAGCCATTGGTCACATTCCTCCTGCCTGTGAGTGTGCAGTATGTTCATGACGAACAACCTCTCTTCTGCTTTCATTACAAGAATTTACCAGGAATAAACCTTGTCTTTGCTCTTTTACAGCAGCGATAAATCTCTCAGGTTCTACTGGCAAATGACTGATTGATTTGGAAATGATCATGCCATCTCATATGGTGTCTAACATGTTGTCAATAACAGATCCCTGGGGTAAACCTCTACTCTGTATCTTTTATTTTAAAAGCAGACGTTCTAGTATACTTGCATTGTTTTAATGGTATTTATAGACTATGCTTTCTATGCCTACTCATTATGTATGATTGCAATGGGTTACCACAGTATCTACTGTTAGTACCATCAATGAATAATCATGTCTCCCATTGCTCTAATAGAGGGTCTGACGTTACACTAAATGTGTCTTCTTTAGATCCTCTGGTTGTGGTTTTAACATTTTATTAACGAAGACTTTTTGTTCAGATTCTCCTATGTAAATTATTATCCATTGTTTATCATCTTCTGAGTTTTGACCAAGGGGAGTCTTGAAAGTGCACGCCAGACAAAATGCTAGACTAGCGTTTCATAAACTATGGGTTGGACCCAAATTAGGTTGTGGATGTTTCCTCAAATGTCTGTATATTAAATGTAGCCTAGTTTGCGCAGAATTGGTAGTGAGTGCTATGGCGTACTTTATTTATCCATGTTTTAAATTATTGCAGTGAATACATCACAAAGTGGTCCTTTCTATGGGATAAAAACCTGTGAAACAATAAAACTAATATGACTGACAGCACAGAAAAGTATGGGAGACAGTGGCGGCTGGTGCTCAAAATTTTTGGGGGGCGCAAACAAACGAAAAAAAAAAACAATTGCAGCCTCACTGTGCCCATAAAATGCAGCCACTGAGCCCATCAAACGCAGCCACTGTGCCATCAATTGTCACCACTGTGCCATGCCATCAAACGCAGCCACTGTGCCTATCAATTGTCGCCACTGTGCCCTTTAATTGTCGCCACTGTGCCCTTTAATTGTCGCCACTGTGCCCTTTAATTGTCGCCACTGTGCCCTTTAATTGTCGCCACTGTGCCCTTTAATTGTCGCCACTGTGCCCTGTAATTGTCGCCACTGTGCCCTTTAATTGTCGCCACTGTGCCCTGTAATTGTCGCCACTGTGCCCTGTAATTGTCGCCACTGTGCCCTGTAATTGTCGCCACTGTGCCAATTGTCGCCACCGTGCCCTTTATTTGTCGCCACTGTGCCCTGTAATTGTCGCCACTGTGTCCTGTAAAATGCTGTCCCCTTGCCCCCCGCCCGGGAAACTTACCTTTCTGGGGTCAGCCATCCTCCTTCCAGTGTCTCTCGATCCCCCCCCCCTCTCAATGATGCTTCAGCCAATCAGGTTACCGGTAACCGGAATTGGCTGAGACGCCTGTCAGTCTTATTCAAGGAACACACTCCCCTGTGCGTCCCCTGGATAACTATTTGGAAGCCTATAATAGCCTGAGGGCTGTAAACGGAAAGCCTATCAGAGCCAGCGCACTTCCAAAGCCAACCAGCTGCCTGTTATTCAGATGGCCGGCGCTTACCAGGGGGCCGGCCATCTGAATAGTGGGCGGCAGCGGCAATACATAGATTCATGCAATGCATGAATCTGTGTTTTTTTATTCAGAGGCGGTGCAGGAGCGAGAGGGGTCGGCGCTCCTGCGCCCTCTATGGACACACACCACCACTGATGGGTGACTAATGTACAAGCAAGGCAGGGTTGGAGGGATATACACACAGGCAAGGTTGTAAGGTGAAGAAAATTAGGCACTAGTTGAAAATGTCAAAAATAATATATAAAAGGATTCATATCAACTTTACTAAAGCAAAAATGTGGTATATGGTCATTGCTATTGGTCTTTGCTGACATTTTGGTAATACAGGATTTCTCTTCTTGGGCCCAAGTATGGTAACTATTTTCTTAAGCCGCATACACATTGTCATAATTTCCGATGGAAAAAGTCAGATGGGACCGTGTGTATGCCCCATTGGACTTCTTCCGTCAGACTTAGATAGAGAGCAGGTTCTCTATTTTTCCGTCCGGTCAAAAGTCCGACCGTGTGTACACGGCATTATTTGGGTTCATGCATTAAAACACCCTCTAATTCATGTGAATCAAGAAAAAAAATGTGGCTCGGTGTTAGGTGTACTTTTGGTAATTTCTTAACAGCTTTAATCAATCAATCAATCAATGACTACATTGGTAATCGTAGCACAAAAACGAACAATGAGGAAGTGAAAAGAGGAATGTCTGCAGGTAAAAAATTTCCTTTACAACCCCTTTAAATTTGTTGAAGACAACATCTGCCTTGAAAGCCTGCTAGGATTTCCACTACAGCCACCCAGTAAATGTATTAAAGGGGGTTTTATAGGTTTGATTTTTTTTTTTACATAAACATATCATACTTACCTCCACTGTGCAGGTCACCATGGGGAGATGAAGTTGCAAAGATCAAAGAATGTGGGAAAGGTGGACAATATTTGAATTTTGCCTTCATGTACAAGGAAAGGGGAAAGCAGCATCCTCAAGAGCCAGTGCATCTAAGGTTACCAGGGTGATTAGTTTGGCATACAAGGAACAAGGCCTTTCTCCTCCGGAGCAGGTGTGAGCTCATTCGACCAAAGGGGTGGTCGGCTCTTAAATAGCTTTTAACAAAGATTTTGGTGGAAGATGCATGCAAGACAGCTAGCTGGAGTTCTTGTGCAAACTTGGTTCAGCATTACAAGCTAGATGTGTGGGCAGCAAAACTTCAAAGTTTGGGGCAGCGGTAGTCTTAGCTGCCTTACAAGAGAAATTCATTTTTTGTCTTTAGCAGCATTTCTTGGGTGGGGTGTTTTGATTGTGTTCTCTACGGCCCGTTAATCTGCTGATTATATCTCATTGTGTTCTGATGTGAGATGGTTCATGAATACAGAAAATTGTTACCAGATACTTACAATAACTTTTCATTTCTGGTCTATCCTCACTCTTTTCCCCCTCTCTGATGGCCTGTCCCAGGCTAGTTATCAAAGACTGGGGGAGGGAGGGGAAACTTTCATTTATTGTGCTAGGAAAAGGTAGACCTGAGTGTTCTATGGCCGCTGTAGCAGAGCGTCCCAGAGAGAGCCTGGGAAAGTCCAGTTCGGGGTTTATACCTCTCCCAGGCTCCTCTCTTACACGTTCAGGGATCTCTGATCCCTGATCCAGGTCAGGTGTTGGCCCTCTCCCCCAGGCCAATTTAAGCTCACCTGAGCTAACAGCCATTGCTCTGTCCTGGGAAACAGATAGTGTGGATCTGTAGGAGCAAGGAGGTTGTTAAAAGACTGGTGAGCAGTTTGTATTTTGAGCTAACAAGCGGTAGGCTTGTTTAGCTTAGTAGTTAGGGCCTACATATCGTGTAGTTAGAGCCGAGACACGGCTAGGTGTTTGTTTAAACTACTTTTGTTTGTTTTGTTTTCTGCACACTGTACAGCACCTGTAAATAGACTTTGTATAGCACCAATAAAAATCCCACTGTTGTTCACTCATCCTATGGACTTTGGTATCTGTGCCTGCTCATCCCAGGGAGCTTTTGTACCCGCTACCTATCCCCAGCTTACATATGGTGGAGGCTGCGATCAGCAGTAGTAAGTTACTATTTTAAAAGGCCAGTACCTAAAGTGACAACATGGAGGAAATCCTCAAACAAATGATGTTATCCAATGCTGCACAACAGCAAACTAACGCTGCATTGCAGCAAGCCAATGCTATCGCACAGGAGCAAACCAAGGCGCTGTACAAACAGATTGGTGCTGCACAGGAGCAATCGCAGAGGCAGATTAGTGCTGTACAGGAGCAATCGCAGAGGCTGTTTGAACAGCTTGCCACTGCTGCAGAAGTGGATAGGAAAACCCTGACTAAGGTTGCAGAGACGCTAGCACAGTGGGCACCTGCGGAAATTAAGGATATGGGAGACAAGCCTTCAGCCATCCATGTGGCTCGCTTTCTGTCTAAAATGACTACGGATGATGATCCAGAGGCCTTCCTGTTAACGTTTGAACGGACCGCTGAGAGGGAATGTTGGCCTAAAACCAAGTGGGCAGGACTGATTGCCCCCTTACTTTCTGGTGAATCGCAGAAGGCCTACTATGATCTGGAGTCAGCAGAAGCAGAAGACTACGAAAAGGTCAAGCAGGAAATTCTGGCGCGACTCGGCGTCACCTTGGCCGTTCGAGCCCAACGGGTCCACAGCTGGTTCTTCAAAATTGAGAGGCCCCCAAGATCGCAGATGTTCGACCTAATCCACCTGGTGCGAAAATGGCTACAGCCTGAGTCCCTGTCTGCGCCACAAATAGTGGAGCGTGTGGTCATGGACCAATTCCTGAGGTCACTCCCAATTCCCCTGCAGAAGTGGGTGAGTCAAGGGGACCCCAAGTCGGCAGATAACCTGGTGGAACTCGTCGAAAGATACTTTGCTGCAGAGAACCTGGTCACCACCCCAACAACCGCACGGACTTTCCACCCAAAGCCACGGTCTCCCCAGGCAACCGGTAAGACTGTTCCAGGGGAAGTGGGTGGTAAGCATGGCAAGGAAATAGGGGGGAGGATTTTTGGTGCCAGGACTGAAGTTTGGCGTCCCAAGCAAGGGAAACCACTGCCTGTCAGCAAACCAACTTGGGGAAACATCAGGTGTTTTCGTTGCCAAGAGCTGGGACATGTTGCAGCAAACTGTCCATTGACTGATGAACCAATGCAGTGTGATCTGTCTATTAGAAGGCAGTCTATGTTTGCTGCTGTTTCATGCACTGCAGCGCCAAATGTGGGGAAACACATGTGTCACATGACTGTTAATGATAAGCCTATTACGGCCTTACTGGACTCTGGAAGTCTGGTTACTTTGGTTACAGCTGAGATGGTTGAAACTGTGAATTTTCATGCTAAAAAAGTTGCTGTGATCTGTGTACATGGGGATACCCGGGAGTATCCTATAGCCACAGTTCAGTTTAAAACTGGCTTAGGTACGGTGTCCCATGCGGTCGGACTTGTGCCCCACTTGGTGCACGAGGCCATCATTGGTAGGGACTTCCCTAAGTTTTGGGAACTGTGGGATCGTCCTGACCCGGTCGCAGTACCTGACTCAGTCGCAGAGCCAGAGCTCCTGGCTACTTCCGATATTGTGGGTTCAGGGGACTCATCTCAGGGCTCTCCGAGTTTTCCTTTCTCGGTTATGGCAGGAGAGCTGGAGGAGCCTGAGGAAGTCCCCACAACCAGTAGAGCCGGACAGCCGTCTGCCGACTCGGAGCCTATGTTGGAGTTTACTGACCTTAATGTGCACAAGGAAAATTTTGGTACTGAGCAGAGAAAAGACCCTACCCTTGCCAGGGCCTGGGAAAATGTAATGGTGATTAATGATGTACCTGTTGAACCAGAGGATAGGCCCTGTTTTCCTTATTTCAGCAGCAATGATGATTTACTGTATCGTGTATGTAAAAAGAATGATGAAGTTACTGAACAGTTGGTGGTCCCCAAGCCTTACAGAAGGGTGGTGTTGGAACTTGCCCATGGGCACTTGCTAGGAGGCCATTTAGGGGTTGAGAAAACCACTGAAAGAGTGTTGCGCAGGTTTTACTGGCCTGGGATACAGAAAAATATTGAGAATTATTGTCAATCCTGTCCTGTGTGTCAGATGTCAGCCCCCCAGCCCCACTTCCGAAGTCCTTTAGTGCCCTTGCCCATTATTGAAGTGCCCTTCGAGAGGATTGCCATGGACCTTGTGGGTCCCCTCCCCAAATCCGCCCGTGGTCATCAGCATATCCTCGTGATTATGGACTACGCTACCCGTTACCCTGAGGCCGTTCCCTTACGCGCCGCATCTGCTAAAAATATTGCCAAAGAGCTGTTTATGGTGTTCAGTCGGGTGGGCATCCCTAAAGAAATCCTGACAGACCAGGGTACCCCATTTATGTCACGGATAACTAGGGAGCTGTGCAAGTTATTTAAGGTGACGCAGTTGCGAACCTCTGTGTATCATCCGCAAACGGATGGCTTGGTGGAACGTTTCAATAAGACGTTAAAGGGCATGTTAAAAAAGGTTGTTGACAAAGATGGGAAAGACTGGGACTTCCTGATACCGTACCTGATGTTTGCTATCAGGGAGGTTCCCCAGTCCTCTACAGGGTACTCTCCATTTGAGTTGCTTTATGGGAGACACCCTCGGGGACTCTTGGACATAGCCAAGGAAACTTGGGAGGGGGAACAGACACCCCACAAAAGTGTAATTGAGCATATCGCTCAAATGCAGGACAGGATTGCAGCCGTAATACCAGTGGTGAAAGAACATTTACTACAGGCTCAAGCAGCCCAACAGAGAATATACAACCGGGGGGCCCAACTCCGTGTTTTCTCACCGGGTGACAGGGTCCTCGTTTTAGTTCCCACTGTTGAGAGCAAGTTCCTGGCTAAGTGGCAGGGCCCCTTTGAAGTAATTGAAAGAGTTGGGGAAGTCAATTACAAGGTGTATCAACCAGGTAAAAGGAAGCCCGAACAGATTTACCACGTGAACCTGTTAAAGCCCTGGAAGGATAGACTGGCGTTAACTGTGAGGTCCCTACCGGTAACGCCTAAGGGTACTGAATCCCCTCTGATCCCTGAGGTCACGATTCCAGACACCCTGTCATATTCCCAAAAACAGGAAGCTAGAGAGTTCCTAATAAGGAATAGAGAGAAATTTTCAGAGTTGCCTGGCACGACTTCAGCGGTTCAGCATGATATTGTTACTGAACCTGGGGTCCGTGTCAAGCTCAAACCATACCGAATTCCTGAAGCGAGGAGAAAGGACATCAGTGATGAAGTTAGAAGGATGTTGGAACTAGATGTCATTGAGGAATCCAATAGTGACTGGTCTAGCCCCATCGTGTTGGTCCCAAAACCGGATGGCACTTGGAGGTTTTGTAACGACTTCAGAAAGCTCAATGCAGTAACAAAGTTTGACACGTACCCGATGCCCAGGGTAGATGAACTTATAGACCGACTGGGCAAGGCCCGTTATCTGACCACTTTGGACTTGACCAAAGGATATTGGCAAATACCCCTGACTAATAGTGCCAAAGAAAAGACTGCGTTTGTGACCCCGGAGGGATCATTCCAGTATAAGAAAATGCCTTTTGGGTTGCAAAATGCCCCTGCAACCTTTCAGAGGGCCATGGACAGGACCCTAAGACCGCACCAGCAGTATGCTGCAGCTTATTTAGATGACATAGTGGTGCATAGCACTGACTGGGAGTCTCACTTGCCCCGTGTCCAAGCTGTCCTTGATTCCCTCTTCAAGGAAGGTTTTACGGCAAATCCCAAAAAATGTGCCATTGGTTTGGAGGAAGCCAAGTATTTGGGCTACACTATTGGCCGTGGAGTTATTAAACCCCAAGTGAATAAAGTAGAAGCCATCCAGGAGTGGCCACGTCCTGCAAACAAGAAGCAGGTCAGGGCCTTTCTTGGCATTGCGGGATATTATAGAAGGTTTATTCCAAATTTTGCCACTATAGCTGCCCCACTGACAGACCTGACGAAAGGGAAAGACTCCGTAATGATAAAATGGTCCCCAGTAGCAGAAGAATCTTTCCAAGTCCTGAAGAAGGCTCTTTGTGCACAGCCAGTGCTATACTCCCCCGATTTCTCCAAAGATTTTTTGGTTCAGACAGATGCCTCTGATGTAGGTATCGGGGCAGTACTATCACAGGTATACAATGGGGAAGAACACCCTGTGGTCTACCTAAGCAGAAAGCTCAATGATCATGAGAAAAAATATGCAGTCATTGAAAAGGAATGTTTAGCCATAAAGTGGGCTGTGGACGCGCTCAGGTACTACCTGTTAGGGCGCCAGTTTGAGTTAATAACTGACCATGCTCCCCTGAAATGGATGGCCCAAAAGAAGGAGACTAATAGGCGGGTGAACCGGTGGTTTTTGGCCCTCCAGGATTATTCCTTTTCGGTAAAACACAGGCCAGGGGTTGAGATGGGTAATGTAGATGCCCTGTCCCGTGTTCACTCCTGTTGGGCTACAGGTGTTCCAACCCTGGGGTTGAAACAAGAGGGGAGGGTGTGTAGCAGAGCGTCCCAGAGAGAGCCTGGGAAAGTCCAGTTCGGGGTTTATACCTCTCCCAGGCTCCTCTCTTACACGTTCAGGGATCTCTGATCCCTGATCCAGGTCAGGTGTTGGCCCTCTCCCCCAGGCCAATTTAAGCTCACCTGAGCTAACAGCCATTGCTCTGTCCTGGGAAACAGATAGTGTGGATCTGTAGGAGCAAGGAGGTTGTTAAAAGACTGGTGAGCAGTTTGTATTTTGAGCTAACAAGCGGTAGGCTTGTTTAGCTTAGTAGTTAGGGCCTACATATCGTGTAGTTAGAGCCGAGACACGGCTAGGTGTTTGTTTAAACTACTTTTGTTTGTTTTGTTTTCTGCACACTGTACAGCACCTGTAAATAGACTTTGTATAGCACCAATAAAAATCCCACTGTTGTTCACTCATCCTATGGACTTTGGTATCTGTGCCTGCTCATCCCAGGGAGCTTTTGTACCCGCTACCTATCCCCAGCTTACACCGCGTACACACGATTTTCTCGGCAGAATCCAGCAAGAACCTCGATGGGAGACGTATTCTGCCGAGAAACCCGGTCGTGTGTACACTTTTCGCCGAGAAACCCGTCGAAAGACTCGTCGAGCCAAAAAGAGAGCGGGCCAGATTCAGGTAGATGGGCGAATCTTTATTTTGGAGTAACGTTTCTCATTTACGTTACTCCGCCGAAACTTTAGGAGCAAGTACTGTATTCACAAAGCACTTGCTCCTAAAGTTGCGGCGGCGTAGCGAAAATGAGCCGGCGGAATTCAAATTAGGCGGCGTGTATTATTTAAACTAGGCGCGATCCCGCGGCGAACGTACTGCGCATGCGCGGACTGTCAGTGCACATGCTCCAAATTCTGTCAGTGAACGTCAATGACGTCAATCCCCATTCACGGACGTTTTACACAAACGACGCGAAATTTTTTAAATTCGACGCGATGACGCCCATACTTAACATAGGATACACCACTAGGGGGCTGGTTTTTCTTTACGCCGCGTATCTCTTACGGAAACGTCGGAAAGTCACTGCGTCGGGCCCGAATACGATCGTGAATTGCCGATTCTCGCTGATTAACATATTCTTGGCGTTAATCAGCGGGAACGCCCCGAGCGCCATTTTTAAAATTGCAGTTCCAATACGACGGCGAAATACAATTACGCCGCTCTTATAGGAACTCCAACCCGGCGTTTCTTGTTTTCTGCTTACTGAAAACAGAAACGCCAGCTCAAAGTGAGAGTTAGGCTGGAGTATCACTGATACTCCAGCCTAAGGCGGCGTACACACGATCGGACATATCCGATGAAAACAGTCCGCGGACCATTTCCATCAGATATGTCCGATCGGGAGTTTGATCCGATGGCGTGTACACACCATCGGATCAAATTCCCCGCCGCCGGACGGCGCGGTGACGTAGTGGTGACGCGGCGGTGACGTTGACGCCGCCGCGTCACCGCACCAGGAAGTAAAACACTTCCGCGCATGCGCCGAATCCATTCGGCAGCGGCGCGGCGGCGGTGGGGGCCGACATGTCTGCTGGTAAGTGTACTAACCAGCAGACATGTCGGGCGGACAGATTCCCACCGGATAGATTTCAAAGCTTGCTTTGAAATCTGTCGGGTGGAGAAATCTGTCCGCTAGCCCATACACACGAGCGGAGATGTCTGCTGAAACGGTCCATCGGACCGTTTTCAGCGGACATATCCCCTCGTGTGTACGCGGCCTAACTCTACCTGAATCTGGCCCAGCATGTTCTCTATTTCCTCGTTGTTCAATGGGAAAATTTGGCTCGACAAGTTTTTTGACTGCCAAACTAGGAACTCGACGGGGAGAACGATGAGTTTTGCTAGACGAGTTTCTCAGTCATGTGTACGCGGCCTGATGGAGGAAAACTGGTGTAAAATATAGGTTTAAAAACATATAGAAAGCACTTAAAAATAAAACTGACCCAAACCTCTTTAATAGTAAAAGCCAACAAAAACTTGATATGGCTTTACTTGGCAGAAAGTCAGCTGTGTGTTGGAAAATATATTCACCAACTATGTCATCTATTACATTTTCTTGGAATTCCATGCATTTTTGCAAAGTTGAGTCTGAAGCCCCGTACACAGAACCTCGGCCGTGTGTACGGATTCGCCGAGCCCAGCCCGTCGGGAAACCCGTCGAGCAAATAGAGAGCAGGTTCTCTATTTGCTCGTTGGCCCGTTGGGATGAATGGCTGGTCGCCTTTCCCGACGGGCTGGTCGCCGAATCTGACGGCCGGCCGAGAACCTCGACGGGCGGAACGATGTGTTCCGCCCGTCGAGGTTCTCGGCCGTGTGTACGGGGCCTGAGCTAATATTGGATCCTGAGTTCAGCAAAGTTTAGCATTTGATTGCAGCATTATTATTTTTGCTTAATAATGCTTCAATGACAGCAATAAATGCTTATATGTTTATGTTGGGTTCTTTATATGAAGCCAGGTTTACTTGCTGGAATGCCTTTGGTTTGCAGAAAGGATTTATTAGAACAATATCATTTAAATGTCTTGTGTACAGTCTGTAGAGGGACAGTCTTCCAATATTGTTCGATGAAGTCTAGGTCAAAATCAAGCTTGTATGGTGTTCCAAACCAACAGAAATAAATGTCCCTTTTTCTTGGTACCATGTTGCCTGTGCAAATCCTTTAGACCCCTTTCACACGATAAGCTGGCTCCGATCCGCCTGTCTGTTTTTCAGGTGGATTCGAGCAGGCCATGGGAAGGCAGATGTCTCCGGAGATGAGTCCGCTGAAACCCATCTGCCATCCGATCCTCAAAAAACAGACATATGACGATACCTTCAGCCATCTGTCTGGCGGATCAGATTGGATGAGATCGGACATGCTGTCCGTTTTCGTCTGATCTTCCCATAGAAATCAGCGGGCCTCTGACAGGTCCCTCCCTGCTCAGTAAGCAGAGAGGGACCTGTCATCCACCGGCTCAGCTGAGATCAACAGAGCGATCTCCCGCTGAGCTAATGGACTCCGCTGAGCAGATCGCTCTGTGTGAAAGGGGCCTAGAGGATAAGTGCATCTTTAAAAAAAAACATAAAAAATAAATAAACCTATTTTGCAGGTAAAAAATGTACATTTTATTTACTTATTTTTAACTCCAGCGTGCAGAGCATTACATCCGTGATCAGCAGATGTCAAGCTCCTGCGCAGTCTTCTTTTAGCTTTGTGTCCTTAGCATCGTATGAGCTTTCAGTTACAAAACTAGAGGAAGAATGAACAAACAGTGAATAGGCTGAGCAGTGCACTCGCAGCACATTCAAACTACAAGGCCGTCTGGCGCGGTGAAAGATGGCACTTGTAGTATTTTCATTCACAGATCTGAATGAATATGAATGAAGGACTTGCTGTTTTTAAAAAGTGACAGCAGCTGTCACAGAGCGGAGAGCGCTGGTGGTGGGTGCATAGGAACATATAACATGCTCCCAAAAGGTGAACTTATCCTTTAACTGAATGTGTATACGTGCAAAATGCTTACGTTTTTGGAGGTCCAGCATGGCAATTGTTCAGGATTGGAGGGGGTAAAAAGACTCTTTTTGACAAAGACACTAGGTCTTGGCATTTACTATGTCTAACCTCCTTGTCTGTTAATCTCTCTACTTTCTAGCCTTTACTTTGTAACTCATTTCTTTTAAAGAAGAACTCCAGGGGAAAAAAATCCTCCCTTGCAGTGGGGCTGTGCCCGCACTGTTTGGGTTAATTGCTCATTTTGTCCAGGGGCTACTTACCTGATCCTTTGATCCTCTGGAAAACAGCTCTCCCCTGCATCCAGCAATGGACTATCCCTGCCATCCTCACATCCAAAGCCAGTCTATGGGTGTGATGACATCAGGAACAGTCCATGCACAAGAGTGTTAGCATGCAAGGGGGCGGGAGCGCCAGGGACTGGTCTTGCACTCGGCAGATTAGCCAAGTATATCTCCGCTCGCCTCACCCCTAGGCAAATTGAGCAGTTAACCCATGAAAAGTGGGCACAGCCTCACTGCATGGGAAAAAAAATCCTCAGAGTTCTTCTTTAAAACTGTTCACCATAAGCAGAAGTTGTTTTCATTATCAATATCATAGCGCTTCAGCTCCCCTAGGCTTCAGCTTGTAATCGCTAGTTTAAAGAGAAATGTGTACAGCATTTAAAAAGCACTTGCAAAGCTTTCAGCAGCTTTCTTGAGACATCTAAAGCACCATTTGTCTCTAGTCTGTTAGGCTTGAACACAGATCCTAATGAGAGATGTGTCAGCTGTTGCTTTCCACAAGGTGTTAGCAGTGACAGCCAGCACTCCCATTAAAATGGCGTTCAACACTCAGAATGGAACTAAAGTGTGCTTTACAGTCTTTAAAAAAAGCTGCCTGAAGGTTGTTGTTTTTTTGAAGATTGTAAATTGACCAAGGAAAGAACTGTGAACATTTACAGGAGATCGCACTTACACCACTACCATAAGAGTCTTCTAATTCTCTCCTGGTGGTATGCGGCATACTTGGAAGTTCTTACGAATCTTTAGTCATCTGACTTGGTAGCTGAACAAAGATCTTGGGGAAAGTAGGGGTATGTACCCTCAAAAGTGTTCGAAATTCTTGGTTGGAAGTAAGCTGAAAGACAGTGATGTGCCCGGTCTTTCGTTTTTTTTTTACCAGACTGTCATGTCATGACCCAGGTACCATGGTATAAATAAACATATTCGCCAGCACACCATGGATCATAGATAACGTCCTAAAAATGTTATGCAAAGCAAGCCACGCAGGACCTCTTCGTCAGGCATGTGCTCACTCGCTTGTCGAAGAAACGTTGCACTTTCTGTGATGCTTGCTTTGCATTACATTTTTTGGACGTTATCTTTGATCTATGGTGTGCTGGCGAATATGTTCATTTGTCTGATGGTTCCAGTGCCCAACTGGTGATCAATTCAGGACCCACTTTTTTTCTATGAGCCATTTCAAAAGTCCAGGAACGTGTGCGATTGGAATATTGACTAGACAGGTACCATGGTATGACCCAGTTGTCAATTGGAGGGATGGTTGTAGAGCTGAAACGATTAATCGATATTATCGATAATGAAAATCGTTGTCAACGATTTTCATTATCGATTAGTTGGTTTGTCCGCACCTTACTTTATTTCCGTTCGTCCGTCCAAAGTAATCCTCCTGTCCTGTCCTACTAGTCCGCGCCGCATTGTCCTATGTAAGGCGCTGCCATATGACGAGGCACGTCCACGCCGCGTGTATGTGTAAGGTGCCGACGTATGATGCTGCACGTCCACGCCGCCTCTCCATGCTTCTCCTCGCCTCTGACGTCAGCACCCCACTGAACTTCTGAGCCCCGCCCGCTGCTGCCTCGAGGGAACAGAGGCGAGAAGCGAGAAGCAGCCGTGAGGACTGAGGAGAGCCAAGCTGTAAAAAGGTAGAACACAAGTACCAGTGCAATACCAGTACCCAATACAGTACCAGTACAGCAACAGTACCTACTATACATGCATTTTTATGACAATTCCCAATCCTCCTAACTCCCATCGTTGGTGTTCCAGGGGGTGGGTGGAATAGTAGTGCCCCATCGTTGGTTTTCCTGGGGGGGGAAATAGTGCCCCATTGGTGTTCCTGGGAGGGGGGAATAGTGCCCCATTGGTGTTCCTGGGAGAGGGGAATAGTGCCCCACCATTGGTATTCCCAGGAGGAATAGTAGTACCCCATCATTTGGTGTTCCTGGGAGGAGTAGTGCCCCATCATTTGGTTTTCCCGGGAGGAATAGCAGTGCATAAATATAATTGAAGAACCATTTATGTTAATAAAACTATACAATACATAATATTAATTGCAGTTGCACTTTTTTTTTATATGATTTTATCCGATTAATCGAAAAAATAATCGGCCGATTAATCGATTATGAAAATAATTGTTAGTTGCAGCTCTAGATGGTTGATTAAAAAAATCACTGATATGCCCCTCAGTTAAAGTACTGTCAATCAAATTTGACAAGTCTAGTTTAATGCTAGAAAACATGTAAAAATACCTTTCAAATATTTGCCAAAAGCTCTGTACCCTTTCTAAGACCTACTGATTCATTTTATACAAATGCCTAATTGTGACTTATAGAAGTATGTGCTAAGGTGTGTGGATGCTCTTCCTAGGTGGATAGAGGCGGGGTCAGTAAAAAAAAAAGCCTATGGCACTGCCAGGAATCTACATAAAAACAGAATGCAATAATTTACAAATCTCATAAACCCATATTTTATTCACAATTGAAAAAAGAAAACATACCAATTGCTTAAAAATAGATAATGTATAACTAAGAAAAAAATGTTGCCATCAATTTTGAAATTGATGGCAGCAACGGGTCTCAAAAAATTTGGGACAGGGCAAAACAAAAAGCTGGCAAAGCAAGTGGTACCAACAAGGAAGAGCTGGAAGAACATTTTGCAACTAATTTGGTTAATTGGCAACAGGTCAGTAACATGATTAGGTGTAAAAATATTTTTTTCTAGAATTGGGGTTGCAGTTTGTAGATTTTGGTAATATAGCTGATCACAGCAGATTTGAGAATACACAAGCAATTCTATACTGCATTTAAACATACAGGAAGGTGGTTCAGTTGAGTGATACTTTACTTTCAAAAATGAAAAAAACAAAGGTTTGCAAGCAGACAAGGCTAAAATGGACCCAAGCCCTGAGCCTGGCAATAACATCCACAAGATACTAAACACCCCATAAACCTCTGAACTTATTTCCTTCTGAGATGCTTTTTGGACAAGCTCCGAAGACAACTTTATTTGTGATTCTTATCTTTCTGTTATTTATGTGGCTTTTGAATAAACGTCCAATACATTTGCATCGTCCACTAACCTGTAACCTGTATTTTCAAGTGTTTATTGACAAGATCCTAGGGACACACCACACTGCCCCAGTACTGGAAACAGAAGTTGTCGAACAGCACCTTGCTAAGCCTCTGCAGCTTTGCTGGGATGAGCCTTTCCAGGTTCTGTTGACTACGGCTAAATCGGTCAAGCTCGAAGGTAAGCCCACCTGGATCCACACCTCCCATTGCTATGCTCCATTCTGATGTCAGCACTCCAGACTGTTTCTGTGAACGGGTTATCTGCCAAGAAGTAGTCACCATTCGGTGAGAAGGCCACCTCTTAACCCAGATGAAGCATTTTAACAGGGAATTGTTGGTCGTTTGCTGCTGTTAATGAGCTGCCTTTACATAATGCTGCTTAAGCCCAACTTGCCACTTGTGTTTCTGCCTTAAGTGGTGTGGAAGTGGCCCTCCAACCGGTGAAGATGAGAGCTTTGATGTTTATGTTGTTTCTTTTAACGTCCGAAGAATGAGCAACGCTTTGTGCCATCTTCATCATACTGTCAAAAGTAATAAAAGTGTAAAAATATTGCGCTAACTGGAATTAAATAAATGGAATCAGGCAGCCAGCATAACAAAATGGAAGTATTGTGAAAGTGAATAGATATAAGATGTAGCGCCAATAGGGAGCTCTAATCAAAGGACTCTCCTGTAGGTTCGGTGACCACACAAAAATTTAAAATTAAATGTGAATCTACCCTGTAAAGTGACCTGTAGCTGCAATCAAGCAAAGCTCAAGACAGAAGGACTCTCCTGTAGGTTTAGGGATTGAACACCGCGAACCTTAAATGTGAATCTATAAATAAAATTAGCCAAATATATACAATCAAGTAAATAATAACATGATGGGAGGCCTCAATCAAAGGGTTAGACTCCACAAAACCCAAGTATGGATCCACGGATGAGAATCACCTACTTTTGTGTCCAACAAATGGGATTCATAAACTAAGTAAAGAAGTGCCAGTGTAATAACTTATAGTGTAGGACCTAATTTATATAGGCGTTTCAAGTCTATTGGAGAGAGGCACCTAATCAAAAATCAATATCAATAAAGGTGAATATACAATCAGTGGTGAATAGTGAAAAAAGTATAACCATATATATCCTAATATCCACTGTGATTGAAACATATATATGAAAACATAAATATCCTAATGTCCACTGTGATTGACTAAAAGCAATCAATTAAGTGAATAGCAGTCCATACACTCAAACAGTGTGACGAATGTATTCTTCTTCTGGAATGCTCGGATAGCACAAGGGATCCAAAATGCAATCTTCAGACAGAGAAAGTATAAATGGGTACCCTTACCGGATCAGGTGGACCCTCAACTCACCATACGGTGGGGGGTCTTCAAGGCTTGTAAAGGCCGATTGCCTAATCCTGTGTCCAAACAGATGGAGATGGTATCCGGAGAATCCAAGAATAACTTTTGATGTTGAAATGTCTCCGTGGTGGTATATATTCACTCCCGAGCATAGGAGGAGAAAAGAGAAGAAAAACGACTCCTCATAGTGTAAAACCACCAATTTAATAAGATAAAAAATATGTAAAATTCCACTGCATCACACAAGTGACAGGGATCACTTAAAACATAAAAGTAAAACCACACGTGAAAAGAAAAGAAAATATTTGTATCCAGTAGCAACAACTCCCCCCCTCTGATGGGTGGACAGAGGTATTCCCAAAGTCTTTACTGCATTTTTTTCCCCTTTGGGAATACCTCTGTCCACCCATCAGAGGGGGGGAGTTGTTGCTACTGGATACAAATATTTTCTTTTCTTTTCACGTGTGGTTTTACTTTTATGTTTTAAGTGATCCCTGTCACTTGTGTGATGCAGTGGAATTTTACATATTTTTTATCTTATTAAATTGGTGGTTTTACACTATGAGGAGTCGTTTTTCTTCTCTTTTCTCCTCCTATGCTCGGGAGTGAATATATACCACCACGGAGACATTTCAACATCAAAAGTTATTCTTGGATTCTCCGGATACCATCTCCATCTGTTTGGACACAGGATTAGGCAATCGGCCTTTACAAGCCTTGAAGACCCCCCACCGTATGGTGAGTTGAGGGTCCACCTGATCCGGTAAGGGTACCCATTTATACTTTCTCTGTCTGAAGATTGCATTTTGGATCCCTTGTGCTATCCGAGCATTCCAGAAGAAGAATACATTCGTCACACTGTTTGAGTGTATGGACTGCTATTCACTTAATTGATTGCTTTTAGTCAATCACAGTGGACATTAGGATATTTATGTTTTCATATATATGTTTCAATCACAGTGGATATTAGGATATATATGGTTATACTTTTTTCACTATTCACCACTGATTGTATATTCACCTTTATTGATATTGATTTTTGATTAGGTGCCTCTCTCCAATAGACTTGAAACGCCTATATAAATTAGGTCCTACACTATAAGTTATTACACTGGCACTTCTTTACTTAGTTTATGAATCCCATTTGTTGGACACAAAAGTAGGTGATTCTCATCCGTGGATCCATACTTGGGTTTTGTGGAGTCTAACCCTTTGATTGAGGCCTCCCATCATGTTATTATTTACTTGATTGTATATATTTGGCTAATTTTATTTATAGATTCACATTTAAGGTTCGCGGTGTTCAATCCCTAAACCTACAGGAGAGTCCTTCTGTCTTGAGCTTTGCTTGATTGCAGCTACAGGTCACTTTACAGGGTAGATTCACATTTAATTTTAAATTTTTGTGTGGTCACCGAACCTACAGGAGAGTCCTTTGATTAGAGCTCCCTATTGGCGCTACATCTTATATCTATTCATCTTCATCATACTGCCATAAGAGATTTAAGCTTATATGACTATAGATTGTGTAGCCATGTGTCAATTACTGCTCCTGGGGGACTCCCTTTAATAGGCGTTGCTTTCAATTATTCAGAAATATCTGGTTTTCTACATCCTGACAATTTTGCCTCTGAATAGAGCTGAAACATTATATTTTACTAGAGTCTAGGTCACAGTCAAGCTAATAATGTATTCCAAAGTAACAGAAATTAATGTCTCTTGTCCTTGTTAATGTGTTGCCTGTGCATATCATTAAACTGAACAACATTTTTAAATATTCTCCATCCTCCTTTTATCGCGTCCCCCCATGCTCCAGGTCCCTCTCTCCTGCCGAGTGCCCCACAGCAAGCAGCTTGCTATGGGGGCACCCAGGCAGGATGCTTTGTGTGTCCATTCACACACACAGCGTGGCTCGGCCCCACCCCTGCTCTCTCTACATTGACTCACTAGCTGTGATTGGCTGAGACAGCAACGGTTGCCATTGGCTCCTGTTATTGTCAATGAGGAGGGAGAGACCTGGGAGAGCTGCGGTTCTTGTGCACATCGCTGGATCGAGACGGGGCTCAGGCCCGTTTTAGAGAGGGATGGGGGTGCTGCTGTACACAGGATTTTTTACCTTCATGCTTAGCCTTTTTCAACCACTTTAAGTAAATGCAAATATTTATGGAGGTTCTACATGGTGATTGTTCAACTTTGGGAGCTTTTGCTGAAAATATGGCACTTTCTACGTCTGTCCTTCATGCACATTCTAATTTCTCTATTTCTAAATCTTGAATTTTTACTTTGTAACTCTTCTCTTCTAAATAAATGTATAAAGTCATTCACCGCGAGCAGAGGTTGTTGCTTTTCTTATCGATGTCTTAGTGGCCCAGCTCACCTAGGCTTCAGCTTGCAATTGCTAGTTTGAAGAGCAATGTGTACATCTTCTACAAAAAATTTGCAAAGCTTCTATCAAACTTCAAGCAGCTTTCTTGAAGACTTTAAAACACCTTTTGGCTTTAGTCTGGGAGACCTGAACACAGATCTTAATGAAAGATGTGTCAGCTGTTGCTTTCCACAAGGTTTTAGCAGTGTCAGCCAGCACTCCCATTAAAATGGTGTTCAACACTCCCAAGCTGGAGCTAAAGTGTACTTTACAGGCTTCAAAAAAAGAAGATTGAAGCTTGAAGTTTGCTGAATTCTAGCTGTGCACACTGCTCCTCAGACTAACTAATGCAAGCTGAAGCCTTTGTGAACTAGGCGTACGGCACAGCAGGACCTGGCAGCTGTAATGGGAAAGCTACTTTGCCCTAAATAACAACTTTCTATCGTTTTTTTTATTTTATTTTTGAACACAGAGGTTTAGATTTTTTTATATATTTTCTGATGCATGTTTATACAGATCCTTTAATGTACTAGCCTAGTTTGCATAATGCAATTTTATAATGAGAGTACGAAAACTTTGTCCACAGTTTTAAAATATAAAGTCCTCAAACTTTCATTGACCACTTGACCCCCTTATGTCTTTTTGCCCACAAATAGAGCTTTCTTTTGGTGGTATTTGATCACCTCTGTGTGGTTTTAATTTTTTGCACTACAAACTAAAAAAGGCTGACAATTTTGAAAAAAAATAATAATATATATTAGGGGTGTTGAAAATGATCACCGCATTGATGCATCGAGATTATTCCTTTCCCGATTCTGCATCGATGCGGGGATGCAGCATAATCGATTATTAATGACGTCATTTTGGCCCCTCCCCCTCGCCCGGACAGCAGTGTCTTTTCCAGGTCATGACACTGTAGAGATCGGCTGGCTGCGTCTGGCGCCGTTCCCCCTGTAGCCTCTGCACTCACCCACGCTCTCCCCCTCCTCAGGATTTGTAGCTGTGTGGACTGTGGAGTGACACTGGTCATCTCCTCAATGGGCGGGCGCAGATCACTGCACGGAGCTGTGAGACAGATCACAGCAGCTCTTATCACACATGGGATAAGGCACAGCGTCGGCTTCAGAAAGGTAAACAAGCTGTGAGGAGAAGAGGTGGGATGGTAGAAGTGCTCCGGAGGTGAGATAAGTTTGCCATGCTTTGATTTATGTGAATGTTTCACCAGTGCTATTGAATTGCTGTACACAGAGCACCAACTGGGAAAAGTGACATGCTAATCTTTTTGCTCATTCCTATTACATATAAACATGTACTGGTCCAGTCCCTTCATGAGTTCCATCAAATAAACAGTTTTTCTTTATTACTGTCACTAATGGATTGACTTCATTCTGGTCTTAACCCATTGGGCGCTGACTCACATTGGGGGATGCACAGTGCACACTCTTTCTGTCTAATTTCTTCCAAAGATTTCCCTATCACCTCTTCCCTCTGGAATGCACTGATCTTCAAGCAGTATATTATTTCTTGCTGATTGGAATGTCTTCCCCTTTTTTTTTTGCACTGATGTTGACCTGTTTACTAAGTTGCTGCCAAAAGACTAAAGGGTATTATTTTTTCCTTAAAAATAAAAAATATCATATTTACCTGCTGACTGTCTCCTGTACTATGTCTGCAGTCTCTTGACTGTCTCCTGTATTATGTCTGCAGTCTCTTGACCGTCTCCTGTATTATGTCTGCAGTCTCTTGACCGTCTCCTGTACTATGTCTGCAGTCTCTTGACTGTCTCCTGTACTATGTCTGCAGCCTCTGACCGTCTCTTGTAGCATGTCTGCAGCCTCTGACCGTCTCTTGTAGCATGTCTGCAGCCTCTGACCGTCTCTTGTAGCATGTCTGCAGCCTCTGACCGTCTCTTGTAGCATGTCTGCAGCCTCTGACCGTCTCTTGTAGCATGTCTGCAGCCTCTGACCGTCTCTTGTAGCATGTCTGCAGCCTCTGACCGTCTCTTGTAGCATGTCTGCAGCCTCTGACCGTCTCTTGTAGCATGTCTGCAGCCTCTGACCGTCTCTTGTAGCATGTCTGCAGCCTCTGACCGTCTCTTGTAGCATGTCTGCAGCCTCTGACCGTCTCTTGTAGCATGTCTGCAGCCTCTGACCGTCTCTTGTAGCATGTCTGCAGCCTCTGACCGTCTCTTGTAGCATGTCTGCAGCCTCTGACCGTCTCTTGTAGCATGTCTGCAGCCTCTGACCGTCTCTTGTAGCATGTCTGCAGCCTCTGACCGTCTCTTGTAGCATGTCTGCAGCCTCTGACCGTCTCTTGTAGCATGTCTGCAGCCTCTGACCGTCTCTTGTAGCATGTCCGCAGTCTCTGACCGTCTCTTGTAGCATGTCCGCAGTCTCTGACCGTCTCCTGTAGCATGTCCGCTGTGTTTAGACTTTGCTACATGCAGGAAGTGTTATTGTGTGTGTGTGTATATATGTATGTGTGTGTTTTTTTTTTTTTTTTTTAAGAACAGATAAGAACAGATAGAAAAAAAAAAATGGAGGAGTACTTAATTTTTTTTTTGATGAAAGCAATGCGCACTTGCGCTGCAACTGTGATGCATCGTGATGCATCGCGGAATCGAATCGAATCGTGGACTTGATAATCGTAATCGCATCGAATCGTGAGACCGGTGAAGATGCGCAGCCCTAATATATATATATATATATATTTTACATTCTGCTATAAAACAAATGTATATATATATATTCCCTGCGTTGACACAAATCCCATCCCTTCCCTCTGTCAGAGCGGCGATCTATCGTGTTTACATAGGCAGATCGCCATTCTGTTTTACCACCTAACGATCGGCATCGGGCATCGTGCACCCACTCATTAGCTTCTGCTGTGTGTAATCACAGTGGTAGCATCCGTACCTGCTACCCGGAAGAGTCAAATCACATATATATACAAGGGCGGCACAGTGGAGTAGTGGGTAGCACTCTCGTCTACCAGTAAAAAGGGTCGCTGGTTCGAATCCCAACCACTGCACTACCTGGAGTTTGCATGTTCACTGTGCCTGTGTGGGTTTCCTCTGGGTACTCCAGTTTCCTCCCATGCTCCAAAGACATGATGGTAGGTTAATTGGCTTCTGTCTAAAATTGGCCCTAGTATGGTATATTGTAAGCTCCTTGAAGGTAGGGACTGATGTGAATGTACAATGTATATATAAAGTGCTGCGTAAATTGACGGCGCTATACAAGTACCTTGAATAATAATAATAATAATAATAATATACACGTGATCTGCCCTATAAAACTAAAAAATTCACTTTGTATGCACCAAAATTATTTGCAAATTACTTTGGAAAAGTAGCTGTGATATCATTATTATGCTGCACGTCTGCGTTGACCAGAGCTCACTATAGGTACCTGCAGAAAGCTACAGGAGGGGGCGGATACAAGACCAGTCACCCTATACAGGGAAAGAGCAGCAGTCACCAGTCCTTTAACCTCCCTGGCGGTCTTCCCGTGTGTGGCACGGGGTGAGATTTTAAAGCTACGATCGGTAACCCCGTGCCACACACGGACTTGCCTCGCTGGATGCAGAAAATAGTTTACTTACCTTTTCTCTGCGATCCAGCGATGAATCCCCGCAGTACACGGCGGGCGGATGTCCGCCTGATGCTGTGTGTTCCGCCGATTCCCTTCCCTGCGAGCGTCGCGACGTAGGGGGGGGAACGGCGCCAAATTAAAAAAAGTAAACAAACACTATACATACAGTACACTGTAATCTTATAGATTACAGTACTGTATGTAAAAAATACACACCCCCCCATGTCCCTAGTGGTCTGCCCTGTACACTACATGTCATTTTATATAATAAAAACTGTTCTTTCTCCCTGCAAACTGTAGATTGCCCATAGCAACCAAAAGTGTCCCTTTATGGCAAAAATTGTTTTAGAGCAGCTAAAAAACAGCGATAATAAATCAGAATCACTTGCAGAATTTAGCGATAGCGATTTGTGGGGAAATTCGTCATAAAAAAAAAAAAATAATGACAGCAAAAATTCTGCAACTGAGCAAATTTCAGTGATTTTGATTTGATTACATTATTGAATAATTTTTACTATAATTATATTATTATTTGTTATAATTTTTTATAATTATTTATTATATTATAATTTTTAATAAGAAAAAAAAATCATACCCAGGATGCCTATTAGACTCTTGTTTGGATAGATTTCAGTGAGTTATTCCTAAGAATTACAAGCCTACAGTATAAAACGCCAAATTCCCTTGCAAATAATGGTACCGCTTTCAGCACCTAAAATCTTAAAGAATCATACCGCCAGGGAGGTTAAGCCCCATACACACAGGCCGAATGCAGGCGGATTAATAAAAAACATCCAACATTCGACCCATGTGTAAGCCAGCCGGACCGACAGAAGCCAGCTTCTGTCTAGAGAGCATTCTGGAAGACCAGCAGCCGAATGGCTCGTTATCACCGCTCTCAGCCAATGGCCCCCTGTCAGAACACAACAGCTCAGCATGGGGTGATCGATGTACTAACCTCGGATCGTTAGTACAGCGGCTCCGACTAGAGCTGACAGTTGTTAAACAGAAAAAAAAATAATAGTGTGTACCATTCCTAACACAGGAAAACCTGCCTGCACAGAAGTAAAGTGCTGGAGTTGATTCGTGTTACATTTCTGCACAGATGTGGAAGAAATACCAAGATTCAAGTCCGAATACACACCACTCATGTTGATAGACAATATTTTTTTAGTCCAGATTTCAAATGGCAATACAATTTTGAGACACATTATACAAATGTGTCTCTCCACTTTGCCCTCCCATGCAACCCAGCCTTGCTTAGTATACTTTAGCCTACTTAAAAGTCTGCCATACCCAAGGCTTCATTTACTTTGGCAGCCAAGGGGTAGTACAAATAGGTGGTTGAGGGTTAGTACACACTACCATAGTTGTGGCATGCCAAAAAGATTGCACTTAGCAGGAAGTATCACCACCAAACGTGACCAATTCAAGTAAATGGTGTAACAACGCAACCATGAGACAAACGCTTGGCTTGTGATTACAACATGGTATTTTATTAGGAAATCTCGCTTCAGCTGAAAACAAAGAATTCAAGAGGTAGCAGTATCACCTCCTAATGCTTGTCTGCTGTTGCTCTACTGTTCTTTGAAAACCCTAAAATCTGAGATCCACCACGGATAGCTTTTCAAGAAAGAGAGAGTGGGTAGAGAGTGTAACTAATGCCTTGTACACACGATCGGTTTTCCCAGTGGGAAAACCAAAGGGAAAACCGAGAACCTGCACATGGCCGGTTTTCCTGGCAGGCTTTCCATATAGAAAAACTGCCGGCTTAAAAAATGCTGGGAATCCCAGCAGGAAAAAGAAAACATGTTCTCAATTTTCCCGCTGGGACTCCCTGTGGTCTTCCTGTCGGGAAAACTGCCCTAGAGCATACAAACGGGTAGTTTTCCCGGGCCAAAAGCTGTCACGGCAGGTTTTCCCTAATGGGAAAACTGGTCGTGTGTATGAGGCATCGCAATCACTGAAGTAATGCATTATGGCAGGGTTCAGCAAACCCTGGGCGCCAGGTCGCAACTGCGACTAGAATTAGCGACCTGGCACAGCTGGGGTATCCTGCGTCTCCGTGCGCCCCCACTGCACAACCGTGTCGGGCCGCGCCGGCCGGTAATTGAGGCCGCGGGTTTGCGGCCTTCTGCAGGCCTATGCTTCCTTCTGTGATCTGGCGTCATATTGTGGTGGCCATTGGTATGACAAGACAACCAGCAATGCTAATGAGCTTCCCCTGTCTGTTTTCTCCTTCCCTCTAATTAGAACGCCCAAAAACTATCTATATATTTTTATTTTAACACCCTAGAGAATAAAAAGTTGGTCGCTGCAATACTTTCTGTCACACCGTATTTGCGCAGCGGTCTTACAAGCGCACTTTTTTGGGAAAAAATACACATTTTTACAATTAAAAAATATGACACCAGTAAAGTTAGCCCAATTTTTTTTATATATTGTGAAAGATAATGTTTTGCCGAGTAAATTGATACCCAACATGTCATGCTTCAAAATTGCGTCCACTCGCAGACTGGCGACAAACTTTTACCCTTCAAAATCTCCATAGGCGACGTTTAAAAAATTCTACAGGTTGCATGTTTTTAGTTACAGAGGAGGTCTAGGGCTAGAATTATTGCTCTCGCTCTACCAATCGCGGAGATACCTCACATGTGTGGTTTTAACACCGGTTTTATATGCGGGGCGCTACTCACCTATGCGTTCGCTTCTGCGCGCGAGCTCGGCGGAACAGGGCGCGTTCCTGCCTCCTAAATTGTTTTAGCTGGCTCCTAAATTCCAAGCAAATTTGTCAAGCCCTGCATCATGGGAGCATTTCTAGAAGGGAAAATCTAGCATGGCAAATGACACCATATGAGCAAGGCTGGGGATTTTTAAATTAAATGAGCAGACTCTTACAATCAACTGATTTTGGATCTTGAAGATTATGGAAAACAGGCTTAAAAGGTGACATTTTCCTTCCGCATTATAATCCTTTTCCAGTACATTTCCACTGGAGAAAATGAAGAACCCAGAGAAAATCAAGGCTGGATTATTTTACATATTTGGTATAGGTATATCCAGCTGGAAGATGAAGGCTGTAAAAAAAAAAAAAAAAATAGGCCAAGCTAAAAATATATTGATTAAAATGCCAGGTTATTTGTGCTCCATTTACAGGCAGGAGATGAAACGAAAAGAAAAGCAGGCTTTGGGAGAAAAACCCTTGTAAGGTGAGTGATTAGACAGGGATTGAACGTGTACCTCCCCCAGCTGATCTGATACAAGCTTTACATGCAGCCGCTGTGTGCCAACGTGCCGTGTGTCATGTGCTGGGGAGGAAGGAGCAAAGGGGAACAGCCTTGTTCTCAGATGCCTTTTAGTAGGTGAAAATATGGGTCAAAGCTGTAAATAAGAATTGGGAAACAGACGTTCTGGGAAGTACATATCACATCTAATTTGGGCTGGAACACGGCCCTTTCAGCACCTTGGACAGCACCAGGTGGTGTGCAAACTACTAGTACAAAACATTAGCTTGGAGGTGATTGTAACCGTATTAGTGCACGTGCGACAGAAACAATTGCGTACGGTCTGCGATACATTTTTTATTTGCACTAACATACAATTTTTGCAGGACAAACTTTAGGGGTAATACAATAATAGAATCCGCGCTAAGGTGAAGTGTAAAAAGCTGCTGCCTCCCTGTAGGAACTCAGTGAAGAGACCTACTGTATATAGTAAATGGAACAAGAAGAGGGTAGGTGGCACTGCTGTTGCGGTGAGGGGGCAGGTTAAGATGAGTACTGGGAATCCATACTCATCTCAACCGGCCCCCTCACCGCAACAGAAGCTTCAGGGGTCTACCCCCTTTTTCAAGGTCCAAGCACAAATAAACTGTTTAGTAGTGCTTGGACCTGGGATGTCAACCCAAAATGTTTTTTTTTTTTTTTGATGTCACAATGTACAGTATAAGATTTATCATCTGTGCCCAGTCTTGCCACACAGACTTAATCCAGCTCTGAGCAATCCTCTTTTATTGTTCAGAGAAATAAAACAGACTTACAGAGAAGAACCTTAGTCCGTTCTGCCCCCTTGCTGTGAGTGACGGGTTATTTACATATCTCATGCACTAGCCTGGAGACAGGCATTTTTTTAATTCCCACCCCCACTCCCTTTTCTGAAGTCATGTGGTTAGTTTTTTGGATTTTGACTGGTTAGTGATCATGGCAGAATTCAGTGTAAGGAATACATAAGAAAAAATGCATGTTGACAAGGGGAGTGTAGAGGAGGGCGGGGAGTCTACTGACATCACAACTTCACCCACAGAGCTCCAGACAACAGACCCACCCACAGAATCTGCAGTTTCTCAGTTCTTATAACAGACAGAGGGGAGACATTTGACAGGTAAGGATACATGCAGGAGGACATCCAATATCCTTATAGATCAGCACTATGGACAGTAGTTTAGAAAGGATGAGCGTGGCTTTACATCCACTTTAAAGAAGGAGGTACACCCCAAAAGTTTGTTCTGCAAAAATGGTATTGTTATGCAAATAAAATAAAATAAATTAAAAAGTATCACGGATAGTGGCACATAAAACATTAGAAGACACACTTGCTTAGGTTGTTCAAAGCGCAATGGCGCAGACTAACCAATCCAAATACTGATCTGACTACATTAAACTGAAATGTGATTGCTTGCTATGGATTACTGCACTACACACATCATTACTGTTCCTTGTACTGCCTTGTTAAATAAGCTCTGATGTTTTTTCTTACAAAACTTAAAAGGAGTCTAAAGCCCCATACACACGGTCAGACTTTTGGTCAACCAACTTCAAAATCTGCAACTTTTTTAAATTTGTCTGATCGTGTGTACGCTCCATCGGACCAACTTTTTCAGGTTTCATCTGACAAAAAGTTGGGTCTGCGAACGGACCAACTTTTCAGCAACAAAAGTCTGATGGTGCTTTGTGTGACCGTGTGTACAGCAATCCAACCAACTTTTGTGCAAAGTGCAAATACGCATGCTCAGAACCAATGTTAAAATCAACCAACAATAGAAGAAGTTAACCAAAGGGTGGCGGTAAAGAGCAGAAAAGAGCAGAAAAACCACGTGATGATGGGAACGTTTTAGAAAAGTTTGCAGAAAAGTCTGACTGTGTGTATGCTATGGGTGTGACCGGACAAATCACTTAGGACAAAAATCCAAGGGAAATTTTGTTGGATGTCCGACCGTGTGTACGGGCCTTAAAACACAATTCAATCATGATACAAACAAGTGCTCATTACTATTGATTATGGTATGTGAACAGCTTGAATCTGAACTCCAGATAGATATAAAATACACAGATAAATGCAGCTCTGTATTCACAAATACATTAGTAACCGCTTCAATACAGGGCACTTTTACCCCCTTCCTGCCCTGGCCAATTTTTCAGCTTTCAGCGCTGTCACACTTTGCATGACATTTTTTTCCACACAAATAGAGCTTTAATTTAGTGGTATTTAACCACTTAAGGACCCCCGCACGCACATATACGGCCACAGAATGGCACGTACAGGCACAAGGGCGTAAATTTACGTCCCCGCCTAAGTGCGGTTCGGGGGTCCCCCTGGCTCCGGGAGCGATCCGGGATCAGCGGGCGGATGTCGGCGCTTACCCGCCCCCCCGCCATCGCTCCCAGCCAATGGGAGCGCGCTCCCATCCTGTCAGTTCCTCCTCCTGTGTTTACACAGGAAGGAGGAAATGATGTCACCTCTCATCGCAGCGCTGTTTCCCAGCGCTGCTGATGAGAGAAGACATCACAAGTAAGTGTGCACCAACACAACACTGACACACACTCACATAGGCATATTAACCCCTTGTGATCGCCCCCCCCCCACCCCCCTGTCACAGTGTCACTGAATGCAGTGATCTAATCACTGCATTTAGTGTCAGTGTGACAGGCAGTGTAAAAAACAGTTAGTGTTAGGTTCAGAATAGCCCCCCCCACCCCCCCTAATAAAGTTTTAACCCCTGATCACCGCCCTAGTTAACCCTTTCACTCCCTATTGCCAGCGTCACTAAGCGATCATTTTTCTGATCGCTGTATTAGTGTCGCTGTTCCCGCTAGGTAGCTATTTTTTTTTTTATTGCGATTTTTTTTTTTTTACTAAAGACATGTGGCTAAATAAATTTTGGCCTAAATGTTTGACTAAAATTTAGTTTATTTGATTTTTTTTAACAAAAAGTAAAAAATAGTGTTTTTTTTTTCAAAAATGTCGCTCTATTTTTGTATATAGCGCAAAAAATAAAAATCGCAGAGGTGATCAAATACCACCAAAAGAAAGCTCTATTTGTGGGAAGAAAAGGACGCAAATTTTGTTTGGGAGCCACGTCGCACGACCGCGCAATTGTCTGTTAAAGCGACGCAGTGCCGAATCGCAAAAACACCTTGGGTCATTTACCAGCGTATTGGTCCGGGTCTTAAGTGGTTAAACACTGCTGTTTTATTTTATGCTAATAAAATGAAAAAGAAAAAAGACTGAAAATTTGGGAAAAAAAAAAAACACCAAAAGTTTTTCTGTCAGAAAATTTTGTAAATAAATAATACTTCTTCACTGATGTGCACTGATGAGGCGGCACTGATTAGGTTGCACTGATGGGGAGGAACTATAATGCTATACTGATGAGCACTGATGGGTGGCACTTATAGGCAATGTTAGGCAGCATGGACAGTGGCACTGATGAGCACTGAAATGCAGCACTGACTGGCGTCACTGATGGACAAAGATTGGCGTCACTGATGGGCACTGCACTGAAAAATTGTACCTTTACAACCCCTTTAAATGATGTTGTGCAACGATTTTTTGGGAAGAAATCAGTGACCCAACAAAACAATGTTTCCAAATGACATTAAAGTGGTTGTAAAGGCATGACGGTAAAAAAAACTTCTGTGTGCAACCCCCCAGCCCCTCATAATACTTACCTGAGCCCCCTCTCGATCCAGCGATGTCCACAAGAGCCTTGACTCTCTGGGGACTCGCATTCCTGATTGGCTTATGGCAGCAGCGGAAGCCATTGGCTCTGGCTGCAATCACAGCTAGTGAGCCAATCAAATGATGGAGGGGGCAGGGCCGAGCCACGGCTCCATGTGTGAATGGACACGCAGAGCCATGGCTTAGAAGCACACCTGCTTCGGTGCCCCCACAGCAAGCTGCTTGGTGTGGAGACCTGAGAAGAGGAGGATTGGGGCAAAACCACTGTACAAAAACAGGTAAGTATAACATGTTTGTCATTAAAAAAAAAAAAAAAAAAAAAAAAAATGGATTTAATATCGCTTTAAACAACTGCAAACTAAGTTTTACATTTTGTAATTCTTATGAAAGTCTTATGTATAAAAGCCAGAAGGTAAGAAAATTAGGAGAAAGGGAAACCAGATTATGGACAGTCACAAAGCAGTACCAAAAAAACCATAAAACCCCTTATATCAGGGTTTGACAAATTTGCTTGGACTATAGGAGCCAGCTAAAAAAGTTAGGAGCTAGAAAACGCGCCCTGTCCTGCCAAGATCGCGCTCAGAAGCGAACACATATGTGAGTAGCGCCTGCATATGTAAACGGTATTCAAACCACACATGTGAGGTATCGCTGCGATCATTAGAGCGAGAGCAATAATTCTAGCTCTAGATCTCCTCTGAAACTCAAAACATGCAACTTGTAAAAAAATTTAAACGTCGCCTATGGAGATTTTAAAGGGTAAAAGTTTGTCGACATTCCACGAGCGGACGCAATTTTGAAGCGTGACATGTTGGGTATCAATTTACTCGGCGTAACATTATCTTTCACAATATTAAAAAAAATTGGGATAACTTTACTGTCTTATTTTTTAATTACATTTTTTCCCCAAAAAAGTGCGCTTGTAAGACCGCTGTGCAAATACGGTGTGACAAAGTATTGCAACGATCATCATTTTATTCTCTAGGGTGTTAGAATAAAAAATATATACATAATGTTTGGAGGTTCTAATTAGAGGGAAGGATATGGCAGTGAAAACAGTAAAAAAACACACATTAGAACTGCTGTTTTACTTGTAAGGATCCTGTGCCTCCGTGTGCCCCCACCTCCACGACGGCCGGTAATTGAGGCCGCGCGGCTTTGTGGCCTTCTGGGCCGCAAAGCCGCGGCCTCAATTACCGGCGGGCGCCAGATCACAATTTCTTGCCGCAATTGCGACCTGGCGTCCAGATTTTGTCGAGCCCTGCCTTATATGCTATACTGTATAAATGTCATAATTCATATATGCAAGCTATTTATTTTATATAAGTCACTATAGCTGTAAATCTACTAGACCATAATGCCCTTCTAAAGGACATAAACAATACTCATATCCACATTTTTATTAGCATTTACCATTCATACAAATACCTTATAGTTATACAATATAATGTGTGAACATAACAGCCTGATAGAACTAATAAAGACTTCAAAAGGATCCTTATATGTGCAGTGTGGGAGAAAAAGAAGACCATTACAGAATCAGGGTGAAGGTTGGGATCCCGAGGCATCATAAACTTGAAGTGGTTACTAACTTGGCTAGCCCTAGTGCAGCACCACCGAAGCCTACACCCCGTCAGTCTGACAGCCATTGGAAAAATGTCATGTAACTAGTATAAGGCTGAACTAAGGTGTTACGTTTATTCACATTGTCTGTTAGTTACAATGATCCAAAAACTGTGGTAGGGTGTTGGCCTCGGGGACAGCAGTAAGTTAGTTATGTTCGGAGCGTATTTTCTAGCCACACTACTTAGCATGCATCAATTAACAATCAGATGCTGATTGCCACTGGCTTCTGCTTATGGTTTCTAAATGCTTGGATTTTTGAACAATTAAATTAGCAGCATGCATTATGTTTTAATTATGGCAAAATATTAAATTTTTGTAAACCATAATCAAGGCATCATTTAATTATACAGGCAGGCATTGGATGGGGGAGAGGGGTGTGAAAGGCAGCAAAACAGTACCTAACACCTTGGAAAGCAAGTCTGGAGGTACTTCAGTTTCAGGTCACATGACTTGATCTCTACATGTTGGGTCAGATGACCTGCAGCTGCCCGACGTTTTGGAGAGGACAATAACTGAGCATTTCTTTACTATCCCTAAAGTCTTTGTTTAACGCTATTGCAACTTCAGATCATATTCCCCAAAACGGCAACGCTGTAGGGCTGCTTTTTATGTCCGACAGGTAGGATTCATACAGAATTACATTTCTAGTCTATCTTGTTTGAAAAGGCCAGTCTATATCAGGGGTCTACAAACTCTGGACCACAGGCCAAATCCTGCTCATTGCAAGATTTTCCGGCCTGCAGCCAGGGCATGGGTGTCAAACTCATTTCATTGTGCATCATCATTATGATTGCCCTCCAAAGGGACGGTTTTATCTGTAAGATTAGATGTCCAGCGCATCACCTCCCCTTACATAAGATGTCAAGAGCCACCCCACCATCAGAATTTGAGTCCCCCACTCTCCCTTACATCACAATGCATCCCCTTTCCTTATGCTGCTGCTGGGAAGAAGCTGGATGCATTGCTTGAAAGCAAAAAGTAAGGGTCCAGAGTAGGGCTGGGCCACATGAAAAGGCCCAGAGGGCTGGATTCAGCCTGCGGGCCTTACGTTTGCCACCTATGAGCTAGGGTCAGTGGCCTCTCACATAGGTCTCACTCAGGTCTTCAGATTAGCCCAGTGTTTCTCAATTCCAGTCCTCGCGCCCCCCCAACAGGTCATGTTTTCAGGATTTCCCTCAGATGAAAAGGCTGTGGGAATTACTAAGGCAGTGAAAGTGATCAAATCACCTGTACAAAATAATGGAAATCCTGAAAACATGACCTGTTGGGGGGGCGTGAGGACTGGAATTGAGAAACACTGGATTAGCCTAAGATTTCACTATTTCCCCAACATCCACAATGTTCCCCCTCCAAGGTTCTTCCGTTTCCAATGTTTGGTAGCTAGGGCCATCGGCATCATAACAGCCAATTACGTGCTGATGTGATAAAGACTTTAATGTAAGAGGGGACTCTGATGGCAACCTCTGCTTTGTGCTTACTGAAGTTAATTTTCTCTTGTTCTAAATCATATCATACCAATTACAAGAAAGCAGAACATAATTATTTATTTGAGTTAAGTTGAGTTGAGAGGTATCTTAATATAGCGCGGTCTTACCCCGAAGGGTCCCGACGTGCATAGCAGAGTTCCTGGGAAAAGAGAACCCAGGAACCAAAAGCCGCACACAGCGGCAGGAAGGGTGGAAGAGAGAGGCTATGCAGGAAAGGCTTGCGTGAAAAGCCAAGTTTTCAGTAATCCGCGGAAGACCGGGATAGTAGGGGCCTCCTAAAGTTTGACAGGGAGGCTATCCCATAATATGGCACCCTGGTATGAAAAGGCCCGACCACCACGCCGGATCTACTTGGGCACCGAGGTGTAGAGGAGATCTTTGCCGATCTTTTATTTGAAGGGTTTGTAAAGCTTGGTAGTCACCAGCCCTCTAGCACCCCTGTTTTACTTAACTGACCCTCGAATTTCCCTCAGCGGGGACGCGCTGTTCCTCTCTCCACAGGGTCCTGGCTCTTGATTGATAGCAGCGCAACTATTGGCTCCCACTGCTGTCAATCAAATCCAATGAGGCGGGCATGGGGGCCGAGTCCTACATTAGGCGGCTATGGACACCTTTTCCTAGGGGATTATCTGATGCGGGGATGAGGCGTGAGAGCCGCCGAGGGACCCCAGAAGTCGGTGTTTGGGGCCACTCTGTGCAAAACGAGCTGCACAGTGGGGGTAAGTATGACATGTGTGTTATTAAAAAAAAAAAAAAAAATAGTTTTACATTCACTTCAAACTGTATTCATTCATTTAAAAAAATAAAAATAAATTGGGCCCCTAAATACATGCAATATATACTGTGTGGCCCTTGTACTGAAAAGTCTGGAGACCCCTGGCCTATATGATTGAAATGGGTCTAACACTACAGCAAACTTGGAAAAACCTGCTCTGTGATATGGTGTTGTCCAGAATGGTACCGTAACATGAGATCCCCGCTATGATCTGCACTCCTCTATACATGCGCTATGGGGGCACCTGTGCAAGCACCCCTCAGTAGGGCTCTGTGCATTCATAGACGCACACAGTGCACATCTGCCATGCCCACTCCCTCCTCACAGGACTTGACTGACAGCAGCAGGAGCCTATGACTCCCTCTTCTCTTACAGTCTCCTGTGAGAGCAAGAAGTGAAGAGAAAGGGTCGGTATTGGTGGGTTATTTACCTTTATACATAGAATGCATTAAATGGTAAAAAAAACATGAAGACTATTTTAACACTGCAACTCTGCTTCAATCAGAAAGTTCACTTAAATTCATCTGCAGCAGACACAGACCATCTGTGGGTAGTAGGAAGGTACTTCCAGGCTCCAGTACTTAGAAACTGCCTCTCTCTCTGCTTCCAGCATCACTAACTACATTCAAGATTTCATGGCAGATTTCTATTTGATAGGTAGATGGGGGCAATGTGCCAGTATTGACATTTTAAATCAGGGTTTCTGTATAAAAGAGGTAGCAGGATAGATGTTCCAGCATCACAAGCAGAAGTGTTCCAGGATCACCAGATGACCAAAAAAAAGACTGCAGTGGACTAGCACACTACAACAATGAAATAAACAGGTTGGGCTCCCTGTATGTGTCTAAATGATTTGTTTCCAGTTTTGGAAGACGTGTGCCTTTTATTTGAATAACACCGAGGGGACTAATCTTATTACAGGGGAATGTAAAATACCTTTTCTAAGAGCAAGATTCTGAAATGCAAAATGTATTACCTCGATTATTCATTCTAATGTGCTTTTTACAAAACATCACAGATTTATCTTCCACCATTTAAATTGTGGGTAACTACTTCAAATATTAATGCAAAGATGCTGTTGGCGAGGAATGGACACAAGAGGTTAACCTAGGCTTGGATTAAGTGTCTTCATCTGGTGCTGTTAAGATAAAGAAAGGCTCTTATTGTGAGATGAGCCATCTTATCTAGCAGTATTCCACATCCTTCCTCCCTCTTTTAAATCTCTGCACAAGACTCCCATACTTCATTTTTGACTATAAGTCACACAAAATCAATGAAAGCACAGAGAAAACCAATATGAAGTGGCACCATCGGTGCCAAGCAGAGGAAATTTTAATCCAACATTTAAACATTACAATAGAATGGAAAGTGCATAACAAAGACTCTACTGCTGTATTTCATGGAACCATAGATCCTTTCATCAGTTGGGTGTAATGTTATTCATTAGGCGTTCACGCACTACTTCCCTACATATTTGTTCAATGTCACCCCTGTGTGGGCAAACCATGGCTTGTTACGACTTTTGAAACTCCAATAAAAATATTGAGACAGAAACCCAATTGGGTTTACTTAACATAGCACCTAGTCAGAAACCATATCTTAACCACTTAAGCCCCGGACCTTTATTCAGCCAAACGACCGGGCCACTTTTTGCGATTCGGCACTGCGTCGCTTTAACTGTAAATTGCGCGGTCATGTGACGTGGCTCCCAAACAAAATTTACGTCTTTTTTTTCCCGACAAATAGAGCTTTCTTTTGGTGGTATTTCATCACTTCTGCGGTTTTTATTTTTTGCGCTATAAACAAAAATAGAGAGACAATTTAGAAAAAAAAAATCAATATTTTCTACTTTTTGCTATAATAAATATCCCCAAAAAATATATACATTTTTTTCCCCCTCAGTTTAGGCCGATATGTATTCAGTTTTTTTCCAAAAATATCTAAAACACGATGGGCCAGATTCAGGTACAGCGGCGTATTTTTTGGCCGGCGTAGCGCACCCAGAACAGTATTCTCAAAGCAGTCGCGCCGTCATTGTGCCGGTGTAGTGTAAATAGGCCGACGTAAGCGTAAGCCCGCCTAAATCAAAGTAGCAAGGCAGTGGGCGTGTTGTATTATAATGAACCGTGACCCCATGCAAATGATGGGCGCATGCGCCGTCCGTGGACGTATCCCAGTGCGCATGCTCAGAATCACGTCAAATAGAATGCCTAAGATACACGTTGAACACTGCCTACGACGTGAACGTCACAGCCCCATTCACGTACGACTTACGTAAAGAAAGTAAAAACGACGGCTGTTCTGACGTCCATACCTTTGCATGGGATGCGCCACCTTTTTGGTGGTTTATCTTTAACCCGGAAAAAACGCCTTACGTAAACGGCGTAGATTACTGCGTCAGGCGTACGTACGTTCGTGAATCGGCGTATCTTGCTCATTTACATATTCATAATGGGAACGCCGAATGCGTCCAGCGTAAATATGCACCCAAGATACGACGGCGTAGGAGACTTACGTCGCTCGTATCTTGGCAAAATTCAGGCGTATCTGATTTAAAGAATCAGCGCATAAATACGACAGCGCAAATTTAGACTTATGACGGTGTACCAGTAGATACGTTGGCGTAAGTCTTTGTGAATCTGGGCCTATAAGCGTTTATTGATCGGTTTGCACAAAAGTTATAGTGTCTACAAAATAGGGGATAGTTTTATGGCATTTTTATTAATATTTTTTTTTACTAGTAATGGCGGCCATCAGCGATTTTTATCGTGACTACGACATTATGGCGGACACATCGGACACTTTTGACACATTTTTGGGACCACTGTCATTTTTACAGCGATCAGTGCTATAAAAATGCACTGATTACTGTTAAAATGACACTGGCAGTGAAGGGGTTAACCACTAGGTGGCGCTGTAGGGGTTACGTGTGCCCTAGTGAGTGATTCTTACTGTAGGGGGGGTGGGCTACGCGTGACAAGACAGTGATCACCGCTTCCGATTACAGGAAGCGGTGATCACTGTCATTGTCACCAGGCAGAGCGGGGAGATGTTTGTTCACATCAGCATCTCCCTGTTCTTCCTTACCGTGAGACGATCGCGGGTATCCCCGCGGCAATCAAGTCCGTGGGACCCGCGGTCGGGCTCACGGAGCTCGCGACGAGCGCGCGTCCACAATGCTGCGCTTTTAATGGGGACGTATATATACACGTCCTTCTGCCTGTCTGTGCCATGCTGCCGACATATATAGTCGTGTGCAAGCAGTTAAAGTGGTTGTAAAGGTTCATTTTTTTTTTCCAAATAGGTTCCATTAAGCTAGTGCATTGTTGGTTCACTTACCTTTTCCTTTGATTTCCCTTCTAAAAATGATTTTTCTTTGTCTGAATTTTTACCTGTTTCTCCTCAGTAAGCTTGCCCCCATCATTCAACCTGTTCTGGCTGGGAGTTAGTCAGCCAGAACAGCTTACTGAGGAGGAACAGGAAGTGAGACATTTAGGCGCCGTACTCACGGCCGAGGTTCTCGCTGAAAATCAGCGAGAACCTCGCTGGAATGCACATTCCAGCGAGGACCTCGGCCGTGTGTACGGTCTCAGCGAGCTTCCCGTCGGGAAGCCCGTCGAGCCGAAATAGAGAGCACGCTCTCTATTTCCTCGACGGCCCGCCTGGAAGAATGGCTGGTTGCCATTCCCGACGGGCGGGTCGCCGAATTCGACGGCCGGGAGAGAACCTCGACGGGCGGAACGATGTGTTCTGCCCGTCGAGGTTCTCTGCCGTGTGTACGCGGCCTCAGACAAAGAAAACAGAACAAAAAACATTTAGAAGGGAAATCGAAGAAAAAGGTAAGTGAATCAACAATGCACTAGCTTAAAGGAACCAATTTAAAAAATAAAAACCAAACCTTTACAACCCCTTTAACTCATGACCACAGTAAGATGAAATGTAATAGGTTGCTATGGATTAAAGTAGGGGTCTCCAAAACTTTTAGTACGAAGGCCACATTACATATTTTAAACATTTTTGTGGGCTGAAAAAAAAAAATGAACCAATCAAAATTGTTTTATGTTTTACTTGGATTTTTTTTTTCCAAAATAAATTAAGTCCCCTCTTACATTAGAGGGCCAGATAGAATCTTGCAGCAGCTGTACTTAGTCCACAGGGCATAGCATGAAGACCCTTGGATTAAAGTATAGACTCCCCACAACAAAACCTATGTATTCCCAAAGCATTGTATAAATAAATAAAAAATCCTTAAAAATTCACATATTTATTTACAGCTCAGTGCATGGCACGGTTTCTCTCTACTCCATTTTTGTGCACTCATGGCATGGCTGTGGGTGCTGTGGGTGCACCCTGCAAAGCAATGCTGTAGGGAGCACAGATTAGCCAACAGATAAGCCACTGCCTGTCCCAAAGTGTGTAGGTGGTGCAGAGGAAGAAGGTTCCTGTCCACTACAAAGCTGAACATGCCAACGTAAATTACGAGCCTGACAACACTGCTCCAGCTTAGAGATCTACTTGAGCAACAGTGTCACACTTTAGTCTCATACACACAATCGGATTTTCCGACAACAATTGTGTGATGGCAGGGTTTTTGATGGATAATTCGACCGTTTGTACGCTCCATCGTATTGCTGAGTTTGCTCTTCCAAAGGCCTGTATTGTCAGGTGGAGAGACAGTGTCGATGGGCCGGTGCAACTTGCATTAAAATGCATTCGGCTGGCATTTGACATCAGTTTGAGACCCAACACAGACAAAAATTTCCCAGCACAGGCCAACTGGTAAGTGTACTGGAAATGTTTGTTTGTTATGTGCATTGCTCTTCCATGTACACTTTACTGCAACGCCTAACTAAACTGGGGTGGCTGCAATCTTTTCGTATAGTTTGTTTGCTGGATTTGACACGTTGGATGCCTCCAGCCACCATTGTGCTCCTGTTGGACATCCAATGTGCTTCTGTGCATTAACCTCCCTGGCGGTATGATTCTTTCTGGAATTACGTACCAAAAGCGGTACAATTATTTTGCATGAAAATTTGGCATTTTATACTGTAGGCCTGTAATTCTTAGGAATAACTCACTTAAATCTAATCTAGTCTAGTAGACATCCCGGGTATGATAAAGTTTAAAACACAAAATCATAAAATTATAATATAATAAATAACTATAAATAATTATAACAAATGATAATGTAATTATAATAAAAATTATTCAATAATATAATCAAATCAAAATCACAGAAATTTGCTCAGTTACAGAATTGTCGCTGTCATTCGTTTTTTTTTTTATGACGAATTTCCCCACAAATCGCTATCGCTCAATTCTGCAAGTGATTATAATTTATTATAGCTGTTTTCTAGCTGATCTAAAACAATTTTTGACATAAAGGGACACTTTTGGTTGCTATGGACAATCTACAGTTTCCAGGCACAAAAAAAATGTTTTTTTTATATAAAAGTACATGTAGTGCACTGGGCAGACCACTAGGGACAAGGGGGGTGTGTATTTTTTACATACAGTACTGTAATCTATAAGATTACAATATACTGTATGTAATGTGTTTGTTTACTTTTTTGAATTTTCCGCCGGTCTCCGCCCCCGTGCGTCGTAACGTCGCAGGGAACGGAGATCGGCGGCGCGCGGTCACTGTGTGAATCGAATGGAGGACGCCACTCGCTCACACAGCGCGGATGCATCGCTGGATCCAGGGACAAGGTAAGTACAGTAACCTGCCTGGAAAAAGGTAAGCCAGCAAGCGCTGCACATCAACCCCGAGCGTGACTCGGGGTTACCGATTTTTTCATAGAAAATCCACCCCGAGTCACGCTCGGGTTTACCGCTCAGGGGGTTAAGGCCTGGTTCACACCTATGCATTTTTTAGTGCATTTTCAGTTTTGCAGTTTTGGACAAATGTATCCACTGCTCTATGTGCTCCAACTTGGAGACTCTCAAAAAAAAAATAGAGTTAGAACTGCAGTACACAGAGCAGCCTTGATGTGAATGAATAAATGAATGAATGAATGAATGAATGGTGTGCACAGCGGCTTCCACATATTTTTGCAAATGTTTGCAACTAAAAGCTCTGTTTTTATTGTGAATTGCTAGTCAGGGCCAATTGTTTTTTTTTTTTTGCAGGCTAGCTAGTAAGTGTTCTGGGATTTTTTTTTCTCTGTTTGTGTTGAGGTTTGCCCTTCCATGTACACCTTAAGCCAGCCACAGATGGATTGAATCTCGGCTGGTTCAGTAGGGACTGGCTGAGATTCGACCCATCTATGGGTCAGGCTGATTGTACCCAAGTCGATTCATTCATGGAGTTGGGTAAAACCAGTATTTCAGATTTCCAGTATGCAATTATGGCCAGCAGTAATCACTGTGTTCTCCAGGCACTGTGTTCTCCCTGCTTTTGGGTACCCATCAACCTGTATGGGGAGAGAAGCAGTTCTGATTTGCACAAATGTCCATCATCACAGGCCTTAAATCTAAAAAACAAACAATTTAACCACTTAAGGACCGCCTACTGCACATTTACGTCGGCAGAATGGCACGGCTGGGCACATCAACGTATATATACATTGATTTTAGTACCCAGCCGTGGGTCGCGGGCGCGCGCCCGCGACCCGGTCCGAAGCTCCGGGACCGGGACCGCGGGATTCGCGGACCCGATCGCCGCTGGAGTGCGGCGATCCGTCCCTGGAGCGGAAGAACGGGGAGAGCCGTGTGTACACACGGCTTCCCCGTGCTTCTCTGTGGCCGCAGCATCGATCGCGTCATCCCTGTAATAGGGGGACGCGGGACGCGATTGATGACGTCACACCTACAGCCACACCCCCCTTAGTTGTAAACAAACACACTAGGTCTCACATCCCCTACAGCGCCACCTGTGGTTAACTCCCAAACTGCAGCTGTCATTTCCACAGTAAACAATGCAATTTAAATGCATTTTTTGCTGTGAAAATGACAATTGTCCCAAAAATGTGTCAAAATTGTCCGAAGTGTCCGCCATATTGTCGCAGTCACGAAAAAAATCGCTGATCGCCGCTATTAGTAGTAAAAAAAAAATAATTAATAAAAATGCAATAAAACTATCCCTTATTTTGTAAACGCTATAAATTTTGCGAAAACCGACCGATAAACGCTTATTGCGATTTTTTTTACCAAAAATACGTAGAAGAATACGTATCGGCCTAAACTGAGGAAAAAAAATGTTTTTTTATATATTTTTGGGGGATATTTATTATAGCAAAAAGTAAAACATATTGCATTTTTTTTAAAATTGTCGCTCTATTTTTGTTAATAGCGCAAAAAATAAAAACCGCAGAGGTGATCAAATACCACCAAAAGAAAGCTCTATTTGTGGGAAAAAAAGGACGCCAATTTTGTTTGGGAGCCACGTCGCATGACCGCGCAATTGTCAGTTAAAACGAAGCAGTGCCGAATCGCAAAAAGGGGCAAGGTCCTTTACCTACATTTTGGTCCGGGTCTTAAGTGGTTAAAGAAGAATTTCTTTCTCAATCAAAATTGTCTATTTGTAATCCTTATGCTGCTAGCATTAGTACATATATAGGGATGTCTACCATATTTGTTTTTAGAAAGTTTTCTTACAATTTCTTCAGTTTACTTCCTGAAGTCACTTCAGTGGTGCTCAGATGCAGTGTAGTTCCGCTTTAATTTGTAAATCTCAACCCTAAAAAGTAGGGCTGTGCAAATTAACTTTTTATTAATCGATTAATTTTTAATTTTTTTGATCGATCAAAATCTTTGATTGGTACTCACCTCTCCGCCAGCTTACAGGGAGTTCCGTCGGAGATCCGGTAAACGGGGCTTGCCGTGTCCATCTGAAGGGCTCCTTTGCTGTGCCTTCATATCTGCATGCCGGCGGGACCTTATCATCTGCCACACGTAAGGGCTGTTACACTTCCCTCTATTACTTCCCACTATCAACCTGGGATTCTACAGCCATCCACTGGGAGTTGTGATAGTTCCCTCCACGGGACATCTACATGCCGACGGACTGATGTTAACCTCTCCTCATCTGGATTTAGCAGTGGTATCGTTGTACACATTTTTATACCAGTATCATACTTGGCTACATGTTTTTATGACTGCTTTTGGTACCGTTTGGTATTACTCGCACCATTTTTACAGTTTATGTAGCTACATCGATTTTATCTCCAGTGCAATATTTATTTGGTTACCTAGTTGAAGACTATAAAAGTTTTAATGCTATTCCCATCGAGCGCTGCCTTTGTGTGTTTTTTGTATCCTGTTATCCATTTTTCCAGTGGTTGGGGCTGCACTGGGAATCGGCCTGCAAGGAGATCAGCTAAAAGTAGTTGGATCTGTATGCGCGTTATAATTAATCGAAAATTTGTCGATTAATCGATTAAAAATAAAAAAATAAAATCAGTAACAGCCCTACTAAAAAGGTATATCCTTATTTTAGAAAATGTTGATCAGTAACAGCCCTACTAAAAAGGTATATCCTTATTTTAGGTGAACATCCTGGATGGATGCATTACCATACCAAAGTAGACTACTTCCTTTATTCTCTTACCATTTTCAATGCCAAACAGAAGAAGTCAAATAATTTCAAGGAATCAGCAGTGATTGATTCATTCTAGCAGCTCTATCCCAGAACAGAAATACAAGTTTTGGATGGAGAATGTTTTTAGCATATTGTGTCCATAACCCATACAGTTTACCTACTGTATATACATTGGTATGTAATGTTTGATGGATTGCTTCTTTAACTGAAAACAAATGAAAAAAAAAAAGGAAAAACAATAAATGAAAAAATAATAAAAAATAAAATAAAAAAAACAATTCCCTTTGTTATCATACAAAAAAATAAAAAATTCATGATAGTGTGCCACCTCTATACCTACAATAATAATTCAGCATTAACGTGTTTCTATACACAGGATTTGCCAAGCACAGTCTTGCCTGTTCAATTGAGTTTACAATTTCCTTAGATAAATTGACTTGTCCAAGGTCACTTTATTGTTGTTCTGCTCTCAGTTTCTTTTTTCATAGTCAGTGATCTTAGCCACTGAGTCACTGTATTATCTAACGTAATATATGCATCTCCAGGGTTTGCCTTAAAGCATAAGCATCACAAAAAGCTAAACAATGATACACATAAATTCATACAAATCCTATTCCATAACAGCACATTATAGATGTGCGAGGTCTATGTATTATTCAAGGAATAGGAATAAAATACATCTTTTAAATTCAATTAGCTACTGCTGAACCCTACATATATGATATAGGTTATTAGAATTTTGCTATACAATTATATATATATATATATATATATATACAGAGCTTTTTTTCTCAGAAAATAGGTGCAGGAACTCAACCACGACCCGTTCAGATTTCACAAACAGTAGAAGGGTCTTAAAGGGGCATTAAATACCAGAATTGCATTACATACAGTGTGCAGAGTTCAGGGGGTTACAAAGCAGTCACTTGTAAACACAGAAACCAGACTTCTGTGTTCACAAGTGATTGTGGTGAGCGGGCACCAAAGGGTCTGAGCCAAAGGTGGTGGAACTGAGTTCCACCAAGTTCCCCCAGAAAAAAAGCCCTGTATATATATACACACACACATACACACACACATATACTTACATACATACATACGAGTACACCCCTCACATTTTTGTAAATATGTTACTATATCTTTTCATGTGACAACACTGAAGAAATTACACTTTGCTACAATATAAAGTAGTGAGTGTACAGCTTGTATAACAGTGTAAATTTGCTGTCCCCTCAAAATAACTCAACACACAGCCATTAATGTCTAAACCACTGGCAACAAAAGTGAGTACTGTAAAGCTGCATTCCCACTGAGCGTAGAGTTTTGCCGCAATTTTGCGGCGTTTTTTTCCCGCGTTTTGCCGCAAAATTAAAAAAAAAAAAAAGTCCCAGAACTTGTTTGAGCTTCAGACGTTTTTGAACTTCTGGCTTCAGGCATTTTGTAGTGGAGATGTGAACCATCTCCATAGAGAATAATAGATTTTTTCCCCTCCAGCGTTTTGTAGCTTCAGGCTTCAAGCTACAAAACGCCCAGGTGTGAATTGGGTCTCCAAACTGGGACCAATTAGCCATTTTCCCTCCCCGGTGTCATGCGACTCGATAGTGTTACAAGGTCTCAGGTGTGAATGAGGAGCAGGTGTGTTAAATTTGGTGTTATCACTCTCACTCTCTCATACTGCTCACTGGAAGTTCAACATGGCACCCCATGGCAAAGAACTCTCTGAGGATCTGAAAAAAAAAATTGTTGCTCTACATAAAGATGGCCTGGGCTATAGGAAGATTGCCAAGTAGCTGAAACTGAGCTGCAGCGCGGTGGCCAAGAGCTTACAGCGGTTTAACAGGATAGGTTCCACTCAGAACAGGCCTCGCCATGGTCGACCAAAGGAGTTGAGTGCATCAGCATCATATGCAGAGGTTGTCTTTGGGAAATAGATGTACGAGTACTGCCAGCATTGCTGCAGAGGTTGAAGGGGTGGGGGGTCAGCCGTTCAGTACTCAGAACATACGCCACACACTGCATCAAATTGGTCTGCGTGGCTGTCATCCCAGAAGGAAGCCTCTTCTAAAGATGATGCACAAAAAAGCCTGCAAACAGTTTGCTGAAGACAAGCAGACTAAGGGCATGGATTACTAGAACCATGCCCTGTGGTCTAAGGCTGGATTCACACCTATGCATTTTTAGCGCTTTTTGCATTTTGCAGATTTGCACTACAGAATGTGTTCCATAGGAAACCATGTTAAATGGGCCGTAGTGCAATCCTGCAAAATGCAAACAACTCTAAAAATGCATTAGGTGTGAATCAAGCCTAATGAGACCAAGATAAAAACGTATTTGGTTCAGATGGTGTCAAGCGAGTGTTTTCAGGCAACCAGGTGAGAATGGAGTACAAAGATAAATGTGTCTTACCTACAGTCAAGTATGGTGGCGAGAATGTCAGTATCTGATGTGACCACCATTTGGCCTCACGCAGTGCAGCACACCTCCTTCACATAGAGTTGATCAGGTTGTTTGTGGCCTGTGGAATGTTGGTCTATTCCTCTTCAATGGCTGTGCAAAGTTGCTGGATATTGGCAGGAACTGGAACACGCTGTAGTATACGCCGATCCAGAGCATCCCGAACATGCTCAATGGGTGACATGTCCGGTGAGTATGCTGGCCATGCAAGAACTCCTTGCAACATGGGGCCATGCATTATCATGCTGCAACATGAAGTGATGGTCGTGGATGAATGGCAAAACAATGGGCCTCAGGATCTCGTCACAGTATCTGTGCATTCAAAATGGCATCAATAAAATGCACCTATGTTTGTTGTCCATTGAATACGCCTGCCTATACCATAACCCCACCACCACCATGGGCCACTCGATCCACAACGTTGACATCAGCAAACTGCTCACCCACACAACGCCATACACGCCGTCTGCCATCTGCCCTGTACAGTGAAAACTGGGATTTATCCATGAAGAAAAAACCTCTCCAAAGTGCCAGACACCATTGAATGGGAGCATTTGCCCTCTCAAGTCATAAGTCAGTTACAATGACAAACTGCAGTCAGGTGAGGATGACGAGGATGCAGATTAGCTTCCCCGAGACGGTTTCTGACAGTTTGTGCAGAAATTCTTTGGTTATGCAAACCGCATTGTTGCAGAAGCTGTCTAGGTGGCTGGTCTCAGACAATCTTGGAGATGAAGATGCTGGATGTGGAGGTCCTGGGCTGGTGTGATTACACATGGTCTGCGGTTGTAAGGCCAGTTGGATGTACTGCCAAATTCTCTGAAACGCCTTTGGAGACGGCTTATGGTAGAAAAATTAACATTCATTTCAAGGGCAACAGCTCTGGTGGACATTCCTGCAGTCAGCATGCCAATTGCACACTCCCTCAAAATTTGTGGCATTGTGTTGTGTGATAAAACTGCACATTTTAGAGTGGCCTTTTATTGTGGCCAGCCTAAGGCACACCTGTGCGATAATCATGCTGTCTAATCAGCATATGCCACACCTTTGAGGTGGATGGATTATTTTGGCAAAGGAGAAGTGCTCACTAACACAGATTTATTAACAATATTTGAGAGAAATAGGTCTTTTGTGTACATATAAAAAGTCATAGATCTTTGGGTTCAACTCATGATAAATAGGGGCAAACACAAAAGTGTTGTGTTTATAATTTTGCTCAGTATATACACACACGCACACACACAGTATATTATAATATAAGGGTCGGTTGACATGAGTTAGGTCTGTCACAGTGCAATTAATCAATCCACATTGTAGGCAATCTTTTTATATTACAAAAGTGACCTGGGGAATGCCCAGGGAAAAACCAAGCCTACTTACCGACCAGCTTGCAAAACAACCAATTAACCTGTCTAACAGTATGCGTTAAAAACAGGGGTTTTGTCCGCACGCATTTGCAAACGCAAATTTTTATATTACTGGGCTTGATAATGTGCCACAATGGACTGAAAAGTTGAACCTGATGCATTTTTGCAAGAACAGCACAATGCAGGTATGTTGCAGTGTCCATTGCAATGAACGAAACTGCATCACACCAATGAACATAATGTGCGTTTCTTCAGTACACGCACACCAGTCAGTGTACTGTACACACATGTCATGTGCTGCATCAAGTCGACCCCAACAGACCATAAACCAGACCTTCCAAATTTTGTAATGTGCTGCAATGCAGGTATGGTTTGAAGGTGTATTGGCAAGGCTGTTTTCAGCGGGAACGTGGGAGAACGCAGTTCCGGCACCTCCACCACAGAATGTCTGTAATGGCAAGGGCTACTAGAGTGTGCTGGAGGGTCTACTGTTGCTGGCTGCTGGATGATCTATGGTCGCTGTGGAGATCTAGTGTTGCCGGATAGGTTTATTGTTTCTGATGGAGAATCTATTGTTGCTGGAGTGGGGGTTATTGTTGCTGGGAGGAATCTACTGTTGGGGGAGGGGTCTATTGTTTCTGGCTGCTGGGGGATCTATTGTTGTTAGTGGGGGGTCTATTGTTGCTGGGATAGGGGATATTTGTTAGTGTGGTGCTGTGCAGATCTATTGTTGCTGGTGTCTATTATTGATGGTGGGGTCTATTGTTGGCTGCAGATGATCTATTTTATTGCTTTTCTTGTTATCAGTATCAAATTACATACAAATTACTCGGTTCTGTCTTCTCTAAAAGGGATGGTACTGTAAGGTGAGTAGGGGGTGGATCCAAGGGACGACACTGGAAGGTAGTTAGGGGGTGGATCCAAGGGATGGTGCTCGGAGGTGGGTAGGGGGGCGGAGACAAGGGGTGATTTGGAATAAAGGAGTACCTGCACCTATTCCCTGAGAAAAAAAGGCCTGTGTATTGGGGTACTATTTTAATGTCTGTATTAACGGATCATGGTGTGGCAAACTGTTTACCTGGTGGGGCAGTCGCCAAACACGCCCCATTTAAGTGAACAGGACTGTGTTGGATCCGCAATGGAAATGGTTCAAGTTGGTGTCACAACTCCTCCAAGCTACCCGTCAACTGGCTCTGAAATGCGATCCACCGCAGATTGCTTTTCAAAGGAGCAGTAGGGACTGCCGTCTGTGTAGATGAGGTCTAAGACTGATTTGCTTATGTTCAAAAAGCTACCTGTAATTTTATTTACCCAATTTCATAATACACAAGCCTTATTTATGGATCTGTCACATCTAATTTTTGAATGTCTGGACAGGAGACACTAGAAGGACAATGACAAACACAGAGTGATTTACTAAAGGGTATGCTTGTATGCCAGCACATTGATTGTGCACAACCAGATTATATCTTTGTGGTATTTGCTATGCCCTTGCTTTGTGCACAGATACACGCGCCGCAGTGTACATACCACAACATTTAGGATCTATTGACTTGATTCACTATTGTACGCTGGATAACACAAGCTGAAAAAAAATGATTTCCAACAGTTCTTGGGTCTAACTACTGTCAGTGGGCCAGATTCAGAAAGAATTTACGTGGTGTATCTGTTGATACGCCGCGTAAATTCTAGGATGCGCCGGCGTATCTTTATTCTGTATTCAGAAAGCAAGATACGGCGAAATTGTGCTAAGATACGAGCGGCATAAGTCTCTTACGCCGTCGTATCTTAGTTGCATATTTACGCTGGCCACTAGGTTAGGCTTCCGTCGATTTACGCATTGAATATGCAAATTAGGTAGATACGCCGATTTACGAACGTAGTTGCGGGCGGCCTATCTATTTGCGTAGTTTACGTAAGGCGTCGGACCGGCGTAAAGTTACCCCTGCTATATGAGGCGCAGGCAATGTTAAGTATGGATGTCGGGACAGCGTCGTATTGTACGTCGTTTGCGTAAGCCGATTCAGAATGGGGCTTGGCGTAAGTTACGTTCACGTCGATATCAATGACTATTTGCGATGTGATTTTGAGCATGCGCACTAGGATACGTCAACGGCCGGCACATGCGTAGTTCGTTCGGTGCGTCATTTACGTCGGGTCACGATTAGTTTACATACAACACGCCCACTACCAGCCTACTTTGAATTACGCGCGGTTATGCCGGCCCATTTACGCTATGCCGCTGCAACTTACGGAGCAAGTGCTTCGTGAATACAGCACTTGCCTGTCAAGGTTGCGGAGGCGTAACGTAAAAAGGATACGCTACTCCCGCAAAAAGATACGCTCTCTATCCTGAATCTAGCCCTATATGTTTAAAAAGTCACTGACACACGTTGTATCCTCTGGTTCCTCAGGTTGGAGCCCCCCATCCAACCTGTCTTCTCCCATTTCCAAACCCTATTCCCATACCCTACGTCTATGGCTTTTTCCCTGCCAAGAAAAAGGTAAAATATGAGTGGTTTTACTGAGCACCACATGCCAAAAGTATACAGGTGCTCTTTACTCTATTGTCTGTCTTTTGGATTATGTACACTTGGTTCATATCATGTGGTCAGCTGCTCTGTGCGTTTTCATATATTGTTTGGAATTTCTTATGTGATCGCTAGTTGCTTTTTCTTCTTCTGATGAAACTCTCAAGTAAAAAAAGAAAGTCAGACCCAAGCAGTGTCACATACTCCTTCATACCTGGAAGTGGTGGGTATTCTGAACAGCTATGGTGGAGGCAGAAGCAGCAAAGGCGTGCTGTAAAGAGCCTTAAAGCAGAGCTCCACCCTGATTTTTTTTTTTTTTTCAAAAATCGAAAAAAAAATTAAATGGAAAAAAAAAAAAAACTCACCCTAAATAGGCTGTTGCTATGCGGAAGTCCCGAATCTGCCCTCATGATCCGCGGTGTGGTTTTCTTCCTCCTCCTCTTCTCGGTGTCTTCTTGTGAATAGGCCGCGCTGCATTCTGGGAACTGTGTGTATCCCAGAAAGCAGCCGGACCATTCACAAAGCGCCGCGCTGCTCGCACATGCGCAGTAGGAAACGGGCAGTGAAGCCGCACGGCTTCACTGCCTGTTTCCCTGACTGTGGATGGCGGTGCCGGGATCGAGGATCAGCATCGGCGGGGGACGTCAGTGCGGGCGCCTAGGACAGGTAAGTGTCCTTATTCAAAGTCAGCAGCTACACTGTTAGCTACACTGTTAGTAGCTGCCGACTTTGAAAAAAAAAATGCGGGTGGAGCTCCGCTTTAATAGAAAGCCAAGCCAATACTGTACATATGAGAAACTTTCAGGCTGTGTACTGAAGTTCACACACCAACCAATGTAGGAGAGACCATATGCTGCTGCCTGAAATTGGGATTCCAATGATAAATACCTGTAAGTATGTTTTGTTTTTTTTCAGAACGGCAGATATACTTGATGTATGTGCATTTTATTACTAAAGCCCCATACCCACTTTTAGATTTTTGACTTCAGATATACCAAAACCATGTAGTACAATGGCCTTCCTGATTGCATACAAATTTAAACTCTAAAGCCTCATACAAAGGGTGGCACTATTCGAATGGAACTTCCCCTTTATAGTGCCGTTGTACATGTTGTACGTCAACAAGCTTTGCTGAACAAACAAGTTTGCTGAACAAACGGCGCATGCGCCGGCCGTGGACGTATCCCAGTGCACATGCTCAAAATCACATCGCAAATAGTCAATGATTTTGACGTGAATGTAACCTATGCCCAGCCCCATTCTGAATCGGCTGATGTAAACGACGTGAAATTCGACGGCTGTTCCGACGTCCATACTTAACATTGGCTGCGCCTTCTTTTTGGTGGTTTATCTTTACACCTGAAAAAACGCCTTATGTAAACGGCGTAGCTTACTGCGACGGCCGTGCGTACGTTCATGAATAGGCGTATCTTGCTCATTTACATATTCTAGGTGTAAATCAATGGAAGCGCCCCTAGCGGCGAGCATAAATATGCAGCTAAGATACGATGGCGTAGGAGACTTACGCCGGGCGTATCTTGGCAAAATCTAAGCGTATCTGGTTTCCAGAATACGCTTAAAAACACATTCGGACTAACGATGGCGTATCTACTGATACGCCGTCATAAGTCTTTCTGAATCTGGCCCATTGTTTTTTCCCCATGACATTAATAACGTTAATAGCGGGTGCTAGTTCACACCAGACTCAGTTCCGTGTGCTTTTTTTCTGCACTAAAAATGCATGCACAGTGCTTTCCATGTATTCCAATGGCTCTAGTTCACACCAGTGCAGTCAGTTTCCGGTGCAGAAACTGACGGGAACTGAATGTATTGTTGCAGAAAAAAACGGAAATGCACGGAACTGCATCTGGTGTGAACTGGCCCTAATACTGCTCTTATGTCGCGTACACGGTCGTTTTTTGTGATGAAATAAAATTACATTTTTAAAAACGTCATTTAAAATGATCGTTTTTTTGTCTTCTGAACGACAAAAAAAAATTTGAACGTGCTTTAATTTTTTATGTCGTTTTTTAAAATGTTTTTTGTGTTGTAAAAAATGGTCGTGTGTGGGCTAAAACGACGTTTTAAACCCACGCATGCTCAGAAGCAAGTTTTGAGACAGGAACGCTCGTTCTGGTAAAACTACCATTCATAATGGAGTAAGCACATTCATCACTCTGTAACGGACAAAAAAGCGCAAATCGTCTTTTACTAACAAGGAATCAGCTAAAAGCAGCCCAAAGGACGAATAGAACTTCCCCTTTAGAATACCGTCGTACGTATTGTATGTCGCCGCGCTTTGTTCATCATTTTTCAAAAACAATGGTGTGTGGGCAACTTTGTTTTTAATGATGAAGTTTGAAAAACATCGGTTTTTGGAAAATAATGTCATCCGCGAAGGGATCGTGTGTACGCGGCATTAGAGCTGGTGATATTAGAGGTGATAAGCAGACCCATGCACACCTTGGCTCAATTTACATGGCAAATTAGGACCGCATTATATGAACTGGATAGGAATGTACATCCACATGCTCATGCAAGCCCACGATGCAAACATACCATAGTGATGTGTCCCTAGTCTTGTTCATCTGCTTCGGTAAATCAACCCCCATTGAATCATTTTCGAAGCGGAGCTCCACCCTAAAGTGGAACTCCCACTGATCGGAACCCTCCCACCCTCCGGTGTCACATTTGACACCTTTCAGGGGGGAGGGGGTTGCAGATACCTGTCTATAGACAGGTATTTGCACCCACTTCCGGCCACACAGGACCACTTGGACTTCAGGAGAAGGATTAAAACCCATCACTTCTGAGGTCATAGGGTCTCACTCACAGAATGGATACAGCGCCCAGAGGCGATTCAGTTTGCATGTGCTGCGCTATATACGTTTTTCACTCACTCACTCACACAGTCTGCGGGTAGACTAAGGGCATGACGTCACCTCCCGGCCCCACCCCCCCTGTTATGTTCTGGGAATACTCGGCTCCCAATACACAGTGGGAGCCAATCGGCAGGCGTAGCGCGACTCGTGCATGCGCCGTAGGGAACCGGGCAGTGAAGCCGGGGCGCTTCACTTACTGGTTCCCTCACCGAGGATGGCGGGGGCGCAGGAGAGTGACGAACGATCGCTCGTCCTCTGCTGCGGACGGCGCTGGACTCCAGTATTTGTAGCTGCTGGCTTTTAATATTTATTTTTTCCAGCGAACATCCGCTTTAAACAAGGGACTTTTCATGAAACTATGCTCTACAAGCTGTTAGTTAGAGTTGTTGGAGCAGAAATCAAAAGAAAGAAAAGCATAGAATTCTATGACTAATGTAAAAAAAAAAAAAAGTCAAACAGCCTTGCCTGATCGGAGATTTTTTAGTCAGACAATTCAGTTTTAATTAGCATCACTACTGAGATAAAATCTTTGTGAAGTCTGCAGGGCCTGACACTGACTGAGCAAATACATTTGACAGTAATGTTAAGGGCTGGCTATTTAAATCCTCTATGAATAGCCCCCTGTACATCCTGCTTAACTGTATTCGGAATTTTTCAAGACAGCCCATGTGATGGACAAGTGACTGATATGCCCTTAAGTTTGACAGCAATATCCTTTTAATCCAGCTTAGATGTATTATTAGGTAGAAATGTTGTTAATACTTGTCCTGATAAACCAACCAAACCTATTTTACATCCACATTTTTTGGTTTCTCACCTGAGGCCGCGTACACACGATCGAACATGTCTGCTGAAACTGGTCTGCAGAGCAGTTTCAGCGGACATATCCGATCGTGTGTACGGCCTAGCGGACAGGTTTCCAGCAGACAAAAGTTTTAAAACATGCTTTAAAACTTGTCCGCTGGAAACCTGTCCGTCAGACCGAAATCTCCCGCATGCGTGGAAGCATTTTACTTCCTGGTTTGCGGACGTTGCGGCGTCAACGTCACCGCCACGTCACAGCGCTGTCTGTCCATGGGGATTTTGGTTTGATCGTGTATACACCATCAGACCAAAACATCCCAGGAGACATGTCCGATGAAAACGGTCCGTCGGACCGTTTTCATCGGACATGTCTCCATGTGTGTAAGCGGCCTAAGATGTAACAAGTTGTGTTATCTCCCACCTCAACAACTGCAACTCCCTCCTCGTTGGACTACTGCTATACAGCCTATTCCCCCTTTAATCTTCAATGAATGCTGCTGCCAGGCTCATCCACCTTACCAACAGCTCAGTGTCTGCCACCACTCTGCCAATCCCTCCACTGCCTTCCCCACATAAAATTCAAAACACTAGAAAAATACAAAGGTACCCACAACTCTGCCCCAAGCTACATCACCAACCTTGTTGCAATAGATCACCTAAACCAGTGGTCTCCAAACTGCAGCCTGGGGGCTGGATGTGGCCCTTTGCTTGTTTTTATCTGGTCCTTGGGCAGTAGTCTTTCCTCAAAAAATGGCATTATACTCTCCACTACCACCAGCAATGGGGCATAATTTCTACCACTGACACCAGCAATGAGCCATTATTCCTCCCACTGACACCAATGATGGGCCACTATTCTTTCCACTGACAGCAATGATGGGACATTATTTCTCCAACTGACACCAACATTGGGGCACCATTCCTCCCACTGACACCAATAATGTGGCGCTATTCCTCCCACTGACATCAACATCGAGGCACTATCCCTCCCACATGACACTTTCTACTCCCACTGGCCACAGTCCGGCCTCCCTAAAAGCCTAAAGGACAGTAAACAGGCCCATCATTTGGAAAGTTTGGAGACCCCTGCCCTACACCATAAAAACAATCATAGCGGCTGTTTAGCCACTTGATCTTTCTTACCTTAGCGTCGCCTATGGAAATTTGGCACCATACCACGAGTGTGCACAATTTTAAAGTGTAAGGCTGCGTACACACGATCAAATCTATCTGCTGGAAACGGTCTGCCCGACCATCCCAGCAGACAGATTTGATCGTGTGTACGGGCGAGCAGACGGATTTGGCCAGCTGACAGATTTTAAAGCATGCTTTAAAATCTGTCGGCTGGGAATCCGTCCGCCCTATATGTCTGCTGGTTAGTACGCTAACCAGCAGACATATCTTCTCGCACACGCGCCGAATGGATTCGACGCATGCGCGGAAGTAATTTACTTCCTGGTGTGGTGACATGGCGGTGTCAACGTCACCGCCACGTCACTGCCTCATCAGTGCGCTGTCTCCTCCAGGACTTCTGTAATCCTCTGGCATTCACTATCCCAATCTACCCGACTATCTCCTACTATGTCTGCCTTTAAACAATCTCTGAAAACTCTTTTTCATCTATGACTATTGTGAGCATATGTCATGTACAGGACTACCATGCACGTGCCACCCCAGAGGAGAACACATCCAGGATGGCATCCCACATTGGCTACTAAGCGTCATCCCATAATGGTAGGGATTCAATAAAGGAGGGGACAGGTCACCTCCATTAACCAGGAGGAATACCTGTACACCCCCTCTGTAGGTGAGAGGACCTAAGAGAAGCCAACCCTTAGGCCACGTACAGACGATGAGACATGTCCGTTCAAACACGTCCGACGGACCGTTTCCAGCCGACATGTCTCATCGGATTTTGGTCCGATGCCGTGTACACACCATCGGACAAAAATCCCTTCCACGTCACCACTCCAGGAAGTAAAATACTTCCACGCATGCGTCAAATCCATTCGGGAGATTTTTGTCCGCTGGTTAGGCGTACTAACCAGCGGACATGTCGGACGGACGGGTTTCCAGCAGACAAGTTTTAAAGCATGCTTTAAAACTTGTCTGCTGGAAAAACCTGTCTGCTAGCCTGTACACACGGTCGGATATGTCCGCTGAAACGGACCAGTTTCAGCAGACAAGTTTGATCGTGTGTATGCGGCCTTAAAGTTAAGTGAGCTGATAGATGCATTAGATACATTCTTAGAAGAGGATATCTGTTTGGTAGTGGGATTAATAGCTGCTTGTTTTACTATTTATCAACTTTAGCACAGGGTTTTCACTCACGTTGTTACTTCAGTTGGAGATATTTTATTACATATTAATATTTAATCAGAATAATACCTCGGCCTCTTATTACTGAATTTAAAAAATAAACCATGATACATACTTTCATATTATTTTACAAATAATATGGAAGTATGTATCATGGGTATTTTTTTAAATTCAGTAATAAGAGGTCCAGGTGTTATTTTACTGTATACGAATCATTTGTTTGTAGACCTCAATATATCTAGAGATTTCCACTCATATATTTCTAAAAACCTGATGGGATACTGGGAGAGGACTTCATTTGAGGAACTTCAATACACAGTAGCTACAGTACTGGAGTGCCCGGCTTTGAAAAATCGGTGCTCCCCGGCCGTAGGTCCCCCAGTCAACAAATTTTGCACACTTGTAGAGGAAGAGTGGGGCTACATGTGTGCCAAGTTTGGGGACCCGTTACGGCCGGGAGATCAGGCGCAAAAAGGTGACTCGAGTATAAGCCGAGGGGGGCATTTTCAGCACAAAAAGAAATTGCTGAAAAACTCGCCTTATACTCGAGTATATACGGTACATTGAAATTAATGTTTTATGACTTTTTTTTTATTTAAATTTTATTTTCTTGTGTGAATCTAATTCAAGTAGCATATGAAAAGTCCTAGTACCGACTATCCAGAGGTCCCCAAGGGCCCCAGATGGCAACCCCCTCTTTTTTAAATTGATTTTTGATAAAAAAATATTTTTTAATATATTTTTAATTTATTTTTTAAAGGGCCAGAGGTCCTTTTTTTCTCTCTATTTTCTTTTTATTAAAGGGCCCAGAGGTCCCCAGGGCCACGGATGGCTACTCCCTTTTCTTTACATTTATTTTTCTTCATTTCTTCTTTTTTTGTAAAGGCCCCCCGCTTCTTAATTCGCAGCAGCCCCCCCCCCCCCCCTACTCAATTTCAGACGGCAGCACCCCCCCCCCCCCCCCGGTTCTCCAGCAGGGGGCCCATGCCTGAAGCTGTGTAAGGGGCCCCATAATTCCTGATGGCGGCCCTGGAGTCGATCCATATGCTTTATTTGAATTGATCTATGAAAACACATCTATTTAGGGAAGCCTATTCTGCCTCTGCCTAACAGCTGGATTGACTTTCTCCATCTGCTCATTCCTCACAGCTATTACATTTTCTTTTACTTGCACATATCTTTTTAGATTGTAAAATAGGCCCTCTGAACCCTTCTGTATTAAATTGTATTGTTGCTATACTTTATTTTGTATAGTGCTGTGCAAACTGTTGGCGCTATATACAATCTTAATAAAAATAATTATAACTATAATAAGTGTATTGTAGGAATGTATGGGCTTATAAACAAGAGACATAATTTCTCAATGACTGTATTGCTAACCATGGAAAAAATGAGGTCACAATGAAGAACTACCTGAACAATAACATGCCATCTTTGATACCCAGAGGCATTACAGTAAGTTAATTTGGAGAATACTTAAAATTAAGGTAATTTAAAAGAAACACAAAAGGCAACTACTTTTGACCTCACCAATTTTACCAGGTTCTGATTGCTTGCCATGGGATACAGAAGAAATGGCACCCAAAAAACAGAATTTTTTATTGAATAAAAAAGTGGCCAGTGACCTTCAATGAAACACTGTTTTCCTCATTACTACAGTGCCAAAATATTATTTAGAGCTTAAAGTGGTTGTAAAGGTTCAAGTTTTTTTTACCTTCATGCATTGTATGTATGAAGATAAAAGAAATTGTGTGCAGCAGCACCACAATACCACCTAAAACTTACCTGAGCCTCATCTGGATCCAGCGATGTGTACAAGAGCATGGGCTCTCCCAGGTCTTACCCTCCTCACTGGCTGAGACAGCAGCGGTAGCCACTGGCTCCTGCTACTGTCAATCACAGCCAGTGAGCCAATGAGGAGAGAGCGGCAGGAGGAGTGAGGGGACTGAAGTGCATACGGTAGACCTGAGAAGAGGACGACCAAAGCTGCTCTGTGCAAAACCAGACCTGCATGGAGCAGGTAAGTATAACATGGTTTGTTATTTAAAAATAAATAAAACCAAACCTTCGTGTTGTTACTTTAACAAAGGACACAAGTCATTTTTGTACTATCCATAGGTGTGCGCACAGGGTGTGCTAGGTGTGCCTGGGCACACCGTAATCACCCTGTGCTGCACAGATTCCCCCAGCTGCTTGGCTGCAGAGAAACGGGCAGGGGGAAGCTCTGTCCTCAGTCCCTTTCTCTGTATCTAAAGCGAGACATCAGCGGTTTAGACCCCTGATGTTTCACCAAAGCCCCCCAATGGGGCTAAAAATATATATATATATATATATATATATATATATATATATATATTTTATCGTAAAAAAATAATAACAAAATAATACAAATAAACTACTGGCACCTCCTCTGCTCAACGACACCAACCTCTGCCCTATATGTATTTACATACACGCATGTGTTTGAGCTTTGGGCAGGGCCGGCGCTAGGCATAGGCGAGTCAGGCGGCTGCCTAGAGCGCCAGAGTAGGGGGAGCGGCAAAATCCGGATCCCCAGCCACTCGCTGGGGATTCGGATCATTAAACTACCTCCTTCACCGGAATTTTTAAAAACCCATGGCGCCAGCCGCCAGGCTAGGAGGCGGTTTGCGCCGTGAAGACCTCACCTTCATCATGCTATTCCCAGCCTGCAGCGCCGTAGCAGCGGCAGTGAGATGAGGGGAGAGAGCTACAAGCCCTGCATGCAAGCCACGATGTCCGATGCACCCCCGCCTCCCCCCCTCCTCCTGGTCACTCGGGGTCAGGATCTGTTGTCAGAGGAGTAAACAGACGGGCAGCAGCGCCGTTCTCCTTCAGTAAAGGCTTAACCCCCGCTGGCTCAGGTACACAATAGAAGCACAGGCAGGACACTCAGTGCTGCAGCCTGCACTGCACACTGTCACAAGAAATTATAAAATGTATTCTGTTGTGCTGTCAAGTTTACATTGTGTACAGAGGGGAAACTGGTTTGCGTGTGTGGGGGGCAGATATGTGTGTGTAAGGGGGGGGGTTACAGAGTGGGAACGTGTCTGGGGGAGCAGATTGTGTGTGTGTGTGGTACAGAGTGGGAACTGGTGTGGGCAGAGTCAGGTGTGTGTGTCTGTGTGTAACTGTGTGTGGGGGGGGGGGTACAGAGTGGGACCTGGTGTGTGTGTGGGGGGGGGGGCAGGTGTGTATGTGCTGGGCACAGAGTGGGGACTGGGGGGGACAGAGTGGAAACTGCTGTGGGGGGGGCAGATGTGCATGGGGGTACAGAATGGGAACTGGAGGGGGGACAGAGTGCGAACTGGTGTGGGGGGGGACATATGTGTGTGTGTGGAGGGGTACAGAGTGCGAACTGGTGTGGGCGGAGACAGGTGTGTGTGTGGGGGTACAGAGTGGGACCTGGTATGTGTGGGGGGGACAGGTATGTGTGTGGGGGGGTACAGAGTGGGGACTGGTGTGGAGGGGGACATATGTGTGTGTGTGTGTGTGGAGGGGTACAGAGTGGGAACTGGTGTGTGGGGGGGACAGATGTGTGTGTGTGTGGGGGGGGGTAAAAATAGGGAACTGGGGGGCAGAGTGGGAACTGGTGTGGGGGGGGACAGATGTGTGGGGGAAACATATGTGCAGGGAGGTACAGAGTGGGAACTGGTGTGTATGTGGGGACAGATGTGCAGGTGGGTACGGAGGGGGAACAGATGTGTGTGTGTTGGAGGGGAGGGGGTGTTACAAAGAGGAACTGATTGTGTGGGGGAAGGAACAGATGTGCAGGGGGTACATATAGGAACTGATGTGTGTGTGGGGGGGGGTGGGGGTTTAAGGGGAACAAAGGTGGGGGGTGCAGAGGGGAACGTTCAGGATGATACAGTGATGGGGTGATCTGAGGTGTAAAGGTGGAAGAATTGTGGTGATCTGAGACCTAAAAATACAGGAATTGGGGTGATTTAAATCCAGTTTTGTAAAAAAATTAAAATAAATGCAGATCTTTTTGCAGGTCAAAAAATTTGCATTTTTTATTTTTTTTCTAGGAGAGTAGCATTGTCAGTGTATCTGTCGCTCATACAGACAGGCAGTTACACAGTTGGCCTCTCTGTATACTGCTCTAGCCTGTGGACCACGGCTGGCGTGAGGAAGTGAGCCAATGCCATCATCTAGTTGTCTTTTGCCCGGGTCCAGAGGCACAGGTGCAGGCATGTGGACCACGGCCGAAGAAATAGGTGAAGAGGCACCGCAAAAATCTCAGTGAGGGGCGGAGCGAATGTCACGGGGGGGGGGGGGGGGGGGGGCGTCAAAATGAGGCTTCGTCTAGGGTGTCAAAAATCCTTGCACCAGCCCTAGCTTTGGGGTGCACACCCTAATGCAATTGGCTGTGCACACACATGTACTGATCTCTACTGAAGCTTAAGGTCTACTGTCCTCACAACCTTCTCACATACAGTACACATATACATACTAGAAACCAGTTGAGTATGTTTGAAAAAAATAATAGGATTAACCTGGCAAAAAGCACATGGTGATGGAGAGAACATACTGTATATGTTCCATGCAAATAGGGTATTACTGAGCTACTTTGCTGCTTGCTTTGAACAGGTGGCATATTCAGGTACCTAGCAGAAAATTGGTAGCAAAGGTCATATGGCGAGTTTTAGAAACATGTGAACGTCACAGGTTCTATTATATCAGTATCTACCATGATTGCTTTGAATTATAATAAAAAATAAATAAAAATCTAGTACAATAAACTAAAGCAGCATACTGTATACGTTTTATTTATAAATGTCAGGCAAAGAAAGTAATTCTAAAAAAGGTCCTCAGAGACCTTTTCTCTATAGTTAATATTAATTGTACTTGTTCAAGGAGAAGTCGTTGGCGTACCCAAATACATAAATTCAAGAAAAGCAATAAAAATCGGAAGTCTAAGCCAGGATTTTATTGCTTTTTTTGAGTTATATAATTTATGAATTAATAAAGTTAAAAATGTATATTCAGAGCTTGTGTATTTCTATTAATATAATTTTTTGAAAATTACAACCAACTTTGTGGACATATGTCTTTAAAAAATAATAATAACTTGTCCCCAATATTGTATTAAAACATTAAACATTAAATAATGAAATACAATTTAAAATCCACCTTTTCTGCAGCCTAATCCCAGCTGATCACAAAAGCTATTTTAGCCTCATGTGTCTTTGTAATGAATGTTTAGGCCAATTCACAAGGGAGAGAACACAGACAATGCTATGAAGGTGTACCAGGGATGAGCTGCTTAGCCTACTTTCCGATCACCTAAATGAGAACTCTATGTGGATCATCCTCTGTACTGACAATTTATTATTTGTGAAAGAATTTCAGCTCAGCGAAGCTGGCCCCCCTACAATCAGCACAAATAAAAACTCAAGTGTGTTTCTTTAGTGCTACGTTTGTGCTGTTTTGTGCCGCAAAAAATTACGTTTGTGCTGCTTTTATTTTGAAGATATTAGCAATTGTTTTTTCCAGACTATGACATCATCTAGCCCCCCTACAAGCCCAAATGTCACAAAACTGGTCTCATTAGTTAGTGCTACGTTTGTGCTGTTTTGTGCTGCTAATATTTCCGTTCTATCTTTTATCGTTTTTGCGTTATTAATGATTTATTAAAGGTCACCAAAGGTCACACAGCCCCCCTACAAGCCCAAATGACACAAAACTGGTCTCTGTGGTTAGTGCTACGTTTGTGCTGTTTTGTGCTGCTAATATTTCCGTTCTATCTTTTATCGTTTTTGCGTTATTAATGATTTATTAAAGGTCACCAAAGGTCACACAGCCCCCCTACAAGCCCAAATGACACGGAACTGGTCTGGTTGGTTAGTGCTACGTTTGTGCTGTTTTGTGCTGCTAATATTTCTGTTCTATCTTTTATTGTTTTTGCGTTATTAATGATTTATTAAAGGTCACCAAAGGTCAATCAGCCCCCCTACAATGCCCAAATGACACGAAACTGGTCTCATTGGTTAGTGCTACGTTTGTGCTGTTTTGTGCTGCTAATATTTCCATTCTATCTTTTATCGTTTTTGCGTTATTAATGATTTAATAAAGGTCACCAAAGGTCACACAGCCCCCCTACAAGCCCAAATGACACGAAACTGGTCTTATTGGTTAGTGCTACATTTGTGCTGTTTTGTGCTGCTTATATTTCCGTTCTATCTTTTATCGTTTTTGCGTTATTAATGATTTAATAAAGGTCACCAAAGGTCACACAGCCCCCCTACAAGCCCAAATGACACGAAACTGGTCTCATTGGTTAGTGCTACGTTTGTGCTGTTTTGTGCTGCTTATATTTCCGTTCTATCTTTTATCGTTTTCGCGTTATTAATGATTTATTAAAGGTCACCAAAGGTCACACAGCCCCCCTACAAGCCCAAATGACACGAAACTGGTCTCATTGGTTAGTGCTACGTTTGTGCTGTTTTGTGCTGCTAATATTTCCGTTCTATCTTTTATCGTTTTTGCGTTATTAATGATTTATTAAAGGTCACCAAAGGTCACACAGCCCCCCTACAAGCCCAAATGACACAAAACTGGTCTCATTGGTTAGTGCTACGTTTGTGCTGTTTTGTGCTGCTAATATTTCCGTTCTATCTTTTATTGTTTTTGCGTTATTAATGATTTATTAAAGAGCTCAGCGAAGCTGGCCCCCCTACAATCAGCACAAATAAAAACTCAAGTGTCTTTCTTTAGTGCTACGTTTGTGCTGTTTTGTGCCGCAAAAAATTACGTTTGTGCTGCTTTTATTTTGAAGATATTAGCAATGTTTTTTTTACAGACTATGACAGCCCTCAAAATTTCCACTCGCCTACTAGCATTTGGCGAGTGGATTTAAGCTGGGGGCGAGTGATGACAGGGCTACATGACCAATCTCCCTCCAATCTGTGCCTACACTTAGAGTCCCAATGAGATTGGCGGCTGAAGAGGAAAGGTGCATGCTCGTGAAAAATAGTCTTTGTGAGCCGCGCACAGGCAGAGCAGTACACAGGTGCTCTCCTTACAATTCTCATTAAGCCATGGGACTTAACAGTATGACCTCTCTGAGCCTACCCCGCTCCCCCGACCAATGTGCCTGGAAAGAAAAAAGTAATGAGTGAGGTGGAGGCTTGGGAAAATTACCACTCCGGTGCAGTGCTCACTGAAAGTTGCCCTGACATGAGAGCGGTAGCCTTCCAGTTTGTGCAGTTTTCTTCTTCTTGTGCTCTTTGTAAGCGTCCAACAGTTCAGCCTGAGCACTGTGAACAGTCTGGTCTCAATGTGTGCTGTGCGGTGTCAGTGTGCGCTGTGCTATGGTGTCAATGGCTGTACAATTGTGCTGAATTTGTACTTCCTCCTGCTGTGCTGCAGCTCCTCTCCTCACTGCCAGCCTGATTAAAAGGGGGAAGTGGGGACATGCAAGCGTGGAGCCGCACACACAGGCCCCTACTGATGAGATGAGATGAGATGAGATGCAGAGGAGACAGCAAGAGAATGGGGAAGAGACCCAGTTCTAGTGCCATGTCCCTCTGGTCTGACCCCAGTGCCCTGTCCCTCTGGTCTGACCCCAGTGCCCTGTCCCTCTGGTCTGACCCCAGTGCCCTGTCCCTCTGGTCTGACCCCAGTGCCCTGTCCGATTTTGTTAAAGTTGTTGTTGGTAATATTTAATTTTGTAACTTGATTCTGCATAAAACATATAACAGTGTCATTCCATGAGATAATCTACGAGGGCGTGTTTACGGGTGCAATTAGGCGCAGGGCAGTGTATGAATTAGGTGGGGCAACTGGTGGCGAGTATCTCTTGAGGCCTGGCTAGTAGCTCAGGACTTGAAATTTTGAGCCCTGGACTATGACATCATCTAGCCCCCCTACAACACCCAAATGACACAAAACTGGTCTTGTTGGTTAGTGCTACGTTTGTGATGGTTTGTGCTGCTAATATTTTTATTTGTGCTGTTATGCTTTTAAAGTCATAACAGTTTATTTATTTTTTTCAAACCCCACTCACTTTGCCCACCTCACAATCAGCACAAATAAAAACTGAAGTGTGTTTCTTTAGTGCTATGTTTGTGCTGTTTTGTGCTTAAATTGTGTTTAAATTTCCATTCTATCTTTTATTGTTTTTGTGTTATTAATGATTTATCAAAGGTCACCAAAGGTCACACAGCCCCCCTACAACACCCAAATGACACAAAACTGGTCTCATTGGTTAGTGCTACGTTTTTGCTGCTAATATTTTCGTTGCATGGTGGCACCAGTCAGCTGGTGGATGTGACAACAGAACCGGCTGATGGCATATAAGCTGGCACTGAGCTTGGCTGGCGGCAGACTGTGGGTAAGCAGCGGGAAACAGGAGACAGGTGAAACCTTGCTGGACTGAAGAGCTGTAGCAGGATGCAGGGTCAGATGAGCCGGGTCCATAATGGTTGGGCAGATCAGGCATAGACGGCAGACAACAGGATAGTTGGGTCACAAGCCAAATCAGCAACGGGAGTTAGATCAGGCAAGAACAGAAGGCAGAATCCAACGGAGGTCAGGAGCAAGCTGGGTTAGGATCAGAAGTCAAACACAGCAATCAGGAGCGAACACACAGAAGCTGCACACCAAACTGCAGCCTGTTTAAATAGTCTGTCTGGCGCCAGCATTGATGACAGGCTCACGCTCATCTGCCCGGCCAGTTGCCAGTCTGCGCATGCGCATATGTATGCACAGGGAGACATCATTTGTGCTATGGGCAAGCCTTTGCTGACAACCCCTACAACAGCCAAACAAAATGAAAAGGGGCTGGTTGGTTGCCACGTTTGTGTTGGTTTGTGCCATTTTACTCTCCATTCTAGCTCCTTTTTGTTTTTCATTTATTGTTGATTTAATAAAGGTCACCCAGCAGCCCTACAAGAGACACAAGACATGAAACCAGGCTGGTTGGTGCCTCCTTTGTGCTGGTTTGTGCTGTTTAAGTATCAGTTCTACTGCTTTTTGTTTTTCAGCTATTTACTATTTATTAAAGGTCAGTAAAGGTCACTGGGTTGGTTGGTTAGTGCCGCGTTAGTGCTGTTAAAATTACTATGTGTGCTGCTTTTTTATTGCAAACTTTTTTTTAATTAATCAAACCCCACCTCCCCCACTATAAAAGCATAAGGATGTAAAACTGGCTGATTAGTTAGTGCTGCTACTGTGCTGCTTAAACATCCATTCTCTCAGGTTTTGATATTTTAAGTTATTTTTTTTTATATAGTATATACTATAGTTTTACACCATATTTTTGTACAATTTGTATGTAAATATAAGCAACTTTTGTTATTCCCTATGTCACTTACATAACTATAACTTTATGTACAGTATATTGCTATATTACATGCTATAATGGGTTATTTTTAGACCTTTTATTTGTGTTACATTGTAACCATGTTCATGTGTCTGCACATAACAAAATTTAGTTTTAGGCTCCTTTTACACATGCTGTCTGATCAGGTGCGCCTGTCCGTTTTTCAGTCGTACCTGATCGGATCGGACACTCCATTCACCTCTATGGAGCAACAGATGTCAGCGATGACATGTCTGCTGACATACACCGTCATCCGATCCGATCTATTCCGCCAAATCCAGATGGATGGAGGTCCTATTTTACATCCTTCTGGAGGATCAGATCAGATAGGATCAGATAAAAATAGACAGAGTCCCATAGAAGAGAGCAGAACTCTGACAGGTCCATCTCAGCACAGTGAGCGGAGAAAGATCTGTCATCGGCTTGCTCAGCACGTATTAACAGAGTCCATCAAAATGAACGTACCCCATGTGAAAGGGGCTTATGGGTTGACTGTATTGATTGGGAAATGTGTCACCACAGTCTCACTTTGAATACTCAATGCTAACAGCACAATTGTTGTAATGGATGGAGCAGGTGATAAGATGTGCTTCTTGTTGTCTTATTTCACAATTTCAATTGCGCAGCACTGGATTAATAGCTCTTTTTCTTTCTTCTTCAAGTTTTACATCCATGGCATAAGACTTAAAGGAGAAGTCCAGTCTTAGCTTTATAGGCTGGGCTTCTCCTAAGGGTCAAAGGAGTGCAATTAATTTTGCACTCCTATGACCCGTTTTCAGTAGAGAGCGGTCTGAAGTCCACTCTCTGCTGACGTCACTGGAATCAGTCGGGGCAGCGCATCATCACGACTTCCCAAGTCTGGATCCGCCAGCTGCCCTGATTAATGGCAATCTCAGCGAGTCACTGACACAGCCTCTCCCCGCCCCTCCACTGCCCAGTGCTCCAAGGAGCGCTGAGAAGTAGAGCAAGGCGATGCTGACTGACAGGGGAGGAGTGAGAACCCAGCCATCGGCGGTGTTCGGTGGCTCGGTTCTCAGTGTAGAGACAGCTGGGACATGTGCAGCATCAGCCTGACGCTGCATCCACCGAGGTAAGTATGAATATAAAAAAAAAAAAAAACATACCGTATTTATTGGCGTAGATAACACGCACTTCAATTTAAGAGGGAAGTTTCAGGATTTTTTTTGCCGTATTCTCCAAGCACTTGCTCCGTAATTCAAAGTGGGGGGCTTGTATTTAAATTAAGCACGCCCCCGCGCCGATCGAACTGCGCATGCGCCGGCCGTACAAATAGCCCAGTGCGCAAGATCCAGCTCACGACGGAAAACGTCATTGAAGCCGACGTGAGCATCATTGACATAAAGCCCTATTCGCGAACGACTTTGTCATTGACGTAAAGCCCTATTTACGAACGACTTAGTAAAACTACGTAAACGACGGAAAAAGACGACGCTGTCCCGAGGCCATACTTAACATGGCATACGACGGACCTTCGGAAACCTACCCCTCATATAGCAGGGGTAGGTTTACGCTTACGGAAATGACGTAAACGACGACGAGGCAGCGCAAAAACTTTCGGGAATCAGCATATCAGGCTCATTTGCATAGTCAAATGAGAAAACAATGTAAACGCCACCTAGCGGCCAGAAAAAAATTACATCGAAGATCCGACGGTGTAAGTGTCTTACACCTGTCGGCTCTACGCCGTATCTATGCGTAAGTGATTCTAGGAATCAGACGCATAGATACCCGGGCCAAAAAACAGAGATACGGCGGTGTATCTTAACTCCCGTTGCTGATTTGGCTTGTGACCCAACTATCCTGTTGTCTGCCGTCTATGCCTGATCTGCCCGACCATTATGGACCCGGCTCATCTGACCCTGCATCCTGCTACAGCTCTTCAGTCCAGCAAGGTTTCACCTGTCTCCTGCTTCCAGCTGCTTACCCACAGTCTGCCGCCAGCCAAGCTCAGTGCCAGCTTATATGCCATCAGCCGGTTCTGTTGTCACATCCACCAGCTGACTGGTGCCACCATGCAGTCTATTGGACTGATCACAGGCACTCATACTTTGCTGTGCTTCAATTGCTGCTTTCTAACCAGGAGATCACTAACCAGGTATGGGACAGGAGGGCAGGGTGATGTCATTGTCTGGGAAAAAACTAATTGCTATTATCTTAAAAATAAAAGCAGCACAAATGTGTATTTTTATGACAAAAAAAAGCACAAACGTAGCACTAAAAAATAGTATGTTTGTTTGTAAGATTTAATAACATGGGGGGCAAAGTGAGTGGGTTATTATCAAATAAAAACAAGCTGCTGTATATTAAAAACCATAACGGCACAAATAAAAATATTAGCAGCACAAACATAGCACTAAAGAAACATTTGAGTTTTTATTTGTGCTGATTGTAAGGGGGGGGGGGGGGGGGTGAGTGGGGTTTGAAAAAAACAAAATAAATGTTATAACTTAAAAACCATAACAGCACAAATATTTTTTTAGCAGCACAAAACAGCACAAACGTAGCACTAACCAACGAGACCAGTTTTGTGTCATTTGGGCATTGTAGGGGGGATGTGTGACCTTTGGTGACCTTTGATAAATCATTAATAACACAAAAACAATAAAAGATAGAATGGAAATTTAAACAGCACAAAACAGCACAAACACAGCACTAAAGAAACACACTTCAGTTTTTATTTGTGCTGATTGTGAGGTGGGCAAAGTGAGTGGGGTTTGAAAAAAATTAAATAAACTGTTATGACTTTAAAAGCATAACAGCACAAATAAAAATATTAGCAGCACAAACCAGCACAAACGTAGCACTAACCAACAAGACCAGTTTCGTGTCATTTGGGTGTTGTAGGGGGGCTAGATGATGTCATAGTCCAGGGCTCAAAATTTCAAGTCCTGAGCTACTAGCCAGGCCTCAAGAGATACTCTCCACCAGTTGCCCCACCTAATTCATACACTGCCCTGCGCCTAATTGCACCCGTAAACACGCCCTCGTAGATTATCTCATGGAATGACACTGTTATATGTTTTATGCAGAATCAAGTTACAAAATTAAATATTACCAACAACAACTTTAACAAAATCGGACAGGGCACTGGGGTCAGACCAGAGGGACAGGGCACTGGGGTCAGACCAGAGGGACAGGGCACTGGGGTCAGACCAGAGGGACATGGCACTAGAACTGGGTCTCTTCCCCATTCTCTTGCTGTCTCCTCTGCGTCTCATCTCATCTCATCAGTAGGGGCCTGTGTGTGCGGCTCCACGCTTGCATGTCCCCACTTCCCCCTTTTAATCAGGCTGGCAGTGAGGAGAGGAGCTGCAGCACAGCAGGAGGAAGTACAAATTCAGCACAATTTTACAGCCATTGACACCATAGCACAGCGCACACTGACACCGCACAGCACACATTGAGACCAGACTGTTCACAGTGCTCAGGCTGAACTGTTGGACGCTTACATAGAGCACAAGGAGAAGAAAACTGCACAAACTGGAAGGCTACCGCTCTCATGTCAGGGCAACTTTCAGTGAGCACTGCACCGGAGTGGTAATTTTCCCAATCCTCCACCTCACTCATTACTTTTTTCTTTCCAGGCACATTGGTCGGGGGAGCGGGGTAGGCTCAGAGAGGTCATACTGTTAAATCCCATGGCTTAATGAGAATTGTAAGGAGAGCACCTGTGTACTGCTCTGCCTGTGCTCACAAAGACTATTTTTCACGAGCATGCACCTTTCCTCTTCAGCCGCCAATCTCATTGGGACTCTAAGTGTAGGCACAGATTGGAGGGAGATTGGTCATGTAGCCCTGTCATCACTCGCCCCCAGCTTAAATCCACTCGCCAAATGCTAGTAGGCGAGTGGAAATTTTGAGGGCTGTCATAGTCTGTAAAAAAAACATTGCTAATATCTTCAAAATAAAAGCAGCACAAACGTAATTTTTTGCGGCACAAAACAGCACAAACGTAGCACTAAAGAAAGACACTTGAGTTTTTATTTGTGCTGATTGTAGGGGGGCCAGCTTCGCTGAGCTCTTTAATAAATCATTAATAACGCAAAAACAATAAAAGATAGAACGGAAATATTGGCAGCACAAAACAGCACAAACGTAGCACTAACCAATGAGACCAGTTTCGTGTCATTTGGGCTTGTAGGGGGGCTGTGTGACCTTTGGTGACCTTTAATAAATCATTAATAACGCGAAAACGATAAAAGATAGAACGGAAATATAAGCAGCACAAAACAGCACAAACGTAGCACTAACCAATGAGACCAGTTTCGTGTCATTTGGGCTTGTAGGGGGGCTGTGTGACCTTTGGTGACCTTTATTAAATCATTAATAACGCAAAAACGATAAAAGATAGAACGGAAATATAAGCAGCACAAAACAGCACAAATGTAGCACTAACCAATGAGACCAGTTTCGTGTCATTTGGGCTTGTAGGGGGGCTGTGTGACCTTTGGTGACCTTTATTAAATCATTAATAACGCAAAAACGATAAAAGATAGAATGGAAATATTAGCAGCACAAAACAGCACAAACGTAGCACTAACCAATGAGACCAGTTTCGTGTCATTTGGGCTTGTAGGGGGGCTGTGTGACCTTTGGTGACCTTTAATAAATCATTAATAACACAAAAACAATAAAAGATAGAAAGGAAATGTAAACAGCACAAAACAGCACAAACATAGCACTAAAGAAACACACTTGAGTTTTTATTTTTGCTGATTGTAAGATGGGCAAAGTGAGTGGGGTTTGAAAAAAATAAATAAACTGTTATAACTTTAAAACCATAACAGCACAAATAAAAATATTAGCAGCACAAACCAGCACAAACGTAGCACTAACCAATGAGACCAGTTTCGTGTCATTTGGGCGTTGTAGGGGGGCTGATTGACCTTTGGTGACCTTTAATAAATCATTAATAACGCAAAAACGATAAAAGATAGAACAGAAATATTAGCAGCACAAAACAGCACAAACGTAGCACTAACCAACCAGACCAGTTCCGTGTCATTTGGGCTTGTAGGGGGGCTGTGTGACCTTTGGTGACCTTTAATAAATCATTAATAACGCAAAAACGATAAAAGATAGAACGGAAATATTAGCAGCACAAAACAGCACAAACGTAGCACTAACCACAGAGACCAGTTTTGTGTCATTTGGGCTTGTAGGGGGGCTGTGTGACCTTTGGTGACCTTTAATAAATCATTAATAACGCAAAAACGATGAAAGATAGAACGGAAATATTAGCAGCACAAAACAGCACAAACGTAGCACCAACTAATGAGACCAGTTTTGTGACATTTGGGCTTGTAGGGGGGCTAGATGATGTCATAGTCTGGAAAAAACAATTGCTAATATCTTCAAAATAAAAGCAGCACAAACGTAATTTTTTGCGGCACAAAACAGCACAAACGTAGCACTAAAGAAACACACTTGAGTTTTTATTTGTGCTGATTGTAGGGGGGCCAGCTTCGCTGAGCTAAGAATTTCTACTTTATTCACTTCACTCACTTCCACTCTCTACTGTTTAATGGTGACCAGCCTGTGATATTTATTGCCAACAGGGTTGGGTAACTATCTTAACAAGTGGTAGGTTTAATCCATTGCTCTGGGGGGGGGGGGTCATCACGAAACCAAAATTTGAGCTTGTTCTGGATTTAATAGCGCTTTTATGGCATTACCAGAATGACACTCAGTTCAGAAGAGGGGACTGCCCACCACTGCCACCGAGGAAGAAAAGGTGATGCCAAAATACTGCAGGAATTTACGTACAGTATATAAGGGAGTTTTTTATTTTTTTTCCATGGTTTTTAAGGGAGGGCTTGTTTTTTTTTAAAAGAGGCCTTGGGTGCCCTGTAAGCTGGAGTTATGCTTTAAAAGACAACTAGCTACCAGTAGGTTGGCCAACTCACTTCTTATGTTCCCCACTGTAGGAGGACTCTTCAATCGGGTCCCACAAGACCATGACAAAGGTATCACTCAATGTAAAGGTGACATTCTTTCACACAGCTGCTGTGTCCCAATTATATATTTTTTCTAAATTATGGGAAACTTATCAGGCAGTGTGACACCATCATTTGGCTTTATAACAGTTGTGACTGCAGGCAGTACAGGCATACCCCGCTTTAAAGTGGAGGTTCACCCTCCAAACAAATTTCAGGCATGCCATGGAGCCCACCCACCCGACCGGCAGTATGCCGGTGTTTTTTTTTTTCTATACATACCTTTTTACGGGCTCTCGTCCCCTCCGGCGATCCCTCGTGACTGGGCGTTTCCAATCACAGGCTGTGATTGACTTCCCTCAGCCCGGCGCATACAGCGCGTCACGAGATGCCGAAGGAACCCGAATGTCGGTGCGCAGGCGCCGTATAGGGCCGCACCGGCGTTCGGGTTCCTTCGGCATCTCGTGACGCGCTGTATGCGCCGGGCTGAGGGAAGTCAATCACAGCCTGTGATTGGAAACGCCCAGTCACAAAGGTGCCCTATACGGCGCCTGCGCACCGACATTCGGGTTCCTTTGGCATCTCGTGACACGCTGTATGCGCCGGGCTGAGGGACGTCAATCACAGCCTCGCCCAGTCACCAGAGGGGACGAGAGCCGGTAAAAAGGTATGTATAGAAAAAAAAAAAACTCCGGCATACTGCCGGTCGGGTGGGTGGGCTTCATGGCATGCCTGAAATTTGTTTGGAGGGTGAACCTCCACTTTAAAGCGGGGTATGCCTGTACTGCCTGCAGTCACAACTGTTATAAAGCCAAATGATGGTGTCACACTGCCTGATAAGTTTCCCATAATTTAGAAAAAAGATATAATTGGGACACAGCCTGAAATTTGTTTGGAGGGTGAACCTCCCCTTTTAGTACACTCATTTTACATACACTCGCGAGTAAGGACATACCCGCAAGTGTATTTAAAGTGCCTTACAAGTACTGTACAGACATTTTGCAGCCACAATAGAAGGAGCTGAAGTTTAGAGACCATAGCCCGCCCTGTTCCAGTGTGCACCTGACACCCCCACTACAGCCCCTGAGACCTCAACTACAGCTCCTGACACCACCACTACAACCCCTGACCCCCCACTACACCCTAGAAGTGAAAAAAGTCATTGTTTCACTTTAAGTACATTTTCGTTTTACATACATGCTCTGGTCCCATTGTGTACTTAACAGTGGGGTATGCCTGTACTGAACATTCTCTTGGGGGTCATTTTAAAACAGAAATAACGATTTTAGTTGGATTAGGCTACAAGAATGTTTTTCTATTTGGATGCGGATTCTCCTTTTGCTCTCATTTACTTGTGACCTTCTTTGCTTCATTCCCTAAACTGCCCAAGCAACATGAAAAGGAGAAGCTGATTAGTGGAAAAAATTAACTATTTCACCCAATTCTTCGGTTCATAAAAAGACCATAAAAAGGATCATTTAAAGCGGAATTTCACCCTAAATATAAGATCTCCCATGTGATCCAGCATACTGGCGTCAGCGCCAGTATGCTGTTTTTTTTTTTTTTTTATCCCACACTTACTGTATTATCCTGTAATTTCATTTTTTTCCCCCGCGGTGGACGGCGCCAGTATAGCGCGTCACATCTTCCGAAAATACCCAATATGGACTCGGGTAATCTCGGCGAAAATGCGGCGCCTGCGCACAGACCTAGGAGCTGACTGCGCAGGCGCCGTATTTCTCCGAGTCCTACGGCTATGGCGCGTCACGCCCTCCGAAATAGGACTCGGAGAAATACGGCGCCTGCGCAGTCAGCTCCTAGGTCTGTGCGCAGGCGCCGCATTTTCGCCGAGATTACCCGAGTCCATATTGGGTATTTTCGGAAGATGTGACGCGCTGTACTGGCGCCGTTCACCGCGGGGGAAAAAAATGAAATTACAGGATAATACAGTAAGTGTGGGATTAAAAAAAAAAAAAAAACAGCATGCTGACGCCAGTATGCTGAATCACATGGGAGATCTTATATTTAGGGTGAAATCCCGCTTTAAATACTCAACCAAGAACAAGAGCTTTCCTTTAGGCACATAGTAGTCCATGCCTTAATGATATCCATCATAATATTTCATCAAACTACCTTTGCTATACATACACACAAACACTAAATTGATACAGTCAGGTCCATAAATATTGGGACATTGACACAATTAATCTTTTTGGCTCTATACACTAACACAATGAATTTAAAATAAAACAAACAAGATGTGCTTTTACTGCAGACTTCCAGCTTTAATTTGAGGGTATAAATAACCAACTGCAGTAATTGTAATGCCTTCTATTACCTCCACTTTCTCTGGGTTCAGATGCTGATCTTCCCTGCACAGGGTCTCTAAAGTGATTTTTTTTAAACAAACTTGTTATACTTAACTGCTCTGCGTAATGGTTTTGCACAGAGCAGCCCAGATCCTTCACTTCTGGGGTCCTTCACCAATGCTTCTGGCTCCTCCTGCCTTCAGAGTGCCTCAATAGCAAGCTGCAAAGTATAGTATAGGTAAAGCAAGGTAAAAAAAAAAAAAAATCCCCTTTGAACCACCTTCTTCCTGCCCAGAGACTACATGTCCCATGAGGCATTGCTCCTCACACTTTCAAATTCACAAATTCTCAGGCACTTAGTGACATGTATGGATGGTGTACTGAGCTATATGTGTGCTGCACTGTATTTCCTGATATGTAAACAAATAATGCATTCTATATGCAGGCAAACTAATCAACTGGCTGATTAATCGATTATGAAAATAGTTGACAACTATTTTCATAATCGATTAGTTGATGATTAATCGATTAGTTGTTTCGGTCCTAATTCCCTCATTGTCCCATTTACAAGGAGCAGATAAAAGGTCCAGTTAATTTCAAGTGTGCTATTTGCATTTGGAATCTGTTGCTGTCAACTCTCAATATGAGATCCAAAGAGCTGTCACTATCAGCCTACCATCATTAGGCTGAAAAAAACAAAGAGATAGCAAAAACATTAGGTGTGGCCAAATCAACTGTTTGGAACATCCTTAAAAAAAAAAAAAAACGCACCAGTGAGCTCAGCAACACCAAAAGACTCGGAAGACTACGGAAAACAACTGTGGTGGATGACCGAAGAATTCTTTCCCTGGTGAAGAAAAAAAACCTTCACAATAATCAAAAACACTCTCCAGGAGGTAGGTGCATGTGTGTCAAAGTCAACAATCAAGAGAAGACTTCACCATAGTGAATACAGAGGGTTCACCACGAGATTCAAACCATTGGTGAGATTCAAAAACAGGAAGATTAGAGTTTGCCAATCAACATCTAAAAAAAGCCTTCACAGTTCTGGAACAACATCCTATGAACAGATGAGACCAAGATCAACTTGTACCAGAGTGATGGGAAGAGAAGAGTATGGAGAAGAAAAGCAACTGCTCATGATCCAAAGCATACCACCTTATCAGTGAAGCATGGTGGTGGTAGTGTTATGGCGTGGGCATGTATGGCTGCCAATGGAACTGGTTCTCTTGTACTTATTGATGATGTGACTGCTGACAAAAGCAGCAGGATAAATCCTGAAGTGTTTCGAGCAATATTATCTGCTCATATTAAGCCAAACAACATAAAAATAGTGCAGCGCAAACAATATAATAAAATAAGATATGGTATGTTATTGGTGCTTGTCATACACCATTAATCAGTGAAACTTGTGTAACAGAAACACAGTAAAAGGTGATATCACCCACCAGTGATAAAACAATTGTGCATAGGTGAATAAAAGACTAAAACAAATGTCCATAAAATAGTGTAATAAGTCCAATCCTTCAGTTGGTGTGGTAGATCAGAATCCACCAAGTGCGAAGTGTTAATGGTATACAGTGATCCCACCACCACACGAATATTGTACTATTACCTCCGAATTAGACCACTGTTTCACCAGATGGTCAAACTGCGCATAGAATCCGCCAGGTAGCCCAAGGGAGAGATGTTGTACTGGGTCCTCTCACATCAATCATAATACATATCAAAAAATGAGGGATGAGAAAAAACAAACATCTAAGAGCTTCCGTAAAATAAAGGATTTATTGCAGCAAAAAACTCACAGCTTACTCACATTTGGTGAGAGAATAATGGGCATCAAAACAGAACCATAGGACCAGACAGAGATCACATCAGAGTAAGGTTCAGACACTGTACGAGCGACTGTGTGGTAGTTCCTGTCCCCGGACGCGTTGCGTAAAGAATACTTCCTCAGCAGGGCAGCTTGCCCTGCTGAGGAAGTATTCTTTACGCAACGCGTCCGGGGACAGGAACTACCACACAGTCGCTCGTACAGTGTCTGAACCTTACTCTGATGTGATCTCTGTCTGGTCCTATGGTTCTGTTTTGATGCCCATTATTCTCTCACCAAATGTGAGTAAGCTGTGAGTTTTTTGCTGCAATAAATCCTTTATTTTACGGAAGCTCTTAGATGTTTGTTTTTTCTCATCCCTCATTTTTTGATATGTATTATGATTGATGTGAGAGGACCCAGTACAACATCTCTCCCTTGGGCTACCTGGCGGATTCTATGCGCAGTTTGACCATCTGGTGAAACAGTGGTCTAATTCGGAGGTAATAGTACAATATTCGTGTGGTGGTGGGATCACTGTATACCATTAACACTTCGCACTTGGTGGATTCTGATCTACCACACCAACTGAAGGATTGGACTTATTACACTATTTTATGGACATTTGTTTTAGTCTTTTATTCACCTATGCACAATTGTTTTATCACTGGTGGGTGATATCACCTTTTACTGTGTTTCTGTTACACAAGTTTCACTGATTAATGGTGTATGACAAGCACCAATAACATACCATATCTTATTTTATTATATTGTTTGCGCTGCACTATTTTTATGTTGTATGTATTTTTGGGAATATTGTGAAAGTTTCTTTTGTGTTCAGCTGGCATTCATGCGAAATTTTAACTTTAGAGTTAATTTCAACATAATCTTTATTATATAAGTTTTCCTCATTTGTTTGCGCTGATTGCACCCCCTTTCTACTTCATATTAAGCCAAATGCTTCAGAACTCATTGGACGGCGCTTCACAGTGCAGATGGACAATGACTCGAAGCATACTGCGAAAGCAACCAAAGAGTTTTTTAAGGAAAAGAAGTGGAGTGTTATGCAATGGCCAAGTCAATCACCTGATCTGAATCCGATTGCGCATGCATTTCACTTGCTGAAGACAAAACTGAAGGGAAAATGCCCCAAGAACAAGCAGGAACTGAAGACAGTTGCAGTAGAGGCCTGGCGGAGCATCACCAGGAATAAAACCCAGCGTCTGGTGATGTCTATGCGTTCCAGACTTCAGGCTGTAATTGGCTGCAAAGGATTTGCAAACAAGTATTAAAAAGGGAATGTTTGATTTATGATTGTTAATCTGTCCCATTACTTTTCGTCCCTTAAAAAGTAGGAGGCACATATATAAACTGTTGTAATTCCTACACTGTTCACCTGATTTGGATGTAAATACCCTCAAATTAAAGCTGAAGGTCTGCAGTTAAAGCAAATCTTGTTTGTTTAATTTCAAATCCATTGTGGTGGTGTATAGAGCCAAAAAAATTAGAATGGTGTTGATGTCCCAATATTTATGCACCTGACTGTAGGTTATTATTTAGGTCTAGCGCAATTTTATTTTTCTATTTTATTTATGTGTCCCATTCCAAAGATTTCCCTTCACTTCCTGTCTCATACAGACATCCCAAGTCTCACGCAAGGTGCAGGAACCTCCTGCATTTTGGCGGCAGCTCCCGCACACACCCGCGAGATCCCCAGCCGCACAAGAGCAACAGCCACGGTCAAAGAAGAAAACCTGCCGATTTAAACGAATTCCACTTCCTAACTTTCTCTTCCTACTTTCTCCCCCCTCCGTGTCTGATCAGCGCTCTCTCATTGGGGACTCACTCCTACTGAGTACACCCTTGAGGCAGGCTCCCTGCTCAAAGGCTCACATTTTGATTGGGTGGGACTCAGGAAAGAGGTGTGGCTGGCCTTGGAGGTGGTCACACCCAGCCCACCTTCTCTAGTGCAGGAAAGAGCAACACGGAGAGAGAGCCAAGTGTGCTGTGGCAGCCACTCTGACTGTATTAGGAACACATGTTACACAATAGATTACATTGCAGTACAGGTCATATACAGTGACAACAGGAGAGTGTCCTATGTCATAAGGCAGGGGTGCCCAACCTTTTAAAGGCCGACGGCCACTTAAGTGACTTGGTAACCAGTCGCGGGCCACAATGAGCAGATGACAGGTCTGTGTCCAGTCTGCATATGCAAAGAAGACACAGGCACTGCCCAATCTACTCTATGGGCCCTCTGATCCAATCAGATGGAAGGGGACGGATCCACTTCTGTTTCTTTTTAGCAGATAGGATTGGAAGTAGGCAGATGTAGACAGATAAAAGTCTGTTTACAGCTGCCGCTCCATAGAGGTGAATGGAGGGTCTGATTGGGTCGGGCTGTTCATGTAAAAGGGGCCTAAGCCTGCTTTTACACTGAATGTCTGCGGTCTACCCACACCCTTGGTGCTGCGCAGAGTTCCTGTGGTTTTCCAGCCAGTTAGCTGCACTTTGCCATAGATGTTTATTATATCCTGCAGGTGTGGTGTACTTTCTGAAAAGCCACTTGCTTCCTCTACCGCCGGCTTCATTCACAAAACTGATGCTCTGAGATAGCAGGTCGACAACCTGCAATCTGGGCTTGGCAACCAGCCTTCCCAGAGCAGGAGGTTGTGTGCCACATCAGAGGGCTCCGCGGGCCACATCAGAGAGCTCCGTGGGCCACATGTGGCCCCCGGGCCACTGGTTGGGCACCCCTGTCATAAGGAAAGAGGGGAGCTACATGGATGAGTAAAATGGTAAAAAAGATGGGGATGAGGATGATGGGTGATTATAGAGAGAGGGAAGGATAGAGGCTGCTTGAGGCATGAGGATGAAGATGGATCATGTGGTGATAGAGTAAATAGAGGAAAGAGCACATAGAGAATACAAGGATGAGGATGATGGGTTACAAAGCAGGGAGGGATGGGGATGATTATGAAGAATGAAGTTGGGGATGAAGATGGTTGTAGAGAAAGATGAGAATTATGGAGTTACAATTATGGAGAGAGAGATGAGAATCATTCTGGAGAGGGATGAGGACGATTATAAGAGGAATGAGGAAGATCGATAAGGATGACTGAAGTGGATGATGAGGTTACAATGTGGAGAGGAAGGAGGACAGATATTTATTAAGAATTCTGGGATGAGGACGACTTGGATACAGTGTGAAATAGAATGAGGATGATACTGAAAACGGAAGTTAGGGATGAAGATGGTCGTGGTGGTTAGTGTTCCTTTAATCTCTTAGAAGAAGTAAACTTCTGTATACTGATTCCATTCCATTTCATTTGATCATCATGTTAAATTGGTGGGGGGGCGGCGCTGCCCGGAGCTCCACCTCCCTGAAATTCGTTTTTGCAGGTTAGGATGTCTGCTTACAGCTAAACAGGAAGTTAGAGGAAATCCCAGAAAATTAAGGGACCTCCTTGAGGACCCCCAGGTCACTAGAAACTAGTGTCCCTATTGGAAGATTTCCCCTCTATTACTTTTCTGTGGACATCCCAAAATGTGGGGTTTTCCTTTACTTTCACTTTCAATGATAATGGTAAAAAACAAACAGAGAGGGCGAATCTCCTAAAAGCCTCGTACAAACGATCGGATCTTTGTCTGACCAAAATCACATCGCAATTCCGACGGAATTCCATCGGAGTAGAAGAGAACATGTTGTCTATCTAAACTCCGATGGAATTCATCGTAATAGAATTACTCCGATGGGGCACACACACACACGGTCGTAATTTCCGATGGAAAATGTCAGTCAGTTTTTTTCCATTGGAAATTCCGATCCTGTGTATGGGGCTTAACAGGGGCATAGACAGCATACAAAGCTGGCAGGGGTTCTAATCCATCTCCACTCTACACAAAACGTAAAAATACTTTAAGCTTTTATTTCTGTACACATACAAACACGGAATACATTATGGGTCTACACACAATGGCCTTTTAAAAAGGAAATGTTGAGGATTATTTTTTTGGCATTTTATTATTTTTTTATAATATTCAAGACTAAAAAAAAAAAATACATATATACTTATTTATTTTTATGAAGTAAATATGATTTTTTTCACATTAATATTTCAGATTTAGCATTTGCAGCCAGCAGGCAAACCACCTGAGAACATTCTTTACCATTCAGAGTTATTTTACTTACCGGTATGTGAATTGAATAGCTGTTTAGTTCTGCTCACAACAAACAGCGGAATGAGTCATAGCATGGGGACCAAGTAAAAGCATTGCTTCAGCAGTCTGCTGCGGCCTGTATTATGTCCACTCATGGGCTGGGGTGGCGAGGTGACCTAGATATATTTCTGAACTGCAGTACTGTATAGAACCATATTCATATTCTGTATTGAGAAAAAAAAATGTAATCCTTGGTGGGTAAAACTGCTTCCATATTTGTAATTCAACATACAAAGGTTTAACCTCTGCATACAGAAAGTCTTCTTTAGAGTAAGAGCCATGAAAAATGGAGATAGCATTCCACAAGTGCTAGTTCTTTCCAACTCAGTAGATGTGTTTCTAAATGAACAGAATATGACTAATAATAATTATAGGAAATAACACAGTACAATGTTGATCTAGTGGGTATTTAATTGCCTTTGAGGATTACAGAGGAATTCTTTCCCATTCAAGCAAGTTTGATCATTGTTTACAAGGATTTTCTTGCCATTTTCTCAACCAAGTCATGGGTCTTCAAACTACGGCCCTCCAGGTGTTCAGGAACTACAATTCCCATCATGCCTAATCATGTCTGTGAACGTCAGAGTTCTACAATGCCTCATGGGATTTGTAGTTCTGCAACAGCTGGAGGGCCGTAGTTTGAGGATCCCTGAACTAAGTTTTGGTTTCTGAGGAAGATGTTTTTTTTTATTTTTTATGAACATGCTTTCAAATGAAATAACCATGCATTTAATCTCATTTTGAACTGTATTAACTACTAGCCGACCGCCCGCCGTCATATTACTGCGGGACGGTGGCACTGCTGGGCGAGAGCCCGTAGCTATACGTCCGCTCTTAAGCGGCCGCTAGGGGGCGCGCGCGTGCCCGGGGGGTACGATCGCCGCCGGGCACACGCAATCGCTCGTTACAGAGCGGGGACCGGGAGCTATGTATGTAAACACATAGCTCCCGGTCCTGTCAGCGGGGGAAACGCTAATCTTATGTTCATACAGTGTATAAACAGAAGATCAGTGATTTCCCCTAGTGAGGCCACCCCCCCCCCATACAGTTAGAACACACCCAGGAACACACTTAACTGTGGTGTCCCAGTACAGGTATTTGCTGTAGGCCCTGTCAGATTGAGACCCTCGGCTTGTGGGGCCTCCTCTGCAGGGACTCAGCTAGTTATGATGTGATTTATACTGTTATAATTAATAATATATTTATTAGGTGCGTATAGCTTTAAGAGGTTTAGTCCGCCATTTTATGTTTAGTCAGAGTGTATGAGAGTCAGTAGGACTAAGTGCTAGACAAGACCTTATGGTGTTGTATTATACTTTAACTTGTAACAAACTTTAAATGTAAGTTCCAAGGGGAATACAGATAAGTCTCTATGATCCACAGCTCTCAGCCAATGGGCTTCAGTCTCCCTCAGCTCTCAAGCCAATGGGCTTCAGTCTCCCTCAGCTCTCAACCAATGGGCTTCAGTCTCCCTCAGCTCTCAACCAATGGGCTTCAGTCTCCTCACATTGATATAAGGGGTGGGAGTTCCTGTTTAGGGCAGACTAGTGCTACACACAGTTGCTGACAGGTCAGAGCAGAGTTCAGTCAGAGAAGAAGCAGTGCAGGCCAGAGACCTCCCGTTCAGGGGAAAGTACAGCAAATCGCGGAGTACCTTTAAAAAACTATAGCATCAGTACTTCAACGAAATAATCGAATCAATTCGTCATTCGGACGAAAAGCCTCAAGTCTACCGACACTTCAGTAAGTGTATTTATTCTTCAGTCTAGTCAAGCATAGGCCCAGCATTACTAATCCGGCCGCAAAAGCCAAGGATATATGAAAAGCCGAGCCCAGGCATTGTCAGCAGTGTGGTCCTCTAGAGACTGTTTGTGGAACCTTTGCGACACTCTTTGTGAACGCTGTGAAGATTTTGACACCTGTCTTCATGCCAGTAAAGCCTTCGTTATATTGACCCCTGTTGTGGACTGTGTTATTACCATCCTAGCTAGCGTAGATACGGAGGCCCCCGGAGCTGTAGTTTCCTGGGGTATATCAAGACTACAGTGGCGTCACGTGACAGAGAGGGTTAATACCATCCGACCCTCACTAAGGGTTAACACCACCAGACCCTGGGCCCCTAGCCCAAGAACCAAGCAGCTAACCATCAAGCGCATGTGTGTGGCCGTGGGGTTCACCCTCCCCGGTCATCACATCGTTTTCTGGCGTCACGAACAGGATTCGGGTGTACGCCTTAGCCATTCAGCCACTAAAACAAGTCCCCCCCCCCCCCCCAGAATCCGAACTGCGTCATTGAAAGTAATTTACTCAGCGAGGCGCAAATACAAGTGGTGGGGAAGGTGAAGGAAAGACTGTTAGCTGCCATTGTTAAGTGGAGAAAGTCTGTACCTGAAGGGGTTAAATTGTTTCCAGCATTTCCCGCACGTGGGAGCGGTCGCAGCTCCGCCCAGTCAAGCCCCGGCGGCGACGCCTCTTCAGTGTGCAAGCCGGAACTAGAGAATCCACTCTGTGTTGCACGGAGGAAACATTTGCTGACCGGATCAAAAAAGGAAGTTGCCGGGCGCAGCCATAGCAACGTGTCCGGCAATAAAAGATAATACCGGCATACAAAGACAGCGCACTCAACGACAGCGCACTCAACGACAGCGCACTCAAAGACAGCGCGCTCAAAGACAGCACGCTCAAGGACAGCGCACTCAAGGACAGCGCACTCAAGGACAGCGCACTCAAAGACAGCGCACTCAAAGACAGCACACTCAAAGACAGCGCACTCAAAGACAGCGCACTCAAAGACAGCGCTCTCAAAGTTTCTTAAAGTGACAGCGCACTCAAACAAGGCTACAGCATGTCAGCCCCAAGATCACCAGATGCAGGTGATGTGTCAGATCCTCTTGCGGCTCCTGCACGAGCTACCCCTCCGGGATCACCTCCGGGCAGGTCACTCCCTGTGGCCTCACCTCCAGCAGAGCCGTCATCGGCTAGATCATCTCCTGGCTCAGAAGTTTGGGGGCTGCTGCCCTCCCCTCCTCCAGTACGACGTCATGACAGCGGGGCTCCCCCATTCTACCTTGGGAAGTCCGTGTTGCCTAACTACAGAGGGGATCCCTTTTCCCTCAAGGATTTCCAGGAGAGCTTCCAAAGCATTTTCTCTCTCTACTCTCTCCCCCCTAACCAACAGGTGCTGTTGCTCATGGGACAGTTGCAGGGACCTGCACGTGAGGAAGTCCGTACCTGGCCCACTTCTGAGAAGACTACAGTGGGTCAGATCTTCGAGGGATTGCATCAGGTATTTGAGTCCCACTCACCCTCGGAGGTCCACCTCAGGCTGTACGAGAGGCGACAAAAGCAGAATGCCCTGGAGGCAGTCCAGAAACTGGACAACATCACCCCTGACCAGGTTAAAAAAATTATTGATGGATAGATTCATAGAAGGGGTCCAAAATAAATGGGACAAGGCGCAGTTAAAGATGTTAGCTGTACAGAACCCCAATATGTCTTTTTCTGCCTTTAAGCGTCTAGCCCTTCAAGTTATAGAGCAGGGGGCAGACCCTGAGGAGAATCCTGACCCCAAAGTGGAACCTATGGATGTGGCGACATGCCCTGCACCACTGTTACCACCAGCCCCCGCACCCGTGGCTGACACCCCAGCCTCCACTACAATTACTGAGATTCAAGGGGTTAAACAAGATATTGCCCAGCTTACCCAGGTGGTAAAGGAGTTGGCTAATCACACCACTCGGGCACTTAGAGAGCCTCCCGTGACTAAGAGACCTACCCCTGCTCCTCCTCCCCGTTATAGCGGGCCTCGCTCGGGTCCTTCTAGTAGGCCTTACTGTGATTACTGTAACAAACCCGGTCATTGGAAGATGCAATGCTGGGCTTTAAACGGGCGTCCCCTGAGGTCGAGGACCGGCCCTCAGGACAGCGAATCACAGGTCCAGCAGAAGAGCCAATATACTCAGGACAGTCCTTATACATTGCATCCTGCCCCTATGTAAATGTTACCATAGATGGTGTCCAACTGCAAGCCCTGATTGATACAGGCTCGCAGGTGTCTACCATCTCTAAGGGCCTATTCTATAAATACTGGAATGTCGATTCGTTGTGTGAACCGGATGATATGGATTTTAGTGTTATGGCAGGGGACGGGAAACCAATTCCCAGACATGGGTATTGGGAGCCCACTATTCAGCTGAGAGGTCACACACTTAGAGGGCAAGGGATAATTGTCACTAATGTCACAGTACCAGGGGCCACAGAGTTTATATTGGGGATGAATATAATGAGACATTGCTTCAGTGATATCTTAGATGCCTTGCATGCCTCTCTCCCCCACATGTCTCCCTCAGGCCAGAGGACTGCGCAACACCATCTCAAAATTCTGAGAGCAGAACAGAAGTTCGCGAACCGGAGAGGAGAAATTGGTAAAGTTCGGATCCAAGACATGAGGTCCGTGACCCTGCAGCCGAACACAGAGACAATTTTGTGGTGTCGGGCACGCCCTGGCGTAAGGAATCAGGACTATCAGGCCTTGCTGGAGCCTATACAATCTGAAGATTTTCCTTTGATCCGAGCTGCAAGGAGCCTAGTGACGGTGGTGAATGGACGGGTCCCAGTTCGCCTAGTTAATTTGTCCGGCGTAGCCACCACCTTGCCAAAGTACACTCCAGTGGCCCAACTGGTTTTCTTGGATTCCAGTGACATACTCTCTTCACGGAAGGCGGTCCAACAGCTGAGTGCCCAAACCCTGTCAGGGGCTACCGAAAACTCTCCAGAACCTTGGTGGCACCAGCTGCAAATAGGAGGATCTCTCACCCCACCAGAACAAGTCGAAGGGGTCATCGAGGTGGCGAAGAGGTACCAGAGTGCCTTCAGCAAACACCCAACCGATTTTGGAAAGACCTCCATGATTAAGCATCGAATCCTGACCGGCGACAAGCCCCCCATCAAGGAAAGGCATCGGCCCGTGGCACCAGGCATGTACCAAACCGTCAAGAAACTGTTAACCGACATGCAGAAGGCGGATGTAATACAAGAGAGCCAGAGTCCCTGGGCAGCACCCATGGTGTTAGTTAAGAAGAAGGATGGGACCATCCGTTTCTGTGTTGATTACAGGAAATTGAACGACATCACCCATAAAGACGCATACCCTCTCCCCCGGATTGAGGAGTCACTCACTGCGCTGGGTTCTGCGGCCTACTTCTCTACATTGGATTTGACCAGCGGATACTGGCAGGTGCCCATGGCCGTCGAAGACAGGGAGAAAACAGCCTTTGTCACCCCCATGGGTCTTTTCGAATTTAAAAGTATGCCCTTTGTGCTGTGCAATGCCCCGGGTACCTTTCAACGGCTGATGGAGAGATGTCTGGGACACCTTAACTTCCAGAGTGTCCTACTCTACCTGGATGACGTGATTGTGTATTCCAAATCCTATCAGGAACATTTGACTCACCTGTCCGACGTCTTCCAAGTACTGATCCAGCATGGTCTGAAAGTTAAACCCTCCAAGTGCCACGTACTCAAGCCACAAGTACATTACCTGGGCCACGTCGTCAGTACTGAGGGGGTCCAACCTGATCCAGCTAAAGTCGAAGTTGTCAAGAATTGGCCTACCCCACGCACCGTTAAGGATATTCAGAGCTTCTTAGGATTTGCGGGATATTATCGCCGCTTTATTCCTCATTTTGCACAAATTGCCGAGCCATTGACCTCTCTCCTGCGAGGCACGGCCAAGGGGAACTATAATGGGAAGCTGCCTGTGGAATGGGCCAAAGAGCAAGAGGTGGCCTTCCAAGCTCTAAAACATCTATTGACAGAGCCTCCCATCCTGGCCTATCCGGATTATACTCAGCCTTTCCGACTGTATACAGATGCCAGTTTCGAAGGACTTGGTGCAGTGTTGTCCCAGACGCAGGGAAAACAAGAGAGGGTGATCGCTTACGCCAGCTGGAATCTGCGAGGAGCTGAGAAGAATGATTCTAACTACAGTTCCTTCAAGTTAGAACTCCTGGCCCTCGTGTGGGCAGTCACCGAAAAATTTAAGGACTATTTGTCAGCCACCTCCTTCACGGTCTACACCGATAACAACCCCCTGGCTCACCTGAACACCGCTAAACTAGGTGCCCTTGAGCAAAGATGGGCCTCCAGACTGGCCAACTCTGACTTCTCTATCAAGTATCGAAGTGGCAAGTCTAATATTAATGCGGATGTACTATCACGCATGGCTCCGGGCGAAGATCCCCCAGTGGAGGACAGGTGGGAAGATGTGGAGATGCCTCCCTTCTATCAAAGATTTGTGAATCAGGATGTGGTCGTCACCCACGAGGGGAATGAATCTGGGTCTAAAGCAATCCAGGAAGACCTGTATACCTGGAGGACCCTACAGGAAGAAGGTCAGACTATGGGAGATCTGCAGGAGTATTTATTGACCAGGAGGGTACCTCCCCGGTTACGACAGGGTCAGAAGGACTACGAATTGAAGCGATTGTGGCGTCAGAGGAAAAGACTATTTGTGCACAAAGGAATGGTGTACAGGAACTTTTTGGACCCAGTGTCAGGTGAAAGGCTACATCAGATTCTGATCCCTCGGAGAGACGCCGCCATGGTATTGAATGCCTACCACGACCAGTCAGGACACTTTGGGGTCCATAAAACAGAAGCCACCATCCGACGCCGGTTCTACTGAATTGGAATGAGGAGCGACGTTGAAAAGTGGTGCAGTGAGTGTGCAGTCTGCAATATCACCAAGAATGGTCACAAGAATGCGCAGGCACCTCTCCATTCCATCCAGAGTGAGAGGCCTAACCAATTGGTCGCCTTGGATCATGTCAAGCTGTCGCCTACCCGGTCCGGGTATTCATATGCTCTCACTATGGTGGATCACTATTCCAAGTGGGTAGTGGTTGTGCCAGTCAAAGACTTAACAGCCAAGACAACAGCCCAGATGTTCTACACCCATTGGGTACAGATACTTGGATGTCTGGAAACTGTCTTGTCCGACCGAGGTCCGGCCTTTGAGGCCCAACTGTTTCAAGAATTGTGCCAGTTCCATGCTTGTAAGAAACTCAGGACCACTGCTTATCACCCGCAAGGGAATGGACTCTGTGAGAAGATCAACCAGGTCTTTATCCACATACTGAGAGCGGCCTCTGTATCCCGACCTGAAGAGTGGCCTCAACTAATGCCCGAATTGTTGGAAATCTACAACAATACCGTCCACTGTTCCACTGGTTATACTCCATTTTACCTCATAATGGGCCGACACGGTCAACTGCCTAAAGACAGAGTCTTTGGACTTCAAGCACCTTTCAACCACTCACCCCAAGCCTCTTCAGAGTGGGTCTCTGAACATCAGAAAAGGATTCAGGAAGCGAGAGAGATAGTCAGCAAAAAGATGGGCGAGGCACACTATAGGCAGCAACAGGACTACAACCGCCATGCCTCCGCCCAGCCGTTGCAAGTTGGTGATAAAGTCTGGCTGAAGAAGCATCAGAGGACCCATAAGTTGGACTCCCTTTGGGAAACTGAACCATACACAGTGATTTCCATCCCTTATCCGGACTCTGATGTCTACTCAGTTCAAAAAGCCGGATATGAACCACAAGTTGTCCACCGAAACCGGATCAAACTGTGTCACAAAGGGGACCTGCCTGGGTTGGTGCCTCCTTCTGCACCACCAAGTCCTCCACCTCCAGTTCAGCCAGCACAAGTGCAGCCCACCAAGCCAGTTGAGCTTGAAAGGCCACTCCTGATGTTCGAAGATGATCCTCTCTTCCCTTCTGATCAAAACGTCTTCTTTGGTTATGTGCCGGTCAGTTCCATTCCATCAACCTCAGTCTTGGCACCAGAAGCTCCAGAGTTTACTCCAGCCATCCGCCCACCTACTTCAATCCCATCAGAACTTTCTAGTGTGGGAGAAAGCTCCATAAGTCAAGAGCTATCACTTGCCCCCATTGTCCAAGATGAAGGCGCAGCTGTCAGTCTAGAAGAAGCAAGTGTTCAAGGAGAAAACAGTGCTCCAGGAAGCTCGGAAATGGTGTTGCGTAGATCCACCAGATCTAATTTCGGACATCCCCCAGCAAGATATAGGGATTAATCTAATAATTATACATGCAATATATGTAGATAGACTACATACACTTAAGTTAGTATACATATCAAGTATACATCATTACTAACTCACTGTAGAGGTATCTAATATGTCACTAGTTACCTATTTACCCTATTTAGTGCATAGGAACATACCTGGCCAGTAAGTCTCCTATCCCTCACTTAAGCACTACAAAAAGAAAAGGGTATCCTCTAAAAAAAAAAAAAAAAATTCTAATTGTTTACTTCAGGCATAGAATAAAAATGTCTAGCAAATATTAAAGTGTGTTTTGGGGAGAAGAGCTAATAGCCTAAGGGCCCCAGTAGCCAAGGCATTGGGTAGAAAGCCTCCGGCAGCCCAATCCAAAACCTGGTCACTCTTAAAAGTGTGTTTCCTGTACATAACATGTGATACTATAGTATACGGTAAAGCAATATAAGCATTTATAAAGTTGGCTAGATAAATATGAAAAAGGTGTAGAGTGTATCACATGCATAGTCTAATAATAGAGAGTGCGTAGAAAAGCTTTATCAATGTATATATGGGTGTACTGGTTTCATAGTCAAAGTGTAATCTAACAATAAATTCCTGTTATAATATGCCTAGGATAGTACAAATAGGGTCCATAGACGTAAATCCTGTTCAAAACTGAGTGGTAATGTTTAAATAGGTCTATATTCTGTCTGGGACCCAGATAATCACTTACCCTGTACGAAATCTCACTTTATCTAAAAATCCTGCAAGGGACATTTATGTGTATAATGCCTCAGGACTTATCATATGATCCTGTTCATATATGTTTATTTTTCCCAAAGAACCTGGAATGGACACTGGTGTACAAGTGCCTCAGGACTTCTCGTGGCCCCAAGGTCACCTCGTTCCTCAATCCGTCAGTGCCTTAATCGTCGAGGACGACTTCTGTTTAGTGGTGGGGTTTGTGGTGTCCCAGTACAGGCATTTGCTGTAGGCCCTGTCAGATTGAGACCCTCGGCTTGTGGGGCCTCCTCTGCAGGGATTCAGCTAGTTATGATGTGATTTATACTGTTATAGTTGATAATACATTTATTAGGTGCGTATAGCTTTAAGAGGTTTAGTCCGCCATTTTATGTTTAGTCAGAGTGTATGAGAGTCAGTAGGACTAAGTGCTAGACAAGACCTTATGGTGTTGTATTATACTTTAACTTGTAACAAACTTTAAATGTAAGTTCCAAGGGGAATACAGAAAAGTCTCTATGATCCACAGCTCTCAGCCAATGGGCTTCAGTCTCCCTAAGCTCTCAAGCCAATAGGCTTCAGTCTCCCTCAGCTCTCAACCAATGGACTTCAGTCTCCCTCAGCTCTCAACCAATGGGCTTCAGTCTCCTCACATTGATATAAGGGGTGGGAGTTCCTGTTTAGGGCAGACTAGTGCTACACACAGTTGCTGACAGGTCAGAACAGAGTTCAGTCAGAGAAGAAGCAGTGCAGGCCAGAGACCTCCCGTTCAGGGGAAAGTACAGCAAATCGCGGAGTACCTTTAAAAAACTATAGCATCAGTACTTCAACAAAATAATCGAATCAATTTGTCATTCGGACGAAAAGCCTCAAGTCTACCGACACTTCAGTAAGTGTATTTATTCTTCAGTCTAGTCAAGCATAGGCCCAGCATTACTAATCCGGCCGCAAAAGCCAAGGATATATGAAAAGCCGAGCCCAGGCATTGTCAGCAGTGTGGTCCTCTAGAGACTGTTTGTGGAACCTTTGCGACACTCTTTGTGAACGCTGTGAAGATTTTGACACCTGTCTTCATGCCAGTAAAGCCTTCGTTATATTGACCCCTGTTGTGGACTGTGTTATTACCATCCTAGCTAGCGTAGATACGGAGGCCCCCGGAGCTGTAGTTTCCTGGGGTATATCAAGACTACAGTGGCGTCACGTGACAGAAAGGGTTAATACCATCCGACCCTCACTAAGGGTTAACACCACCAGACCCTGGGCAAAAAATAAAAACCGCAGAGATGATCAAATACCACCAAAAGAAAGCTCTATTTGTGGGAAAAAATGGACGCCAATATTGTTTGGGAGCCACGTCGCACGACCGCGCAATTGTCAGTTAAAGCGACGCAGTGCCGAATCACAAAAAGTGCTCTGGTCATTGGACAGCAATATGGTCCGGGGCTAAAGTGGTTAAAGGAGTTGTAAAGGTAGAAGGTTTTTTATCTTAAATGGGTTGTAAAGGTACATTTTCTTCCCTAAATAGCTTCCTTTACCTTAGTGCAGTCCTCCTTCACTTACCTCATCCTTCAATTTTGCTTTTAAATGTCCTTATTTCTTCTGAGAAATCCTCACTTCCTGTTCTTCTGTCTATAACTCCACACCGTAATGCAAGGCCTTCTCCCTACACGACCGGACTTTCCGCGAAAAAAAGCCCGTCCGACTTTTTTTCCCCCCTCGGAAAATCCGGCCGTGCGTACAAGGCATTAAAGTGTAAGTTCACCTTTACAGAAAAGTCTGTAAGGTGAACTTACACAGGACCCCTTCCTCCCTCACCACCAACAGTACCCCCCCCCCCCCAGTCCCACTGATCTGCAGTGTGACGATCTCCCGTTCTGAGCCCTGCTATAGCCACTGGGGCCTTGAAATCCCTCGGCATTCACACGTCTTCTTCCCCACTGAGAGGATAGTCTACGCGGGTCCGATTGGTCGGCGCCCAATTAGAACGCTCTTAAACATCCCTCCTGACAGGGTGCATTTAGGAGATTGAGCTGTGGTGATTTCTAAGCCCCGTACCGGTGAGGCGGCTAGATATGGCTCAGAACAAGAGATTGCAGCTCTGCAGGTCAGTGGGACTTGGGGGTTACTGTGTAAGTTTACCTTACAGATTTTTTGTATATACACGTATATACACGTATATACACACACCTGGCCTGTGTTCTTGGAAGGTGGAAATCACCAAAATAGACAGGGTCCCATGCTGAGTGGCTGGCCTGATGCATTCTGAACACAGAAGGTTGGCCACTAAGCAAAGGCACCATTAAGAGAATGCTTTGTATTTTCTCAATGATCAGAAAGCGCTCAGTGATTGGACAAGGAGGAGAGCGTGACATAACTGCCCTGATTCTTCACCTTGTCCAATTAGAGAATGCTTTTCATGTATTGAGCATTTTCTGAATGGCAACCCCTGCCAAGCGTCTGACCTCCTGTGTTCAGAATGCAGCAGGCTGGCCACTTGGCACAGCAGTACCCAGAAGCAAGTGGAGATTTTCTGTTGCCATTATGATTTTAAAAAGAGCAAAACACAGTTAAAGGGGTTGTAAAGGTTGGTTTTATATTTTCTAAAAAGGTTCCTTTAAGCTAGTGCATTGTTGGTTCACTTACCTTTTCCTTCCATTTCCCTTCTAAATGTTTTTTATTTTTCTTTGTCTGAATTTCTCACTTCCTGTTTCTCCTTAGTAAGCTTTCCACCATCATCCGAGCGGTGGATAGTCAGCCTGAACAGCTTACTGAGGAGAAACAGGAAGTGAGAAATTCAGACAAAGAAAAAAAAAACATTTAGAAGGGAAATCAAAGGAACAGGTAAGTGAACCAACAATGCACTCTTCTGTTTACTATACAGTCACTTAGCATATCTCCCTTGGTATTTACCCTTTGGTTTTATACCCCTATTAGGATTCACAGCGCTTCACTATCATCTATTCATATCAACAATGCACTAGTTTAAAGGAAACTATTTAGAAAATAAAAAAATAACCTTTACAACCCCTTTATTTGATAATAAATGGCTTCAGCCAAACACTAAGGCCCCTTTCACATGTCCGCCTCCGTTCGTCCGTTTTTACAAGTCCGTTTACGGACTTGTAATGGACGCCTATGGGGTCGCGTCCGTTAGCGGATGATGCATCCGCTAACGTCCGCAATGATCCGCATCCGTCTGGATCCGGTTTTTCGGACGGAAGAAAACCCTATTTTTCTTCCGTCCGGCGGAACGGATCGGATGAATACGGACAAACGGTCCGTTTTCATCCGATTCCCCATAGGGGAGAGTGGAGGTGTCACGATCCCTATCGTGTCAAGCAGACAGCGAGGCGTGGTCGCGCCTCAGGGTGGAATTGAACCCGGGACCTCTCCATTCCTATCCCAACACCTTGCCTCTCAGCCACTGCTCAATTGGGGAATTCTGGTTGCTTTCCAGCTATGGTGGTGCTGAATGTACTGTTCACCATTAGCTGAATCCCGTTACATTCTACACCTGATTTTCTTGCTTCAGCTGACGCAGCTTACCCATTTAGCCAGTGTATAAAGCCCTGCCTCACTATGAGGGAGGTGTCAGTTCATTTTGGTATTGATCTCCCTGTCTGAGCTAAAGCTACCTGCTTATATCTTCAGCTCCTTGACTGACCCCGGCTTTTGACCCTTGGCTTTGTTTTTGGACTGCTGCTTGCCTGAACCCTTGACCCCGGCTTGGACTTTGGATACGCATGTCTTCTCCAGCACCTGACCACGGCTTGTGACCCGGACTTATCTTTGATTCCTGTTTGTAGGACACCTGCAGTCATCTTGATACCTGAAGATCCTTTCTATACACAGATAGCTTGCTCCTGCTTAGGACTTCCAGATATCCCCTACATCATCTGCTACTACTTCACTCTGCAGAACCGCAAGTACCATATACTACCTGCTACCTATAGTCTGTGGGCCAGATTCTCAGAGGCGTTACGACGGAGTATCTCAGATACCCCGTCGTAACGCCTTTTTTTTGTCCTCGTATCTATGCGCGTGATGCTTAGCATCACTTTTGCATAGATACGCTTCTACATTTGACAAGTGTAAAAGCATTACACTTTTGGATCGTAGGTGTAATGACAACTCCGGCCACTAGGTGGCCTTTACGTTGTTTTTCATTTGCATATGCAAATGAAGTAGTACGCTGATTCTCGATCGCTTTTACGCCGCCCCGTCGTCGCGTACGTCGTTTTCGTTCGCTTAAGGTTACCCCAGCTTCTATGTGGAGTAACCTTACGAGGTCCCGTCGGATGCCGTCGTGTCCCGTCGGATGCCATGTTAAGTATGGCCTCGGGACCGCGTCGTGTTGTGCGTCGTTTACGTCGTTTGCGTACGTCGATTCTCAATGGGGCTGGCGTACGCTGCGATTACGTCGTTTACATTGAGAAAATGTGACGTCCTTTGGAGCATGCGCACTGGGCTTTTTCGCCGGCACATGCGCAGTTCGTTCGACGCGGGGGCGCGCTTAATTTAAATACAAGCCGCCCCATTTGAATTGCACGGGTTTACGCTTGGCGATTTACGAGACGCCAACGCAAACTACGGAGCAAGTGCTTTGAGAATAAAGCACTTGCTCTAGTACGCAGCGGCGGCGTAGTGTAAATGGCTTACGCTACGCCGCTGAATATATATGAGAATCTGGCCCTGAGTTTGTAGATTGGCAGTAATACCTTGTCTGTATCTGAGATACTACCCTGTTTCCCCCTCAAATAGTTGCTTATGAGGGAATAAGCTTCTACAGTCTCTCAGTTGGTTGTCCATTAGAGGTTGTGATGAATTAACCCCTATCTCTCTGTTTTACTCTGAGAGAGAACTGGTGGTTGACCTGAGAGACCTCTATAGTTTTAAAACCAATTGTTTTACTGTAGTTGCATAGCAGGGATGTTACAGGAGGAGAGACAGGGCGGTCCCTGCACAGTGTGCGGAGACCGCCCTGTCCGCCGACAGCTGAGCGGGGATCCCCGCTGAGCCGACGGACACACGGAGCGGACCGAAAAACGGACCGCTCCGTGTGAAAGAACCCTAACCATGAGTGAAAGAAATGTTTTTGTGTTATCATTCATATTCTCTGAAAATTGGCCAAGAAATCTGAAATTCTGGCAGGGTATATAAATGTATGAGCACAATTGTAGATACATAGCTGGACCAACATAACAATGTAAACATATGAATATATCATACCTGGAATTTATCTTTAAAGGAATTTTTTTTTGCCTAAAATGAATGTCTGCAAGGTAGACAGACAGAATAGTGTAAGGATTCTGTTAAAAAACAAGTAAATACCTATTAAATTCCTTTGTCTATATCACCTCTGGCGTTCTAGTTTCTGTTCTCTCATTCACTTCCTGGTTTGCGGCGCTCGTTCATGTAAGAACTACATTTCCCAGTATGCATTGCGGCACACCCAGTAATTCACACCTCCTTGAAGTCTCTGAGGCCGCGTACACACGATCAGACATGTCCGATGAAACATGTCCGACGGACCGTTTTCATCGGACCACGCTGAAGTGGTCTGTTGGTCTGATGTGTGTACACACCATCGGACAAAAATCCAATCAGACCAGAACGCGGTGATGTAGAACACAACGACGTAATGAAAAAACAAAGTTCAATGCTTCCAAGTAGGGTTGTCCATTTACCGATACTAGTATCGGTATCGGGACCGATACCGAGTATTTGCGGGAGTACTTGTACTCGCGCAAATGCTCCCGATACCTAAATAGAATACTTTTTTTGTATTTATCAACATGTTCTGTGAAAATTCTTTGAGTTTTTTACTACTGTGTGACAAGAAAATAAAACATTTTTATTCATTTTTGTCTTGAGTTAGAGTTCTTCATAATTCTAAAGAAAATATCCTTAGTCTGTATTGTGGTTTGAAAACTGTCAGATGACATTTAAAAAAAGTATCGGTATCGGCAAGTACATGAAAAAAAGTATCAGTACTTGTACTCGGTCCTAAAAAAGTGGTATCGGGACAACCCTACTTCCAAGCATGCGTCGACTTGATTCTGAGCATGCGCGGGTTTTTGGTCCGATGATTTTGTGTACTAACCATCGAACCTGTCCGACGGACAGGTTTCCAGCGGACAGGTTTCAAGCATGTTTTAAAAAATTGGTCCGCTGGAAAACGGTCCGATAGGCCGTACACACTATCGAACATGTCCGCTGAAACTGGTCTGCGGACATGTTCGATCGTGTGTACGCGGCCTAACACGTAGAAAGCACCCTGCCGCACAGATGTAGTTCCCAGGAGGGGGCAAGCACGTTACTGACCACCGCAGTAAAGCCTCCCTTCACGGTGGTGAGTAACAATCAGACAAGCAGGAAGTAAACAGAACAGAGAAGAAATAGAGCAACTTCTGAGCAAAAACGAACAATGAGGAAGTGAAAAGAGGAATGTCTGCAGGTAAAGGATGCTTATTATGAAAAAAAATAAAAAATTTCCTTTACAACCCCTTTAAGGTACCTGTAGTACAGCGTCAACATTACTTTGCTTGGTAGACATTACTGGTTTCTTTTAATAACGTCTCTAGTTGCAGAGGTTTTCTCTGAAGAGGTGTGATAATCCTTCACCCAACACTGAAATGTGTGTTATATGTAATCTGCTGCTCTCATCCAATATAAGAAACTCTGGGCCTAGAGCTACGGCACACAATCATACTTTAATCACAGCGTTTAATATCACCTCCTGTCAGTATGGTGCTTATTCCGCGCACTCACAGTGAAATTAATGCAATCAAGACACGTAGGGCAGAAGAAAGGAAACGTCAGGCACCAAGACCCATTGTGCGCATTGAGCCTATACTCTTGATCCAGATCTGCCCTTGGATGCTTACACCATTATATAGGCTTAATATACCAAGAGATTCCAGCAGAGATAAGAGGTGTTAAAAATGTCTCTTTTGCTGCGAAAATATCGATGTACCACTTAACCAGATGAGAAAATGATTGGGGTTTTAGCTCACTTATCGCTGTTTGTTAGCAATATTTAAATAAATAGTTCATTTGCCGCATTATACAGTAATAGTAATAATATAGTAGAAATTGCAAATTGTGCTTTTTTTCTAAACAAAGCTCTCAAGGCAACTTGGCGCTATACATGTTTTTACTGGCTTCAACCGACAATGTAACAAGAATTTATGCAGTTTATATTTTACAAAGGGAAGGCATATTAAGCTGTATTTAGAAGTAAGTGAACGCACCTCCAAATTGCTGAGTTCAGGTGTTTCTGATGTAGGGTACTATTAATCAGTGGCGTAACTAGAACCAAAATACATATAAAGTGAAAACCGTGCAGCGCAAAAAAAAACTAAAGTATATAAGTTAATAAAGAAAATATAGGAAATAAATCAAGAGTGTCCAAAAATAAGTGGCCAAGTGAATAGAAAATTCATAAATGGTGAATCCAAAAATCCAACTCATGAATATCCAAATGAAGTGAAGTTGAAACACTGGCACCAAAAGAAATCTACCACCGCGTGCAAGATGGACTCTCACCGAAATACTTCGACCCTTGCCGGATCACAGAGCGTTTAGGTAGAACTCTAAAGCCAGATGAACCTCCCTAGAAGGAACCGTAGAAGCAGATGGCACCAGCAATCACAGACTGATAACTTTCCAACCATATAGCAACATATGCAGGGAAAAAGACAAAGGGATCTAGTGCTCTCCGGTACAAACTTCATTTAATGTTAAAATACAGCAAAATCAACACTCACATTAGTAGACACTCATACGCTGAGTGTAAGCTGCAACAGTATGTAAGCCTGGAATCACAGCAGCGGCGATCGAGGGTGACGTCCTGCGTAGCTCCTCCCCTTACGTACGCGTTACATCCCATGGGCGGGACTTCTTCAGCGTGGGGTGGAGAGAGCACACATATAGGGGGTCAGGATTAAAAGCGCATACATACATGTATATATATATATATACACACACACAAACACTAGGGTTGTCCCGATACCGATACCAGTATCGGTATTGGCACCGATACCGAGTATTTGCGGGAGTACTTGTACTTCCGCAAATACCCCCGATGCCTAAATAGAATACTTGCCCCCCCCCGCCGTCGTATATCGCAAAGCCGCCGCCGCCACTGCGTTAATCACCGTGCAGCGAACATTACAGGCACCTTTAGTTTGAATAGCTGTTTTGCCCGCCGCGCCGTGTATAGACACTCCCCCTTGCTCGGGATTGGACGGATCTGTCCAATCCCGAGCAAGGGGGAGTGTCCTTTACACGGTGTGGCAGGGAAAACAGCTATTCAAACGAAAGCTGCCTGTAATGTTCGCCGCACAGTGATTAACGCGGCGGCGGCGGCGGCATCATCATTAGGTAAGGGAGACATGGCTGCATATGTTTGGGGACATGGCTGGATATATGTGGGGGGACATGGCTGCATATATGTGGGGGGACATGGCTGCATATATGTGGGAGGACATGGCTGCATATATGTGGGGGACATGGCTGCATATATGTGGGGGACATGGCTGCATATGTGGGGGGACATGGCTGCATATGTGGGGGGACATGGCTGCATATGGGGGGGACATGGCTGCATATGGGGGGGACATGGCTGCATTTGTGGGGGGGACATGGCTGCATTTGTGGGGGGACATGGCTGCATATGGGGGGGACATGGCTGCATATGGGGGGGACATGGCTGCATTTGTGGGGGGGACATGGCTGCATTTGTGGGGGGGACATGGCTGCATTTGTGGGGGGGACATGGCTGCATTTGTGGGGGGGACATGGTTGCATTTGTGGGGGGACATGGCTGCATTTGGGGACACATTTAAAAAAAAGTATCGGTGAGTACATAAAAAAAAGTATCGGTACTTGTACTCGGTCCTAAAAAAGTGGTATCGGGACAACCCTAATATACACACACACACATATACACATTTACATACACCCACATAAACATATCTCTAGTCAGCGTTCCCACAAGACTAAGGATGTTTATTAGTACAGCGGAACCTCGGATTAGGAGCATAATCCGTTCCAGGAGAATACTCGTAATCCAAAGTCGATTCAGTTTGCATGTGCCGCGCTATATAAGTTTTCATTCATTCATTCATTCATTCATTCATTCAAAGTACTTGCATATCAAAGCGAGTTTCCCCATTGAAGTCAAAAGAAACTAAAATAATTTGTCCGCATTGATTTCAACGAGATGCAATACCACATGCGGCCAGAGGCGTGGGGGCGCCAGAGAAACTTGGAAATGGCCAAAAAGGCCAGAGGACACTTCAGTTGACCTAGGCAAACCTTGGGATTTGCCGAGGTCAGCCGTGCTGTCCTCGTGCCTTTCCGATCAGCTGCAAACGGCGATGTTCGGCTCCAGGGCCCCCCCTACCTCAGGCCAAAAGCGGTACTGCACACCGCTTTGACCTGGATCATGCTCGTCTTGCGAGACAACACTCGTAAACCAAGTCACGTTTTTTTTTTTAAATACAGTGCCCGTGTTGCGAAACGCTCGTTAACAGCGTTACTCGCAGTCCGAGGTTCCACTGTATAAGCTTTCACTGGTATAAACCTGTAATTAGATTTGGGTGTTAGGGTTGTCCCTGCTGCAGGAGATTCGGGGGTAGGTGAGGTGAGTATGCAAACAAGGGTTTAGGCTCACAATATGAAGGTTTATGGTTAGGGTTGGAATTAAAGGGTTTATCAACTAGGGTTCCTCCAGAGTTTGCTATGGGTTCCTTAAAGAGGTGGTTCACCCTAAATATAAGCCCTCCCATGTGATCCAGCATACTGGCGTCAGCGCCAGTATGCTGTTTTTTTTTTTTTTTAAATCCATCACTTACAGTATTATGTTAAATTTTAATCTCTTAACCCCGTGGTGGACGGCGCCAGTATAGCGCGTCACATCTTGCGAAAATACCCGATAAGGACTCGGGTAATCTCGGCGAAAATGCGGCGCCTGTGCACAGACCTAGGAGCTGACTGCGCAGGCGCCGTATTTCCCCGAGTCCTACAGCTATGGCGCGTCACGCCCTCCGAAAAACGCCGAAATAGGACTCGGAGAAATACGGCGCCTGCATAGTCAGCTCCTAGGTCTGTGCGCAGGCGCCGCATTTTCGCCGAGATTACCCGAGTCCTTATCGGGTATTTTCGCAAGATGTGACGAGCAATACTAGAGCCGTCCACCGCGGGGGAAAAAAATTTAATTCCAGCATAATACAGTAAGTGGGGGATTAAGAAAAAAAAAAACAGCATACTGGCGCTGTTGCCAGTATGCTGGATCACATGGGAGGGCTTATATTTAGGGTGAACCTCCGCTTTAAGCAAGGAGCAATTTTTGCCTTTTAGGCCGCGTACACACGACCGTCCCAGCAGACAGATTCGATTGGTGTACAGGCGAGCCGACGGATTTGGCCACCCGACAGATTTCAAAGCATGCTTTGAAATCTGTCGGCTGGGAACCCGTCCGCCCGACATGTCTGCTGGTTAGTATGCTAACCAGCAGACATATCTTCTCGCACACGCGCCGAATGGTTTTGACGCATGCGCGGAAGTGTTTTACTTCCTGGTTCGGTGACATGGCGGCGCCAACGTCACCGCCACGTCACCGCGCCGTCTGGCGGCGGGGATTTTGGTTTGATCGTGTGTACAGCGATCAAACCAATATGTCCCCAGGAGACAGATTTGAACAAATCTGTCTGCTCGTGTGTACGCGGCCTCAGAGAAGTTCTCACTGACACCAATGATCTTTTTAGCTATCTTTCAAGGGGTATTTCTTCCCAATGACCACAAGTGCAAGAAGCATTCTTTCCACTGACATCACACCAATGAATCATAAGATATAATCATTTTTGGTGGGGGTTCCCCGAGACTGGAAAGTTTTTTTAAAGGTTCCTCTTTGTCGAAAACATTGAGAAAAGCAGGCTTATTGGGTTGTTTACTTTAAAGCCTCGTACACACGCACGGTTAAACCGAGCGTGTGTACGAGGCTTTAGGTTTCTCGTATGGAAATCTGCCCAGAATCTCGACGAGAAAAATAGAGATCCTGCTCTATTTTCTCGTCGAGATTCTGGTCGGCCTGTTTCCCTACAAGAAACCCGAACGTCTGTATACTTACCTGTCGCCGCGGAAACCCGCGCATGCTCGAAATGACTTCAACGCATGCGCATTAGCTTCCACGGCATAGGTAGGGTGAAGCAAGATGGCGGCGACGGCATCAAATGTGACAAGCGCATGCGCGTCGTACGTGATGACATCACCGCGTTCTTGCCTTTCAAAATAACTGCGGTTCTTTTGAATGGAGTGTGTGTACACTCGGGCGGCAAGAGATTCTTGCCAAGAATCTCGTCAGGAAAATCTATGTTTTTTTTCCTGACGAGATTCTGGCCCGTGTGTACGAGGCTTTAGGGGTTTGGGGTTAAGCCTCATACACACGGTCGGACTTCAAACAAACTTTTCTTTGGATTTTTGTTTGAAGGGCGTTGGCCGTGAACTTGGTTTTTCAGCTCTTTACCATCACCGTTTGGTCAACTTCTATACTGTTGTCTGATCTTTTGCATTGGTTCTTGTACTTTGGACTTAAGTCAGATGGATTTCTGTACACACAGCAGGACTTTGCACCATAGGACTTTTGTTGCCAGAAAGTTTGTCTGTTTGCAGAGGGAACTTTTGTCCAATGTGGAAACCAGAAACCGGAAAAGTTTGTCAGATGAAGAGTACACACGGTCTGATTTTTTGAAAAACCTGGTCATTTTGAAGTTTGTTGTCAAAGTCTGATCGTGTGTATGGGCCTTTATGGGGAGGGTTTGTGTGAGGTAGGTCTTGGAGTAGAGCATAACACACCATGCAGAAAGCTAACATCATCAATATCCCTGTTCTGAAAACATGCGTGTCATACATTACAAAAATAAATCTTGAAACTACCAGAAAACCCATAACTTAAAGGGTCACTAAAGGAAAGAAATGTTTTTGCTGAAATGACTGTTTACTGGGTATAGAGACATAAAAGTTAAATGATTAAAAATAGATAACAATCAATCATATAATGTGCCTGCAGTTTAGCTTCACTTTTAAACTGGTTTCATGTTTCTGTGAAGTAAAGAGACACACAGAACAAAAACAAACAAATACAGGGCAGTGTTTTGTTTTTAAAATGAATCTGAAGTTTTATACACGCAGTAATGACAGCTTGGACCACAGTGAAAAACTGCCATGAGATTTTTCAAAAGGAGCCAGACAAGCAAGGAGTGTGGAGATCAGAGCAGAATTACAGCAACTTCAAAGCAAAAACTAACAATGAGGACATGAAACCAGGACTGCAGTAAGGTAAAGGAAGCTATTTAGCTAAAAAAAAAATTCCTTTAGTGATCCTTTAAGCCAGAAACGCAGCAATTTAAAAAAGGTGATGACATTTTTTATTCCATTTTTGACAAAAGACATAAAATTGTGATTTTGTTAGGCTGCATAAAGATGGGACCAAATCTGTTCTGCCCAAACCCGACATAAAAGCCTGATCAGTTTCAAGGAAGTTACTGTAGCTTTTTTCTGTTTTTGATTCAATGTTTAAATAAACAGTAATAAAGTTGTCATCTTATTGCAGTTACCACTTCACAATCGACTGAATTCTGGTGGTCGATGGTCGTGGTTGGAAGAGATCTGCTCACACCATACCATAAATTTAGCAAAATGTGTATTTGTTTTGCCCAAAAACCTCACCACTGCTCCTCTTACGCATGTGACATGCAATATAATCTTCCTGTAATGTCACAGGTCACTCACTATCCACTATAGCCTGCATTCTCTAAGTCAACGTTTTTCAACCAGTGTGCCGCGGCACGAAGAGTCCCCAGGTGTGCCGCGGCAACATACCCCAAATATTGGCAGCTATGGCTGCTATCTAATGTAACACTGCGGCTGGGCACTTCCTTATCATTTGACTTTACAGCGGTGTTGGTCCGCTGTGTAAAACTCATTTCCCGGCACTCAGGAAGCTGTGCTGGCTGTGCGGGCCTCCCGACCGCGTCTTGCCAACCGAATACGTCATCGGTTGCTATGGGAGGGTCGGACGCACGCACTGCTTCTGTGACGTGAGAGCCGCGGGTACCGTCCTGAACTCTGCCTGGGGCGCTTTTCCCTGAGGGGGAAGAAGAAAGAGTAGAGTCACCGTGACCGACACTGCTCCCCTGCCTGCAGACATGGCCACCCGCTCAGAGAGGGAGAAGGCCCTGAAGCTGAATGAGCAGCACCAGGCCATCCTGTCTCGTATGCTGAGGGAGGAGGACAACAAGTACTGTGCTGACTGCGAGGCCAAGGGTAAGGTGGTGAGGGGGGGGGGGGGGGCTCTGCTAAGAATAGCCAGCTGTCACAGTCACTGACACCCCACATCCTCCATTCATGGCTACAGCACTCTTGATCTGATTGGTTGTTGTGCAGCTCTGACTGTTCTTCTTTCAGTGTATGTGTACACATGTCTGTTAGTGTGTGTGTGTGTGACAAAAGTAGTTCTGATGGTACAGGAATAGGGGGGGGGTCAGGATTAAAAGTAACATACATACAGACAGATGTATGTGTGTCTGTTTGTGTGCATGTGCATCTGTCTATATGTATGTTACTTTTAATCCTGACCGCCCTATTCCTGTACCATCAGAACTACTTTTGTAGGGTTCGAGATAGCAGCAAGGACTGCTGCTCCTCTGAAAAGCAATTTGTGTTCATATTGCTTTTCAGGGGCATTTGTCAGCCAGTAAAGAGGCATATCTTGCCTCCTCACCACCTGTTTTAAGCCCGTAAATGCAATGCACACAGTTGCGGGGTAGTTGCAGTGCAGCCCCATTATCCCTGGGTATACCTCCAGCTGCAGCCACAGCATGTTTACACCCCCAGCTGTTGCCTCTGCAGCTAAAGGGGCAAAAGTTGGGGGTGGTAAAAACAGCTCAACCACGTGGTTTTACTGCCCCTCCAGCCTGATATGTGAACAAGCTCTTGGTTCTGTGTGGATGCGTGCTGCGTGTAGGGCAGCCCATTCATTTCCCTACCCGCAGTAATGCGGGGAAAGAAGTCCCCGACCGTTTTTTTTAAATTGTGCCATAACAAAAGCAACCCATGTTTGCCAATGGATGGGGCACCATTAACAATTAATGGCACCCCTAAAGAGCAGAGCATTTGTCTGTGTGTCAAGAACAAGCGTGATTTTGCACGTGTTCCTCAACACACATTGACGTGAACCAAGTCTTGGACAGGGGTGCCTCAAAACTGAAAATACTTTTCAAGGGCGCCCCGACTGGAAAAAGGTTGAGAAACACTGCTCTAAGTATTGACATGGAGGCAACCTCCATTATGGCAAACTAATAGGCACACTTAAAGTGATATTAAATTAAATTTGGAAAAAATGCTGACAGACAGGGTTTTTATAGCAGAAGTGACTCTGGTAGTCTCTTCTTGCATAAATGTCCCCCTCTGCTTGTCAGCAGTAACATTTATGGCACCCACTGTGCGCTGTAACCTCAATGTGCAGGAGTGATGTCATCGTGGCCCGACCATTTAAGCAGCGGAAAAGACAGAACCCAGAGGGAAGACCGGGAGAAGATTCAGACACCCAGGACCAGGGGGAGCGATGTCCGTACATGGCTGGGTGGCTCTGTAAGTCTGTCATAAAGTGCTAGTAAGTGATGCCTACTAGCACAATACAGCATAACACTGCAGGTGGGGCATTTTTAAAATTTTCTTTGGCAGAGTTAATACATTTAATAATACATTAACAGTTAGTGCCAGTTCACACAAGGGCGGCTTCAAAGTCGTCCGACTCTGAAGCCGCCCCGCACAGTGCGACTTCAGCGCGACTCGCAAACAAGTCAATAGAAGTCAATGCAAGCCGCTCCGAAGTTGCCCCAAAGTAGTACTGATAAAGATTGATTTCCTGACAATCTCAGGGTTACCCATTTCTGCCGGCTGATTTCAAATAAATGAGATGAGACATGCAAAATCAGAGAGACTACAAATTTCACATCCTCACCTTTTCAACGTTGCCAGCCAAGAGAGAAAGCCCCACTGCTTATTTTTATTAAACATCACAAAATGCATTGTCATTGGTCAACCCATACATTTCACACCCACTGATTACACCCATTCAGTCTCTTATTGCACGCCCCCTGTGAGTCTGTCATTGGTCAGTTCATACAGGCATAAAAAAGTCCATTGTCAGCTCTTCAAACAGTTCTCTTGAAACAAGACAAAAATTCCTTTGGTGGGAGGAAGGCAGGAAGAGGGGAAAGAGAAGCCAAAGTCCATCTAGGAATGCAATGGGGGGATGGGAACTTCCTCTTGAAAGTCCATTATTGTTTCTTTAGAGTGAAGCGTCCAGGAATGCAGCATAAAATCTGACAAGTCTTTTCAAGGAAAATATACACTTCATTTCAGTGGTTCTAATCATAACATAAGATAACATTTTATTTTCACGTCTATCACAGTACAGTAACCTTTTCCTAAGTCAGAGCGACTTGAGTCGCTCCTATTAGAACGGTTCTATTGTACTGAATGGAGCGCGACTTGTCAGGCTGACAAGTTGCCCCGTGTGAACCCTCACCAAGTGTCAACTGTGGGAGCTTAAAAAAAAACATAGGCAGCAGAAGGAAGTATACCTAAACTTTTCAGTTGCAATATATAACAAATAAATAAAAAAAACTCATAGAAATGCCAAAGCATGACTTAATTGTGGAAACGCCAACCTATTTAATAATTCAATTGCTGATTTCCTAACAAGTATATGTATAGTGGTGGTCAAGGACTATAAAACAGCCACCTGCATAAAGAGACCCTAGAGTCCAGTCGTGTATCATTCAACAATACTTGACTCCTAGTCAATGTTTGGACTAACTTAAGGTGGTAGTAAACACTTTACTACCACTTTTACCTACAGGTAAGGCTTACCTGTAGGTATAAAGAATATCTCCTAAACCTGTACGGTTTAGGAAATATTCCCCTCGCAATGCGCCGCTGATTGCAGCGGTGCATGCGTAGCGGGGATCCTCAGCTAAAGGCCCGGCAGCTGCCGGACCTTGCCGGAATGAAGTCTCCCGCGCATGCGCGGGAGTGACGACATCGCCCCTCCAGCCAATCACAGCGCTGGAGCCGTGATACCCCAGAAGACATGCTGAGGCAAGATGACATCTCGCTTGGTGCGGAACAGGTAAGTTCTCTACACCTTGTTCCAAGGTACGTTTTTTATAATGAGCAAGTATGCGGTGCATACTAGCTCATTATGCCTTTTGTCTGTCAGGTGTAAAAAAATAAAAAAATAAACTTATTGCAGGTATACAACCGCTTTAAGGCAGATGTGGCTGGAGAAGTCAGGTTGTTATTGATGTCTGTGCTTCTATTCTGATCAGGAATCCCAGAGCAAATAGAAGTGGGGGGGTAAATTGCCACCAGAACAGGAATAGAGAGGAAATCTTCCAATGGGGACATTTGTTTACATGACAACTGTCCAAGGCAGGGGCCTCAAACTGGCGGCCCTCCAGCTGTTGCAAAACTACAATCATGCCTTTGCCTTTGGGAATCATGCTTGTAACTGTCAGCCTTGCAATGCTCATGGGACTTGTAGTTTTGCAACAGCTGGAGGGCCACCAGTTTGAGATCCCTGGTCTAAGGGCCCTTTTACACAGTTGTGATGACCCTTATGTATCCACTTGCTCAGTGGGGATCGCTCGGTTGATCCCCGCTGAGCCGGCAGATGACAGATCTCCGCTCTCCTCTATGGGGGGGGGGGGGATTGGATGAACACAGACCATCTATCCGTGTTCATCCGATCCGCTCTGCAGGCGGTTGGAAAAATATGATTTTCCTCCGTCTGCAGAAACGGAGCATAGCGGCAACCGATGAGATCGGGTGTCAGCAGATGTTCATCCGCTGACACCTGCTATTCCATAGGGATACATGTATGTTCCTTTTTCACCTGTAAACGGATGGATGAACAAACAGACATAGGTGTGAAAGGGCCCTTAGGAATATCTCTCACATTGCAAAGATATCCTCCTACTTCCTGTTGAGTCTTAGTGCTGGTTCACACTACAGCGACCTGGGATCCGACTTGTGTCGCCCGACATGAGAAATTCCATTGAAGTGAATGAGAGCCATCTTAATGCACACTACCGATGTCGCTCCGACTTCAGAAAAGGTTCCTGTACTACTTCAAGGCGACTTCTAGACAACTTGTACCCATTGATTTCAATGGAAGTCGCCTCCAAAGTCGGATCACTGTCTTAAAGGATCACTAAAGGATTTTTTTTTTTAGCTAAATCGTTTCCTTTACCTTACTGCAGTACTGGTTTCATGTCCTTATTGTTCGTTTTTGCTTTGAAGTTGCTGTAATACTGCTCTGTTCACCACACTTCCTGCTTGTCTGTTTCCTTATAACCACAGTGCTGGGAGCTTTCTCACGATGGTTTAAGCTGTCATTACTGTGTGTCTAAAACTTCCCAGAACCAATCATTTTAAAAACAAAACACTGCCCTGGATTTGTTTGTTTTTGTTCTGTGTGTCTATTTCTACTTTGCAGAAACATGAAGCCAGTTCAAAAGTGAAAATAACCTGCAGGCACATTATATGATTGATTTTTATCTATTTTTAATCATTTTGAAAAGGAATCAGTTAACGTGTATGTCTCTATACCCTGTAAACAGTCATTTCAGCAAAAAAAAGATTTTCCTTTAGTGAACCTTTAACTGAAGCAACTTTACAGGAAAAGAAAATATAGTTTACCCAGGCAAACCCCTCCCTCCCACAGAGCTGATTATTCTGTGATTGGCCACAGCCAAAGTCGCCTGTCCTGGAGGCAACTATAAGTCGCGTTGTAAGTAGGGTTGTCCCGATACCGATACCAGTATCGGTATCGGTACCGATACTGAGTATTTGCGGGAGTACTTGTACTCCCGCAAATACCCCCGATACCTAAATAGAATACTTCCTCCCCCCGCCGCTGCCGCATCGCGCCGCCGCATCGAAAGCCGCCGCATGGGTTAAACGGCGTGCGGGAACATCACACCTTTCATTTGAATAGCTGTAGTGTTCCCGCTTTGTATAGACACTGCATATGTGGGGGACATGGCTGGGGGGAAATGACTGCATATGTGGGGGACATGGCTGGGGGGAAATTACTGCATATGTGGGGGACATGGCTGGAGGGACATGGCTGCATATGTGGGGGACATGGCTGGGGGGAAATGACTGCATATGTGGGGGACATGGCTGGAGGGACATGGCTGCATATGTGGGGGACATGGCTGGAGGGACATGGCTGCATATGTGGGGGACATGGCTGGAGGAACATGGCTGCATATGTGGGGGACATGGCTGGAGGGACATGGCTGCATATGTGGGGGACATGGCTGGGGGGAAATGACTGCATATGTGGGGGACATGGCTGGAGGGACATGGCTGCATATGTGGGGGACATGGCTGAAGGGACATGGCTGCATATGTGGGGGACATGGCTGGGGGGAAATTACTGCATATGTGGGGGACATGGCTGGAGGGACATGGCTGCATATGTGGGGGACATGGCTGGGGGGAAATGACTGCATATGTGGGGGACATGGCTGGAGGGACATGGCTGCATATGTGGGGGACATGGCTGGAGGGACATGGCTGCATATGTGGGGGACATGGCTGGAGGGACATGGCTGCATATGTGGGGGACATGGCTGGAGGTACATGGCTGCATATGTGGGGGACATGGCTGCATATGTGGGGGACATGACTGGGGGGAAATTACTGCATATGTGGGGGACATGGCTGGAGGGACATGGCTGCATATGTGGGGGACATGGCTGGAGGGACATGGCTGCATATGTGGGGGACATGGCTGGAGGTACATGGCTGCATATGTGGGGGACATGGCTGCATATGTGGGGGACATGACTGGGGGGAAATTACTGCATATGTGGGGGACATGGCTGGAGGGACATGGCTGCATATGTGGGGGACATGGCTGGAGGGACATGGCTGCATATGTGGGGGACATGGCTGGAGGGACATGGCTGCATATGTGGGGGACATGGCTGGAGGGACATGGCTGCATATGTGGGGGACATGGCTGGAGGGACATGGCTGCATATGTGGGGGACATGGCTGGAGGGACATGGCTGCATATGTGGGGGACATGGCTGGAGGGACATGGCTGCATATGTGGGGGACATGGCTGCATATGTGGGGGACATGGCTGCATTTGGGGACACATTTAAAAAAGTATCGGTATTCGGTATCGGCAACTACTTGAAAAAAAGTATCGGTACTTGTACTCGGTCCTAAAAAAGTGGTATCGGGACAACCCTAGTTGTAAGTTGCTCCAAGTCGCGCTGAAGTCGCCTTGCAAAGTCGCACTGTAAGTCTGATTGCCCCTGTGTGACCGGCACTAAGGGTCAAGAAGTGAAATCTCCCCATTGAGACACTATGGGCTAAAGAAAAAAACTCTAATCTATCCAAAATAAATTTTAAAAAGTTTGGGCCTTTGACCATTAACTCCACTTTAAATTCACATAGTGGATGAAAATTGGGAAAATCTGCATTTCAATCTTTATGCTTCCCCACCCACTTGTTACCTTTGTGAATACAAACACTTTGAAGCTCTTTGAACCAATGGATATCAGCTGATGAGTCATGGTAAACTGCATGTAAAAAAAAATGTTCAATTTGTTTCCCTCTAGTAATTAGGGCTCTTACTAAGCAAGCAACATTAACGATAAAAAAAAAATGCATTGACTTTATTGCTGGAAGAAGCTCTGAGGTCATTCTGACATAATGGAAAACACAGGAAAGGCAAAAGTATGATGGCAGTGGAAATTAACCACTTCACTACTCCCTCCATATCCACAGGACAGGGACTGCAAATGATCCCTCAGAGCGTACGTCAATAGCTCTAATAGAAAGGAAGCTCACAAGCTTTATGCTATCAAGTTTTGTTTTCTGATAAGACATTCCGTACATTTACATCAACAGGTAGGAAATGTATTTTCCCTTTGTTAAGCTAATGACTCAGCGCTAAACATACAATAAGCTCCGATTTTCCTGCACCTTTGCCTATACTATTGCCCTATGAACACCAGAACTATGATTTTATTTGGCACATTATGACTAACAAAGATAACTAGATTTTTTTATTGCAAACATATTCTACTGTTTACCATCATTTATGCACCATATGTACCTTCTCAGATGTCATTATGGTGATCCCCAACCAATTCAGTGGCCACAGTCCCCACATATACACCATTTGAACAGATAAATGTTGGCCGTAGGCTGGCGTCTGTGACCACTGAGGGGTTTACTTTTCCAGTATAGTTTTGAGAAAATGGAAAATCTCATCGGTTGGTTTGAGGAACACAATTCTTTATTTAAACATATGAACAATGGCGGTTATTTACGAAAGGCAAATCCACTTTGAACTACAAGTGCAAACTACAAGGGCAAAGTGCACTTGGAATTGCACTGAAAGTGCAGGCGCTGTAGATCCGAGGGTGACATACAAGGAGAATAAACAGCATTTTAGCTTGCACATGATTGGATGAAAAAATCAGCAGAGCTCCCCCTCATTTTAAATCTAACCTTCAGATTTATAGCAAATTTGCACTTGTATTGGCCAGATTCAGTAAGAGTTACGACGGCGTATCAGTAGATACGCCGTCGTAACTCAGAATCTGCGCCGTCGTATCTTTAAGCGTATTCTCAAAGTGAGATACGCTTAAATGTTGCTAAGATACGACCAGCGTAAGTCTCCTACGCCGTCGTATCTTAGCTGCCTATTTACGCTGGCCGCTAGGGGCGTGTACGCTGATTTACGCCTAGAATATATAAATCAGCGAGATACGCCTATTCACGAACGTACGCCCGGCCGTCGCAGTACAGATACGCCGTTTATGTAAGGTGGTTTCAGGCGTATTCCAAAAAAAAGATGGCGCAGCTAATGTTAAGTATGGACGTCGGGACCGCGTCAAATTTTACATCGTTTGCGTAACTTGTCCGTGAATGGGGCTGGACGTAAATTACGTTCACGTCGAGACCAGTGAGTCATACCGGCGTCATTTGGAGCATGCGCACTGGGATACGTCCACGGACGGCGCATACGCCGTTAGTAAAAAAACGTCAATTACGTGGGGTCACACTTCATTTAAATAAAACACTCCCACATCAAACACATTTGAATTTGGCTGGCTTACGCCGGCCCATTTACGCTACGCCGCCGTAACTTAGCTTGGTGAATACAGCACTTGCCTCTCTAATTTACAGCGGCGTATCGTATCTAAGATACGCTACGCCCGCACAAAATTACGCCACTCTACATGAATCTAGCCAGTAGTCTGCACTTGTAGTGCAAAGTGGATTTGCCTTTCGTAAATAACAGGGTTGTCCCGATACCGATACTAATACCTGGTAAGTGGTACTTGTACCTCCTGGCGGAGTAGCAGGGGTAGCGGAGTGCGGCGCGTCAAGCTGGCAGCGAGTGCAGAGTTCAGGGCGACCGGAGCCGTCACATTCGGTCGCCGACGTGACGCTCCGTGTTGCCGTCTGGGACGCCCATCTTGGTACACCCTGCACTCAGCCACAGTATGATAGCAGCGGAATATCTTGTTACACTCATAGTTTGGGCTGGGTGTAACAAGATGGCCGCTGCTGCTGTTATGCGGCCGAGTGCAAGGAGTACCAGGATGGGCGTTGCAGGCAGCCTTCCCCAATGGCATTTTAGTGGCATTTTAGTGCCTGCCCATCAGTGCCCATAAATGTCACCTATCAGTGCCATCTGTCAGTGCCCACCAGCCGTTAGTGTCATCTGCTAGTGCTGCAGCCGTCAGTGTCATCTGCTAGTGCTGCCAGCCGTCAGTGCCATCTGCTAGTGCTGCCAGCCGTTAGTGCCACCTGCCAGTGCCCACCAGTGCCACCTGCCAGTGCCCACCAGTGCCACCTGCCAGTGCCACCTGCCAGTGCCCGCCAGCCGTCAGTGCCACCTGCCAGTGCCTGCCAGCCGTCAGTGCCACCTGCTAGTCGTCATTGCCATCTGCCAGTGCCAGTCAGCTATCTATCAGTGCTGCATATCAGTGCCACCTAATCCTATCAGTGCTGCAAAACAGTGCCACCTAATCTGTATTGTGCTTTGAGAAACTGTCACATGACATTTAAAAAAAAAAAGTATTGGTAATCGGTATCGGCGAGTGCTTGAAAAAAAGTATCGGTACTTGTAAAAGGGTCTTAAAAAAGTGGTATCGGGACAACCCTAGTAAATAACCCCCACTGTGTTCCATTGTCAAGCCCATAATCAAATGCTACCAATTTACAATTTATATTGGAAAAAAACAAATATGTCCATTATTCAAACAACACTGAAAACTACCACTTCTTCGGCTTTTATTGATAAATTGCAGGTAGCACAGATTCCAATACCCTTTCTCTATAGTCCTTAGAAGTAAACCCATCCATAAAACAGTTTAATGTACGGCATGTGCCGGAAATGTAACACTCCCATTGGTTGTGCTCTCAACCAAACTGTCAAACCATCCAATGGCTGGTGTCATAACTGATCACATGTGCAGCATCATGGCATTTATAGATTAAATGGAGGCAAAGATGGCAGCTTCCTTGGCTGAAAACGATAGGGGGGTTTACTTACACTTTAAGTGGAAGAGGGAAAGATGAATGACTGAATGTAGCATGCTTGTAGGTTTCTGACATACAGATCAATGTAAGAGAAGCTACAGAGATTAAAGTAGAGTTATGCTCAAATGATGAAGGTAAATTAAAGTGTAAGTGGATAGAGTAAGGGAGGGTTATAATCCCTGTCAGTTTTTCTTTCCTCATCTAGATCCTATTGAGGAGATTTCCCTTCATCTTCTGTCCCATAGCCAAAACAGGGAGAAGAAATCTCCCCAAAGTGAGGGAATCTTGAGGTGTCACCAGAACTATTGTCCCCAATGGAAGATTTCCCCTCTATTAGTGTTCTGATGTCAGCCCAAAAATGTGCGATTTTCTTTAACTTTCACTTTCGATGATAAACAGGACACAGATAGGGAGAGCGATAAAAACCAAAAAGTGCTGTAATCCGTCTCCACTCTATCCAAAGCTAAAAAGAAAGTTTATGCTTTAGTTATACTTTAAGGGCCAGATTCAGAAAGACCTTACACCGACGTATCTACTGATATGCCGCGTAAGTCCACGGATGCGCCGTCGTATCTATGCGCCTTATTCTTGAAATAAGATATGCCTGAATTTTGGCTTCATCCGACCAACGTAAATCTCCTACGCCGTCGGATCTTGGGCGCATATTTACGCTGGCCGCAAGGGGCGCTTCCATAGATTTACGTGTCGAATATGTAAATGAGCAAGATACGCCAATTCACGAACGTACTTGCGCCCGTCGCTGTAATCTTCGCCGTTTACGTAAGGTGTACGTCCGGCGTAACGTTTCCCCTGCTATATGAGGGGCAGGTCTTGCAAAGGTATGGACGTCGGAAACAGCCGCCGAATTTTACGTCGTTTACGTAAGTTCTTACGTGAATAGGGCTGTGCGGAGGTTACGTTCAGTGATTCGACGTATCTTAGGCGTTTGTCCCGACGTGATTCTGCGCATGCGTACTGGGATGCGTCCAAGAGCCGACGCATGCACAGTTCGTTTTTTGAAGCTCAGCACATCATTTGCATGGGGTCACGCTTCATTATAATATATCACGCCCACTTCCAGCTAATTTGACTTAAGTCGGCTCACGCCGACAACTATACGCTACGCCGGCGCAACGTAGCGTAAAGAAGATACGCTACGGCGGCATAAAGATGCGCCATTCTATGTGAATCTCCCCCTAACACTCTTACATAAATAAAGAGTAAAATACAGGCTGAAATATTTTACTTTTCTGGAAAAATGCCGCTCCGACAATCCTCCAGAAAGAAGTCTGCATGCTCCTCTTTCCCTTGCTCTTGCTTTTTCCCTTTATTCTTTCTTGTTTGTGCCTAGGCACTCTAGGACACATCACCTTTCCTCCCACGCTGCTTCACTCCACACATACCTCCTCCGTTATTATGTCTTAGAAGCGCAAGCTATGTTTTGAGTTGCCTTTGCCTTGTTTCTCCTGAAGCAGTAAACTTCCTTACTTACCAATATGTTTTTTGCTTGCATTCTTCTTTAAGGCCTCGTACACACGATCAAATCTGTCCGCTGGAAACGGTCTGCTGGACCGTTTCAGCAGACAGATTCGATCGTGTGTACGGCCGAGCCGACGGATTTGGCCACCCGACAGATTTCAAAGCATGCTTTGAAATCTATCGGGTGGGAATCCGTCCGCCCGACATGTCTGCTGGTTAGTACACTTACCAGCAGACATGTCGTCCCGCACCGCCGCCGAATGGATTCGGCGCATGCGCGGAAGTGTTTTACTTCCTGGTGCGGTGACGTGGTGGCGTCAACGTCACCGCCACGTCACCGACACGTCAGCGCGCCGTCTGCTGGCGGGGATTTTGGTTTGCTCGTGTGTACACGCGAGCAAACCAAGATGCCAGCAGACAGATTTGTTCAAATCTGTCTGCTCGTGTGTACGAGGCCTAAGATTCATGTAAACTTTTCTAGAAGCTCATCAATATGGAATATGGTAGGAGGACCACACACTTTCTATCCAATATCAAGCCTCATTCTACAATCCACAACCCAAGACACGCTCAGGGCTCCATCCAAGAGATCAGCACAGAGGACTTGTAATTGTTGCCCATTTTATTCACATAAGTCACACGTCACAGTGCAGGAGTAGTGTGTAACGAAACGTCCCACACTCCGCTTGAGTGCTTTCGTCATATACCGTTAACTTCCAGTCTGAATATTGATGATATCAGATATTCCAACCAATTGCAACCAAGAACTAGGCAGGACTCGTTTTGGCTGCTGAACATAAACTGTTTACTGAAACACAGGTACACAGGTAACACTCAGAACAATCATTTTATTTTTATGGTTGAACTGGATGGATTTTTTTTTCTCAACCTGACTAATGCCGCGTACACACACGGTCAAAATTTCCGATGGAAAAAGTCAGACGGAATTTTTTCATTGGATATTTCGACCGTGTGTATGCCTCATCTGACTTTTTCTGTTGGAAATTCCGACGGACTTAGAAAGAGAACATGTTTTCTTTTTTTCCCCGACGGAAAAAAAATTGTATCAGAAATTCTGTCCGTCTGTATGGAATACCGACGTAGAAAAAACCAAGCATTGACCTTCATTATTCTAGGCTCGTCGTAGTGTTGTACTTCACAGCGTTTTCGAAGGTCGGAATTTGGTGTGTCCGTGTGTATGCAAGGCAGCTTGAGCGGAATTCCCTTGGAAAAACCCGTCTGAGTTTATTCCAACGGGAAATTTAATCGTGTGTACGGGGCATAACTCTGTAACACCATCTGTCTACAGAACTTGCTCAGGTTGCCATATTGAGAGTTATGCCGCGTACACACGATCACTTTTTCTGATGAAAAAAAACGACGTTTTATGTGACGAAACAAAACAACGTTTTTCAAACTTCATTTTCCAAAACGACGTTGCATACACACCATCGTTTTTCCAAAATGCTCTAGCAAAGCGCGGTGACGTACACCACGTTCGACGGCACTCTGTTCCATTGAAGCTCCGTCTCATAACTTGCTTCTGAGCATGCGCGGGTTAAAAAAAAGTTGTTTTCAACATCGTTTTGCCCACACACGATCATTTTTTATGACACAAAAAATGACATTTTGAAAAACGACAAAAGCATGTTCAAATATTTTTTTGGTCGTTTTTTTGAAAACATAAAACAACGTTTTGCCCACACACGATCATTCTAAATGACGTTTTTGAAAACGTCGTTTTTTTTCATCACAAAAAGTGATCGTGTGTACGCGGCATTAGGCTTCATTTGCATGGACATTTTTACAGCCACTTTTTTTACAGCTTAAAAACGCCTGTCCATGTTCATTTTAGAAAAAAGCAGCTTAAAGCGGAGGTTCACGCTAAATATACTCTTTCCCATGTGATCCAGCATACTGGCGTCAGCGCCAGTATGCTGTTTTTTTTTAAATGCCCCACTTAGTGTGTAATCCTTAATTTTGATTTGATCCGCAGTGGATGGCGCCTGTATAACCCGTCATGGCTTCCGAAAATACCCGATTTAGGACTCGGGTATTTCCGGCGCTATGCAGCGCCTGCGCACAGACCTAGGAGCTGACTGCGCAGGCGCCGTATTTCTCTGAGTCCTATGGCGTGTCACGCCCTATGAAAAAAGCCGAAATAGGACTCGGAGAAATACGGCGCCTGCGCAGTCAGCTCCTAGGTCTGTGCGCAGGCGCCGCATAGCGCCGGAAATACCTGAGTCCTAAATCGGCTATTTTCGGAAGCCGTGACGGGCTATAGCGACGCCATTCACCGCAGGGGAAATAAATCAAAATTAAGGATTACACAGTAAGTGGGGCATTTAATAAAAAAATAAAAAAAGCATACTGGAGCTGACGCCAGTATGCTGGATCACATGGGTAAGACTATATTTAGGGTGAACCACCTCTTTAAAAACGTCTCAGCCATCTACAGTTAAAAAACGTCATCGTGGGCATGATGCCATAGACCAGGGGTCTCCAAAATTTCTAAACAAAGGGCCAGTTTACGGTCCTTCAGACTTTAGGGGGGCCAGACTAGGGCCATTGGGAGTAAAAAATGTCCAGTGAAAGTAAATAATACCATATCTTTGGTGACAGTGGGAGGACTAGTGCTCCATCGTTGGTGTTAATGGAAAGAATTGATGGTGCCAGTTGGAGGAATAGTGCCCCATTGGTGTCAGCAACAAGAATTATGCCCCATTTAAATTGGATGTAATAGTGCCCCAAGGGCCGCATTAAGGCAAGCAAAGGGCCACATCCAGCCCCAGGGCCGCAGCCTGGAGACCCCTGTCATAGACTAACATGGAGAGCTGTTTTTAAGCTGCAAAAAAACACTCAGAAAAGTGGCTGTAAAAACGTCAGTGGAAATGAGCCCTAAAGGACAATTACAACACTGCAGATTAAAAATGAAAGGTGATTTTTGATAACATTCAATTACAATATGACTTTTTTTGCGGTTGTATATTCTATATTCATTTTTTTTCTTTGCTTTTTTTTTTTTCCTTGAAAGTGGGGTTACCCTTTAATCTGCTCTCTATTACATTCTAAAAAGTAGGAGTCTAAAGTGATTGTCACTGCAACAGCCCATGCAAATTAATGACAAACAGGGCACACGGCAATTTAATTAGCAGCCTGTACCAGTTTGTTGAATGTACTGGTCACGTGCGGAGAGAAGCTGTGCAGCCCTTCTCCAGTGTATTCCAGAAGAGTAATTAAAATATCTTGCAATGAATCTTACATGACAGGTACAATAATAATGGGACCCTACTGCATAATATCAAACATAACAACAGGCTGGCTATACCTAAGTATTGTCAGTCAAAACCCAGCCAGCTAGGCTAAGGGTCTACAAAGAATGTGCTGCGCATGCAGATCGCTATAGCTTAATTGGCATGCAAATCGCTATGGCTTAATTGGCATACAGAGCGAGTGGGAGTGTGTGTTTATTAACTGCTCTATGTAGGCACTAGGCATTGTTTTATTAAATGTCGGGGTCGATACACCAGCAAACGCTGCTTATGGCTGCGTGAACCATAAGGAGGTGCGTTCACCAGAGCAAGGAGAAGTTGGAGACACGATGGGGAAAAAAAACGGCAGCAGACAATACATACAGCACTGTATTTACTGTCACATAGGCTGTGCTGGGTAATCACTGAAACATGCATGCAAACACTGTGCTGTCATTTCACAGGGAGAGCAGCTATGTGCGCTGTGCAGATGGCAGGAACATATAGAGGATGGTATGCAGATTGTCTTACTAAGGGATTAGCACTGCATTTGGCAAGAACACTGTGGCTTCCAAATTATTTGAGGGCATGTCCCTACTTCGCATTCGCACCAGGTTTTTAGCTGTGCTGCTATTACTTGTCTCTGCTGGGGTGAGCCATTGAAGTGAACGCCTGGCTTGGTTTGTACATGACGTGCAAAAGTTTGCATCAGCATGGCGAGAAGTAAAGCCTAATGCCGCGTACACACGATCGTTTTTTGCGATGAAAAAAAACGACGTTTTCAAAAATGTCATTTAAAATCATTGCGTGTGGGCAAAACGTCGTTTTATGTCTTCAAAAAAACGATGAAAAAAAAATTCGAACATGCTTGAATTTTTTGTGTCGTTTTTCAAAACGTCGTTTTTTGTGTCATAAAAAGTGATGGTGTGTGGGCAAAACGATGTTGAAAACGACGTTTTTGTAGCCGCGCATGCTCAGAACCAAGTTATGAGACGGAGCTTCAATGGAACAGAGTGCCGTCGAACGTGGTGTACGTCACCACGCTTTGCTAGAGCATTTTGGAAAAACGATGGTGTGTATGCAACGTCGTTTTGGAAAATGAAGTTTGAAAAACGTCGTTTTGTTTCATCACTTGAAACGTCATTTTTTTTCATCACAAAAAGTGATCGTGTGTACGCGGCATAACAAATGCAGAAGCATCTCTTGGGCCACTGGGCTCATTACACCCTTTCCTACTTGAGGTTAAAGGGGGTGTTGAGCAGGCTAGACCATGGCTTTTAGAGCAGGCACTGGCACACAGTAAGCACAGGCACACTATGAGTCCAAGGCAGTGCATGACATCTCCTGAACTATCTTTATTATGTATATCCGACAGGTTTATGGCTCTGCCTGAGGATACATTGACACTGGGGCTGTGAAAGAGGAGAAAGCAGCTATGTCCACATCTTTATTCACCTCTGCTCCCCATTCAGAGAAGCCTTTGTATTTCATGAATGAGTTCACATAATACAGGGGCTTCTGTGATTGGGCAGGCATAGCAGCTGCACGGTCTCTAATATGGAAGATGCTTAGACCTGAAGCAACGAGGTTGACGGTTGATAGCTGTCTTTCAGGAGTGCAATGAAACTGTGAGATAAAAATAACGGAGGTAAGCCCAAGAGATATCATGCACTTCCTTGGACTTGAAGGGGTTGTAAAGATTCTAATTTTTTTAGCTAAATAGCTTGGTTTACCCTGATGCAGTGCTGGTTTCATGTCCTCATTGTTCATTTTTGCTGTAATCCTTCTCTGTTCTGCACACTTCCTGGTTGTCTGTTTCATTATGAAAAAAAGTACTGGGAGCTTCTCTCTGTGGTCTCTAATCAAGGAGGTGTGATTACTGTGTGTCTAAAACCCCTCAGTTTCATTGTAAAAACAAACACTGCCCTGTATTGGCTCTTTGTCTCTGTACTTTACACAAGCATGAAACTAGATGAAAAACGAAACTGAAGGCATATTATATGATTGATTTTTATCTATTTTCAATCATTTTTAAAAGGAATCAGTTAACTATTATGTCTTTATACCCTGTAAACAGTCATTTCAGCAAAAAAAATAAAATAAATCCTTTACAACTCCTTTAAGCTAGTGCATTGCTGGTTCACTTATTTTTTCCTTCGATTTCCCTTCTAAGTGTTTTTTTTTTCTTTGTCTGAATTTCTCACTTCCTGTTCCTCCTCAGTAAGCTGTTCTGGTTGACTAACCCCCAGCCAGAACAGCTCAAAAGATGGGGGCAAGCTTACTGAGGAGGAACAGGAAGTGAGAAATTTAGACAAAGAAAAAAAACATTTAGAAGGGAAATCGAAGGAAAAAATAAGTGAACCAACAATGCACTAGCTTAAAGGAACCAATTTAGAAAATAAAAAACAAACCTTTAAGGCCCCGTTCACACTTCAGCGATTTTCTGCTTGAAGTTTGAAGCTCTAAAATGCTCAACAAGCCAAATCACATTCATTTCAATGGCTCCTGTTCACATCTGAGCGTTCTGTCGTCTGAAGCAAAATGCCTGTCGCTCAAAAAAGTACACAAGCTAACATTTTTCAAGTGAGGTTGTCATATTTCATTGATGTATAAGACCATGGTTTGATTTCTTTTTCTTTTTTTGTTCTTTTCTGGATATCGGATCGGGATTGTTTTTGCTTCTTTCTTTGTAACTTTGAAAAGGCCAAAGATTAAAAAAAAAAAAAAAGAAAAAAGAAAAGTACACAAACTTCTTTTTGGCAGATTGGGCCCCATAGACTTGAGTGTTTTTTGCTCAAATAGCAGGTCTCCACCCCTAATGCTTTCTATTGGCTAAACAAAAACCACATGAATAAAATTCTTGTAATACACATTCTAAAAACCCTCAAAAACGTATAAAAGACGCTCTGCGCACGTGTAAATGCAGCCTTACTCAGTGTGCCTTCACTTTTTAGAAAAGGAGCCAAATAGCTTGAATTCCTTTAACCGCTTCCAGACCGGGACCGCCCCATGCATATATACCTGTACGTGTATTCGTTTGCTGGGTCTGGGACGTATATATATATTGTTTGGGGGTTCTACGTAGTTTTCTAGCAAAAAATAAATAAATTATTATAACTTTAAAACAAAAAATGTCAGAAAAAAGGTTTAGTGTAAAACCACTTCCCGCCCGGTCGATAGCAAATTGGCGTCCAGGAAATGGTTCTGTTATCCTGACTGGACGTCTACTGAGGGCGGGCATTGCGGCGATCGCAAGTGTGGCATGTCAGTCTGCCACGCCACATCTCTGATCTAGATAAGAAGCCTGTGTCAGAGGCTTCTTACCACGTGATCAGCTGTGACCAATCACAGCTGATCGCGTGAACCAGGAAGGGCTGGTAAACGTCATTTCTGGGTTCACGCTAACAGGGAGAGCTGATCGGCGGCTCTCCCTGTCAGGGGGGGGGGGGGTCTGTGCTGATAATCAGCACATTGATTATCAGCACAGCCCCCTCCAATGTACCAATAACCTGCCAACCAGTGCCCCCATAATAAAGTACGCCAGTGCCCACTACAGTGCCAATCACTGCCCACCACAGTGCCAATCACTGACCAGCAGTAACACCTGTCAGTACCTCACCATTAGTGATGGCCATCAGTGCTACCTGTCAGTGCCAATCAGTACCGCCTATCAGTGCCCATTAGTGCCACCTGTCAGTGCCTATCAGTGTCGCCTGTCAGTGCCCATCAGTGTCGCCTGTCAGTGCCCATCAGTGTCGCCTGTCAGTGCCCATCAGTGTCGCCTGTCAGTGCCCATCAGTGTCGCCTGTCAGTGCCCATCAGTGTCGCCTGTCAGTGCCCATCAGTGTCGCCTGTCAGTGCCCATCAGTGTCGCCTGTCAGTGCCCATCAGTGTCGCCTGTCAGTGCCCATCAGTGTCGCCTGTCAGTGCTACCTATTGGTGCCCATCAGTGCTGTATATCAGAGCCCATCAATTCTATATATCAGTGCCTCCTCCCTCAGTGCCACTTTATCAGTGCCAACTCATCAGTGCCCGTCAGTAAAGGGAAAAACAACATTTTATGACAGAAACTTAAAAAAAAAAAAAAAATGAGTATTTTTTAGTTTTTTTTTAGCAAAAAATAAAAACCGCAGAGGTGATCAAATACCCCCAAAACAAAGCTCTATTTGTGGGAATAAATTTAGTTTATGTACAGTGTTGCATGACCGCAAAATTGTCATTCATAGTGTGACAGCGCTGAAAGCTGAAAATTGTCCAGGGCAGGAAGGGGCGTAAGTGCTGGTATTGAAGGGGTTAAGTTACTTTCCTAATTTACATACAGAAGTCTATTCCTTTGATGTAAAAGACAAATTGTTACAATGTTTAGACTTAAGGTTGAACTGATAAAGAATGTTGTCATACTTGACAGACTGCCCAGATTTTTCTTTCTTTCTCTTGAGGGCTGAGAGCAGAGAGAATTCTCTGCATACAAAAGATCGGGAAATACTTTGTCAAGATCGCAACTGGGAAAAAAATCATGATAACGATTCTTGGCGATTAATCGTGTAGCTCTAGTACAGTGCTATATAAACAATCCTGTACCCACAGTTGATCCAGAAAAAGGCAAAAAAACATGACCTGGAGAAATGAGAACCCTCACAACCATACTGGCCATCATTTTGGGGTGTATTCACTGAAACAGATACAGGAACCTACAAAACATCTTCAACATTTCATTTTTATATGTACCAGCTATGCCAACCAACTACCACTATATATACCATGACCTGGATAAATGAGACATACTGGCCATCATTTTGGGTTGTATGTGCAGAAAAACCTATGAGATGTATTCAACATTACAGAACAAGCCCAGCTAAATGTACCCAACTACTACTGGAAATCAGTGGCGGTGCGTCCATAGTGGGCACAGGAGCGCCGCCCCCTCTCTCCTGCACCCATCAATCAACAATGCATTGCATGAATCTATGTATTGTCGCCGCTGCCGCTATTCAGGTGTCTGGCCCCCTGTTGAGCGCCGGCTATCTGAATAACAGTGGTGGGCGTGTTTTGGAAGTGCCTGATTAGAGCCATCGTCTGTGGGCTCTAATCGGCTTCCAAATGGTTAACCAGAGGGCGCACAGGCTGTGCGTTCCCTGGTTAAACCATACTGTGATAGGGAATTGCTTCCTTAACACTGACCCGCCTCTCAGCCAATCAGGTGCACTGGGTCTGGTTACCGGTCACCTGATTGGCTGAAGCGACATCGAGGCCGGGAGAAGACATCGAGGAAGTGGAGGGAGCATGGAGGAGCATGGAGGAGGATGGCGCTGACCCGAAGAAGGTAAGTGTCAGGCTGGGGGGAAACTGGCTGGATTTGAGGGGGCACAAACTGGCTGGATTTGAGGGGGCACAAACTGGCTGCAATTGAGGGGGCACAAACTGGCTGCATTTGGGGGGGGGGCACAAACTGGCTGCATTTTAAGGGGCGACAAACTGGCTGCATTTGAGGGCGAAAAAACTGGCTGCATTTGAGGGGGCACAAACTGGCTGCATTTGAGGGGGCACAAACTGGCTGCATTTTAAGGGGCGACAAACTGGCTGCATTTGAGGGCGACAAACTGGCTGCATTTTAAGGGGGGACAAACTGGCTGCATTTTAAGGGGGGACAAACTGGCTGCATTTTAAGGGGGGACAAACTGGCTGCATTTTAAGGGGGGGACAAACTGGCTGCATTATTAAGGGGGACAGACTGGCTGCATTTGAGGGGGCACAAACTGGCTGCACTTGAGGGGGCACAAACTGGCTGCACTTGAGGGGGCACAAACTGGCTGCACTTGAGGGGGCACAAACTGGCTGCACTTGAGTGGGCACAAACTGGCTGCATTTGAGGGGGCACAAACTGGCTGCATTTGAGGGGGCACAAACTGGCTGCATTTGAGGGGGCACAAACTGGCTGCATTGGGGGGGGGCACAAACTGGCTGCATTTTAAGGGGCGACAAACTGTCTGCATTTGAGGGCGACAAACTGTCTGCATTTGAGGGGGCACAAACTGGCTGCATTTGAGGGGGCACAAACTGGCTGCATTTGAGGGGGCACAAACTGGCTGCATTTGAGGGGGCACAAACTGGCTGCATTTGAGGGGGCACAAACTGGCTGCATTTTAAGGGGCGACAAACTGGCTGCATTTGAGGGCGACAAACTGGCTGCATTTTAAGGGGGGACAAACTGGCTGCATTTTAAGGGGGGACAAACTGGCTGCATTTTAAGGGGGGGACAAACTGGCTGCATTATTAAGGGGGACAGACTGGCTGCATTTGAGGGGGCACAAACTGGCTGCACTTGAGGGGGCAAAAACTGGCTGCACTTGAGGGGGCACAAACTGGCTGCATTTAAGGGGGACAAACTGGCTGCATTTTAAGGGGCGACAAACTGGCTGCATTTGAGGGCGACAAGCTGGCTGCATTTTAAGGGGGGACAAACTGGCTGCATTTTAAGGGGGGACAAACTGGCTGCATTTTAAGGGGGGGACAAACTGGCTGCATTATTAAGGGGGACAGACTGGCTGCATTTGAGGGGGCACAAACTGGCTGCACTTGAGGGGGCACAAACTGGCTGCACTTGAGGGGGCACAAACTGGCTGCACTTGAGGGGGCACAAACTGGCTGCATTTAAGGGGGACAAACTGGCTGCATTTGAGGGGGCACAAACTGGCTGCATTTGAGGGAGACAAACTGGCTGCATTTGGGGGCACAAACTGGCCAAGGTGGCTATATTTAATGGGCATGGTGGCTGCAATTAATGTTTTTTTTTTCCCCCACTTTGTTTGCCCCCCCCCCATTTTGAGCGCCAGCCGTCACTGCTAGATATTGTATTCAGCCTTCGTCAACCAGGTCTCTCTGGAACCCTGAGATTTCTCCAGAGGTTGTTAGGGGTTCCTTGAGGAGAAAGCAGTGGCAGATTGATATCCTGCCTCCACGGACCACCAATTTAGGGGGGGCTTCCTACAACTTATAGGCCTCATGTACACTGCTGTGATTTTAGGAGCTTTTGGTGTTTTTTTTTTTTGCCAAAGCCCCTGAACTCAAGTCAATAAAAGCCTATGGCCATTTACACACCGGCTTTTATCAGAGCTTAGGAGCAGCTCCCTCTCCTGAACGCAGAAGAATCGCATTCAGGAGAGGAAGGTTCTGGTCAAAAAATGTATATGTATATCTATCTATGTATTTTATATATATATATATATATATATATATATATATATATATATATAATCTTGATATAGATAAATAAAGATAGATAGATAGGATAGATATGTGTGTATCTCTATCTATAGCGATAGATTTTATATATATATATATATATATATATATATATATAATGTCTATCTATATAGATATACAAATAGCGCAGCACATGCAGAATTTTCTTTTCACCCGTATACAAGGGGCCACCGCTATACCCGTTCCAATCTGACCGTACGATCCACTTTAGATTTACCAAAGCGATGTCGTAACCAATTGATTTGTAGCCCTTCAGTCCCTACATCTGAAGGCGATCGTACGATCAGATTGTCCCGTGTCACGGGGGGGGGGGGGGGGTCAGTATTCTCCATTAGATGGAGCGGAGATATTCAGGTCACTTGTTCCAGTCTTCCTTCCCAGCAATCACATCTGGGCGAGCGGGGAGACCGCGGGGGACCTCGGGAAACACTTCACAGAATTGCAATCTTTTTTTTTATATATATATATAAGCAACAGGCATCTGTTGTGCAATGATGGGCTATGTACATCCTGCACTGCCAGCACAATGGCAGGGGTGCCCATCACATGATGCCTGAAGCTGGGTGCACCATTGACAGGTGATCGCTCCTATCCAGAGTACAAGGGGTTAATCAGCCAGCTGGTGGAGGGTGGGGGGGGGTGAACCCTTCCTGTGCCCGATGCCCCCCCACCCGGAGGGGGCTCATCCACAGATCACACTGGAGGCATCCCCTACACCCACAGCTGTCTGCCCCCCGGAACATCATCACCCACCCACCCACCGACCTCCCTGTGCAACAAGTGTACTCACAGCACGGAGCTCCCGGGTGCGATCCTTCATCCTGACCCCCGGACCGGTGATGTGTTCTTCCCGGAACAAAGACTGACAGCTGCCTCTTCACTGCACCGCACGGCTGTCACTGATCGCCGGGCATAGACTGTGCGAGCATCCTACAGAGACAGTCCGATCGTCCGATCTCTTCCAGCCTCCGATCACACTCTCTACATAATAATGGAGAAGTAGGAGAGGAGTTATATCAGATGCATGGTGCTCCCCCCGGCCCCACAGATCTCTCCTCTCCAGCACAAAGCCGACTCCTCTCCGCAATCACATCCCGTCTGATGCCCTCCTCGCTGTGCTCTCCCCTCCTGGATCACATCCTCCCCTCATCCGGGCATTGTGGGAGGGGGGCGGGGCCTACAGCACCAGGCTGTCCTATCATGTGTGCGGGAGGGATGGGAGTGCGGGGAGGGAGCTGTCCGTGGTACCTGATCGCCCACCGACACAGACACGGCTCCTTCCTATCCTGTGTACAGGAGGAGTACATGGATCCTTCTCATCATCATTACTACATGGCTGCCATCACCGACACACAGTACACAGCTCATCATCAGCTACACTCACTGCCCAAGGGCCCATAATAATCTTACATTACATCATACTTGCCATCTGTCTCGAATTGGCCAGGATAGTCCCGCTTTTTACCCAGAATCTGTATTGTGCTGTCCCCAATAGCGTGCCCTCCCGACCCCAATATTGTGCCCTCCTGATCCCAATATTGTGCCCTCCTCCTGATCCCAATTATGTGCCCTCCTGATCACAATATTGTGCCCTCCTGATCCCAATTATGTGCCCTCCTGATCACAATATTGTGCCCTCCTGATCCCAATATTGTGCCCTCCTCCTGATCCCAATTATGTGCCCTCCTGATCACAATATTGTGCCCTCCTGATCCCAATATTGTGCCCTCCTGATCCCAATATTGTGCCCTCCTGATCCCAATACTGTGCCCTCCTCCTGATCCCAATATTGTGCCCTCCTGATCCCAATATTGTGCCCTCCTGATCCCAATATTGTGCCCTCCTCCTGATCCCAATTATGTGCCCTCCTCCTGATCCCAATATTGTGCCCTCCTGATCCCAATATTGTGCCCTCCCGACCCCAATATTGTGCCCTCCTGATCCCAATATTGTGCCCTCCTCCTGATCCCAATATTGTGCCCTCCTCCTGATCCCAATATTGTGCCCTCCTGATCCCAATATTGTGCCCTCCCGATCCCAATATTGTGCCCTCCCGACCCCAATATTGTGCCCTCCCGACCCCAATATTGTGCCCTCCCGACCCCAATATTGTGCCCTCCCGATCCCAATATTGTGCCCTCCTCCTGATCCCAATATTGTGCCCTCCTGATCCCAATATTGTGCCCTCCCGATTCCAATATTGTGCCCTCCTCCCGATCCCAATATTGTGCCCTCCTCCTGATCCCAATATTGTGCCCTCCTCCTGATCCCAATATTGTGCCCTCCTCCTGATCCCAATATTGTGCCCTCCTCCTGATCCCAGTATTGTGCCCTCCTGATCCCAGTATTGTGCCCTCCCGATCCCAATATTGTGCCCTCCTGATCCCAGTATTGTGCCCTCCTCCTGATCCCAATATTGTGCCCTCCTGATCCCCAATATTGTACCCTCCTGATCCCAGTATTGTGCCCTCCTGATCCCAGTATTGTGCCCTCCCGATCCCAGTATTGTGCCCTCCCGATCCCAGTATTGTACCCTCCTGATCCCAGTATTGTGCCCTCCCGATCCCAGTATTGTGCCCTCCTCCTGATCCCAATATTGTGCCCTCCTGATCCAAGTATTGTGCCCTCCTCCTGATCCCAGTATTGTGCCCTCCTGATCCCAGTATTGTGCCCTCCTGATCCCAGTATTGTGCCCTCCTGATCCCAGTATTGTGTCCTTCTGATCCCAATATTATGCCCTCTTGATCTGGTATTGTGCTCTCTTGTCTCCGGTATTGTGCCCTCCTGATCCCAGTATTGTGCCCTCCTGATCCCATTATTGTTCCGTCCTGATTCCAGTATTGTGCCCTCCTGATCCCAATATTGTGCCCTCCGGATCCCAATATTGTGGCCTCCTGATGCCAGTATTGTGCCCTCCAGATCCCAATATTGTGCCCTCCAGATCCCAATATTGTGCCCTTCTGATCCCGGTATAGTTCCCTCCTTTTACCAATATTGTTCTCTCCTGATGCCAATATCGTTCCCTCCTGATCCCAATATTGTGTCCTTCTGATCCCAATATTGTGCACTCCTGATCTGGTATTGTGCCCTCCTGTCTCCGGTATTGTGCCCTCCTGATCACAATATTGTGCCCTCCTGATCACAATATTGTGCCCTCCTGATCACAATATTGTGCCCTCCTGATCACAATATTGTGCCCTCCTGATCCCAATATTGTGTCCTCCTGATCTCAATATTGTGCCCTCCTGATCCTGGTGTTGTGCCCTCCTGATCCTGGTGTTGTTCTCTCCTGATCCCGATATTGTTCCCTCCTGATCCCGGTATTGTGCCCTCCTGATTCCAGTATTGTGCCCTCCTGATCCCAGTATTGTTCTTTCCTGTTCCCAGTATTGTGCCCTCCTGATCCTGGTCTTTTTCGTTCCTGATCCCAGTATTGTGCCTCCCTGATCCCAGTATTGTTCCCTCATGATCCCAGTATTGTGCACTCCCGAACCCGGTATTGTTCCCTCTTGATCCCGGTATTGTTCTCTCCTGATCCCAGTATTTTGCCCTCCTAATCCCAGTATTGTTCTCAATTGATCCCCATATTGTGTCCTCCTGATCCCAGTATTGTGTCCTCCTGATCCTAGTATTGTTCCGTCCTGTTTCCAGTATTGTTCCGTCCTGTTTCCAGTATTGTTCCGTCCTGTTTCCAGTATTGTTCCGTCCTGTTTCCAGTATTGTTCTGTCCTGTTTCCAGTATTGTTCTGTCCTGTTTCCAGTATTGTTCTGTCCTGTTTCCAGTATTGTTCTGTCCTGATCCCAGTATTGTGTCCTCTTGATCCCGGTATTGTGTCCTCCTGATATGCTGTACTGATGGGCGTAACAGGCTGTACTGTTAGCCACTGATGAGGCCACACTGATGGCCACTAAAAAGGTGGCACTGATATGCTGCACTGATATGCTGCACTGATGGGCACTAACAGGGTGCACTGGTGGCCCCTGGTGAGGCGGCACTGATGAGGCTGCACTGATATGCTGCATTGATAGGCACTGATGGGGCTGCACTGATGGGCACTGGTGAGGCTGCACTGACAGCATTGGTCTTAAACATGAAGGGGTGTGACTTTGACAGGAAGGGGTGGGTCATATTTAAATTAGCGGGTGCACGAGTTTACTCAGGCCTAGGGCAGCACAAAACCTAAATACATCACTGGTGAGGGTCATACACATACTCCCAACTTTTTGAGATGGGAACGAAGGACACCTATTAAAGTATGTAGGCATAGGACTCCCCCCCTGCCATGCCCCCTTACCTGCTTTCTGCCCATGCCATTATAAAATGATGGTGGGTGGGAACCCCTTTGATTCGGGAAGACGTTGTATGACGTCCTCCCGAGAACCCGCCTTGTGCGGTCTCTGCGGGCCACACTCCAAGGCGATCTGTCACTTGCTGTGATCAACCAGCACAGCAGATAACTGATCAGTGTACCGGCCCGATGAAAGTACCATGTGGTCTCTGTGACCAATCACAGTAGATCACATGACAATTGTAAACAATGAATGGCTTTCTTCATGCCATTCATTGTATACAATTGTGTTGCTAGCCGTGATTAGTTACTGGGATCAGGAGGACACAATACTGGGGACAGGAGGACACAATACTGGGATCAGGAGGACACAATACTGGGATCAGGAGGACACAATACTGGCAGTGGCGATGCGTCCATAGAAGGCGCAGGAGCGCCGCCCCCTCTTGCTACTGCACTGCCACTGAATACAATACATAGATTCATGCATTGCACGAATCTATGTATTGTTGCTGCCGCCCACTATTCAGATGGCCGGCCCCCTGATGAGCACCGGCCATCTGAATAACGGCAGCTGGTTGGCTTTGGAAGTGCCTATCAGAGCCAGTGGTAAGTTCCGGGCGGGGTGGAGGGGGCATTTTACAGGGCACAGTGGCAGCGTGTTACAGGGCACAGTGGCGCTAATTGATGGGCACCGTGGCGCTAATTGATTAGCACAGTGGCGCTAATTTATGGGCACAGTGGTGACAATTGATGGGCACGGTGGTGACAACAATTGATGGCACAGTGGCTGCGTTTGGCATGGCACAGTGGTGAAAATTGATGGGCACAGTGGTGACAATTGATGGGCACAGTTGCGACAATTGATGGCACAGTGGCTGCGTTTGATGGCATGGCACAGTGGTGACAATTGATGGGCACAGTGGCAATAAATGATGGAAAAGTGGCTGCGTTTGATGGCATGGCACAGTGGCTACATTTGATGGCATGGCACAGTGGCGACAATTGATTGCACAGTGGCGACAATTGATAGCATGGCACAGTGGTGACAATTGATGGGCACAGTGGCTGCCTTTGATGGGCAGAGTGGCTGCCTTTGATGGGCACAGTAGCTGCATTTGATTGGAACAGTAGCTGCGTTTGATGGGCACAGTAGCTGTGTTTGATGGGCACACTTGCTGCGTTTGATGGGCATAGTGAGGCTGCAATTGTTTTATTTTTTCGTTTGTTTGCGCCCCCCCCCCCCAAAATTTTGAGCACCAGCCGCCACTGAATACTGGGATCAGGAGGACACAACACTGGGATCAGGAGGGAACAATACATGGCAACAAACTCTTAGGCCGCGTACACACGAGGAGATATATCCGATGAAAACGGTCCGACGGACTAAACTTCTGTGTCCAGCCGCTTGTGCCATAAGTGAATACATTTGCTGTGTAGGTCATTGGAGACTATATTGGCTTTCTGGTCTGTGGTGATGAGCCTGTATAGGTGATCATCCAGTTTTCCTTTGGAAACTTCCTCTCACTGTGAGTTGCAGCTTTCAGTAAAGCAGAGGCTGCGGAGCTGACATTTTCTACACGGTGGAAAAGATAGTGGTGCAGCGCTGTGCAACCAAACCACTTCAGCCCCGGAGGATTTGGCTGCCCAATGACCGGGCCATTTTTTGCGATTTGGCACTGCGTCGCTTTAACTGACAATTGCGCCATGGCTCCCAAACAAAATTTACGTCCTTTTTTTTCCCACAAATAGAGCTTTCTTTTTGTGGTATTTTATCACCTCTGCAGTTTTTATTTTTTGCGCTATAACCAAAAAAAGAGTGACAATTTTGAAAAAAAAAAACAATATTTTTAACTTTTTGTTATTATAAATAACCCCCAAAAAATATTAAAAAAAAAAACTTTCTTTCTCAGTTTAGGGCGATACGTATTCTTCTACATATTTTTGGTAAAAAAAAAAAAATCGCAATGAGCATATATTGAATGGTTTGCGCAAAAGTTATAGTGTCTACAAAATAGGGGATAGATTTATGGCATTTTATTATTTTTTTTTTTACTAGTAACGGCGACGATCTGCGATTTTTATGGTGACTGCGACATTATGGCGGACACATCGGACACTTTTGACACTATTTTGGGACCATTGTCATTTATACAGCTATTAGTGCTATGAAAATGCACCGATCACTATGTAATTGATCCTGTCAGGGAAGGGATTAACCACCTGGGGGGAGAGGAAGGGGTTAAGTCTGTCCTAGGGAGTGATTCTAACTGTATGGGGGCTGGGCTACCAGCGTCACGAGACTGATCACTGGTCCCGATGACAGGGAGCAGTAGATCAGTGTCCTGTCATAAGGCAGAACAGGGAAATGACAGGCATCTCCTTGTTCTGCAGCTCTGTGACATGATCGTGGGACACCGGCAGACATCGAGCGTCCCGTAGGCACGGTCACGGAGCTCTTGGCAGGGGTGAGTGCACACCCCCATTTTGCCTACGTAAATGTTTGTGTGGCAGTCGGCAAGTGGTTAAAAAATAAATGCCAGCTGTGTCCGCTTGCAGTGTGGACCACACCTCCCTTAATACACCACTGATTATTAGAACCAGAGCCTTCGCTAAGTGGAATAGTGGGTTTGATAATAAAGTTGGCAGTGCCTCCACCCAGGACAGGGCCTCTGTGAACGTGACAGGAAATTAACCAGTAATCCAATCAAAATAATTGGAAGCGGAGGAACTACCGCCATATTCTAAGAGCTACATTAACACTTGGAAAGATATCAGCAAGCCCTTTATCATGAATAAAACGGCCTGTTGGGATAGAGTGAGACATGGCCGGAGCTTGGCAAAGGCTGGAACCTGCACAATTTCCTCAACAAACACGGTACTGAAGTCTCGAGGGAAAGCATTAATCATTTTTTTAGCCTCAGTTTTCATTTCTGCATCAGAAAATACATAAGTTGACTATTACTTTGAACCTGTTAGGCCGCGTACACACGAGGGGATATGTCCGCTGAAAACGGTCCGATGGACCGTTTCAGCAGACATCTCCGCTCGTGTGTATGGGCTAGCGGACAGATTTGTCCACCCGACAGATTTCAAAGCAAGCTTTGAAATCTATCCGGTGGGGATCTGTCCGCCCGACATGTCTGCTGGTTAGTACACTTACCAGCAGACATGTCGTCCCCCACCGCCGCCGCGCCGCTGCCGAATGGATTTGGCGCATGCGCGGAAGTGTTTTACTTCCTGGTGCGGTGACGTGGCGGTGACGCGGCGGCGTCAACGTCACCGCCGCGTCACCGCCACGTCACCGCGCCGTCCGGCGGCGGGGAATTTGATCCGATGGTGTGTACACGCCATCGGATCAAACTCCCGTTTGGACATATCCGATGGAAATGGTCCGCGGACCGTTTTCATCGGATATGTCCGATCGTGTGTATGGGGCCTTAGGCCGCGTACACACGATCGAATATATCTGCTGAAACTGGTCCGCAGACCAGTGTCAGCGGACAGATTCGATCGTGTGTACGGGCTAGCAGACAGGTTTTTCCAGCAGACAAATTTCAAAGCATGCAGTAAAAGACAGAATTGCTTTTAAAGCTCTCTGTCTAATGCATCCATGGGAAGGCCCCCCAATATCTATGCGAAAAAATAAAAGCTCACAACCCCAATCGCGTTCTGCGATCCGCCAACCAAAATCTGCTCCAGATACCCAAAGCCAGATACAAGTCCAAAAGAGGAAAGAAGATTTGCACTCCAAGGTCCCAGACTATGGAACGCTTTACCAACCAGCATTCGGTTGGAGGAGAACCACTTGGCCTTCAGAAGAAACATCAAAACTCATCTCTTTTGATGTCAAAGGTGAAAGGAACAACGACCGCCCAGAGGCGATTTAGTTTGCATGTGCTGCGCTATATACGTTTTTCACTCACTCACTCACTCAGGAGAAACAGGAAGTGAGAAATTCAGACAAAGAAAAAAAAACATTTAGAAGGGAAATTGGAGGAATAGGTAAGTTAACCAACAATGCACTAGCTTAAAGGAACCTATTTAGAAAATAAAAAACTAACCTTTACAATCCCTTAGGAGTCGGTTCACACTGGGGCGACTCGTCAGGCATCCCATTGAATGCAATGGAACTGTTCTAATAGGAGCGATGCAGGTCACTCCGACTTAGAAAGAAGTTCCTGTACGACTTCGGGGGTGGCTCGGGGCGACCTGCATTGACTTCTATACAGAAGTCGTTTTGCTGGTCGCCTCTGAAGTCGTCCTCAGGACAACTTGCAGAGTCGCCCCTGAAGTCGTGACGTGGCTGTGTGAACCGGCTCTTAAAGTGATTGTAAACAATCACCTTGTAAAACATCCCATTCAGTTTAAAATAGAAATGAAAGCCATAATATTTTTGCATATATATATATATATATATATATATATATATATATATATATATATATATATATATATACATATATATATATATATATATATATATATATATATATATATATATATATAAACATAAACATAAATACCCTTTTTTTATAAGTGATCACATTCCCTCTGTTCTCAGCTGCATACGAGCTGGGGAAGGAGAAGCAGCAGCACACTGAGCTTGCCAGTGAATGGCTGTGCAACAAGGGCATGTCAGGACAAGTCTGATCATTGGAAGAGAGTACATAGAGTTCCCAACATAGCTAAAGAACTGACCACGCTGTGCATTCCTGCTTAGTGTGGTCAGTTTTTAATAGGAAAGCAAGGGGAATAGCAGGAACACCAGGAATTTCACATAAAGGAAGCAATACAAATAGAACGGGATACAATCTCATACAAGTACATGGTACAGCAGGCACATATCAGAAATATAAAGTGTTATGCCCCATACACAAGTTCAGAATTTCCAACAAGAAAAGTCTGTGAGCTTTTGGTCGGAAATTCCGACCATGTGTAGGTGCTATCGGACTTCTCCTGTTGGAATTTCCGCCAACAAAAATTTGACAGCTGGTTCTCAAATTTTCAGATGGAAAAAAATCCAATTGGAAATTTCCGATCGTCTGTAGCAATTCTGCCGTGCACAATTCCGACGCATGCTCGGAAACAATTCGACGCATGCTCGGAAGCATTCAACTTAATTTTCTCGTCTTGTCGTAGAGTTGTATGTCACTGCGTTCTTGATGGTCGAAAGTTCAGAGAACTTTTGTGTGAGCGTGTGTATGCAAGGCAGGCTTGAGCGGAATTCCGTCAGAAAAACCATCCAAGGTTGACACCCACACACACTTTTTTTTTATTATAATAAAACAGATTTTTATAATTATTAAACATTTTTAAGAAGTCTGGGACTGTCGGCTTGGCTCTCTGTTCTGCTCCATCAGCACTCACTGAAGTGCCAGGCTGGGGAGGGCCCAGCTGGCTTTGGTTCTTAGCTGCATGCCGAGAGGGGGAGTCAGCTGTCAATCAAACAGCTGGGTGGATCCTGACAATATTTTCGGGATTCTCCCAGAGCTTGCATTGGCTCTGTACCATCAGCTGAAAGCAGAAAATAAATATAAAAAAAATATTACAAATATTACAATTCTGCATCTGAGGACATGTATTTTTAGTGCACAGATGTGTAAACGCATATATATGCACCAATGCATGCAGTGCATTCCCCTATTGAAAACAGAGCAGGATATAGAGCTGGAATTGTATTCATTTAATTCATTCATATGTGACTTTATGCATTTAAATTAATCTAAACACAAGTATTTTACTGATTTAAACTTTTGTTCCAAAAAAAAAAAAAAACATGCCTCTATGATTAGCGAAAATCTTACAACCGTGTGCATCCAGTTTTACAGTGATTTGGAAAATTTTTAATGTCATTATATTTTACATTATTAGTTATATGGCTGCATTAATATCTTGTCAGTGTTATAGATTTTACTTGTATTTACACTTCAGTGTGGCCATTATCATTTCCAATGTTCCCAGCAATTGAAGCTTTACATATTTTATGATGTGTTCTGTTATGGAAACTGAGCCAACCTAATCTGTTCAATGGATGTGTGTTGCTGTTTGCAGATAGCCAGAGGTTAAACCACCTTCTAGATAATAAATATAGATGTATAAAAATGGATCTGAAAGAAATAATCTCATATTCATATTCATTTCTATTATATTGGATACACACGGCTGGAGCTGGTAACAAATGGTATGAGCAACACAAGACATTTCTTCAAACACTTAAAAGATACAGTATGTTAGCTCATTATCACAATATTTTCATATCCCTGGTATTGGGACTAATTGGTACAGTGACACAGAAATAAGAGTTGTAGAGTTTGCCCCTACCTTTCACACTGGGGTGTATTTATAACACAATTGAAAGCTATTTGTCCGTAAAACTGCATGTACATTTGTCCAGTGTGATTGGGGCAAAATGGAATGATATTAGGCTGTTTTCTCTCCACAATAAGGGGCCAGATTCAGGTAGATGGGCGAATCTTTAATTTGGAGTAACGTTTCTCATTTACGTTACTCCACCGAAACTTTAGGAGCAAGTACTGTTATTCACATAGCACTTGCTCCTAAAGTTGCGCCGGAGTAACGAAAATGCGCTGGCGTAACCCGACGCAAGTGGAAGTCGGTGTGATCATATGTAAATGATGGGCGGAGCCCAGCGCAGAGACTTACGTTCAGCGCATCATCCACGGAGCATGCGCAGTGAGTGAGGCTCCACTCGCCCCCCTGTGCGCATGCTCACAACTTCCGTCGGCACCACTTCACAGGAAACGTCAGCGCAATGTGTTCCGTTGCGCGTATAAAAGCGCCAGCGGAATCGCCATTCCGGCGCAAAAGCATTTCCGTTTCCCCCCCACCCCAGGGAAGTTACTTTTGCTCTGTAATGGCTGCTCCCGCTCCCCCCAAAGAGAGGAGAAACCTGAATTTTAATCCCCAGGAGTTCTCGATTGTAATTTCGGCTATGGAGACCCACAACGATGTCCTCCATGGCAGGAAAAGCAGAAAGACCAGCCGGGACAGGAAGCAGGCTATCCTGGCAAGCATTGCTGCCAGAGTAAATATTTTGGGGTACTCCACCCGGACTGATGCCGATATTGGCAAGAAGATTAATGATCTACGGCGCAAGGTCCGGGGCAAGGTGGCCACCATTAGGAGGCATGAGAGGGGCATGGGGGGTGGACCCCCATGTGCGGTCAGCCTGACCACGGAGGAGGAGGTGGTCGCCCGCTGCCTGGACAGGGAGCAGTTGGAGGGGGTCCCGGGATATGACTCCATGGAGGAAGGCTCCAGGACAGGTAAGTGATTTTTACCCCCTTTTTGGTGTGTTGCATGTGGGGGGGGGGGTACATGTGCCAAGTGTGTGGGACCACCCAACATGTGTGTGCTTTGTGTCATCCACAGATGACGGAGCTGGGCCATCATCTGTTGGCGGCCAGTCCACCCCATCCCCCCAACGGCATCCTGTGCCCGAGCCCCTGGGTGGTGAAGAGACCGAGGTGGAGGAGAGTGCCCACACTTCACCTGCAGAGGTGGTTGAGGAGGAGCCTGTTGCGGCAGAACAGGACATAATTTTATTTTTGGAGGAGTCCTCCCCTTCGGCAGGGCCCTCTCTAATCCCCTCCCCCCTCCTAGTAAGCCCCTCAAGGGCGACCCCATCCCCCCGGGGACAACCATCTACTGGCCCCAGGAAGGCCACCCGGAAGACCAGGGGGGTGTCTGATCTGGTCCAGGACCAGGTGGCGAGGGACCACGCCAGGCAGACCCAGCAAATGGGGGACATAGTTGGGCACCTGGACAGAGTGGCTGACAACCTGTGCTCCGTGTCCCAGATATCTAATGCAGTGCAGGATGTCAGCTGCAACTGCGCTGCAGTGGTGACCAGTCTGGGGGAGGTGCAGGCTGATATAAGGCACCTCACTGCAGCCGTCCAGGCAAACACTGCTGCCACCTGGGACCAGGGGAGGCAGAGTCAGTGGGCCCAGCATTACCAGGTCACCCGGCAGCTCAGGGTGCAGGCCCAGACAAACTCTTACCTCGGCCGGATAGCCATGGCCTTGGAGGGCAGGCAGGCCACACCTGCCAGGCGTGGCCCACCCGGGGATCAGCCACCTTCAGATGCCCCCCCACCCCCACCCACTCCATCCAGGCAGCTGAGGAGCCAGAGAGGGGCCACCAGAAGGAGCCCCCGGCATCCCAGATGATGGTTTTTTTTTTTCATTAATGCTCAGGTTATGAGCTTTTTATTTTCTTTGTTATTTTGCTCAGGTTATGAGCTTTTTATTTTCTTTGTTATTTTGCTCAGGTTATGAGCTTTTTTTTTTATTGATACTGCACATGGTGCAGTGTGAATGGTGTGTGAATGTGAGGGGGTAGCACTCCTGCCAGTAAGGGGTGTCACCCTTGGCCGTGGTGGAGAAGTTATCCCCACGGCTGTGTGAATGACGTGTGAATGGTGTATGAATGGACAGCGACACCATTGGGGCCTTGACGCGGCGTTGCTGCTCCCAAGTCCTACATGTTGGACTTGGGCTAATCCAATGTGATGTGGATGAGGTGTGTGTGATCTAGGGACATCAGTGGTGTGCATGCGTGCATTGTCCATGTGATCAATGTATTTGTTTATTGTCCAAAGATGCCTACAGCGAGGACCCTCCTGACTGCTCTTCCATCAGCAGACTGGTTCTCCTCTGGCAGGGGGGGATTGTCTGGTTGGGGGGTCAGGTCATCACGTATGTCAATCTGCAGGCCTTTTCTCATGGCAAAGTTGTGCAGAATGCAACATGCACCGATGATCTGACACACAAAGGTAGGGGAATACAATAAGGCCCCCCCAGACTTATCCAGGCAGCTGAAACGGGACTTCAGGAGCCCAAATGCTTGCTCCACCACTGCACGGGTTTTGATATGTACTTCATTGTATTTTCTCTCTCCTCTGGTTTGGGGGTTCCGGAAAGGAGTCATTAGATGGAGTCCCAGTGCATATGCCGAGTCACCTGGAAGGGAAAAGACAGGAGGATGTTAGTCATGCATGTGCCACTTGTGATGTGTGCATCATGGGGGGGGCAGTCATGCCTGCCACCCATGTCACTCACCAACCAGCCAGCTGTCCCCATACACGTTCTGTTCGAATTCCGTTGGGATGGGGCTCTGATTGTATATGAAGCTGTCATGGCTGGATCCGGGGTGTTTGGCACGGACGTGCCATATGAGGCGTTGGGCATCAGCTATCACCTGTACGTTGATGGAGTGCCAATGCTTCCGATTGCGGTATATGTGCTCTGTGGCACTGGGGGCCTGGAGTGCCACATGTGTGCAATCAATGGCCCCCACAGTGCGTGGGAATCCTGCAATGTTGTAGAAATCTGTCATTGCCTTCAGCCGCAGCTCCTCAGTGGTTGGTCTGATGAAGTGGTGGGACATGTGTCTGAGGATTGCAGGGACAACCTGGTGCACACATCTGCTCATGGAGGACTGTGACATCCCAGCCACCACTCCACTTGTACGCTGGAATGATCCACTTGCAAGGAAATGGAGTGTTGCCAGTACCTTCACCAGTGGCTGCACTGCTTGTGAGCGGTGTGTTGGGCTGGTGATGTCATCCTGCAGGGTTGTGGTTAGTTCAAGTATTGCATCAGGGCTGAATCTGAAGAGGCGATACACCTCCTCATCCCCCATGCCAAAGAGGCTCATGCGCGTGTGGTATATCCTCTCACGTGCCCGCCTCCTCCGTACCGGGGGACCCATTAGTAGTGCTAGGACCGCGACTGCCCCTGGCATGTTGGCACACAGAGGTGTTGTCCTTGCAAGTGTGGTTGTTCAGCTTGCTATTTTCGTCGGTAACGCTGCTGCTGTAGCTGCTCTCCTGCTGACCTGAGGCCGTCTGGAGTAAAGATAAAGCAGCTATTTGTAGAAATAACTTTGCGACGGACGGACGAGATACGCGCGGCGCATGTAGCCAGCGTCTGGTGCTAATCCGTTCGCGAATTGGGAAATCTCCCTCATTTGCATATTTGAATGGGAAATCAATAGGCGCGACAGATGCGACGAGCGAAAATATGCGCTTACGATACTCTGGCGAAGGAGAGTTAAGCCGGTCGGAAAAAGCCAGTTTTCTGTCGCATCTAATTTGGTGGGTACGGCCGCGTAGATACGACGGCGCATCTTTACAGTTACGCGGCGCATATCGATATACTCCAGCGCAAGTCTTTCTGAATCTGGCCCAAGGTGTTTTAGGAAAATACAGCATTATGGCCACTAGATGGAGCAGATGATTATAGGAACAAAACACTTCTTTAATATGATCATTAGCTCCACCTAGCGGCCATAATGCTGTATTTTCATTCACTCTATGAAGAGCATTCAGCCTACTGAGAAAATAGCCTAGTTACATACCGTAGTTACAGTATATAGGTAATCTGGTTGTAAAAAAGACAACCCAGTTCAACCAACATAGAAAAAAAACACACACACAGAAATAAAAAAAAAATAGAGAACCTCCATATACACTACCCTATACCCACAGTTGATCCAGAGGAAGGCAAAAAAAAGGCAATAAAGCATGATCCAATTGCTCCAGCAGGGAAAAACATTCCTTCCTGATCCTCCGACAGGCAATCGGACATTCCCTGGATCAGCTAGTAACTTTGCCCGCATTCACAAAGAGAAAATGCACTTGCAGTTTCACAGGAAAAATTGTTTTGCAAACGGTTTAGAAATACACCACCTAAAGTATATGTCATTACTAAAATCGCATATATTAATATACTTATTTTAAAAGCCATTTCAATCTTTTTAAATCTGCAACTTCCATTAAAGTATGCATGGGGATCCTGCAATGAAAGTCCTAGCCATGAATTTCCTGTTATAGGGTGACAATGCGCTCCCGCTGTCTCTGAACTGTGCACCTGCATATTCACACAGGCTTATGTTGGAGACTAAAGTGGCCATTTCAACACACCTATACACTACTCTACACCAGTGGTCTCCAAACTGTGGCCTGGGAGTCCTTTGCTTGCTTTTATCTGGCCCTTGGGTCACTATTTCATCCACTGATAATGACAATGGGGCATAAATTTCCCTCACAATGACATCAACGATGGGGCACGATTCCTCCCAATGATACCAATGATGGGGAACTATTCCTCCCATTGACAACGATGGGCACAATTCCTCCCAATGACATCAACGATGGGGCAGGATTTCTCCCAAGGACACCAATGATGGGACACAATTCCTCCCCATGACACCAGCAATAAGACTCAATGACACCAATGATGGGACACAATTCCTTCCAATGACACCAGCAATGAGGCCAAATGACACCAATGATGGGACAATGGGGCATAAATTCCCCTCCCACTAACACCAATGATGGGGCACGATTCCTCCCAATGATACCAATGATGGAGCAGAATTTCTCCCATTGACACCAACAATGGGCACAATTCTTCCCAATGACACCAAGGATTGGGCAGAATTCCTCCCAATGACACCAATGATGGGACACAATTCCTCCCAATGACACCAGGCCCAATGACACCAATGATGGGACAATGGGGCATTAATTCCCCTCCCACTGACACCAACAATGGGGCACGCTTCCTCTCAATAATACCAACAATGGGAACTATTCCTCCCATTGACACCAACAATGGGGCGGAATTCCTCCCATTGACACCAACGATGGGCAGAATTCCTTCCAATTACACCAACAATGGGGCAGAATTCCTCCCAATGACACCAATGATTGGGGTTAATTTATTCCAATGACACCAATGAATGGGCACCATTCCTCCAAATGACATCAACAATGAGGCCCAATGACCCCAATGATGGGACAAATATCCTCCTATGCACTAATGACGGGGCACAGTTCCTCCCTCTAACACCAATGGTGGGGGATTGTTTTTTCCCCCTGCCATCTGGACCTTTTCTACTACCAATGGCCACAGTTTGGCCCCCCTAAAGTCTGAAGCAACGGCGGATCCAGGGGGGGGGGCAACGGGGCAATTGCCCCCCCCGAGGCAATCATGTCACATTGGCTTTAAAAAAAAAAAAAAAAAAAAAAAAAAATAATTTTTTTTTTTTTTTTTTTTTTTTTTTTTTAGGGGTCCGGAGGTCCCCAGGGGCCCGGAGGTCCCCAGGGGCCCGGAGGCCACCAGGGCCCCAGATGGCAAACCCCTCTTTTTTCATTTATTTTTTTATAAAAAAAAATATTTTTTTAACATATTTTTTTATTAGAAGTCCGGAGGTCCCCATGGTCCCAGAGGCCGCCAGGGCCCCGTATGGCAACCCCCCCTTTTTTTTAGGGGTCTGGAGGTCCCCATTTTTATTAAATGTATATATATATATATATATATATATATATAAATTATTATTATTATTATTATTATTGTTAGTATTATTATTAAAGGGCAAAGAGGTCCCCAGGGCCCCCGGAGGACAACCCTCCTTTTTTTTATAAATTTTTTATATTTTATTTATTTTTTTCTCTTTTTTTATATATAGATATATTTTTATTAAAGGGCTCAGAGGTCCCCAGGGCCCCATGTGTCAAACCCCCTTTTTTTAATAAATGTTTTTTTTTATATTTTTTTATATATTATTTTATTTATGTTTTATAACTTTTTTTTATCATTTTTTTAAACTGCTTTGCGGTGCCTGCAGCTGCTGCTGCCGAGTCTGTCACTCTCTCTCTCTCTCATCACCAGGGCTGGTAGGCTGCCTGTCCTGAGGCTGCTTTGAGCTGTTGCTGACTGCAGCACTCCCCTCTCTCCTGCTGACATCGGGCATCTCTGGTTGTGTGTGTGAGCTGGATCTGTGTTCGGCTGTGCTGCCTGTGCTAGACCTGCTCGTGTGATAGTAGATGGAGATGGAACACTGATTGAATCAGTGTCAGGGATTCTAAATAGACCAGTACTGTGTGCCTACACAGAGGAGACCAACACTGTATGCAGTGAAATAAAAGGTGTTTATTTACAAGGTGAACAAAACAGGTGAAGACAAACAGTGCACAAATAACAACAAAGCATATATAAGTGAAGGGGAAATGCCGTAATCATAAACCAAAAGCCAAGCCGAGGTCATATACCAGGAGATCACAGAAGAAGCTGCAGACAGGGAATGGGCAGGAAGGGAATGTCCAGGAGAGGGATCAGGTCAGGTCGGATCAGATCAGAAGTCAAGAAAGGGGACAGCAAGCTCAGGGTCAGATATCAGGCTCAGGATCAGGTTAGTAGACCGATACCAGGGCGAGGAGTGATTACACACGCCGGGTATTATAGAGGCGTGCTGATTGCATTTAGGTCACACCTGAACGCAGGAAGGGCTGTGTGCTCCATACTGCCAATAACTCCCCGCTGGTGGAGGCCAGTACTGCAGCCCAAATAACAGGCAAAATCACCAGCGGGGGGACCTTTCCTGACAATCAGTGTTTTGTCTATCACACAAGCCTGTCTAGGGGGGGGACCTTGCTAGAGCACACTGGCCTACCGAACACAGACCTTCAGCTCCTGTTTGTTCCATGACACACGTCGGGAGAGGAGATGCCTGCTGTGTGTGATCGAGGCAATGCCATGGTGAGTGCCGTGCACAGTGTGGCTGCATTCATAGACAAAAGCGGGCGTGCATTGATAGACAAAAGTGGGATTGCATTGATATGCAAAAGTGGGGATGCATTGATATGCAAAAGTGGGGTTGCATTAATATACAAAAGTGGGACTGCATTGATATACAAAGGTGGGGCTGCGTTCATATGCACAGTGAGGCTGCAATGATCTCTTGTACCATGTCTTCAGTCTCTGACCATCCCTTGTACCACGTCTGCAGTCTCTGGCCATCTCTTGTACCACGTCTGCAGTCTCTGACCATCCCTTGTACCACGTCTGCAGTCTCTGACCATCTCTTGTACCACGTCTGCAGTCTCTGACCATCCCTTGTACCACGTCTGCAGGCTCTGACCATCCCTTGTACCACGTCTGCAGTCTCTGACCATCTCTTGTACCACGTCTGCAGTCTCTGACCATCTCTTGTACCACGTCTGCAGTCTCTGACCATCTCCTTGTACCACGTCTGCAGTCTCTGACCATCTCTTGTACCATGCCTGCAGTCTCTCACCATCTCCTGTACCACGTCTGCAGTCTCTGACCATCCCTTGTACCACGTCTGCAGTCTCTGACCATCTCTTGTACCACGTCTGCAGTCTCTGACCATCCCTTGTACCACGTCTGCAGTCTCTGACCATCCCTTGTACCACGTCTGCAGTCTCTGACCATCTCCTGTACCACGTCTGCAGTCTCTGACCATCTCTTGTACCACGTCTGCAGTCTCTGACCATCTCCTTGTACCACGTCTGCAGTCTCTGACCATCTCTTGTACCATGCCTGCAGTCTCTCACCATCTCCTGTACCACGTCTGCAGTCTCTGACCATCCCTTGTACCACGTCTGCAGTTTTCTGACCATCTCTTGTACCACGTCTGCGGTTTTCCTGACCATCTCTTGTACCACGTCTGCAGTCTCTGACCATCTCCTTGTACCAAGTCTGCAGTCTCTGACCATCTCCTTGTACCACGTCTGTAGTCTGACCATCTCCTGTACTACGTCTGCAGTCTCTGACCATCTCTTGTACCATATCTGCATTCTCTGACCACCTCTTGTACCATGTCTGCAGTCTCTGACCATCTCTTGTACCACGTCTGCAGTCCCTGACAATCGTCTACAAACCATGGGATAGATTTATGGCATTCATATTTAAATATGTCTTACTAGTAATGGCGGGGATCATTGATTTTTTAGCAGTACTGCAACATTGCAGCGGACACATCGGACACCTAATTGAGTTCTGTAAGCAACACCTTATTTTCTGGCAGTGCCCCCCCCGAGACTAGACTCTGGATCCGCCCTTGGTCTGAAGGACAATAAACTGGCCCTTTGTTTAGAAAGTTTGGAGACCCCCGGTCTACACCAACAGTACATTCGTTCTGAGAAATACCATGCAGCTTGGAATGGCCTGCAAAGAATCTGCAGATCCACAACACTGAGATACAACACAAGAACAAAAAAAAGGAATTTTGATTCATAAAATGGCAATTGCTTTTGATACATAGTGCATGAGCAAACAAGGGTTTAATCTGCTCTATGATCTTTTTCAGGAGAAATCAATTGGAATAAAAAAAATCTATATTATTTATCGACCACCACAAGTTCTGATTCCCAGAACTTCTACATATCAGATCATTTGTATTGGTTAGCCCAGTTTTGTGGAGTAAGAAATCTTTTTACTTCTAAAAATAAATGTAATCAATATGGAGAGTGTATGTCACTACACCTGGCGGGGATGTGCTGAATAAAGAGACTGAATCCTTTGTTTTATTTTTAAAGCACGCACATGGCATATGGTAACCAGGGAATTGGAGGGTTTCAGGACTATAGCAGGGAGTCACAGTTCATACTGCTAATTTTACTGCAAAGTAGCAATCACTTTTTACAAAAGAGAAGAGGACTGAAAGTCTTTCGTGAATGGAAGATTTCAAGTAGGAGTTGCTTAAGACTAACGAGTCATTTGATGCTTCTGAATTGTGTTTAACTTTAACCACTCGCTTACTGGGCACTTAAACCCCCCTCCTGCCCAGACCAATTTTCAGCTTTCAGCGCTCTCACTTTTTGAATGACAATTGCGCGGTCATACAACACTGTACCCAAATGAAATTGTTATCATTTTTTCGCCACAAATAGAGCTTTCTTTTGGTGGTATTTGATCATTTTTTGACAGAATAAAAAATAAATAAATACAACCTGGTTATGTTTTGTTAAAAAAAATTTAAACAGGTAATTTTTGTCCTTCATTGATGTATGCTGATGAGGCTGCACTGATGGGCACTTATGGGCTGCACCGATTGGCACTGATGGGCACCGTTGGGCTGCATTGATGGGCACTGATAGGCGGCACTGGTGGGCAATGGTGGGCAATGATAGGTGGCACTGGTGGGCAATGATAGGTGGCACTGAGAGGAGGCATTGATGGGTGGCCCTGAAAGACATTGATAGGTGGCACTGGTGGGCACTGAGAAGTGGCACTGATAGGTGGCACTGATAGCTGGCAGTAATGGGCACTGATAGGTAGCAGTGATAGGCACTGATGGGTGGCAGTGATAGGCACAGATGGCTGGCAATGAGGGGCACTGATCGCCACTGGTAGGTGACACTAATAGGCAGCACTGCTAGGTGGCACTGAAGAGGCACTGATTGGCACCACTGGTGGGCATTGATAAGTGGCACTTTTTTCACTGGTGGGCACTGGCAGGTGGCACTAGCAGGCAGTAATGGTGGGCACAGATGAGGCAGATGTACCTCTTCCTCTTCATGACCGATTTCACTTACACAAGAGCCGGTGATAGCGTGAGGAGAAAAAAAAAAGATTACAGAGCAGGGGCCCGCGGGGAGCGTGCGAAGGGGAGAACGTCTATTGACGGGCTCCCGGCAAAGCAGGTCCGCGCTGTTGGCGTCATTTAGCAAAGTGGTTAGAGGCACAGAAAACTTTATTTAAATATATTGCTCAATAGCCACAAAAGATGCAAAGTCTCTTTGTGTGCACCAAGTGCCTTTGAAAACCCGGATATTACCTTGTAAAAGTAGCCGTAACATCATCACTGTAATGTACATAGGCTGCAGAGAAAGCAGAGCTTGGGGAGGGACCCAGCAAGCCCCACCCACTACAGGAAACAACAGGAGAGGGGCAGAGACAAGACCTGTAACCCTGCACAAGGAGAGAGAGCATCAGTGACTGGTCTTTATTACAGGAAGCTCCTGTACAGATGGAAAGTTTCACACTAGATTACTGCACAGATCTGGATGAAATACACAAAGCACTCCAAGGAATAATGAACGTGACATGTGTATTCAATATTTGCTTATATCGGAGTTCAAAATTAAAGTGGTAGTAAACCGTCAGCGATTTTTCATTTTTTCCTAACCTGCGAGGCAAAGTTATAACGTGTTGCTATAATATGTCACTTACCTGAAAATTAAGCCCTTTAGCGGTGAGCTGTCATCGCTGACAGGGCTTCCATCATCACCTGGTCTTCCTTCCGGGGGTCATGGACTTCGGGTGTATGAGTGGCCGGAGCTGCGATCATGTCACTTACGCGAATGCGCACGGGAGCCACCGTTTACGGCACAGGACTCTGAAGGAATGACTCAGGTGGCCACTCCCTCCTAGTGCATGCACCGTTGACGTCACCGGCTGCATGTACAGTTAAGATCTCCTAATATCTCCTAAACGGTGAACGTTTAGGAGGTATTCACAGTACCTATAGGTAAGCCTAATATTAGACTTACCTATAAGTAAAATTTATGTATGGGAGTTTACTTCCACTTTAACACCTTGCCGATGGCTGGCCAGCATGTGACATCCTGATCTTTCAGTGGTGATATCTGAATAATGCCGCATCATTCAGATATCGTTTTTTCTGCCAGCAATTCCCTTCACTGTAAGAACAATCATACCGGCTGTGGTGGTACAACTGCGGGCTCACTCCTGAGCAAGGCTGTGTGTGTCAATTTACATACACAGCGGGGCTCGGCCCCACCCCCACTACCTCCTCACAGGTTTTGATTGACAGCAGCAGGAGCCAATCGTTGCTGCTTCTCTTTCCTGTGAGGGAGAAAGAGAGACCAGCACCGCTGCAGACGAGCAGATCACTGGATTAAAGGGGTGTTCCAGCCCTAAGTTGTGTTTATTAAAAGTCAGCAGCTACAAAAAGTGTAGCTGCTGGCTTTTAATAAACACTCACTTACCTGCTCCTGCGTTCCAGCGACGCGCCGACCGGTGCTCCGCTCCTCTGCCCCCCTCCCCGGCCGGCGTCTCCATCCTGACTGTGGGCACCCAGCCGTGACAGCCTTCGGCTTCACGGCCGGGCACCCACTGCGCATGCGCGAGCCATACTGCGCATGCGTGCGCGGCGCGGCTCGCCGCTGATTGGAGAGGCGATCGCATGGGACCTGTCAGTGTCCCATGTGATCGCCTACAGGGAGGGGGCTGGTGTAGGCGATTAAGCTTAATCGCCTAACCAGCCCCTCGGCGGAAGCAGGAAGTGGGACAGGAAGTCCCACTCCTACTGAAGCCCCCACTCCCCCCCCAAAAAAATTACATGCCAAATGTGGCATGTATGGGGGTGAGGAGTGGATTGAGAAAAGGTCATTTTTTTGGGTGGAACACCCCTTTAAGATCGGGCTCAGGTAAGTAAAGGGGGAGGGGGAGGGGGTGATACTTCCACTAGAAACTTTTTGCAGCTTAATGCCAGGAATGCATTGACGTAAAAAATGTACATGTATTACTTTTAAGTAGGTAGTAATCTCCTGTGTGGAGCGACTGCACTTTTGTTGCCGATGCTGAACACAGGAGGTCAGCTGCTCAGCGCAGGCACCATTCAGAGTATTTTCTGAATGAATGCAGAATGTTCTTAGGTTAGACAAAATGAAGTGATTGACATCCATAGGCGTGCGCACAGGGTGTGCCAGGTGTGCCTGGGCACACCCTAATCACCTCAGGTGCCACACATTCCCTCATTTTCAAAAATTGTAAAAAAATAAAATTAAACAAATAAAATTGTAAAAAAAGAATACAAAATAAAATAATAAAAATACAAACTACTGACACTGTCCACTATCTTTCTACTCTAATGACACCATCAGTATATATATATATATATATATATATATATATATATATATATACACATACACACAACATGTGTTTGAGCTTTGGGGTGCACACTAGGGTTGTCCCGATACCTCTTTTTTTAGGACCGAGTACAAGTACCGATACTTTTTTTCAAGTAGTCGCCGATACCGAATATCGTGTGTGTCCCCAAATGCAGCCATGTCCCCCCCACAGATGCAGCCATGTCCCCCCACAGATGCAGCCATGTCTCCCCACACATAGTGCAGCCATGTCCCCCCACACATATTGCAGCCATGTCCCCCCACACATAGTGCAGCCATGTCTCCCCCACATATGCAGCCATGTCTCCCACAGATGCAGCCATGTATGTCCCCCACATATTGCAGCCATGTATGTCCCCCACATATTGCAGCCATGTATGTCCCCCATATTGCAGCCATGTATGTCCCCCACATATTGCAGCCATGTATGTCCCCCATATTGCAGCCATGTATATTCCCCACATATTGCAGCCATGTATGTCCCCCACATATTGCAGCCATGTATGTCCCCCACATATTGCAGCCATGTATGTCCCCCACATATTGCAGCCATGTCCTGTCCCCCACATATTGCAGCCATGTATGTCCCCCATATTGCAGCCATGTATGTCCCCCACATATTGCAGCCATGTATGTCCCCCATATTGCAGCCATGTATATCCCCCACATATTGCAGCCATGTATATCCCCCACATATTGCAGCCATGTCATGTCCCCCACATATTGCAGCCATGTATGTCCCCCATATTGCAGCCATGTATGTCCCCCATATTGCAGCCATGTATGTCCCCCACATATTGCAACCATGTATGTCCCACATATTGCAACCATGTATGTCCCCCATATTGCAGCCATGTATGTCCCCCATACCTGATATGATGCCGCCGCATACCGCCGCGTTAATCCCCCTGCATTACAAGCTTTCGTTTGTATTGTAATGCCTGCCGCACCATGTATAGACACTCCCCTTCTCAGGATTGGACGGATCCGTCCAATCCCGAGCAAGGGGGAGTGTCTATACATGGCGAGGCGGGCATTACAAGTATATAAACGAATACTTGTAATGCGCGCTCTATTGCACGGGGATTAACGAGACGGTATGCAGTATGCGGCAGCGGCTTTGCAGCGGTGGTGGCGGGGGGGGGGAGTATTCTATTTAGGTATCGGGGGTATTTGCGGGAGTACAAGTACTCCCGCAAATACTCAGTATCGGTCCCGATACCGATACTAGTATCGGTATCGGGACAACCCTAGTGCACACCCTAATGCAATGGGCTGCACACACCTATGTTGACATCACAATCCTGCCTCTCCACCTTGTCCAATCAGAGATGGGCAAGGGGGGCACTTTTTGTTTTATTTTTGCCTAGAATGCCCCTAAAAAATCCATACCGGACCGAGACCAGGAATGGATTTTGGGGGTAACCCCACATATTTTTTTTCATTTGGGAGGACCCCTTAAAAATCCATACCTGACCATCTATCTAGAGTGTAGAGCCTCTGAATTCAATATGCTCACCATTTGTTTCCTGCCAACAGCTTAACATATCTATAGCTTTGGATTTCAGTGCGCACAAACACTGAGAGATTCTGACACCACATTCCTGATCCCTGGGGCCATGGTCAAGCCTCCCTCCTGTCTAGGCCCCATAAGGGTCACTATGGCAGAAGCTCTACCGATCATCAGCTAATATCTATATGAAGACTTTTATTTTTTCTTAAAAAAAAAATTGAAAGTAAAAAAATAAACAGCTATTCACTGTACAGAAAACATCTCCTTGCAAACTAGTCGCACAGCAGGATACTTTAAGTCTAAGGTTAAAGAGCTTACATAATTCTAAACAGGTGTTTTTTTCTTGGTTTTATCAAAACATCTTCTTTGCATAGTACAGGCAAATATACATCAAAATTCTATTATTAGCATACTTAGACTCATAAAAATAATTATTTTAAATTTATCCAGGAACCTATAAAGGATTTGTGAGTTTCCTTTGCAGGAAAGTTTAGTACAGCTAATAGTAGGTGAAATACATATTGGGTGGTTTTGGATTTCACCTATTTATTATAAATATGTATTAACTTGTCTATTCCTATAGTCAGCTAGTCTATCAAAGCTCTGATAAGGTTAATGGTGATGGTACGACAACAATGCTAGCTATACAAATTAACACACTGCTTAAATAAGCAAGGGTCTCCTTTATTTCCCAATAAAGTAGGAATGCTAGCATAAAAACACTAAAGGAAAATATTACAGAGCATATAAAACAAAAGAACATAAATGATACTTTACGTAAAGTTCTCCTCAAGATGCTGTCTCAGCTGAGCTCAATGGAAAAGAGGAAGTCACTCCATCCAGTCAGTACTTTTAAGTTCACTCAGACACCACCCACACCCACACAAACACCCATTGTCTGCTTATCTAGCCATCTGTATCCAATAAGAATGTTTAGGAGGTTGTCCTTCCTAATCACCAGGAAGTATTCTTCTCTCCCTGTCCTCCAGGAAGTATGCTTTATGTCCACTAGGGGAATTTGACCACAAATCACTGCTATTTGACCCATTAACAGCTGGCCTTTGATCTTCTGTAACTCAGGACATTTTAATTTGCACCTCCCAGGAGGTCTTATCTGGTGCTTCTATACCCCGCACCTCACATCAGGAGGCCTGCGAGAACATCCTGTTTGGATATACATTCCCATTTATGACCCTTTGTCATGAACACCCTGCTGGTTCAACTTGCAAATTCAAACTTAGGCCAAATGGCTGTATCAACCAGGAAGTAAAACTCCAGCAATATGATATTAAACCATGTTGCTTTCCAACAAATTCCGCTTTGTGCCTGAAATGCGCACATCACCCGTCTTCAGAAAACAACTCCTATGGAACAGTCCATAACTGTCTTAACTTGCTTCCCAACATCATGCATCCTGTAGTGCCAGAGTACTGTCATGCTTACTGTGTGCCTGTCTTCTGACCATCCTTTTACACAACTTGCAGCTTCTCCTCCTCTGTTTACTTTCAATCCCTAAGGACCTAAGGACTACATATCACATGGTACCTTGCTGCCTGCAAGCAGTAATTCCTGTACTGACTCCACCTCCTGAAACTCCTCCTCTCAGCACCTCTGTAGTTCAGAAGGCAGGCTCTCTGAAATATGTGATGCAGCAGTGTCTACTTACAGGGCATACTGAATATGTGTCACTGCCTCCAAAGAAGTAAATATGTGTGTCTTTTCACAAAATAAGTTTACAAATATAACAGTGGCTGCAATTGATGTTTTTTGTTCAGTTAGCTTGCACCCCCCCCCCCCCCAAAATTTGGAGCACCAACCGCCACTGGTAGAACTACAACACCTAGGACCAGCTAGCAAGGACCAGCTACCACTGACAGAATAATCCAACAAAGACTCAGTGAGATCAAGAACAAATGCCCTTTGAAGGCAGGGACTGTGGCCCTCTTTAGTAGTGTAGCAGAAAAAATATCTTAGTGCTCAACTGTCCTATTCCTGTGGCTATGGATCCCAGTACCACCCCTTCAGGCACTGCCAGCCGCCTGACTACAGCTGCCCATTTCACTAGTCCTCCTGGCTACTTCTCCACAGTCCTCCCAGACTGACTCTGCATATATCCCAGACTGCTTGCACCAAGTCCCTTCAGGCATGCCTCTCAGTCCTCGGACTGTAACTCTCACCAGCAGTCCTCCTGGCTTTCTTCCTCCCTGGAGATTTGTCCGGCAGTGTTCTCCTGCAGCCCTATCCTTGCTCCTGTGCCTCCTGGTCAGGCTCCCCCTGTGTGTCTTGAAGAGGGGTCCCTTCCGCATCAGAGCCCTGGTCTGAGTTCACCCCCCCCCAGACTAAGCGGATACTCTCAAAGTCCTCTGACAGCCTAACACTCTATCTCCATCATCCACCTTAACTCCACACTGCCCCAGCTGGGCTGACCCAGAGTATTTGCGGAGGCCTGCCCCCTGCCATTCTATCTGTTGGGGATTGGTCAGGCCCCTCAGAATACTCCAGGCAGCTCCTCCTTACCTCCATGCCCATCTTTCTGGAATCTGCCTGTAAGTCACTCAACCCTTGGCTGCGAGCCAAGCCCGAATTTTACCTACTCTAACAACAAAAACCTTACTCTAGCACACTAGCAATGCTAGGGGATGCTACACAAAGTACACGGCTGTTCAGATTAAAGTGTAGGATATAAATATTTAAAACTGAATATGTAAATTAATTTGTTATATTCAATTTTGACCATAGATATACTTTATTCTGGACACATGGTTTAAAGCCTGGTGCAAGCACTTATTATCTGGCCTGGGTAAGCATTCCTTAACTACCCCAGGTGAGTTTATAAGGGAAGCTGGGCCCTCTCCTTGCACCATAGGCACAAGCATGTGCCCAATGTGAATATATATGTACTATGACTTGTATGGTTAGTAGGGGGACAATTAGATCATTGCTTCAAGTATAGGGTGATTCAAAACTGATCCAAAACTGAAAATTTTGCATTAGCTGTAAAATACTTTATTTAGTTCAATACATTTTTATTCGTTTTAACAAGAATTATGCAAAGGAAGGAATAGTCCAAGTATTGGCAAGGAAGAAATTATTTGAGGCACACATATAAAGATGTAGTCCAGTAGGAGGGTCTGAATTGACTAACAGTACAGTTACCCGTAATTTGATATTCAATGCAGCGGCGTCACTAGGGTTGGTGTCACCAGGTGCGGTAAAACATGGTGTCACCCCCTGTCTAGGCTTCCTAGCACCATGCAGGCAGTGCACAGTCACGGGGCGCACTCCAAACCAGCCCCTGTAAATGATAGTATAGGGCAGTATAGTGGCAGGTTAGGGTAGAATAGGGTGGTATAGTGACAGGTTGGTGTGGTATATGGCAGGTTAAGGTGGTACAGGGCAGGTTAAGGTAGTATGTGGAAGGTTGGGGTGTTATAGGGCAAGTTAGGGTGGCATAGGGCAGGTTGGGGTGGTATTGGGCAAATTAGGGTGGTACAGGAAAATGAGGGTGGCAAAGGGCAGGTTGGGGTGGTATAAGAAAGGTTGGGGTGGAATAGGGCAAGATGGGGTGGCACAGGGCAGCCTGGGTGGTATAGGGCAGGTTGGGGTGACACAGGGCAGGCTGGGGTGGTATAAAGCAGGCTGGGGTGGCACAGGGCAGACTGGGGTGGTATGGGGCATGCTGGGGTGGTATGGGGCATGCTGGTATTGCACTGGGCAGGCTGGGGTGGTACACAGCAGGCTGGGGTGTTACACAGCAGGCTGTGTGGTATGGGGCAGGCTGGGGTGGCACAGGACAGGTTGGGGTGGTAAACAATCAGTGCTGCCAGCTATAGATAGCAACACTGATCATTGTACTTACAGGCAGAACACAATAACACTACAGGAGTGATTCCCCCATCTACAGGTCAGCAGGTGAGAGGGTGTGTAAGGACAGGCTGGGGAGAGATACCAGTCAGTGGCTGGGTAGGCACTGGCTAGTATGAGAGCCAGATACACACAGGTTACAAACACCACGATTGTTAGAGCGAGAGCAATAATTCTAGCACTAGACCTCCTCTGTAACTCTAAACATGTAACCTAAAACATTTTTAAAGCATCGCTTAGGATACCAAAAAAAATCGTGCTAACTGAAACGGTTTATTTCCACAAAAAAAACATGTTTGAAAAATTGCTGCGCAAATACAGTACCGTGCTAGAGCTGCACAATTAATCGTTAAAAAATTGTGATCTCGATTCAACCCCCGGACATCTCCAATGCAGCACCTCTCTGCGCATGCTCACAACTCGGCACGGCGCAATCAGTGAGATTGGAAGTGGACCCGGTCAACTTAGTGAGCTACGCAGAGAGCTTAAATAGACAGACACAAACGCCCTTCCTTTGCAAAAGTACATCCCTTTGTATCCCTTCCTATACAGCAAGGTGCTTTTGTTCTGTTGTTTGTTCGCGTTTGTTGGTTTGTGACTTGTGTTTAATATATTTGTTGACTGTTTGGGCTAGTGTTTTGTATAATATATTTGATAGTGTTTTTTGGTGACTGTTTTTGAGACTTTTTTGTTGATAGATTTTGTTTGACTGTTTCGTTGCTTGATTTTTCCTGCTTGTTTTTGTGAGTGATTTTTGTTGATTGTTTGGGAGAGAGTTGTTGTATGAATATGACTGAAAGAAAGCAAATTATTGCTTTTTGTGAGTGATTTTTGTTGATTGTTTGGGAGAGAGTTGTTGTATGAATATGACTGAAAGGAAACAAATTATTGCCCGGGCCCTTACCCAATATGAGCGTTTCCTGCACGGTCCGGAGAGTGCCAACACCACCCCGGCCAGGAAGAAGGAGATATTGCAGAACATCACCGACCAGGTCAATTCATTGGGGGGGGGGGACCCGGACACGCAAGGGGATCGCCAAGAAAATCAATGATCTCCGGCGTCTGGTCCATGGGAAGCTGGGGCAGATGGCAGCACATGCCAGGGGCACTGGAGGGGGCCCACCATGCCCTGTTAGGCTGACAGCGGAGGAGCGTGCGGTGGCCCAGACCTTTAACAGGCAGCAGGTGAAGGGCCTGCCTGGCTTTGACTCCATTGAGGAGGCCCTGAGGACAGGTAAGGTTTTTTTTTTCGATCTGGTGTGTAGGATGTGTGGGGGGGGGAAAGAATATGTGGCAAGTGTGTGGATCCTCCAACCTGTGAATGTTTTGTGTCATCCACAGATGTGCAGGAGGGTGCTGGGCCATCTGGCCTGACCACACCATCCCCGGGACAACAGCCTGATGAGGACCCCCAGACAAGGCCGGAGTCCTCGGAGGAGCTTGAGGAGGAGGAGTTTGAGTTGGAGGAGGAGGGCTTGTCAGGCAGTGGCTTGTTATTTTTGGAGGAGTCTTCCCCTCTGGCTGGCAGCAGCCAGCCCTCCATAAGGGGTAGCCCCTCCCACTCCTCCCCAACAGGGCTCCCCTCCCAAGGGTCTCCCCTTCTCCCCGGCCACAAGCATCATCTGGAGGCAGAAAGTCATCCCAGAAGACCAGGGGGGTGGCCGAGGTTCTGCCTGCCAATCTCAGAATGGACCAGGCCCTTCAGACCCGCCATCTGGGACAGGTCAGCCAGACTTTGGGGTGGATGGAGGAGAGCCTGTCCTCCATAAAGGATACTCTTGGGGACCTGGACTGCCACTCCGGGGCTCTTACAAACTGCCTAAACGAACTGCAGACTACTACAGCAGACGTTGGGCAGGATGTGAGGGCCCTCATCCAGGCCAATACAGCAACACTAAATGCTGGCCTGAACAGAATAGCCGTGGCCTTGGAGGGCAGGCCGCCAGGTGGGCAGAGACCAGGGGCTGCTCCTCCTTCCCCGGATCACCCCCCCCATGAGTCCACCCTGAGGACTCGGGGCCGTGGCCGTGGGCGCCCCCAGGCGTGGGTCATGCCAGCAGCATTAATTTTGTTTCCCCCTTTTTTTTGGTTTTTGCTGTTTTTTTTTTTTTTTTTGCTGGTCATTTTTTTTTTTTGCTGGCCATTTTTTTTGGGGGGGTTTTGCCTGATTTTTGAATGTGGGGTGACATTCCTGCCGGAAAAGGGGTGTCACCCTCATTTGTGGTGGAGAAGGGTTCCCCAGGACCAGGGAGAAGTGATCCCCAGGTCCGTGTGAATGGTGTATGAATGTACAGTGACATAATTGGAGCCGTGGCGTGGCGTTGCTTCTCACAAGTCCTGCATGGTGGGCTTGTGCCAATCCATATTGATGAGGATGTGGGGTGTGTGTGCTAGGGACCACAGTGGTGTGCATGCATGCATTCTCCTTGTGCCATGATTAATTTGTGTGTTTAACGTGCAAAGATGCCTAATGTGAGCTGTCTCCTGGCTGCTCTTCCCTCAGACGGGGTAGCCTCGGTTACGGGGGGATTGTCTGGTTCGGGGGTCAGGTCATCACATATGTCAATCTCCACGCCCTTTCTCACTGCGAAGTTGTGCAGCATGCAACATGCACCGATGATCTGACATACAAAGTTTGGGGAATACAACAGGGTACACCCAGAATTATCCAGGCGTCGGAAACCTGACTTCAGGAGGCCAAAGGTGCGCTCCACGACTGCACGGGTTTTGGCGTGTGCTTCATTGTATCTTTCCTCTCCTGGGGTTTGGGGGTTCCGGATAGGAGTCATGAGATGGGGTCCCAGTGCATATGCAGAGTCACCTGGAAGTGAAAAGACAGGAGGATGTTAGTAGTGCATGTGCCCCTTGTGATGTGTGCATCATGGTGGGGGGACAGTCATGCCTGCCACCCATGTCACTCACCAACCAGTCAGCTGTCCCCATACATGTTCTGTTCGAATTCCATTGGGATAGGGCTATGATTGTATATGTAGCTTTCATGGCTGGATCCGGGGTGTTTGGCACGGACGTGCCATATGAGGCCTTGGGCATCGACTATCACCTGTAAGTTGATGGAGTGCCAATGCTTCCGATTGCGGTATATGCTCTGTCTCAAAGGGGGGGGGGGGGCTGGTGTGCCACATTTGTGCAATCAATGGCCCCCGCGGTGCGTGGGAATCTGGCAATTCTGTAGAAATCTGTCATTGCCTTCAGCCGCAGGTCCTCAGTGGTTGGTTTGATGATTTGGTTGGCCATGCGTCTGAGGATTGCAGGGATAACCTGGTGCACACATCTGCTCATGGAGGATTGTGACATCCCAGCCACCACTCCACTTGTTCTTTGAAAAGAGCCACTGGCAAGGAAATGGAGTGTTGCCAGGACCTTGACCAGTGGCTGCACTGCATGTGAGCGGTGTGTTGGGCTGGTATTGTCCTCCTGCAGGGTTGTGGTTAATTCCATGATGACATGAGGGGTGAATCTGAAGATGCGAGACATCTCAGAATCACTCATGCCAAAGATGTCTATGCGTGTGCGGTATATCCTCTCCCGTGCCCTCCTCTGTGCCCTCCTCCGTGCCCTCCTCCTTCTTTGCTCATCTAAAGTCAGTAGTATAGCTATGACCATGGATGCCCCTGGCATGTTGGCATACAGTTTGTTGTCCTGCAAGTGTGGCTGCTCAGCTCATCCCTAACAGTGTTGCTTTACCTGACATGTAGACGGATTGTCTAATTTTAAACCAGCTTTTATATGGACTAATTTTAGACAGGACGTGCAGCTGTTGCGCACAGCGCGTAGCCTGCGCTGCACCAACTTACTTTTGTGGAACGCCGTAACTACCTCATTTGCATATTTGACTAGCAAATCAATGTTGTGTCTAGCGCAGTTTTGCGTGCACGGATGCGCCGGTCTATCGAAATTACGGCGGTCTAAAAAATTTAGATTTCATGCGTATATCGTTTTGGGGATACGGCGCATCGATACGCAGGCGCATATTTAGACTTACGCCGCGCATCTCCTGTAACGCCGGTGTAATGGCTCTCTGAATCTGGCCCATTGTAACTAAGTTTTCTTCATAGATCAAAGGGATAAACTTCTGTGTGTAAAGAAAATATCCGGGCAGTCTGCCAAGTTTGTAAACAACATGAATCATTGTAACCGACTTCCTTTTTAGATCAAACTTCTGTGTGTAAATGCAAGAAATGTAACCACTTAAAGTCCAACACTTGTTTAAGTTAAAAAGCAATGGGCCAGATTCAGAAAGAATTAGATTCCCGCAGAGTATCAGAGATACTCTACGCCGCCGTACTTTACCTGGCTCTAGGAGGAATTCAGAGAGATTTTGGCCCGTAAGGTACGGCGGCGTAGTGTATTTCTCCCGGCGGAATCAAACTACGTGATTAAGGGGCGTGAGGCATTTAAATTAAGCGCGTCCCCGCGGCGATCGAACTGCGCATGCTCCGTTCAGAAATTTCCCGCCGTGCATTGCGCGAAATCACGTCGTTACGTCATTTTTTTTGAGTAGCGTCGTTTACGGACATTCCTATTCCCGGACGACTTACGCAAAAAATAAAAAATAAATTGAAAGCCGACGCGGGAACGACGGCCATACTTAACATGGGCCGCGTAACGTTAGACCAGCTAATAGCTGGTTTAACTTTACGTAGCGAAAAAATGACGTACGCGATTGCGAACGACGCTCGTAACTTCGTGGATAGCCGGAAAAAGACCCCGACGCTGAAAACGACGCGAACTCCACCCAGCGGCCGCAAAAAGATTGCAGCGTAGATCCGAAGGCGTACGAAGACGTAAGCCTGTCAGATCGAAGCCCAACGCCGCCGTATCATGGTTTGAGGATTCAAAATAGTGATACGGCGCGCTAAATTTGAAAGTACTCCTGTCTAACACCAGTTAGACAGGCGTAATGGCTCTCTGAATCTGGCCCAATATTTTTTGCTAGAAAATTACTTGGAACATTATATATATATTTTAGCAGAGACAAAAATGGCAATTGCTGCAATATTTTATGTCACACTGCATTTGCCCACTTCAATGAATAATAAAAACCATAAAAAGAAAACAGTAAAGTTAGCCCATTTTTTTATTTGTATTTTAATGTGAAAGATGATGTTATGCCGCACGAATCGTGAGAGAATCATGATCTATCTTCTAAGCAAAAAAATTGCAGTTGTCATTTTAGCCAGAATCGTGCAGCTGAGCTCTATACCGTGCAACATAAAAAGTTACAAAGACCACCATAGAGTAATTTTCTAGCAAAAAACAAATGATGTTTTTTTCTCAGTCTGCTGCAGTGTGTCAGCTTGTATTTATAATGGCCGTTCTGTATGTAGCTTCTGACGGGCTGTGCAAGCAGGCCCGTATCTCCGGAACCATAAATGATAGCCATCCCATATTTTGACTGGTGGTGGGGTAGGTCTTCAACTGCCTACCCCCCAAATGTGGGGTTTATGTGACCTTTGGTCTTCGAGCTACAACCCCCAAAGTCAATCTTTTTTTTTTTTTAAGATTTTTTTTGTTTTTTTGGGCAAATGGGCCTATCTTGAGAAAGGGGCCTGGAGCTGCAGCTCCAACAGCCCCTATGTTAATCCGGCCCTGTGTTTGAGAGTCCTCCCACACTATCTCTCAGACGGCCTGCCAGTACCATGGCAACCCCCCCACCTAACCTTGGGCTCAGGCTGGCAGTGGACACCTTTATTAGTTCACTTCCCTCCCGCCTGTACAGTACTCACACATGTTCTGGGAGTCTGGAGAGGAGACGAGGACAGCATCACAGCATGCAGCCGTGCCGGCTCCTCCCCCACTCTCCCCGTACATTGCATTGAGCATGCAGAGGAGATCCCGAAAGGGAAGGAGGAAGCCGCGGCACCAGTCTGAGCTGGGTATCGCCGTATGTGTGGGGACGGTCGGACCCCGGGCACCCAGTCTGCTTCTGCCCTACTCCCTCCTCCCCCACTCTCCCTGAACATCGCATTGAGCAGAGAAGATCCCAGAAGGGAAGGAGGTAGCCGCGGCGCTCCTCTCAATGTGGCGCCAGTCTGAGCCGAGTGTTACCCTCTGGCGGGTGTCACCCGGGTTCGGGCCGCACCCCCATAGCAACGACACAGGCTCACAGGCTCTGTCAGCAAAAAAAAAAAATTTGGAATGGTGTCACCCCTCTAAGGCCTCGTACACACGATCAAATCTGTCTGCTAGACCGTTTCAGCAGACAGATTCGATCGTGTGTACGGGCAAACAGACGGATTTGGCCACCCGACTGAAATCTGTCGGCTGGGAACCCGTCCGCCTGACATGTCTGCTGGTTAGTACGCTAACCAGCAGACATGTCTTCTCGCACACGCGTCAAATGGATTCGACGCATGCACGGAAGTGATTTACTTCCTGGTGCGTTGACGTGGCGGCGTCAACGTCATCGCCACGTCACCGACACGTCAGCGCGCTGTCTGCTGGCGGGGATTTTGGTTTGCTCGTGTGTACACGCGAGCAAACCAAAATGCCAGCAGACAGATTTGTTTAAATCGGTCGGACAGACCGTTTTGAACAAATCTATTTACTCGTGTGTACGAGGCCTAAGGGTGTCACCCGGGTGTGGACCGCACCCCCCTAGCAACGCCTCTGATTCAATGTGTATTTTGCTTCTCTCTCTGGGACTATATGAAAAGCCTTAAGTGCCACATATTCATTCAAAGACACATAAAATGTGAATACCATCAACCTATCAAAAATACATTTTTAGGTTGTTCCCTAGATAACTTAAAGTGGATGTAAACCCCCCAAAAAAATGTTTTTTTTTTATGTCACAATGTAGAGTATAATATTTCCTATCATCTGTGCCCAGTCTTGCCACACAGAGTTATTCCAGCTCTGAGCAATCCTCTTTTATGTTCAGTGAAAATGAACAGCCTTCAAGATAAAACCCTGCCTAGATAAAATGTCAGTTTTCTCTCTTCTTGCTTCGAGTGAGAGGTTATTTACATATCTAGCTAGGACATGTTTATTATATGTTATGTTTTGTTTATCATAACATTAGGTGATATAACATCATAACACATCCTAGTAATATACAATGAACTTTGGATCACCTCATGTTATGATAAACATGTCCAAGCTAGATTTGTAAATAACCTGTCACTGAAAGCAATAACAGAGAAACAGACTTTATAATTTGGCAAGTTTTTATCTGGAATTCTGTTAATTTGCACTGAAATTTAAAAGAGGATTACTCAGCGCTGGATTAACTCTGTGTGGCAAGACTGGGCACAGATGATAGGAAATCTTACACTCTACGGGCCAGATTCAGGTAGATCAGAGCATCTTTGCTCTGGAGTAACGTTTCTCATTTACGTTACTCTGGCGAAATTTTAGGAGCAAGTGCTGTTATTCATGAAGCACTTGCTCCTAAAGTTGCGGCAGCGTATCGTAAATGAGCCGGCGGAATTCAAATTGGGCGGGTACGGGGCGTGTATTATTTAAAATAAGCGCAATCCCGCGGCGAACGTACTGCGCATGCGTCGACTATCAATGCATCCCAGTGCGCATGCTCCAAATTCTGTCAGATCCCCATTCATGGACGTTTTACGCAAGCGACGCAATTTTTTTTTTCCGACGCAATGACGACGGCTATACTTAACATAGGATACTCCACTAGGGGGCTGCTTTATCTTTACGCCGCGTATCGCTTACGGAAACGTTGGAAAGTCACTGCGTCGCGCCCGAATACGATCGTGAATTGCCGATTCCCGCTGATTAACATATTTTTTAGCGTAAATCAGCGGGAACACCCCCGGCGCCATTTAAAATTAAAGTTGCGATGCGATGGCGAAATTCAATTACGCCGCTCGCATCGGAACTCCAACCCGGCGTTTCTTGTTTTCTGGTTACAGAAAACAGAAACGCCGGCTTAAAGTGACAGTTAGGCTGGAGTATCACTGATACTCCAGCCTAACTCTACCTGAATCTGGCCCTACATTGTGACATAAAACATTTTTTTTCTTTGGGTTTACATCCACTTTAAGAGTAAATGAAGATAACGATATAAGAGAAGTTATGAAGTAAGAAGACGGGGTGGAAAAATACACATTTTAGTGGTGCATAGTGTAGCAATCAAAGGTTTTCATTCTCAAAAGAGATTTTTTTTTTGATACAACTTGTTTGGATTTAAAAAAAAGTGTATCACAAGGGTGCAGTCTTGGCAATCCAGAATCCGTCTGGCTTGACGAAGAGTGATCTTCTGCACATTTGACATATAATTGCCTTATGTGTAATTTAGCGGACCATGGGGTGCCCCTCTCTTGGAACACCCATTGGGCGAACATACATTTAACAGCCTGATCGAATTGGGATTTTACTTTACACCTTTGTAACATTTTTGTTATTGTCCAGCATGTATTATACCCCTCTCTACCCCTCAAGAGGGAACTCTTTCTGAAGCACTTAGGGATTAATCCTGATGATTACACCCAGACTGACCAAATTGCTTTCTTTGGCAGAGTCTACTGGTATATTCTGTTACATGAAAGGTATCCCTGACTACATTATGTCGTGCTTATGAGGATAATTTTCCTGCACAGTATTTATGAATGAGTAATTTTTAAACGATAATATATTTAAGATACAAGATGAATCAATATGTCACGGTCTAAAAATATGAGATTTATTCACCAGACATGTAATCATACAAAATAGTTATATATATATTGGTTGACAAAAACAAACGTTACATAAAATTTGAATTGCTGATTGTGCTACATAAAATCTAGAATATCAATTGAAACACCGACTAAATGGGAGTGTAGTACCTTTTAACAGTTCTACCGCAGCAGGTCGGCTCCCCTGCACGAGAGCCCGTAGCTCTACGTCGCCTCTAGAAGCGGCCACTAGGGGAGTCCCGTGACATCGATCACCGCCAGGCACCCGTGATTGCTCGGTACAGAGCGAGGACCGGGAGCTGTGTGTTTATCAGGGAGAGAAACGCTGATCTTCTGTTCATACAATGTATGAACAGAAGATCAGTGATTTCAGTGATCAGTGATTTCCCTCAGTCTGTCCACCCCCCCCATACAGTTAAAACACTCCCAGGAACAAACTTAACCTCTTCCCCGCCCCCTAGTGTTAACCCCTTCACTGCCAGTGGCAATTTTATAGTAATCCAATTCATTTTTATAGCACTGATCGCTATAAAAATGCCAATGATCCCAAAAATGTGTCAAAAGTGACCGAAGTGTCCGCCATAATGTCGCAGTACCGAAAAAAAACGCTGATCACCGCCATTACTAGTAAAAAAAAAATATTAATAAAAATGCCATAAAATTATCCCCCATTTTTTAAACACTATTACTTTTGCGCAAACAAATCAATAAACGCTTATTGCAATTTTTTTTTACGAAAAATATGTAGAAGAATACACATCGACCTAAACTGAGAAAAAAAAAATGTTTTATATATATATTTTTTGGGGGATATTTATTATAGCAAAAAGTAAAAAATATTAATTTTTTCAAAATAGTCGCTCTATTTTTGTTTATAGCGCAAAAAAATAAAACCGCAGAGGTGATCAAACACCACCAAAAGAAAGCTCTATTTGTGGGAAAAAAAGGACGTCAATTTTGTTTGGGAGCCACCTCGCACGACCGCGCAATTGTCAGTTAAAGCGACGCAGTGCCAAATCGCAAAAGTGCTCTGGTCTTTGGGCAGCAATATGGTCAGGGAGTTAATGGTTAAATGACACAGAAATGATAAACTTCCCTGTAGAATCAATAACCTTGTAAAAGTGACAATTAGACAGAACGTCTATTTTTCACTATTTTAACCATTACTATACTGCAGGTAAGTAAGTGGTTAACAATGAAAAAAATTTAAGCTTTAACCACCTCAGTACCGGGCACTTTCACCTCCTTCCTGCCCAAGCCATTTTTCAGCTTTCAGCGCTGTCACAATTTGAATGACAATTGCGCGGTCATGCAACACTTTACCCAAATTAAATTTTAATTTTTTTTCCCCAGAAATAGAGCTTTCTTTTGGTGGTATTTGATCACCTCTGCGGTTTTTATTTTTTTTGTTATAAACAAAAGAAGAGTGACAATTAAAAAAAAAAAGCAATATTTTTTACTATAATAAATATCCCTAAAAATATATACAAAAACAAATTCCTCAGTTTTGGCCGATATGTATTCTTCTACATATATTTTTGTGGGGAAAAAATGCAATAAGCGTATATTGATTAGTTTGCGTAAAAGTTATAGCGGCTACAAAATAGGGGATAGATTCATAGCATTTTTATTTTTTTTACTAGTAATGGCAGTGATCAGTAATTTTTATTGAATTGAATTTATTTTTATTACATTTTTATTGTAACTGCGATATTGCGGCGGACACACCAGACAGTTTTGACACACATTTATACATCGAACAGTGTTATAAATATGCACTGATTACTGTGTAAATGTGACTGGCAGGGAAGGGGTTAACAACTAGGGGGCTATCAAGGGGTTAAATGTGTACCTAATGAGTGATTCTAACTGTAGGGGGAGGGGACTGACTGATGGAGGTGACCGATCTGTGTCCCTATGTGTCTCTATGTACAAGGGACACAGCATCATAGCTCCTCTACCTGACAGGACATGGATCTCTGTGTTTACACACAGAGATCCACGGTCCTGCTCAGTTACTGGGCAATTGCAGGTGCCCGGCGGACATCGGGTTCCCAGTAACGGGGCGGGTGCGCTCACGCGCCACCGGCGGCGGCACGCACGCGCCCCCCTAGTGCTTTGGCAAGGTGAGGACGTCATATGACATCCTCCCAGAACTAGAAGATTATCGTGCCGCTGTCAATTTACAGCGGGCGGTAGTAAAGTGGTTAAAGAAAAATCTACAAGGAGGTTACTGGTTTGATAATAATTATCAACTGTACAATACTCAATAAATCAATATTTAAGAGAACACAAATGAATATCAGTTAAAATCAATATGACATAATTACCATTCCAAATATGGCTACTGGTCTGAACTGCTGGTTACTAGAGTTTTAGAAAGGCTGGCATGGCTTTCAAGATTACTTTTGTTTAGAGAGGAATTACTTTTTGCGACCTCAAAGTTTCAAAGCATCACCATGCGGGACAATAGAATAATAAAATTATAATAATCTCAGCCCAAAAGGTATGACTTATTTTCCATTGGTTTAACTTTTGTGAATTCAGGTAATATCACTTTCAACCACTAGGCATGTCTGAGGGCAGAAAAACATGTTCTGAACTATCAATTAAATAATATGCTCTATTTTTATAATCTGTATCTACTTGTTTAGTGGTGCTGATAAATATTAACCTATATTTATGTTTTATTTTGCCTATACAATCCCATGCAAGGGGGGGGGGGGGGCGGTGTCTCTATAATTTATGTATGCCAAAATAAAGTACACTGAAGTATTTATATATTCTAAACACTTAAAGTTCTAATCAGTAAAAGCACTTTCAAAAGAAGCCCCTCTTTACCTTTATTGCTATATGCATTGTGGAGAAATTCATCACCAAAGTTCACAACAGAGGTAATAAGATCTGCCAGCCCTCTAATGTGTTTTTAAAGCAAAACTAATATAATTGATTTAGCTGTTTCCCAAATAGTTACATTCAAGGCATGCCATGAATGATAACTGTCACACGTGCTTTCGCTCCCAACTGAACTGTCAAGCAACAAATGTCTGCTGTCATAATTGATCGCATGTAAAGCACCATGGCTACTGCCTATTAAACAGAGGCTAAGATGGCACCTTGGCTGCAAAGGAGAGGAGGGTTTAGTTTCACTAAAAAACTGAAACAGGCCTTACAGTCTTTGTTATGCTTTTTGTCACTCTGAGAATGAATTATTTCACTGTATAAGCAACTAGAAAGGCCAGTGACCTAAAGCTCATAAATAGTGAGCATGATGGTACCCAGACATTGCCAACTAATGGCTTAATTGGATAATAGTATTTCTTTTATCCCAGCAAACCATATGGTATCCTTAAATAAACGTCCTTCAACAGCATAAGTTATACTTGCCTTCAATGCTGTTTATAGATTTCCACAGTGCAACCAACAAGACCCAACCTGAAAACTGCTAAAATGGTTCGTTTTTTACATGTGCATGCACGCTATGGTTTCCATAAGAACTGCTTAGACCTAGGCAACTGGGGAAAGTGCCCTGAGTCTCACACTTGGTTCCTTGAGCCTAGTGAGATCTGTAAAAGAGCATGACACTTTGTTGTATAATTGTGTAGTGGGGTATCGCCCTTTCTGATGTGATACAAAAGACTACGATTGCTGATCGTGAAGGATCTCAGGTCCCTCCGGTGGCCGAGTTAAGTTAGAGCCACCTGTTGTTTACATTTCATTCTGGTACCGCAGTGAATGTTGGGGGATTGAGTTCAGAAGGAGAAAAGACTCCATTTGCCCTGGCTTGTTATGAACTACATTACCCAGAGAGCAGCTGTCCCACCCCAGGATGCTTCGCTTTTCCGCGCCGCCTGCTGAGGGAGGTAATTTGGGGGAGAGGAAGTTTTTGGTGCTCTCTCTCAGGGCCGCCTCTTCAGCCCAGCAGGACACTGCCAAGGATGTCTCCACGGGGAGTGGGCCGCGGTTGGGGCTTGCATACGCCCGACCGGAACGGCGACGGAGAGATAGAGACGGAGCTTCTATCGGAGCCATCGGACGGGATCCCAGTAACCCTGTGACCTGTCTGAGGACCGGAGTCTGCTGATCGACTGGACAGTGTGTTGTAGAGGGACAAGGCCTACATCCAGTTGGGTGAGATGGGCACTTGCCTGAAAGTACTGTTTGTCTTGCGGAGGGGTGGATCGCTTACATCCATTTTATGGTTTGACTATCCAGGAAATTTAAAAAGTTTACTATTACCTTTCTGGATTACAAGTTGTTCTTAGTGCGCCACTGCATGCCAAAGAACAAGTGCAAAAACTGTTAGCAGGAGACTGTATTGAAGTTTGGCCTGGGACGCCAGGCCATCCTAATTAGTTATAGCTGTAACACCCAAGGGTTTATCTACCTCATCAGTTCTACTTAATCAGTTCTACTATTTTATACTGTATTGTAGAGAGGCGAGAGCTGGGTGAGGTTTGGCAAGAGGGCGTTTCAATGTACATGTTTTGTTGAAGGAGACCCCCTTTCTGTGAGCTCACACAGGTCTATTTGATGTTGCAGCCTAGCTTTTGCCAAAACTTTAATATTATCATTGATACTGCAGGGATCTGCGAATAGAGTGTCACTGTTTTGCTCATGTTCTTTTGTTCTTCCTCAAGTAAAGCATTATTTTGGGTATCTTGAAGTTTGTGTGCAGCCTATCTTTCCTACTGCAAGATCCTTCCACTAAGGGGACCTCTTTTATTTGCATAATCTGTTGTTGTGTAATAGGATACTGTGTCTCCTCACAAGTTACTGAGCCACAATCCCCAATTTACCAGGTGTGTCACGGGAGGGTTTTGAGACACTTTAAGGGGTTAGTCACTGAGCGTAGACCCAAAACAATCAGCAGCGGTGAAGGAGCAGTATACGCGCCGCTCCTTTCACCGCTCCAAAGATGCTGCTGACAGGAGATTTTTTTCTCTCCCGCCAGCGCATCGCCTCAGTGTGAAAGCCCTCAGGCTTTCACATTGAGGTTGCTGGGGGCAGGAGTTTTTCAGGTGGTATAGCAGCCCTATTTTTAGTGCTGTACCGCCTAAAAAACTCCTCAGTGTGAAAGGGGTCTAACAGTGAAGATCTCTGAAATGTGGAGGGAGAGAAAATAAGATTTTATGAAAATAAAATATTGCTTGCTGTGAGTAATAACGCTACATTCAGGTTTATTTATTTTTTTTAGATTTTTTTAGACATTGCCTCTATTTGTTGTCAAAGGCTGAACAAAGGTGTGGTTAAAAAGGTATGACAATTTGATATTAAAGTGCAAAGATAGTTACATTTAATAAACAATTCAAGCATGAGTCTGGCAGGGGATAACAGTGAGCAGAGGGGAAGGGGAGTTTTATCATTACAGCAACTTTATAAGCCTGGCTTGAAATCTTGAAGATTAAACCAGGGCTATATTTATTATTCATGCAGTTCTAGGCACATTTGAGTGATTATGCATTCCAAAGGGATTATATCATTAAAACTTAAAGCAGGATGCATTTTTTGAAGTTGTAGAAAAACAAATGTATGTTATTTGAGCTACAAAGAGTCTTCTAACTTCTCTCAATAGCCCCTCCTCCCCTCCCTCTCTACTGATGTAATTATAAACAGACCATCCAACTGTAACACCTTACCTGGTACAGTCATTTTTTAAACTTGTCCACCAGTTCTGGGAGCATGTACACGTCTGTCTGTCAGGTCTGTTTTTTTGTATTCATTGTACCTGCAAAGCTGCTTCCTCACAAGTCTTGTCATTTTCCCTTTACCCTGAGTGCACCACAAATATATATTGTAGAAAATAATGTTTTCTTTTCTCTTTTAGTTTATGTGTGTGTGTGTCTGGTGTAAAAAGTATTTTATATATATATATATATATATATATATATATATATATATATATATATATATATATATATATATATATATAGCCAGGTGTTGGACTACAGAAACATGGAGAAGGAGACTGAGCTACTGATGTTATTCTGCAGTCTGCACCATTATCCTCTGGCCAGCAGGGGGAGAGCCAAAGCCAAGCAAATCCATAGACCTCTATGCAGAACGCTAAGAATCCTGGGAGCTGTGGTTTGGGACTGCGGTCATGTAGTGGGACCCATACACTTTTTTTTCCTACAGGTCCCGATGGACAATGTGCTGGCAGACGGAGTGGAGAGAGGATTCTTAATAAACTGCGGGGGGGAAAGTTCTGGGTCTTGGCATCTCGTATTCACCTGCCATCGGGGATGCAAGCCTGAAACTTAGGACTTCCGGTGGCAGCACAGCATTGCCCACATCACAGATCCTGCACCACTGATCACTGGAGGCATTCAACCCATACCACACTTCTACCAAACCTATACTCCACCCATACCAACCCTACACTGCACCATCCCAACCCGAACTGTCACTGCATTTAACCTGCATTTACACTGCACCTGTACCACACCTATACTGCACCTTGACTGCTTTAACTATACTGCTTTACTAAAACTGCACCACCACTTCTTAAAGGGCCCCCAAGATAGCCTGCAGAAGAACAACATAAAGGACTGCCCCTCCAATAAAACCACCCTACAATTCTTTTTTAAATCTTTCATTTTTACAGACAGTGCACATTAGTCTAAGCCTGTTATAGTTGTCAATAATGCACTTCGGTAGTATAGTCTGCTGTATTCGGTAATTAACCACTTCCTTACCGGCAATTTGTAAAATGACGCCGGCAGGAACCCTTCCTCGATTCGGGAGGACGTCATATGACGTCCTATGTTCCCGGCGCTCTAGGGCGCGCACCGCCGCCGGCGCACGCGCGCCCGCGGCAACGCTCGTGACCCGGCACTGGGGCCTGGCGCTGGTGCCCGGCGGCCGCGATTGCCGTCAGGCACCCACGATTGCTGGTGATCACGGCAGGAGTGTGGATCTGTGTGTGTAAACACACAGATCCACCTACTGTTAAAGGTGAGAAGACCAATGCTAGACCTTGTGAGTCACCTCCCCCCTACAATTAGAACACACTTTAGGTAACATTTTAACCCCTTCAGCGTCCCCTAGCATTACCCCTTCTCTGCCAGTCACATTTACACAGTAATTAGTGCATATTTATAGCACTAATCGCTGTATAAATCTGAATGGTCCCAAAAACACGTCAAAAGTGTCCTATTTGTGTTCGCTGCAATGTCACAGTCACAATAAAAAATCACAGATCGCCGCCATTACTATTAAAAAGAATTATAAAATAAAAATGCCATAAATCTATCACCTATTTTGTAGACGCTATAACTTTTGCGCAAACCAATCAATATACGATTATTGCGATTTTTTTACCAAAAATATGTAGAAGAATACGTATCGGCCTAAACTGAGGAAATATTTTTTTTTTTTTAGATATTTATTAAATAAAAAAGTAAAAAATATTGTTTTTTTTTAAAAATTGTCGCTCTTCTTTTATTAATAGCGCAAAAAATAAAAAACGCATAAATGATCAAATACCACCAAACGAAAGCTCTATTTGTGGGGGGGGAAAAACATAAAGATTTAATTTGGGTACAGTGTTGCATGACCGCGCAATTGTCATTCAAAGTGCAACAGCGCTGAAAACGAAAAATTCATTTGGGCAGGAAGGGGGTGAAAATGCCCGGTATGGAAGGGGTTAAAGTGGAGCTTCCATCCCAAAATGTTTTTTTTCATTATTGTGCTCATTAGACCTAAAAAAGAAAAAAAACATGTTTTACTCATCTGGAAATGCCTGTTACTATGCGGTCCCACAAAAGCTGCCTTTGGAATCACCTAGGATTCTGACATCATCTCCCTCTAATGCTCCTGGGAAATCTGTGTCATCATTTCCCAAGATGCAGTGCGCTACCCAATTATCACTCCCCATCCAAGACTTCCAGGAAGAAAGGCTTCACAATGCCCACAAGCAAAATGACAACGGTGTGGAAATTTTATCTTTTTTGAATAACTATGCGGAGCGGTGGCGGATTGTAAAATAGTAAGTACCCGGATTTATATTATAAAAACACATGATGAAAGGACATACATTTAAAAAATGCTAATTGTGGTTGGAACCCCGCTTTAAGCTTTATTTCTGCCCACTGCTCCACCGTAGGTGACCTTGCTACTGTTTATGTTGATCTGAATCCCAAGTGTCATTTTATGCTTATTACTAATTACTTTGAATGCTAAACTGTGTCATTGCCTTTGTTAATCCATTTAATTTACTTTCAGTTAACAGGTGAGTTTTAGTAAAGTGCTGTTCTGGTTGCTAAACTACTGTTCTTCTTAGAGAAGTCAGAAAATCATGTGATGGCAACCACCAACCCAATCATTTTTTTTTATATTGCTGCACTATCTTGTGTTAGATAGATCTTAATTATTGTGGAATGTTTTTAGAGTTTAATCAAAAATGTGCACCTCTGGCCAATTTTAAATATTTAAAGAACTGTATAAAAGGATATTGACTTTCAAGTGATTAAATCAGAAAACAGAGCTAGAAAATGAGAGACGGAGATATACAGTTGTATTCAAAATTGTTCAACCCCCACTGAAATTGATTGTTTTGGCCAGTTTGACATTGATTTTGACATTGATTTTGATCATTCAGTCATCCTGCTTACAATTAAATCAAAGAGGCACGTGTAGGTCAGACAAATATTACATAAAATTTATAATGAAATAACCACAAACGTCTTTTCTGTGCTCACATCATTATGAGTTTTATTCAACCCCCAAGTGACATTCAATCTTAGTACCTGGTACAATATCCTTTTACAGTTATAATTAGGGTTGTCCAGATACCGATACCCGATACCTAAATAGAATACTTTTTTTGTATTTATCAACATGTTCTGTGAAAATTCTTTGGGTTTTTTACTACTGCGTGACAAGAAAATAAAACATTTTTACTCATTTTTATTCTTTTATAATGTCTTGAGTTAGAGTTCTTCATAATTCTAAAGAAAATATCCTTAGTCTGTATTGTGGTTTGAAAACTGTCACATGACATTTAAAAAAAGTATCGGTATTCGGTATCGGCAAGTACATGAAAAAAAGTATCGGTACTTGTACTCAGTCCTAAAAAAGTGGTATCGGGACAACCCTAGTTATAATAGCTTTTAAACGAGAAGTATAGCTTGAGACAAGTGTCTTGCAGCGATCTACAGGTATCTTCGCCCATTCGTCATGGGCAAAAGCCTCCAGTTCAGTCACATTCTTAGGCTTGCGCACTGCAACTGCTTTCTTTAAGTCCCACCAGAGGTTCTCAATCAGATTTAAGTCTGGTGACTGCGATGGCCACTACAAAATGTTCCAGCCTTTAATCTGCAACCATGCTCTAGTGGACTTGGAGGTATGCTTGGGATCATTGTCCTGTTGAAAGGTCCAACGTCTCCCAAGCCTCAGGTTTGTGACGGACTGCATCACATTGTCATCCAATATCTCCTGGTACTGAAGAGAATTCATGGTACCTTGCACATGCTGAAGCTTCCCTGTACCTGCAGAAGCAAAACAGCCCCAAAGCATGATTGACCCCCCGCCATGCTTCACAGTAGGCAAGGTGTTCTTTTCTTCATAGGCCTTGTTCTTCCTCCTCCAAACATAGCGTTGATCCATGGGCCCAAACAGTTCTAATTTTGTTTCATCAGTCCACAGAACACAATCCCAAAACTTCTGTGGTTTGTCCACATGACTTTTTGCATACTGCAGTCGACTCTTCTTGTTCTTTGGAGACAGCAAGGGGGTGCGCCTGGGAGTTCTGTCATGGAGGCCTTCATTACGCAGTGTGCGCCGTATTGTCTGAGCAGAAACTTCAGTACCCACATCTGACAAATCTTTTCTCAGTTCCTCAGCAGTTACACGGGGACTTTTCTCCACTCTACGCTTTAGGTAGCGCACAGCAGTCGAAGTCAGCATCTTCTTTCTGCCACGACCAGGTAGCGTTTCAACAGTGCCCTTTGCCTTGAATTTGCGAATGGCGCTTCCTATGGTGTCTCTTGGTATGTTTAACATCTTTGAAATCTTCTTATAGCCATTGCCCTTCCTGTGAAGAGTAATCACCTCTTCTCTTGTCTTCCTGGACCATTCTCTTGACTTCACCATGTTTGTAACCACACCAGTAAATGTCTAGAAGGAGCCGAGTATCATAGTCATTTTAAAGCTGCCTAATTGTTGCTTATTAGGCTTTATTGCTGCTCCCTGACATCCACAGGTGTTTTCAATACCTGATTGAAAACACTTCAATGAACCTCTGTTCTTCAGAGTGGTAGTCTTTAAGGGGTTGAATAATTGTGTAAATGAAGAATTCACAAAAGAAACATTTACTACTGTATTACAAAACCAATTGATGTCATTTTAGTTGCATATTGTTCTTTAAGAAGTCCTTGTAGCATTTAATTCTGAATACAATTACAAATGTACACTAAATTCCCTAAAACCCTTTACAGCATTGGGGGGTTGAATAATTTTGAATACAACTGTAGGTATGGACTATCTCTGATGTACGCACAATGAAAGAAAAATTATAGATAGATAAGTAAATAGTTATAAAGAGGACAGAAGCTGCGCTTAGGATAGCCTAATACAGGGTAATAGGACAAGTAAAGGTGTTCGACTGCAGGCCCCCCTAAATATGACTCCCCAAAGGGGTTATATAAAGCAAGTAAAGAGGTATTGGGGGTGATGGCGCTGTCACTAATATGTTGTTAGCTGACCCAATAGGTTGGTGGGTAAGTTCTAGTGGGACAACATTCCCTAAAGTAATATAATAAAATATAAACCATATGACAGTGAATAACAAAGAAGGATAACCTTAAGTGAGCAACAGTGGTAATGCTTCTAAGTGCTACCAGTGGTGTTGGTGTCACCGATATGAAAAGGATTTGTAAATTAGTAAATGAGTAAATTAGTAAATTAGTTCCTGCCAATTGTAAATTAGTTCCTGCTAATTGTACTGTAGTATGGCGTGGCTGTGCCACTGCAAGAACACGCCCATTTACAAATCCTTTTTATATCGGTGACACCAACACCACTGGTAGCACTTAGAAGCATTACCACTGTTGCTCACTTAAGGTTATCCTTCTTTGTTATTCACTGTCATATGGTTTATATTTTATTATATTACTTTAGGGAATGTTGTCCCACTAGAACTTACCCACCAACCCATTGGGTCAGCTAACAACATATTAGTGACAGCGCCATCACCCCCAATACCTCTTTACTAGATAAGTAAATAGAGATACATTTCTTAAAATTGACGTAAACTCAGTCAATAAAATCTTATATAATCTTTCATCTCTGGTAGGGGTGTTTGAATCCTTTGCAGCACAACCAGCATCTGCACTCCTCGAGGGTCCAATCACACCAGGTTTGGTGGGACTACATTGGGCTGCTATTCCAAAATGCCTCATCTGCCATGTACCCGGTAGACACCACAGCATTGTGAAAAAAGGATGGTATGCCATACCGCACACCAACTTTAATGAAATGTCCCTGTGTAACATTTTAATAAAGTTGATTTAAAAAAAATCAACCAATGTGCCAATGTGTTGCAATGCAGCGGCTGGTGTTAATTAGCCATGGGACCTCTGCAGTCTACATTGCAGGCAAGCAATTTTTCTTGGTCTAGCACCAAATCTGTAGTTGGGCTCCTAAAGGCTGGTACACAAAGGCATAATATTGATCGGTTCAACAGGGTCCTCTTTTCTCTTTAAAGCGGTTGTAAACCCGCATATACATTTATTTATTTTTTTACACTTGCAAGGCAAAAGCCATAATGAGCTAATATGCACCTCGGAACTAGGAGAAGTGAACTTACCTGGTCCACGCCGGCGTGTCTTCCGGGTATCGCCGCTCCAGCGCTGTGATTGGCTGGAGCGGCGATGACGTCATCGTCATGTGCGCGGGCCGCTCAGCCTAGGATCCCCCCTGCGCATGCGCCGCTGCAATCAGCGGCGCATTGCGAGGGGAATATCTCCTAAACCGTACAGTTTAGGAGATATTCTTTATACCTACAGGTAAGCCTATAATAAAAGTAAAAAAGTGGGGTTTACAACCACTTTAATTGTATTGTAACTGTTCTGCCTTCTGCATAATCTGTATAATAATTACACAATCTACCTGAAGTAATTACTGCTTATGATTCACATCTATAAACATATACGTTTGTCAGTAGCTGCATATATAAAGAAGCTTTAGAGAAGCAGTAGGGTTTAGAGCCACCTATATAGCCAGAAGCTAAATGACAGTAAGAAATGCTCATCAAACGTGCAGTGTACATAATTGAAAATAAGCTCCCCTGGGTATAATCTGTAATAAATGCACCTGATATAGGAAAAAAACACCACAAGACATCAATGGACAATTTGAGAAAAGCGGATGCAGAAACAGCCACACACAAGTCATAAATGAATTTAGTAAAATGGATGCGTATTAAATATTGAGAAATGTCCCTACTGTATATAGTAAATCTAATTGTATACTCATTTCTAGAGAAGATCAATGTGCTACATATTATTAATGCAAACATGTTTTAGAGGTGTAAGAAGAGAATTAAAGAATTTTGTTGGAATGTTTATCAAATAATATTTGCAATTAAAAAGAAAAGCTTTTATGTTTAAAGCAGAACTCCTCTTTAAAAAAAACGACTCTCTTTGTCCTTGTCCCCTTCCATGTACCACTATAATGTACCAACGTTTTACAAATTTCATAAATATGTCTGTCTTCTGGCTGGTAATGTTTCTTCTGCACCAGTGTTGATGGTGGCCAGCGTTCAGTACTGCTCATTAGTGTTGCTCACGAATATTCGTATTGCGAATATTCGGCTCGAATATGGCATATTCGAGTATTCGCGATATATTCCGAATTTTGCGGTGAATATTCGCTATTTCGAATATTCGTATTTTTTCAATTTTTTTTTAGAACAGATCACATCCTAGAGATCCCCATCGACGTCTAAAAGCATTGCTGGTATGATTAGAGACCTTGGGCCGAGTAGCTGCAGCGATCATTTTATATTGCCGAAAAATCACAATGCGATTATTCGGCAATAGCGATATCGCGCGATTATTTTCGAGAAATTCGCAATATTGTTTTTAGCTAAAATAACACATATATTCGATTTCAGAGTGTTACTGTCGAAATTCCGCAATCAATTTCTCATTCGCATTTTTGCGAAATTACGATAAAGTATCAAGAATATTCTGAGCCAATCAGAGTGTCCTTCCGCATTTGCCGAATATTCGCAATTATTTTGTATTGTAATATATCACGAATATTCTGAGCCAATCAGAGTGCTCCTTCCGCATTTGCCGAATATTCGCAATTATTTTGTATTGTAATATATCACGAATATTCTGAGCCAATCAGAGTGCTCCATTCCGCATTTCTCGAAATTTCGCAATTATTTTGTATTATAAAATATCACGAATATTCTGAGCCAATCAGAGTGCTCCTTCCGCATTTCTCGAAATTTCATTCGCATTCGCATTCGCATTCGCAATAGCGAAATTTAGCAATCATTTCATTTCCAAAAAATATCGCGAATATTCGACTATATATTCGAGATATATCGCAAAATCGAATATGGCATATTCTGCTCAACACTACTGCTCATCATGTCATCCCCATTATCTAAATGTTGTAAACTCAAAGTTATGCATGCGCAGCTCAGAGTACATTACAGCACCCCCTCTGTTCCATATGGTGCATCATCGCCGGCTGGCTTTCAAGTGCTTGAACGAACCTAACCCCCGAAGGAGGAAAGAGTGAAGATAGAAGCTTCCCCGCAACTGACAGCGCAGTGCTTAAGGCCTTCTTTTGGCAGGTAAGTCTGTCATACTATATGCTAGTACGCATAGCATAATAGCACTTTGCATACTAGCACATTATGGCATAAAGCAAAAAAAGAAAAACAAACATAAAATATACAGCATGTTTATAACATTGTTATAGAAAATACATGGAAAACAAGGCAGTGGTGTATTTAGGTTTTGTGTTGCCCTAGGCCTGACTAAACTCATGCACCCCCTAATTTAAATATGACCCACCCCTTCCTGCAAAGGCCACACCCATTCATGTTTAAGACCCGCCCCATCATCTGTAAACCTTATCAGTGAAGCTTATGAGTGCCGCCTCATCTGTGCCAAACAGTGCAGCATCACCAGGGGCCACCAGGACAGCCTCACCAGGGGTCATTAGTGCAGCCTCACCAGGGGCCACCAATGAATCCTCTCAGTGATCACCAGTGCAGCCTCATCAGTGCAGCTTAAGAGTGCCGCCTCATCAGCAGCAATCAGTGCAGAATCATCAGTTTCATAATATAACAGCTTATTAGTGTATATGAGTTATGTTTTGATTATAGCATGGAGCACTTTGCACATGCTGAAATCAATGCAAAGTCATTAAACAGTCCACATGCAGTGAAAGGTAATTCACTGCAAAGTTGGCTCTGCTAGCTGCTGCATCACTAGTGCAGATTTGCAGAAGCTGTGGGTGTGTTTAATGCAGTGCCGAGCAAAGCAAATGCTTCCTTGAAAACTTTGCAGGGAAGCGTTTGCTTAGCACTGCATTAAACAGACCCACAGCTTCTGCAAATCTGCACTAGTGATGCAGCAGCTAGCAGGGCCGTGGGCTGTATTAATGATTGCAGAATGCAGATACTGTATGATTGCAGATGCAATCATTATTATCATCGCACATGCTAAGACACCTAGGTAGGTAACCAGACCAGCAGCACCTTCTTTCATTGTTTCCTTCTCCTCCTCGCCTCTGTGCTTTTTCTCCCGTGCTGGGGTGGTGACTGCATTGACCCCCCAGTCCCAGACCAGTCCCTCCCTGAGTCCTGTGACTGTCCCTGCTCCAGTGCTCCCTCATTTAGAAGAACAAGACAAGAGTCCCCAGTGCACACTGCACATAACTTACTCTGGCTGCTCCACTCCACTTAGAGTCAGTCAGATCAGACACTCGGCTCCTTGGGCAGCTTAAGCTGCCTTTTAGTTCCTTCTCCGAGACCCGCGCTGCTGGCAATACATAGAATTCCAGCTTCTGCCTCAGAGATCACTTTGCAGCAGGAGTCAGAAGTGGGCAGCGCTGCGCCCTGGCCGGACAGATCTACACAGACTCATACAGCCTAGGAGGAAAGACTGAGAGCAGAACAGTCATCATCAACATCAAGTAAAAAAAAAAGTCAGGGGCGGCCGCGAAAACAGAAAACAGCAAGCTCCTTGCCGATCCCGCAAATGAAATTAGCAAGTGCCGCACAGTAACACGGCCACTTCTGGGGGCTGTGTTTGTCCGGGGGGGGGGTGGCTTTTTTGCCGCCCCCCGCGAAGTGCCGCCCTAGGTCTAGGGCTTGTCGTCTAGGCCAAGACACAGTACTGACACAAGGTAGAGTCCAGGACATTTACACACCTTAAATTATTATTATTACTATACAGGATTTACATAGCGTCAAAGTTTACACAGCCCTTTACAACATAAGAGCAGAAAGTACAATTACAATACAGTTTAATACAGTAGGAATCAGAGAGCCCTGTTTGCTAGAGCTTACAATCTAAAAGGCAGGGTCAAGAGATACAAAAGGAAATAACTGTGGGGGGTAGGCTGATGGAGAAAATAAATCTACAGTTGCTAGGTGGGGGCCAGATAGTCCTCTCTCAAGAGATGAGTTTTCAGGGATCAACTTGTCAGCCCATTCTCTTATAGTAGGTGGGAATGTGCCTGGGAATCACAGCGTGAGCTGTATTCAAGGAGAAGCAGAGAAGCTCTTTCCTAAAGAGATGAGTTTTCAGGGATCGTTAGAAAGTGGACAGAGTAGGAGATGGTCAGACAGATTGGGGTATGAAGTTTCAGAGGATGGAAGAAGATCTGGAGAAGTCATGGATGCGAGCATGGGATGAGGTGACGAGGAAGCTAGAGTTAGTTAGTTAGAGTTAGTGATATAGCTGGAGGCTTTGCAAGATGTTGCTGGTATATGAATTTAAGTATGAACTTAACATTTTGGGTGACTGGTAGCCAGTGGAGAAATTGGCAGAGAGGAGTAGCAGACACTGAGCGGTTTGTAAGGTGGATGAACCTGGAAGCAGCATTCATGGGGGACTGAAGGGAGCATTGCCTATGTAAGGGCAAGCCAACAAGGAGGGAGTTGCAGTAGTCAAGGTGAGAGTGAGAGATAACCAGGGAGTAAATTAGAATCTTTGTGGTGCCATTGGTCAGGAAGGGGCGTATCTTGGAGATTCTGTGGAGGTTGAGGAGGCAAGTTTTGGACAGTCAATGGATGTGGGGCTAAAAGGATAGTTCAGAGTTCAGTGAATTCAGAAAATGCACACAAATTGTAGAAACAAATGGCCATCTTAAATATATCAGTTGCCTAAGGACTTGAGTGAAGTGATGTCAATGTGTTGTACAGTGAGGTGGGTCAAAGGGAAGTGAAATTAGGGGTTATCAGGCTAACCCTAGTCTAAAGGATAAGTCTCAGGCCTGTTGTGAAGTAGGAGCATGAATCACGGGTGTAAGAGAAGTTGGAACAGGTAGTCAGAACACAGGGAGAAAGAAGGGGGAAAGAGCATTAGGGGTATAAGAAATAGGTTCACCCACCCAGTGCTCGTTGGGTTGAGGGCTGAGAATGCTATCATATATGGTAAAAGTTAGGAAGGACTGAGGATGAGAATAGATCTCTTAAAGGGTTTGTAAAGGAAAAAGATGTTTTCCCTAAATAGCTTCCTTTACCGTAGTGCAGTCCTCCTTCACTTAGCTCATCCTTCGATTTTGTTTTTAAATGTCCTTATTTCTTCTGAGAAATCCTCACTTCCTGTTCTTCTGTCTGTAACTCCACACATTAATGCAAGGCTTTCTTCCTGGTGTGGAGAAAGCCTCTTGAGGGGGAAGGGGGCGAGCAGGACTGTCAGGATGCCCACTAACACACAGCTCCTTTCTATATCTGCAAAGTAGAGAGTGTCCTGGCTTGTCTGCTCGCCCCCTCCTCCCCCCCAAGAGGCTTTCTCCACACCAGGGAGAAAGCCTCGCATTACAGTGTGGAGTTACAGACAGAAGAACAGGAAGTGAGCATTTATCAGAATAAATAAGGACATTTAAAAGCAAAATCGAAGGATGAGGTAAGTGATGGAGGACTGCACTAAGGTAAAGGAAGCTATTTAGGGGAAAAAAAAAATTCCTTTACAACCCCTTTAAGTCCCTAGCGGGGCAAAATCGGAGCTGCTAGAAAACATCATGCGGGGGAGCCACACTTCAGAGAATTGTGAGTAACAATTGTGTAATTGTGTTATAAATTCTTCCAACTACATCAGAGTATTCAACTTGTCAGCCCATTCTCTTATAGTAGGTGGGGACGTCGATTTCCAGTGTCTGGGAATCACAGTGTGAGATGTGATCAAGAGAAGTAGAGAAGCCCTTTCCTGACCTTAGCAAGCAAATCTGGGGCCATGTAGAGTAGTCCTATTTGAAAAGTTTTAGGGATTAGGTTTGAAATTACTTTTATGTGTAGCGTCACCCCGAAAGGGGCGCTGGATTAATATTGGGATCGGCAGATTAAGTTATTCTTGCTTGGTGTAGGGGTGCACCAGAAGCCACTAAGTAGTAATTGAGTGTCCACACAATCAATAAAGATTTTCTCAATGCTTTAATTCCAGGCCAACATAGCCAAACATAAACTCGGTGAAAGGAGAATGAAGAAGAAGAAGAAGAAGAGGTAGAGATTCTCGATGTCAGGCCTGGATATATGTACAGAAAAATCAGCCCCTTGAAAGACTCAATCTTGCACGCGTTGCCACTTTAAATGCTGACTGGGAGGAACAGGTCTCTCTTACTGACCTGGCTCTAGGCCTCTGGCACAGGCCAGTGTAGTCTAGATAGTTTGTAAATGTCCGAACAGAGCAAATCCTCCCAGTAGTTACCTCAGCACAGATCACCGGGTGACAGCAGAGCGTACCTGTCTATGGCCCGGGCGCCGGATCCTCTCTACTGCATCGGGAACCCAGTAAGTCACTGGGGCCCCTTTAGTTTCATCCCAGACTGAGACTCAGCAAGGTCTGGAAGCTTGGGCAGGTGGGCCACGCCGACAGGGTCCATGGATGCGCACACCCTGAAGGTGGGTGACGCACCCCGACTCTGGGACCCCGCGCAGGAGAAGGCAAAGAAGAACCCCGAACACATGACCTTCATCACAGATGATACTCACATCCCCAGAATGCAGTCCGAGCCAGTGGACCTTTCCAGAATGACACAGGTCATTAACCTAAATAAATCACTACCGGGAGCAAGGTAACTCTCCCAGTCAACTAGTTTTTAGCGTAGTGCCCATGCTGGAGGCAAGGGGGCGCTACACATGTATAGATCAAAAACCATATCACATAATTGATGTGATAATGGGCATTTGCCCCAAATAATACTATTACTATTAATCTAAGGCTGAAATGTGTAATATATTGTTATTGTTTGGGCAAGATGAGTTTTTAATAAAATGTTGGTGGAGGAGACGCATTGTGCAATTGATTGTTTTCCACAACCTGGGACATTGGAGAGAACAGGAGAGCACCGGCAGCTGGGAGAGCAAGAAATAAGGTAAGTATTACAGCTTATTACTCTATTTGTAGACTTATAGCAGGGTTCCAACCACAATTAGCATTATTTAAATGTATGTCATTTCATCATGTGTCTTTATAATATAAATCCGGTCACTTACTATTTTACAATCCGCCGCCGCTCCGCATAGTTATTCAAAAAAGATAGTTTATAAAACTATGTCCACACCGTTGTCATTTTGCTTGTGGGCATTGTGAAGCCCACAAGCACTTACTTCCTGTAAGTCTTGGATTGGGAGTTATAATGGGGTAGTGCACTGCATCCTGGGAAATGATGACACACATTTCCCTGGAGCATTAGCGTGCTGAGGAGCCAAGGGAGATGATGTCAGAATCCTAGGTGATTTCGAAGGCAGATTTCGTGGGACCGTATAGCAACAGGCATTTCCAGGTGAGTAAAACATTTTTTTTTTTTTAGGTCTAATGAGCATGTAACGGTCACCACCGCTTACAACCTTCCATCCATCCACGACAAGCTTATCCGACACACTCTGACAATCCTGCATACACGATCCATATCCATTCCCATAAACAAGATGAGACTCAAGCTCTGCACTTGCTTCAAAGATATGACAATTTATTGGTATTTTCTCAGCTTCTTATACAGTCTCAAGCATAATGCAGTTAATCACAGGATAATGCAATCTCCACCCCCCTATTCACTCACTGAGGATAATTCTTTACTTGGTAGCTAGACATGACGGCACCGTATCATCAATAGGGTTCAATTAACCTTGAATAATAACACAGACATCTAGTTGAATAAGTTATCTAGACAGCTTTCACACAATGGCAGAGTCTTGTGAGAGTGGGTGCAATCAACACCTTCAACGGAATGTCTTTACAGTGAATAGCCAACACCTTAAGATATTTCAATAGCCTATTATACAAAGGGATGTGTCACTGTCTTGGTAACCTGGTCTCAAATCCACATGAACCACTTTTGTAATATTCCAGTCCTGCAATATGAAGTATTAATAATGTCCCATCTCATGTAATATATGAATTATGATTATTTGTCACCCTATGGCCCTAGTGGACATAAGGTGACCCTAGACATAGGAATATCTCCGTCTGTCACGGTTCAGTCAGTTACAGAGCACAATAATGAAAAAATAATAATTTGGGGATGGAAACTCCACTTTAACTAGCATTTAACTCTTGCAGTGCAAGAGCCCCACTGCAATTTTTTTTTAATCCCAGAGTTCAGCTTTAAAACCTAGTTATAACTCTTGTTTAAGGAACATTTTTAGCTCCCAAGTAAAATCAGTCAATGAACTGCTGATAAGGATTGAAATAGGCACAGGGAAGTCGCCCTACTTGTATTGTCTGTGCTTGCATAGCCCCATCAGAAACCAATTGCTTGTACAATAAGTGCATCCTCCTTTGTGAAGCGTAAGCTGATGCACAGCTTGACCAATTGTACTATGGTCCTTTTTACTGCAGGAGCATAAGGGTGTAGCTATGACTTTTGGAGAGCTACGAGGCCTAATGCTCTTGTATTGTGGATGATCTGGCTGGGCATACAAGCTTTAATATTTTCTGAGCCACTGTCCAGAGACAGCTATGCAAATCATCAAAGATGAAGAAAAGTCTAAAGTCTTTTCTGAGCAACTATCATCATCAGGAGGTCAGCAATTGCAGCCCACATAATAAAGTGATTGTAAACTTTTATTTTTCTTGAAATAAAAAATATGCTAAGTTTACCTGCTTTGTGCAATGGTATTGCATGGAGGAGCAGCCCTATTCCTTTTTTTCTGGGGTCCCCCGTTTGCGCTGTCCATTCATCCTCTTCTGTGTGTGCTTCCATAGCAAGCCTCTTGCTATTGAGTACAAATGCAAACACGCTCCTATGCCAGGCTGTGTGCATCTATAAACACACGTAGCATGGCTCAGCCATGTCTCTCACTCCCTCCTCTCATAATTTGATTGACAGTAACAGGAGCCTATGTGGCTCCCACTGCTATCGGTGTACCTTGTAAGAGCAGAGAGAGGGGAGAGAAGACGTGCAGATGGGCACAGCACTGGATCGATACATGACTCAGGGAAGTGTTAGGTAGGGCGGTGGGGAGAACAGCAAGTGGAAGTTTTTTTTACCTTAATGCAGAGAATTCATTAAATTAAAAAAACCTTTAGAATGTAGAATCAAACTCAGTACAGTGAAAAATATGATAATGCATGCCCTAAATACAGACATTTAAGAGAGTCCCATGAGATGAAAATGGGTTTTATTCAGTACAGTTGTGATAAACTGCATAAGGAATAAATTATCTTTGCAAGCATCACACTACATTGAAAAATGCAAAAAATAATGATATTTTAAGCAGTGAATACTTGTAATGATAATCCTTGTTATGACTCACAGTATCCCAAGGCAAGTTATAATAGTCTTCAGGGTATGTTGTATGCAGTTAAATATGAATAAACCTGTAGATAAAGTGAATTTGAACTTTAGATATGTAGCATTGTTCATCCTAATGCCTGGTACACATGGGGAGTTTTTTGTTTAAAACGTGCTGAATGAAAAAAAATAAAAACCTGATATATTGCTGTACAATGTTAGTTCATCGATCTCCCCCAGCTGAGCTATTGTGTTCTGACAGGGAGACTGCTCCCCCGGCCAATGCCAGCCAATATTCGACCCGTGTGTACCAGCCTTTAGTGTGAAAACTCTTCACCACCCAGATATCCAAAAGGTCCCCTCTTTGGAATCTAGGCACGGAACACAAGCTACCTGGCAACCTGAACTGCATTCATAATGGCAAGAAGTGGCGGTGTGTCCATAAAGGGCCCAAGAGCACGGCCCCCCTCTCCACTCTCTCTCTCTCTCTCTCTCTCTCTCTCTCTCTCTCTCTCTCTCTCTCTCTCTCACCATAGATAGATTCATACATTCCATGAATCTATCTATGGTCGCCGCTGCCACCCCCTATTCATGTGCCTGGCCCCTTGTGAATTACAGTGGTGGGTGTGTTTTGGAAGCGCTTGATTAGAGCCATAGGCTCTAATAGGCTTCCTGATTAGAGCTAGAGATGTATAGAACGGTTCGCCGGTGGACAGTTCCCGGTGAATATCGCTTGTTCGCGTTCGCTGCCGCCGGTGAACATATGCGATGTTTGACCTGCCCCCTATTTATCATCATTGAGCAAACTTTGACCCTGTACCTCACAGTCAGCAGACACATTCCAGCCAATCAGCAGCATACCCTCCCTCCCTGACCCTCCCACCTCCATTTTAGATTCATTCTGAAGCTGCAGTTTTAGTGAGAGGAGGGACAGTGTTGCTGCTGCTGATTTTATAGGGAATTATATAGGGATTTTATAGGGAAAGCGATAGCTAGGCCAGTGTACTCCAGTCCTGAAAGACTCATCTGATCTCTGCTGTTAGAACAGCGTCCTGACAGCACCCCAAAAAGCCTTTTTTTAGGGCTAATGAATCAGTTTGTTTTTTTCTCTCTCTAAACTGAGAGAGAGAGAGAGAGAGAGTATTTTTTTGGAGTTAGATAGGGCAGGCAGGCAGGCAGGCTAGTCAGTCAGAGTTACAGTGTATAGAGGATATACAGTATATGCATTCCAGGTTTTGTATATATATTTATACACTGTATTGAGTTTCGCTAGACTAGAGGTGCAGGGTGCTGTATAATGTTTAAGGGGTCCAGTGTTGCAAGCTGCTGTGTAATATAAATGGGTCCAGTGGTGCAGGGTGCTGTGTAATTTAAAGTGGTCCAGTGGTGCAGGGTGCTATGTAAAGGGGCCCAGAGCTGTGGGGTGCTGTGTAATGTAAGGGGCCCAGTGGTGCAAGCTGCTGTGTAATATAAAGGGGTCCAGTGGTGCAGGGTGCTATGTAAAGGGGTCCAGAGCTGTGGGGTGCTGTGTAATGTAAGGGGCCCAGTGGTGCAAGCCCGCTGTGTAATATAAAGGGGTCCAGTGCTGCAGGGTGCTATGTACAGGGGCCCAGAGCTGTGGGGTGCTGTGTAATGTAAGGGGCCCAGTGGTGCAAGCTGCTGTGTAATATAAAGGGGCCCAGAGGTGCAGGGTGCTGTGTATTATAAAGGGGTCCAGTGGTGCAGGGTGCTATGTAAAGGGGTCCAGAGCTGTGGGGTACTGTGTAATGTAAGGGACCCAGTGGTGCAAGATGCTGTGTAATATAAAGGGGTCCAGTGGTGCAGGGTGCTATGTACAGGGGCCCAGAGCTGTGAGGTGCTGTGTAATGTAAGGGGCCCAGTGGTGCAAGCTGCTGTGTAATATAAAGGGGTCCAGTGGTGCAGGGCGCTATGTACAGGGGCCCAGAGCTGTGGGGTGCTGTGTAATGTAAGGGGCCCAGGCTCACAGCGTAAACTGTGCCCACCTGTCCAGTGCCAGATCTCATATATATTTTGTTGGCACAGTGGATAACATTTAAAATAAAAATTCACTGCAATACAGAATAGTAGTCAGTTGTCTGACAGGGTTGTTTGTGGTTGTTTGCACTGCGTTAAACGGGGAGCTTGGTTGTCAGAGTTTGGTCTGTCACTGTGAACCCTAACCCTAACCTTGTCTGTAACCCTAACCCTATCTGTAACCCTAACCCTGTCTGTAACCCTAACCCTGTCTGTAACCCTAACCCTATCTGTAACCATAACCCTAATCCTGTCTGTAACCCTAACCATATCTGTAACCATAACCCTAACCCTGTCTGTAACCCTAACCCTATCTGTAACCCTAACCCTGTCTGTAACCCTAACCCTGTCTGTAACCCTAACCCTATCTTTAACCCTAACCCTAACTCTTTCGGTGACCCTAACCCTAACCCTATCTGTAACCCTAACCCTTTCTGTAAGTTACAGACAAGTTCCAGTTGAGCTCTGTTTTTAAGACAGGAAGTAAAGTAAAATCTCCTAACTGGGGTGAGAAAATGTTGGAGTATAAGCTTGAATCAAGGTTTAAAGTAGATGTTTTTTTTTTTATGTCACAATGTAGAGTATAAGATTTCCTATCATCTGTGCCCAGTCTTGCCACACAGAGTTAATCCAGCGCTGAGTAATCCTCTTTTAATGTTCAGTGAAAATTAACAGAATCCCAGATAAAAACCTGCCAAATTATAAAGTCCGTTTCTCTCTTCTTGCTTTCAGTGATAGGTTATTTACCTAACTAGCTTGGACATGTTTATCATATGCTATTGTATGTTTATCATAACATGAGGTGATCCAAAGTTCATTGTATATTACCAGGATGTGTTATGTGTCACTTGTTATACCTCATGTTATGATAAACATAACATAATATATGATAAACATGTCCAGCTAGATATGTAAATAACCTGTCACTCAAAGCGAGAACAGAGAAAACTGACTTTTTATATAGACAGGTTTTTATCTGGAAGGCTGTTCATTTTCACTGAACATTAAAAGAGGATTTCTCAGATCTGGATTAACTCTGTGTGGCAAGACTGGGCACAGATGATAGGAAATCCTATACTCTACATTGTGACATCAAAAAAAATAAATAATTTTTGGGGGTTTACATCCACTTTAAAGGTCGAGGCATAGATAAAGAAAATACACAGGATCCTGCCATACTCCAGCAACTTGTAGTAACAACACTAACATTTTACTGTAATTGGCTATCTATTAAAAGTAACCCTAGTGTATGTTGGAGCATGGTCTGCATAAACCACTGGCCAGCCAGATGGTGATAAAGAGCTGGAGCAGCAAAGCAAAGTAAGTATCCTAAACTCTGCATATAAAACATTCTTCTTGAAATAGTTATAATGTTTGTGGTAATTCTCACACTTTTATGTCTCATACACACGACCGGTTTTCCTGTCAGGGGAAAACTGCCATGAGAGCTTTTGGCCAGTTTTCCCCCGACGAGAAAACTGCCGGAAAAAAGAAGAGAACCAGCTTTCTTTTTTCCCTTCTGACTTTTTCCCGGTCGTGTGTATGCTTTTCCGAGTGGAAAAAAAACATGCATGCGCAGAATCAAGTATGAGACGGGAGCACTCGTTCTGGTAAAACTAACGTTCGTAATGGGGTTAGCACATTCGTCACGCTGTAACGGACTGAAAAGCACGAAGACTGAAAAGTGCAAATTGTCTTTCACCAAACTTTTACTAACACGAGGATTTGCAAAAGCAGCCCAAAGGGTGGCGCCGTTTGATTGGAACTTCCCCTTTATAGTCCTGTCGTACGTGTTGGACGGGCGATGTTTGACCTGAACGTGTGTATGCAAGGCAGGCTTGAGACGAATCCCGTCGGAAAAAAATATGTTTTTTTCCCTGCCAAGAAAACCGGTCGAGGCATTAGGCGGCGTACACACGACCGAGGTTCTCGCTGGAAACCAGCGAGAACCTCGCTGGAAGCTGCATTCCAGCGAGGACCTCGGCCGTGTGTACACAGAGCGCTCGCCCCGCCCGTCGGGAATCCCGTTGAGCAAAAAGAGAGCACGCTCTCTTTTTGCTCGACAGCCCGCCTGGATGAATGGCTGGTTGCCATTCCCGACGGGCGGGTCACCGATTTCGACGGCCGGCAGAGAACCTCGACGGGCGGAACGATGTGTTCTGCCCGTCGAGGTTCTCTGCCGTGTGTACACGGCCTTAGAGGTGAATATGTTTATTGTTATTGTTATCAAAAAGTTTTCAATAGTCAAACAATGACAAATGAGATTGAAATACAGGCAGTATTGAAACAGTAAACCGTAGCAGGTACACTTAAACCAGAAAACATGTGCGACATACTAATATAATTTGGAGAACAAACCGACAGCGTAAATAAGGTATCATGTCTAATTATAAATAAAAAATATTAAAAAAAAATTATGAAGAGCAAACAAAAAATAAAAAAGGGCTGGTAGGCCCGAGGGCCTATAAAGAAACAAGAAAGTAAAAAAAAAAAAAAATGGAAAAGAAATCAAGAGTGTTTCCAAGGCAATTCTCACAATTTTTGATACCAATAAAAAGGCCATGCAATTGGGGTAAATGCATGTTAAAAGAAGCCCCCGTTTATGAAGCATCAGTGGTGAAAGTCTTTTGAGCTGCTAAAAGATATTATTGTTGATCAGAAAGAGAACCTTTTTCCAGCATCTGCTGATTCTGAAAAGAAGAATATTGCCCTGTCACAATACCTTATAAGAATTGTCATTGACATTCATTCATAAATATTAACAGTTTCAGTCATAAGTGTAACAAGCAAAGCTTCTGACATTCACCATTATATATTTAGCCCACCGTGGTTAAATCTCATGAGACCCATGCATCTTGCTGTGGAGTGATTGGAGAAATTGAAAGCATTGTAGGAACGTCAAGGACAGTTGCATTACTTCAGTACGTAAAGGAACATTCTGATTTGAGTGATAAAAATAACATTCTACAAATAAGGTATGTTTAAAGTGGTTTTGAAGGCTGAAGGTATTTACCTTAACCCCTTGACCACTGGGCACTTAAACACCCTTAATAACCAGACCAATGTTCAGCTTTCGGTGCTCTCACAGTTTGAATGACAATAACTCAGTCATACAACACTGTAACCAAATGAAATTTTTGTCCTTTTTTTCCCACAAATAGAGCTTTCTTTTGGTGGTATTTTATCACCTCTGCAGTTTTTATTTTTTTTCGCTATAAATGAAAAAATAACGAAGATTTTGTAAAAAAATGAATTTTTCTTCATTTCTATTATACCATTTTGCAAAAAAGTAATTTTTCTTCATAAACTTGGCCTAAAATGTATACTGCTACATATCTTTGGTAACAAAACAAAAAAAATTAGATATTATTTAGTCTGGGTGAAAGTTATAGGGTCTAAATGCTATGGTACCAATTACTGAAAATTGATCAATTTGATCACATCTGATGTACTGACGGCCTCTCTCATTTCTTGAGACCCTAACATGCCAGAAAAGTACAAATACCCCCCAAATGACCCCTTTTTGGAAAGAAGACATTCCAAGGTATTTAGAAAGAGGCATTGTGAGTTTTTTGAAGTTGTCATTTTTTCCCACAATTCTTTGCAAAATCAAGATTTTTTCATTTTTATTTCCTTTAAACAACATTTTCATATTAGCAGGTTATTTCTCACACACAGCATATGCATACCACAAATTACACCCCAAAACACATTCTGCTATTCCTCCCGAGTATGGTGATACCACATGTGTGAGACTTTTACACAGCGTGGCCACATACAGAGGCCCAACATGCAGGGAACGCCATCAGGCGCTCTGGAGCACCCAGAGCAATTCTGACATTTCTCTCCTACATGTAAAAATCATCATTTATTTGCTAGAAAATTACATAGAACCCCAAAACATTATATATGCTTTTTTAGCAAAGACCCTAGAGAATACAATGGCGGTTGTTGCAACATTTTATCGCGCATGGTATTTGCACAGCAATTTTTCTAACACATTTTTTTTGGAAATAAAACAGTTTTGTGCTTTAAAAAAAAAAAAACATTAAATTTAGCCCAATGTTTTTGCATAATATAAAATATGAAGTTACGCCGAGTAAATAGATACCCAACATGTCACCCTTCAATATTGCACACGCTCGTGGAATGGCGCCAAACTTCGCGACTTAAAAATCCCCATAGGTGACGCTATAAATATATTTTTACTGGTTACATCATTTTAGTTTGAGAAGAGGTCTAGGGCCAAAATGATTGCTCTCACTCTAACGTTCGCAGCGATACCTCACATGTGTGGTTTGAACACCGTTTTCATATGTGGGCGGGACTTGCGTGCATGTTCGCTTCTGTATACGAGCACGCGGGAACAGGGGCGCTTTAAGTTTTTTTTTTTTTTTTTTATTGTACATTTTACTTTATTTATTTTAGTTTGACACCTTTTTCCCCAAAAATAAATGTTTTGATTACTTTTATTCCTATTACAAGGAATGTAAACATCCCTTGTAATAGGAATATAGCGTGACAGGTCCTCTTCGACCGCAGGGAGTATTGCGCAGGGAGTATTGCGCAGGGGTACTGCAGAGTATTGTTCAGAGTATTGCAGAGTATTGCGCAGGGGGTACTGCAGAGTATTGCGCAGGGGGTACTGCAGTGTATTGTTCAGAGTATTGCAGAGTATTGTGCCGGGGTACTGCAGAGTATTGTTCAGAGTATTGCAGAGTATTCCCCCGGGGTACTGCAGAGTATTGTTCAGAGTATTGCGCCGGGGTACTGCAGAGTATTGTTCAGAGTATTGCAGAGTATTGCGCCAGGGTACTGCAGAGTATTGCTGGGGGGGTTACTGCAGAGTATTGCTGGGGGGGTTACTGCAGAGTATTGCTGGGGGGGTACTGCAGAGTATTGCTGGGGGGGTACTGCAGAGTATTGCTGGGGGGTACTGCAGAGTATTGCTGGGGGGTACTGCAGAGTATTGCTGGGGGTACTGCAGAGTATTGCTGGGGGGGGTACTGCTGAGTATTGCTGGGGGGTACTGCTGAGTATTGCTGTGGGGTACTGCTGAGTATTGCTGGGGTGTACTGCTGAGTATTGCTGGGGGGTACTGCTGAGTATTGCTGGGGGGGTATGCTGAGTATTGCTGGGGGGGGGGGTATGCTATGTATTGCTGGGGGGTATGCGGTGTATTGCTGGGGGGGTTGCAGGGATGGATGAGCAGGGATGGATGGATCTGTGACTGCAATAGTCACAGATCCATCCACAGCGCTGCCGCCATCCGCGCTCCCCCTCTCACACTGTACCGATCGGTACAGAGAGAGGAGGGAGGAACCGGCGTCATCAAATGACGCTGGTCTGTTTACATGTGATCGCGCCATCATTGGACGGCGCGATCACGTGGTAAACCTCCGCTATCGGCGGCGATTTACCGTGATCCGTGACCCGCCGGGGGGCGCGCGGGAGCGCGACTCTGGAATCACGTTATATAACGTGATCCCAGAGTTAAGCAACCACCTTGCCGCCGTTATTTTTCGGCAGGTGGTTGCTAAGTGGTTAATGCATTCTCTGTAGGGTTGAGTGAACCCGAACTGTAAAATTTGGGTTCGTACCGGACTTTTGGATTATTTGTACCCGGACCCGATCAATTTGCTGTAAGTTCGGGTTCGAGTTCGGTGTTCGGCAATGTAATGGCGCCCTGCAGGGCAGCCAATCACCATTTGTTTTACTCATGTGACCTAGAAGCCATCACAGCCATGCCTACTAATGGCATGGCTGTGATTGGCCAGTGCAGCATGTGACCCAGCATGTGACCCAGCCTCTATATAAGCTAGAGGCACATAGCACAGCTCGTCACTCTGCTTTAGATATAGGGTAGGGAAAGGCTGCTGCTGCTCTCAGGGAGAGATTTAGATAGGAGTCAGACTGTCCTGCTTCAGAAACACCAGCACTGTATATGTTACAGTGAGATACTCTGCAAGATAGTTTAGGGAAAGGTTCCCAATTGTGCTTGTAGGGAGATAAATATATAGGAGTCTGTTCTGCTTCAGAAATCTAATTACACCAGCACTGCATATGTTACTGTGAGATACTCTGCAAGATAGTTTAGGGCAAGGTTCCTGCTTGTGCTTGTAGGGAGAGAAATATATAGGAGTCTTTCCTGCTTTAGAAATCTAATTACACCAGCATTGCATATGTTACTGTGAGATACTCTGCAAGATAGTTTTCTTCTATTATTATATTCAAAAAACACCCATTTTGGTGCAATTTTTTTTTCTTTTTATGTATTTTATGTTATTTTAAGTTATTTCCCTATCCACATTTGTTTGCAGAGTACTTGCCATGCTCTTACCAACATTTTGCTGCCATTTTCAGCCCTCTAGCCCTTTCCATTTCTTTTTTAGAGACATTTTAGTAGTCATTCGGGTCCCCATTGACTTCAATGGGGTTCGGGTTCGGGGTCAAGTTCGGGTCAAGTTCGGGTCCTGAACCCGGACTTTTTTCCGAAGTTTGGCCGAACCCATCGAACCCGAACATCCAGGTGTCCGCTCAACTCTAATTCTCTGCAGTAGACTAAAAAAACGTATATTTTTAGCCCCCCCAAATACTTACCTAAACCTGATCTCGATCCAGCACTGTGCCCAAGAGCTTTGCACCATTAATACTGATCTCTGAACTCCATGCCATCTACTACTGATTTCTGATCTCTATACCATCTACTACTAATTTCTGAACTTTGCATTACTTACTATTGACCTCTGAACTATGTTTCACATACTCCTAAACCTCTGAACTCTGCACCATCTACTATTGATCTCTGAACTTTACGTCAATTACTACTGAACCTTAAACCTTGCAAAACTTTCTACTGACCCATGAACTGAGCCCTTATCTATTACTGATCTCTTAACTCTGCATCACTTACTTCTGACCTGTGAACTCTGCAGCACTTACTACTTATCTCTGAACTCTGCGTTACTTACTCCTGACCCCTGAATTCAACCAACGCCCAATTTTTTTTGTTTGAACTGGTCCTAAAGCTGAACACCACACAAAGAGCGGAATACATAGGCAGTGGTGTATCCTCCGTGGGTTAAATCTGTGAGGGCACATGGGCCCCAAGGGGGGGCACTGTGCCCTCATACACTGCATAACATAGGGAAATGCCATTCAGTTCTGTTTTTGATGCAGTTGCAATTGTCACTTGTAGCCACAGCAAGAATCCATCCAGCACTAGAGATTAAGTGTCAGTCTGCTTGGGGGTGGGTCCCTGTTTCCATAAAGAAAGACACTGATTGGCCACTGCTACCCCCACTGCTACCGAACCAAGGGGAAAGGAGGAAGACAGCCCGAGCTGAGTAAATACTGCCTTCTGAACTCTGAGTCACTTACTTCTGACCTTTGAACTCTGCATCCTTTACTCCTAACCCCTTAACTCTGCATCACTTATTCCTGACCTCTGAATTCTATGTCATCTACTACTGATCTCTGGACTCTGCTTCACTTACTCCTGACCTCTGAATTCTATGTCATCTACTACTGATCTCTGGACTCTGCTTCACTTACTCCTGACCTCTGAATTCTATGTCATCTACTACTGATCTCTGGACTCTGCACCACTTACTCCATACCTCAGAATTCTATGTCGTCTACTACTGATCTCTGGACTCTGCATCACTTACTCCTGACCTTTGAACACTGTGTCATCTACTACTGACCTCTGAACTCTGAACTCTGTTAGTACTGAACCCGTCCCTTTAAGCCATGAGTAATTTTCAGCACAATGAAAACCACACCAAAATTTTGCCACAGTGCGCTGTGCTTGTGTCTTGTGAAAAATGCTGCAAGTACAAAAAATACCCCTGAAACTTGCCATAAATCTTCCTTTTTAGAGCTGACACTTTTGCTTTTACTACACTGATATTTCAAGCATATATCATGCTATCAGCCTTGCCTTAGTTCCCCCTTATAGATTAGAGAACACCTCCTTAACTCCATAACATAAGGGAAGATGTTCTGCAGTCCAAAAGGGACAGTTGCATAGTAGTAATGTACAAGCTGTCAGGAGAATCCCTTGAGTGCGGTAGCGAACAGCAATTATACACACCTGGAAGTGTAGAATACATGTGGAGGCCAGGGAATAGCCTCACAGCTGTGTCTCAACACATCAACTGCCAAAAGTGTAAGCACCGAGCATCTTGTTTTACAGGTGTAGCACCCTCTAGTTGGGTAGGTGCTAGAGGTTAGATATCGAGTAGGACAATTTAGACAGGCCTAGCTTTTTGACTAGGCCTGTTTGTTTTCATTCTGGGCTGGGAGTGACTCTGGGCCGGGCTGGGTGACTCATAAGTATCATCACTGTCATTTCCCTCTTCTTTCTAGAAGGTGCTAGAAAGAGAAGAGGAGTGGAGAGGTGGAGCTGCCTGGGGTGTTCTGAGGAGCCTTGACCAATCCCCAACTTGGACTGGCAGGGGGCAGGGTCAGCCTAGCTAAAGAGGAGTTGTCGGGTGGAAAAGCTGATGTGAGAGAGTATGGAGGCTGTTGGGGGGGGGTGTGTTACCTTGAACCTGGGCTTGGGTGTAGCCAGGAGGAGAGGCACATGAGAGAGCAAAGAGAGGACAGCAGTGCTAAGGGACTCCAAAGAGGAAAACTGGTCACAGCCAGGAGGGCTGGAGAATTAAGCACAGTCGGGAGGACAGGGGAGGCATGCCTAAGAGAACTGAGAGTTTGTAGTTTGAGATGGGTGCAGAACCAGAACAGATGACTGTGGGAAGGGCAGTGGAAGGAGGCAGCTGCAGCCAAGAGGGCTGGCAGGGCATAAGGAGGGTTTACCAAGATCAGTAGCCTAATTGAGGACAGTTAGCACCGGAACTATTTCCCCACAAAAGGCAAGTCACTGAGGCCTGGATCAGGCCTAACCATGTGGTGCTAGCTGGTCTGAGTATCTGCTGCAAGTGAAGTGCTGGAGGTGTAACAGTCTGCATGAAGTGAGGTGCTAGAGGAGTAACGGTCTGCAGCAAGTGGAAGAGTAAGGAAGAGTTGTGCTGAAGAGAAGATTAAAGTAAATATACAGGAGTGTATATAGTAGTCCCAAACAAATTATACTGAATCTTTCTGGGAATCCCATAATTTCTCTTTCCCATCCAAGTTCAATCCCCTCAAAAAATAAAATAAAAAAAAAGCTTATGTACTGTTCTATGTCTCTGACTGCCTGAGAGATGGATGTCGGGCTGGGCGTACACACGATCGGACATGTCCGATGAAACTGTCTTGCAGACCGGTTTCATCCGACCAGTTAGATGGTGTGTATGGCCTATCGGACCGTTTTCCATCGGACCAAAGTTTTAAAACATGCTTTAAAACCTGTCTGATGCAACCTGTCCGTCGGACAGGTTCGATGGTTAGCACACAAAAGCATCGGACCAAAAACCCGCGCATGCTCAGAATCAAGTCGACGCATGCTTGGAAGCATTGAACTTTGTTTTTTCATCACGTCGTTGTGTTCTACGTCACCGCGTTCTGGTCTGATCGGATTTTGGTCCGATGGTGTGTACGCACATCAGACCATCAGACAAGTTCAGAGTTGTCTGATGAAAACGGTCCATCAGACAAGTCTCATCAGACATGTCTGATCATGTGTACAGGGCCTAAGTCTTAGGGCCAGTTCACACCATAGAAATGCAGTCCGCATTTTCTGCATGCACGTTTTTGGTGCGTTTTTGATGCAGTCCAGTGCATTTTTCCCCCTCCTTTTTCTTAACCTTAAATATGTACATGTGTGTTCCAGTGCGTTCCAGTGCACTTGTAATGTCATTGTAAACCATATAACCTTCCTTCCATGCGTTTTTTTTATTTGGATAGATAATAATAATAATATATATATATATATATATATATATATATATATATATATATATATATATAGTTTTTTTTTCAATTCAAATTTTTTTGTGTACAAAAGATGAAATATATGAAAAGAGAAGGTTGTATGGTATATAAAATCCATGCATTTTTGATGCAGAAAAAAACGCACTGGACTGCATGTGGTGTGAACTGGCCCTTACAGTTGTTGTCCATAAGACTTACAGATGTTGGCGCTCCCCCAGCCTGTGACTGGATAGTGAAAGCAGCCCAATGAGCTCATTTTATTGTCAATCTTCTCATTCCCCCTTTCAGCGTGCTCCTTGTTAGGACATGAGTACCACAGCACAGCTGATTTGCTACTTGTGCTTCCTTGCTCAGTGTGAGCTCTGCTGTAAATGGATTGCAAAAGACTGATTCTTTGTTAGATTCTGATACTTCCATAAAATACGTTAATGAAGTATTAATGCATGTAGAGCTGTGTTAATTTATGTCTTCTATATCTGCCTGGAGTTCAGCATTAATAGACTGCCAATACTCTACGGGTGAGAAACGTGGGCCAAGACAGGTTTTGTATCTATTGCATTAAGCAATTACACTGGAGACATGTGACAAATGCTCTCTGTCATAACAAAAGTCTATTAGAGTGCTGCGTGAGAAATGTGCTACATCTTGTTAAAACAGTAACTGATATCCTATGGCCATATGTAACTCATATTGCATTTTACAGGTTTGGAAAAATCATGTCATTTTTTCTTACATTTTTTGACCCATCTGCTGTTTTAAAAAAAACATAGCTTACAACTCCTTAATGGTATCAATAATTAAAATGTTGTTCCTTCTAACATCTGAATTTTGTAGAATTTGCATTCTTTGTACACATATAATTAAAACCAACATCACTTTTTTATACTCATTGTTGCTATGGCTCGAAAGCAAATATTTGACCAAGAATCTCTAAATATAATGCATGCTGGATTGTTATGCCCCGTACACACAATCGGAGTTCCGATGGAATAAAATCTGATGGAATTTTCCATCGGAATTCCGATGAAGCTGACTTTCATCAGTCTTGCCTACACACTATCAGACTAAATTCCGACCGTTCCAAAACACGGTGACGTAAAACACTACGATGAGCCAAAAAAAAAAAATGAAGTTCAATGCTTCTGAGCATGCGTCGACTTGATTCTGAGCATGCGTGGATATTTCTCCGATGGAGTTCCACACAGACGATCGGAATTTCCTATCGTTTTTTTTTCCATCTGAAAAATTTAAAACATGTTATATTTTTTTACACCGACGGAAAAAAGTCCGATGGGGTCCACACACGATTGTTTTTTCCGATGAAAAAGGTCAGACTTTTTTCATCGGAAAAAAAGTTTGTGTGTACACGGCATTAGAACTTGCTGATGTAGTTGAAGCGGTACCCCAGCAGGAGCCACTTGGATATTGGTTTGCCTGGGTTTCCTACTGATTAATCCACAGCCAGTTACAGGGTATTTTCAAGCAGCCAGGTACACACACTCTTCTGCTTGCTATTTCCAATGACCAGTCTAGGGGATTTGTTTTTGTATTTTATTTGGAAAACATGGATAGGTGAAGGGATTTAGTAGGATACTCCAAATTAGCTATTCACAGGTGAGCAAAACTCTCTCAATAGAACTGTGTAGCAGATTATCAGTAGGACTAGAAAGCAGCAGTATGCTATATACAAGTCTTTTTGTAGCAGAAGGAACTCAGTGAACCTTGTCCCTTCTAGCCAGTGTCCCCTTTGGCTTACACCCAGTAGCTGACAGTGACTTCTAGCACTCAGAGGGGGATCTAAAGCCTCATAAACACGATCGGATTTTCTACAGACAAAGCCTCTGACTTTTGTCCAAAGGGCGTTGGCCAGGAACTTGTCTTGCATACAAACAGCACACAATTGTTGTGTTTTTCAGCTCTTTAGCACCCCCCTTTGGGCATCTTCTGTTAATGTTGTGTTTGGTGAGCATTGATTTTGAGCATGCGTGTTTGTACATTGGACTCCTATCCGACGGACTTGTGTACACACGCTCAGAAAATCCGACAACAGACCGTTGTCCGCTGAAAATTTAAAGCCTGCCATCCAACATTTGTCAGTGGAAAATCCAACAACAATTGATCCGATGGAGCATACAAACGGTTGGATTTTTGGCCAACAGGCTACGCTGGGGAGAGACAGCAGCCCCCAGCATGCCTTGAGGCACATCTCCTTCTAATTGGCCAGTGTTGTATGGACATTCATACTCTCATCTGCAGGGTTTCCTCCCACTGTCCAGTACAGCCCATTGCTACTAGACCAGTGTGAAACTTTCAAGACAGCATGAGCAGCACCAGAACACACTAAGCAGACTATACCAATCAATCACAGCTTTCTGTTAAGCCGACAGCATATACATTTGCCTAGCTCTGTTAAGCTCTGTCTCCCTGTTAAGCAGAAAAAACAAAAACTATACACACTCACTCTAGCACCTACCTAGGAGGGCACTACATCGTGTTTACAGGCTTTGTAATGGATTGTAAAGATTGGTATTTTTTTTCCGTATATAACAATTGTTATGGGAAATAGTATATGCTTTAAAGCTTTATCAAACCCACTCTGACAAATCCAATCGTGTGTATGGGCTAGCAGACATGTCTGACCGGCGGACAAATTTTAAAACATGCTTTAAAATGTGTCCGCCCGGGACATGTCCGTCGGATATGTCCGCTGGTCAGTACACACACCAGCGGACATATCCTCCCGCACAAGCGTCGTATGGATGCGACGCATGCGTGGAAGTTGTTTACTTCCTGGTGCGGTGATGTGGCGGCGTCAACGTCACCGCCACGTCACCGCGCTGTCTGCCGGCGGGGATTTTGATCCGATGGTGTGTACACGCCATCAGGCCAAAATAGCCCGGCGGACATATCCGATGAAAACGGTGCGAGGACCGTTTCCATCGGATATGTCTGTCCATGTGTACGCGGCCTAAGGCTACAAGTACACTAGCCTACCCGAACCGCAGCTGCGGGAAAATGCAAACGACAGGAAAGAAGGCAAACCATTGGATTAGGCTGCCAATCGCAGTCCAATGGGGCTAATGTGAATGAGCCCTTAAACTGTTTTCACTGATAGATTATTAATCACTTCCTGTCAGGGAAGTAACTAGGATTGTGAAAGACCTGGTGAACCCTTGGGCCTCCTGGTAAAAGCAATGATAAAGTACATATAGCGTGTTGCAGTGAATGGTTGATGTGGCCTGATTTTGCTAACAGAGGGAGAAGCTTAATGGAGTATGAATAATTAAAACCTGAGCCTACTTACTGTATACATGACACACATATAACACAGTCCTTCAGCACCCAGAAAATAAACTTGAATGTAATAAAACTGGGGGGGGGGGGGGGGCAAAACATTTGTTTTTTAATTTTGGATAGAGTACAGGAGGGTTATAAGGTTTTTTTGTTTGTTTTGTTTCATGTGGCAGAAATTTCCCTTCATTACCTGTCCCCTAGCCACAACAGGAAGTTAGAGGAAATCCCCCCAAATTGAGGAAAATGCCTGCCTGGTAGACATCAGAACTTGTGTCCCCATTGGATAATTTCACATTTATTCCTGTTTTGCTTATACGCAGCTCCTCCCCGTAGGCGTTACGTTCACCTAGGACCACACTGAGGAAGCTCTAGGTGAACGTAACGCATATGGGGAAGGAGCTGCGTATGACGTCACCTGCTGCTGTCCTTTGCGAGTGACATCAATGTTGGATTTACATGCTGTCTTTCACTTGTTTTAATGTGAGTAGTTTTCATTTGAACCTATCAATAAATTTACGATTATAAGCAGTGAGCACTTAGATCCCTTTCTTTTACCATACATGACCTGGTGCTATTGCTGAGTATAAGAAGATTGTATCTGATCTGGCACTCTTGCTGAGCAAAAGGAGACACGAAATAGGCCCCTTTTCAGTTCTGCCTGCATGACCGACCACCTGTTCGCTCAGGGGTCCATGACGTAAGGTAAGAGTGATTAGTTAGACCAAAGGTGGAGGGATTATCACTCATTGTGGACTTCTTCATCACTGGTGAAAGATTCTGGATGTTGCTGTTTCTTTGGACTGTTACTCTTTACATTACTTTCTGGGATTATTATTCATTATTCTGTTATTATTTTGGACTGTTTTAACTGCGCTGCACCTATTTTGTTTTAATATTTGTTATTTGAATTACTTGAAAATACCTTTATACCTGTCTGAGCTTGTTGTACTTACCATTCCAAAACCATGGGCAATAATATGCAATTGCCCTCCAGCTCCCACTTGTTGGCTACAGCCACAAGTCTTCTGGAGAGATTTTCCACAAGATTTCAGATGTTGGAATTTGTGCCCATTCAGCTAAATTGTCACAGAATTTGAGGTCAAAGATGTTGAGGAGAAGCCCTGGCTTGGAATTGCTTCTCCAATTCAGGTGAATGTTAGGTCTCTTTGCTTTTCCCTTTTTTAGGGCCCTATTTTTGTATCATATGCTGTAGTGTTAAAAGTACCCTTCACTGGAAACACTCAAACTCAAAAATTCTGAATAATAACCACATGTTTTGCTGAGACATACAATATTAAATAAGATATAATAATTGTTAAATACTTTGATGTTTTTTACAAACTGATCTGACTTTTACTTGCTTGATCTTTTGGACCTCCCCATTAGTTATATTGTTGTTAAATTGCTTTACAGAATAAAAACCCACATTTTAGGTTGTTGACCAGACATTGGGTAGAGGTGAAATTCATCATGAAGTCTTTTTCTACCGTAAATGATTGGAAATGGCTTGTCTAAAAACTATTATCTGTTTCAAGACAATTTTATTAGCAGTCAGTTCACACCATAGACACGCAGTCCGGATCCGTTCCAGATGCTTTTCTGCATGCACATTTTTGATGCGTTTTTTCCTCCTCCTTTTTTCCAACCTTACATAGGGACATGTGCCTTCAAGTGTGTTTTTGGTGCGTTTAGGTTAGTTTTAGTGTGTTTTTGATGCATTTTACGGTGTTCCAGTACAGTCTAGTTCAGGAAAAATGTGGCATGTTTCTTTCTTCTTGCTTTTTTTTTTAGGCTTTTATCCTTTATTTTCTGACAACAACAAATGAGAAAAAGAGGGCAAGATCGCCCTAGTGTAAAACCATTTATTAAATCAGGTTCAAATCTTCAGCATGTACACTTACATTTCGAGATGAGAATACAGGCACATCCATAAAGCTCTGACCACCTCTTCTGGTTATCTCCCCCAATCCGTGGAGGAAACCCTTGTGGGCAGTTAGACTCCGACAGTAGCCGGCATGCAGGACCCAATGTGTATGCGCCTGTGGGGCTGGCGTCACACTTGGATGGGTAAGAAACTTTAGGCAGGAGGGGGAAGATGCTAGCTGTGTTTGCTAGGATATCATGTTTCTGAGGTTTGTTCATCCTTTATCAAATCCAACACATCGTAAGCCAGGGGTGGCCAACCAGTGGCCCGTGGGCCACATGTGGCCCGCGGAGCCCTCTGATGTGGCCCACGACCTTCTGCTCTGGAAGGGCAGGTTGGCAAGCAAAGATCACAGGTTGCCGACCCGCCATACCACAGCATCAGTGTTGTGACGTGAAGCTGGTGGTAAAGGAAGAAAGCGGCTACGGAGCAGAGCCCGATAAGCTGAAGTTTCCTCTACAGCGCCGGCTTTTGCCACAGGCGGAGTCTATGGCAATGTTCAGCTAACCCCCAGGATAGACACAGCTGCACTCGAGGTATGGGTAAACCGCAGCACATCAGTGTGAAAGCAGTCTTAGGCCCTTTTCACACAATCAGCCGGACCAAATGGGACCCTCAATTCACCTCTACAGATTGACAGATGTCCGTTTACGCCTGCCTACTTCCAATCAGAAAAATATTTGTCTCCTTCCATCTGGGCGGATCAGAGGGCCTATAAAGTAGCCGTGACCTGTCATCCGTCTGCTCTGCTCATTGTGGCCCGCGACTGGTTACCAAGTTGCATAAGTGGCCCTCGCTCTTCAAAAGGTTGGGCACCCCTGTCGTAAGCCATAATAAGCTTTATATAGAGACCCAGAAGCTGCCTCCTCCACATACCTTAAAGGAGACACAACCATGGGCCATGGGCCACCTACTAATCGAGTAGAGACAGTGGCTTCCAAAATGCAACTTATGCAGTTTTTAACACTACATCTTTATAATGGACTTAGTTGAAAATTTAAAATAAACCTTAAAAATATTAATTATTATTCACATTATTTCTGCTTGCTGAATTATCCATGGGGATTATATCAAATCAACTGACTGATTAGTTGATTTTATATAATCCCTGTGGATGATCCAGCAAATAGAAATAATGTGAATAATAATTATTATTAATGTGTACAGTATGTAGCTCCTTTGGAGCCTGCTGACACCACTGTAAAACCTTGACCAGGATAAACCCTTGGCTTTGAAACACAAAATAATCACACAGTTTAAAGTGAACAAATACTCTAATCAGTAGTATTGAATGGGCTAAAAAGTCTTGTGTTAATTGTGGCAAACTGTGATACAAGGTGTACCAAACTGAAACAACTGAAAACAACAGAATCACTTGTAGCTTGTAATGGTTGGGGTTATGGAACCCTCTCACCCGGTCTGTAGTCTTAGCAAAGTAAGGAATGGTCTCTCAGTTGGGGGGCCCCTTGTTCTCTCAGTCCCCCTGTGGTAGAAGCGATGCCGATGATGATACCACAATCTGACTGCCTGCAGTGTCGACTTTCTCTCAAAGGTGCCAGTGATCTGCAGTCCCTCTTTCCGAGTACATAAGTCTTGCTATCAAAATACAAGTTTATCAATGCTTTGTTGTGCTTTATTAAACTCTGAATAACTAAACTGCAGAACACTGCCATCTTGAGGTTAATTTACATCCTGCAATCAATAACAGTGCAGTATGTTACATTTATTTTTATTTTTCATTTTCTACTAAGATCACAGTCCATTATTATAGCGGTTGTAAAGGTTCATTTTTTATTTTCTAAATTGGTTCCTTTAAGCTAGTGCATTGTTGGTTCACTTACCTTCCCATATAAATGTTTTTTTTTCTTTGTCTGGATTTCTTACTTCCTGTTTCTCCTCAGTAAGCTTGAGAAGCTTAAGCTGTCCTGGCTGGGGGTTAGTCAGTGTGCTCGCCCCCTCCCTTGGGACTACATCCCCACGGGGAGACACTGTGGTGTGCTGGCGGCCATGTGCCACTATGGCATTATGGCATTATGACATAATTTCAGGTCTGGCACTGATGTATATCCTGCACAAGCGTGGTTGGGGGGGGGGGGGGCTAATAAAGGGTAGTATTTTTGGCAAACATGGTAACCGTTGACACTCTGATCTGCTTCCTGTGTTCTTAATGATTTTTTATTTTACTTCAGTAATTTTCGATTTGTTCCTTATATAAGGTAGATCCTTATAGTCATGGTTGTCTGCCTTTTACCTGGTGTTGAAGTGTTGCAGCCAGCCATGCTCTTGGATAGACCCACTTTGGACTGTGGTTAAGGTCAGTCTTCTTTTCTTTCTTCTTTTAATTTTTTTTTCTTTTTGGGTCATTCTTTTGTCGGCATGTGGATACATATATTTTTTTTAACAGATCTCCTAGCTGCCCTCTAGTTTTCTGCATTTACAGTTGCCACCTTTTCTTTTTTGGAACCTTATTACCATGGGATCACATCACTACATTACCAGGCTTACAGTTTTTACCTCTCATCTGGAGGCATGCAACTGCTAATCTCGCTATGAGTTTGTGAGTATTTAGAGTACCATGTTGTTGTATTTTGTAATATGTTTTTTTTGTTCAGTTTTGTTTTGTTTATAATTATTTATTCCATTAAAGTCAAGTGTATTTTTTCCCCTGATGAGGAGTGAAACTCAAAACGTATTAAGCATCTTAAACCTATGAGAGTTTTATATGGGGTTCTGTTACCCTATGCAGGCCCGGATTTACTCCCTCTGCCACCCCAAGGCCAGGTCCTTCAATGCCCCCCCCCCACACACACACACATTACACGTACACACTGACCTACCTAACACACACCTGACGCACACACTGACACACCTACCTGACGCACACACTGACCCACCTACCTGACACACACACTGACCCACCTACCTGACGCACACACTGAACCACGTACCTGACGCACACACTGACCCTCCTACCTTACGCACAAACTGACCCACCCACCTGACCAATTTACACACACACACACACACACACACACACACACACACACACACACACTGACCCACCTACCTGATGCACACACTGACCCATCCACCTGACCATTTTACACACACTGACCCACCTACCTGACCATTTTACACACACACACACATTGATCCACCTACCTGACACATACACTGCCCCACCTACCTGTCACATATACACTGACCTACCTGACCATTACACACACACACACTGACTCACCTATCTGATGCGCATACACTGACCCACCTACCTGACGCACACACTGACCCACCTACCTGACGCATACACTGACCCACCTACCTGACACACACACTGACCCACCTACCTGACGCACACACTGACCCACCTACCTGACACACACTGACCCACCTACCTGACACACACACTGACCTACCTGACTCCTATAAATTCCTGCACTACTCACCCCCCTCCCCCACACACAGCTCGATGTAGATAGGGAGGATCCATTCTCCTCCTTACCTCTGCATCTTTGGCCATCTCAGAAATCCAGGCTCTTCTCAGCGCTGGGCGATTGGTGTCCCCGCCGGCCGGGAGGTCAGCTGACCTCTCGATGCTCCCATTCCCCGCCCCCTGCTGCACTCACACACACACACACAGTGTCACTCCAGAGGGACAGGCTGGAGCAAAGGAGTCCCGGAGCGGGGCTGTGAAATGTTACTGTAAGTAGAGGGGGTAGTACTCGGCGGCGAGCGGCAAAAAATAGCTATAGGCCATGTTAGTGCGGGGGGTGGGGGGCGGCCGCAAAAAGCTGAAAAGTCGCCACAGGAGCGGCGCCGCCCCTTCACCCACTGCCGCCCCGAGGCCTGGCCTCGGTGGCCTTGTGGGAAATCCGGCCCTGACCCTATGGACTAAGCCCACAGTGTATGTTTTGAGATATGGTTTTAAGTTTTGTAATAAAAAATTTAGCAGGTTTCCTGTGAAACCAGTTAGAGTGGCAGGAAAAGTGATCAATGGATTTATGTTCCTTCACAGATTCTTAGATTTGCAATCTAACGTAATGCCAGCAAGGATTTAATGGTAAAGAAAGATAGTTCTTTACCCTATGTTAGTAAAGCCTGTTCAGGGACTGGTTTTACTGGGAGTCATATAGAGCCCTGGGAGAGATAGACTTCCAATTCTGTGGACCGCATTTTAATGTTTCCTGTCTAGGTCTTGATTAGGGATGGGCTCAAGCATGCTTCGGATTGTAGTCCCAACCTACCTGAGCAATACTGCCAGGAAGCCCTGACTGCACACTGCTAATCGTAAACAGTGAGGCATTTCCCAGCCCGCGGCTGCACATGTTGCCTATGACTATGACTTAGGTGGCTTGGGACTACAATTCAAACGGGCCTGAATCCATCCGTAGTCTTGATTAATGCAGCCAGTCCTAGTTCTCAGAGAGAGTGTGTGTCTCTCCATGTGAAGAAGCGACTAGGAGCTGTTTGTAGCCAAACTTGGCTGCAATTTTTTTCTTTTTAAAGGACACTTACCTTCAACCAAGGACTTTGTTGGACCATGGACCATGAGTTTTGTCCAGTGGCCACTACCTTCTGTTTATGACTATTCTTTGGATTAAACCTGATATATTAAACTGGTTGCATATTCCTTTTTTAATTATATTTGGTGCTGGGAAAGTCCTGTTACACCCATGGTGCAGTTTGTTGGATAGACTATTTCTGGGATGTTGGCACCCAAGTAGCCTCCAATCATACCAGGTAGCTATTGGTTAGATCATAAATCCAGCAGAACGGTTGCTAAAAACGGAATTACAGCCTGTAAAAAAAAAATACTGTAGCTGCTAACTTTTAATATAAGGCATAGGTGTCAAACACAAGGCCCGTGGGCCGAATCTGGCCATCCAGGCCATTTCATGTGGCCCTCGCACCTCCAGCCGTCCTCTAGTCCTACTCCAGACCCTTACTTTTTGCTTTCAAGCAATGCATCCAGCTTCTTTCCAGCAGCAGCATAAGTAAGGGGGATGCACTGTGATGTAAAGGAGAGTGGGGGACTCAACTTCTGATGGTGGGGTGGCTCTTGAGATCTAAAGCAAGGGGAGGGGATGTGCTGGACATCTAATCTTACAGACACAACCGGCCCTTTTGAAGGCAATAATAATGCTGATGTGGCCCACGATGAAATTGAGTTTGACACCCCTGATATAAGGACACTTACCTGTCCAGTGATCCCACAATGTCGGCACTCCAAGCTAATTTGTCCATCGGCTTTGGGTGCAGGCGCCGGCATTGCAAGCAAGGGAAACTGGCAGTGAAGCCATTATGCTTCACTGACAGTTTCCTACTGCACATGTGCGAGTTGCAATGTGCTTTATGAATGGTTCCATCATCTTCTGGGACACACACAGGTCCAAGAAGGCTGCGGGGTGAAGGAGGAGGGGCCATAGATGATGTTGATCGCTGTGCAGCAATCTTACCAGGAAGTGGAAGCGGGTACCTGTCAAAACCAAAGTGACAAATGTGGCAGTGGAGGGGGTGCGAACAAGCAGAGCTTTCCCTTTTGGGTGGAACTCCGCTTTAAGTTTTAAACTGCCATGTGTCTATTTGTATCAATTATATGGAAAACTCAAAACTTTCCCATTGTATGTAACCTTTTTTTGAGATGGATTAAATAAATGAAAAGTCTTGCTTATATATGCCCTAACCGCCTTACATTATTATTATTAAGCGCTTGAACATCTGCCCTAATTACACAAAATTTTAGGAATCCCATGTGCTTTTCTTAAGATATATTCTAGTTATTTGTTCTTAAAGGTGGCAAAGCAGGGAACTTTGCAGTGGTGATTTCACTAAACATGTGTAGCGGGGTCTCCTTGTCAGAGTCTAATGACAGGCCATCCCCGCTGAGACTATATTCACATCTGTAAATATGTACATTACCTTTAAGGGGGCTATGCATTGTGGGATGGAAAGTAGCCATAGATATGGACTCCCTAGACTCTTATGAGAAACAGACTAAATTTCCCACAACACCCTGCCCTGGAGCATGTGACACCTCCGCACAGACTTGTGGGGGAGGCTACTTAAGAAGAGGGAGGGGCGCTTTTTCTCTCTCGGGACCAGCCTTTCTCCTCTGTGGAGCTGCTGACGGGGACAGCCGTGCTGTTAGGTCCAGAAGCCTGGGCCTACATTTCCTGAGAGGACAGCCATCCAGAAGGAAGCAAGACTCCTACATCTAGCCTGTGTATCCGGAGATCGGAGAGGAAGCCCAGCTGACAATTGAAACAGTGGAACACCCTCGTCCGGGATCTTCGTACCGCGGAGCAGTGATTCACCGACGCGCTTTCTGAGAGGAGATCAGGTGGATCTGGCCTGTCGGGTGAGAGGGCACATGCTCAGCTTTTAGTTCTCTCTCTACATAGACACTTTAGTACCGTCTCACAGGCCTCCCGCCCCTGCTTGGTTTCCACCTTGAACTTATACCTTTTTCACTGTCTATAGTGGTTATCCAGAAGTGACTGGCGCTGGCTAGCGATCAGCTCATCAACATTTAGGTTGACCACGCTTTGTTGGATTAACTTTCCCTTACCTTTCCTTGTTTGTGGATTACAAATATAACATGCACCATCCGGCCACAACGGGAACTTCAGCTGTTTGCAGGATCGCCTGATAGGGGGAGCTCGCGAGCACAGACTGTTCACCAGTTAGCTGAATGGTACCATTCTTTAGTATAGATTTGTTTCATTTATAAATGCCATTTGTGGATTTCTGCTAGGGCCCTTGCGAAATCACACTGTGTTATTGCCTACAACTGTTCCTTTGATGGTGTAAATTAGTGTGTATTTTCCTTGAATATTTATTAAGTAAACTCACTCTTTTTGATTTTAATATACCACTGTGTGAGTGCATTCTTCTAGTCTGGAGGGGCCATCCATTATACAGGTAATACTATCATTATACTGTCATTGAATGTTGTATGCCTGTTATTGTGCCTCCGCCCAGCAGGGTTCACAACACATCCCCCAGACTTCTGGTGTGTCGGAGGGCAAGTTAATAGGGGTGTGTTAAATCAAAAGAGAGTAGATCCCAAAACAATCCAGCGGGTAGCGCTACACATATGATGAGCTTGAGCAGCTGAGCCAACCATTATTCAACCATTACCAAATAAAATCTTTTGATTTTAGCTTTGAATCCTAATATTGCATTTTTAAACTAAACTTTACTTGATGATTTCCCATATTGTGAGGTTATGCACCAGACTGTTGTGTTATCAAAATCATCACACTAGATCTTATTTCATAACATCTTTTAATGCTTATCTCATATTAAAATTTCTGTGGGCTTATACATTGATTTAGCTACAAAGCATTAAAAAGCATATACGTAAAAGAACCTACCATATACATACAATCATTTAGCAACAGTAACAATAGCTTATTTGTCATGTTGACATGGATTTGGTGTTGAGTCATCATCACCTCCACCACCTCCATCTCCTCCACCACCATCACCGCCACCTCCATCTCCTCCACCTCCACCCCCACCACCTCCTCCACCATTTCCTCCATCATCTTCTGGGCAGCTATAAACTGGCTGAATAAGAATATCACTAGACTGACAATCTCCTTTGCATAACTGCTGCCAGTAAATGCCAGAGCCAGTATTAAGATTGGCAAACCTGCAGTTGTCATACCACCACCCACCACCACTAACGTATGCACAGTTGGTTCCTGATAAATCATTGTCACGATCACGGGTAGAGAATCTCATATTATCATGTCCTGCACTAGCCTGTCCAGATGTCATGGCATCTCCAGCATTACCTGAATATCGTCCTAATCGTATTCTATAACAGCTTTGTTCTTCCTCAAGAGCAAAGGAATCATAATTGGCCATATGCTGTGTACCATAAGCAGAGCGCACTCGAAATCGAATGCGATGCAACTTTTGTGTGCTCAGTATGTGGATATTTTCATTACCGAGCCAGTGGTCACTTTGTAGGTCTCCAAAACCTTTTTTGTAGCACTCCCATGTGGTATCCCAAATCTTTGGTGCTTTTTTGTAGTTTGTCTGTATGACGGTCCATCCTCCATCTTCACCAAATTCGCAACGTACCAGTAGGCGCTTCCCTGATATTGGTTCTATTACATATAGACCACTACTTCCATGACGTATTGCTGTGCAGCTTTCTGGATAAGATTTAGCTGTCAAGAAAAACACTACAATGTATTATCTGTATTATCTGCATTGTCAGTACAATAGTGGAATTAGAGAAAGGTTTATTAATAATGATGTCACAGAATATTTTTTTTTTAATGCCCAGATTTTGTAACAATGTAGTGTGTATTATGAATACACAAATCAAAAGTTCTAAAGGGTTGCTCTGGGTGGCATTTTGCACCTTTTAGGCAAGGTCTACCAATTACATAGGGCTCTTTTTAACTAAATCCAACCATTCTGGACACAAATTGCCACAAATATATTGTACACTGAGAAATTTTACATCAAACTGTTAAACAGTTAAGCCTGGTAAACACGATCCGATTTCCATGGACAAGCGCAGGACTTTGTCCAAAGGGCATTGGCCATGAACTTGTCTTGAATACAAATGGCAAATAATTGTCAGCCAACAAACACGAAACTATGTGATTTTTCAGCTCTTTAGCACCGCCCTTTGGGCAACTTCTGCTAATGTTGTGTTTTGGTTAGCATTGCTTCTGAGCATGTGTGTTTGTACTTTGGAGTTTTGTCCGAAGGACTTGTGTACACAGGATCAGATAATCTGATAACACACATTTGTTGGCAGAAAATTTTAAAGTCTGACAACAATTGTCCGATGGAGCATACAAACGGTTGGATTTTGCGACAACAGCCTGCCATCACACAATTCCCATCGGAAAATCCGATCGCGTGTACGGGCCTTTGAGCTATCTCAAAAAGATTTTGCAGTTGGATTGAGTGGAGACTAGTGCAACTCTTTTCAGGTTTTCACAATCGGTATTCTATTGATCAAGTTTCTGTTCACTTGTTGCCGTGCATACTTGAAGTGATTGTAAACCTTTGTTTTTATTAAAATAATAAACATTTCAATGGCTTTGCACAAAGCAGCCTGATCCCAGGCCCTCTTCTGGGGTCCCACGTCTGCACTTTATGCCCCTCCTCTTTGGTGGGCCCCCATGGAAAGCTGCATTCCATGGGGGCACCTATTTGTGTTGCTCATGAGTCCCGCTGCTGTGTGCATTGACACAGACACACTCTGACCCACTCCTGTGTCACAGCATTTAATTGACAGCTATCAAGCTGCCCGATGAGGAGGGAAACAGCGGCTGTCGCTGCTGTCGTGCACATCACTGGATCAGATCGGGCTCAGGTAAGATAATGGGGGCCTACAGCACAGAAGACTTTTACCCTTAATGCATAGAATGCATTAAGGGGGAAAACCTTAATGCTCCGTACACGCGATCATTAACCACTTCAGGTCCGCGCTATTAACAAAATACGTGAACAGCGCGGACCTGAGGCGCGCGGCGGGGAAAAACAGTTCCCACGCATCACCGAGGATCCGATGCGTGTACCCGGCGGCCGCGATGTCCGTCAGGTACACGCGATCGTCGGTGAGAGAGCAGGGACGTGGAGCTCTGAGTGTAAACACAGAGCTTCACGTCCTGTCAGTGAGGTGACAGATGCTGTTTCTCTTGTACATAGGGAGACAGCATCGGTCACCTCCCCCAGTCACCCCCCTCCCCCCATACAGTTAGAACACACCCAGGCAATACATTTAACCCCTTCCTCACCCCCTAGTGTTAACCCCTTCAATGCCAGTCACATTTATACAGTAATTAGTGCGTTTTTATAGCACTGGTCGCTGTATAAATGTGAATGGCGCCAAAAATGTGTCAAAAGTGTCCGATGTGTCCGTCGCAATATCGCAGTCCCAATAAAAATCGCAGATCGCCGCCATTACTAGTAAAAAAAAAATATAAAAAAAAAAATCATAATTATGTCCCCTATTTTGTAGGTGCTATAACTTTTGCGCAAAGCAGTCACTTATTGTGATTTTTTTTTTTTTTGTAGAAGAATACGTATCGGCCTTAACTGAGAAAAAAATATATAAAAAAAAAAAAAAAAAATATGGGATATTTATTATAGCAACAAGTAAAAAATATATATATATTTTTAAATTGTCACTCTTTTTTTCATTATAACGCAAAAAATAAAAACCGCACGGGCGATCAAATACCACCAAAAGAAAGCTCTATTTGTGGGGAAAAAAGGGACGCCAATTTTGTTTGGGAGCTACGTCGCACGACCGCGCAATTGTCAGTTAAATCGACGCAGTGCCGGAAGCTGAAATTTCGCCTGGGCACGAAGGGGGTTTATGTGCCCAGTAAGCAAGTGGTTAAACCGGCCTTGCCTACACACGATCATGAAAAAAAAATGCTCTAGCAAAGCGCGGTGACGTACAACACGTACGACGGCACTATAAAGGGGAAGTTCCATTCGGATGACGCCACCCTTTGGGGTGCTTTAGCTGATTTCGTGTTAGTAAAAGACGATTTGCGCTTTTCTGTCTGTTACAGCGTGATAAATGTGCTTACTCCATTACAAACTGTAGTTTTACCAAAACGAGCGCTGCCGTCTCATAACTTGCTTCTGAGCATGCGTGGATTTTTCACGTCGTTAAAGCCCACACCCGACCATTTTTTTACAATCTGAAAAATGACATTGTTTAAAACATCGTGAAAAAATAGAGCATGTTCGAAAAAAAAATTGCTCGTTTTTCAGAACCCGAAAAACGTTGTTTTTTACAATCCGAAAAATGATTGTGTGTACGCGGCATAAGGCTTTAGAACCAGTTTAACAATGACATAATAAACGCAAGAAGAACATCACTATTTTTGTTCTGGTGACCCAAACATTTTGGAACTCTAAATTTTGTGTTTTCTTTTACTTTCAGTTCCAGTGACGACAGTCAAACAGGGCAAATAAAGAGAGTGAATCTAGCCAGTGGGGATATAGACAGTAACAATTTGACACCTATCTCATACTAAAAAATGGTTTTAGATAAGTTTAATAAGGTTGAAAAATTGAAAGATTTATGTAAATTAGGTTAAACCTTGTACAGCCTTGGAATAAAGAGAACATATGACAAATCTATACAACTTTTGTTGTAAGATTTCCTTTAGATTTACCGTCAACTATGTAGTGCAGGGCATGCCTGATTGCATACAAGATGAAAAGTGTTTAGGTTTGACCTCATATTATATGGTTTTGGTAACTCTAAAGACTGATGGGGCTGACACACGATCGGTGAAAACAGTCCATTGGTCTTTTTTCATTGGACAAACCGATCGTGTGTACACGGCTTAAAGGAAAAAAAAATCTAAAGAAGATTGTATAATGTGGATCCAGTTTAAGACATCTTTTTGCAACCTGAACATACCCAATTTCTCTATTAATATAAAAGTGAAAAGCAACTTTTGTTGGACTGGCGTGGTCTCTTCATTTGGAACTAAAAGTGCTCAGCCCTGTTTAGTCTTTTTTTTGTGAGGTGCACCTACTGGATACAAAGCTGAGCTAACTGAAACTAAAAATATATGTGTCACTTACCACTGGTTGGGTAGTTCAAGATACCTTCAGCCTTGATTCCACTTAACATATGACCATTCTGAAGATTTAATATTGCAGACAGCTCCAGTGTATGAACATAAAAAACCCATCCGACCAAGAGTAACAAAGACATAGACCCATACATCCCTTGGACCCCTGTAAAAACAGTATAAGCAATAAGGGGTAAATATTTGGATGTTCCACAGGCTTGTAATAAAATTATACAATTAAAAAAATAGCATTCGTTTATGTTAGCACTAGTATAGATCCATATATATTATCTAGATTAGTAGGCAATACTGTTTAACCAAATCTGTCAACTCTTTACAATACTAAGTGCAAACCTTTCAAACCCTGTAAGTGCACTTGTCAAGACATTTTGATAAAACTGAACAACCTGTGTAATTGGTTGCAATATGTCTTTAGCTGCATACTCTAATTGCAATAAATCGTAAGTTTCAAACTCTCATTAAGGCTCCAAAATGCAAATGTCTGTTCAGAGTCAGTGTGTTAAAAGCTGATTTTACCCAAAACTGATCCCTTGGTCTTGAGTGAACATTACAGGATAAAACACCTCACAGCTTTTTAAATTGTCCGGGGGCCCTAACAAATTGCTTTTGTACAGTGCTACCCTCTAGAAAATTGGTCTGGTATTTCATTTCTTTTGGGGGTTTCTTGATTTTTATTTTATGTTCATAGCATGATTTGTAAAAATAAATAAATGGCGGTATCCCCTGCAGTATCCTAATTCTTGTAGTAAAACCCCTGCCTATACTCTGCCTGTGGTAAACTTGGGCCTAGACATTACTTATTAAAATTAACCTTCTGACCAAATTTACACCACTGTATCATCTTCAGTCTCCTAATTCTTGTAGTATAACACCTGATTTTACTTTATGTCTCTAGAACATTTTGGCTAGTTCTCCCTTATTAAAAATGCCCTATGCAGGGCAGTTTTGCATTACTGTATCACATGTAGTTGCTGTCTCTGCAGTTCAACAAATATCAGCCATTTGCATGCATGCTCTAAGGCCGCGTACACAGGATCGGTCCAACCTGATGAGAATGGTCCGAAGGACCGTTTTTATCGGGTCACCGCTGAAGTAGCCTGATGGTCTGATGTGCGTATACACCATCAGTTCAAAAACCGATCGTGTCAGAACGCGGTGATGTAAAACACAACGACGTGCTGAAAAAATGAAGTTTAATGCTTCCAAGCATGCGTCGACTTGATTCTGAGCATACGCAGGTTTTTGAACCAATGCTTTTGCGTACTAACGATCGGTTTGGACCGATGGTCAGGCGTCCATCAGTCCGATTTTAAAGCAAGTTTTAAAACTTTGGTCTGAAGGACGAGGGACCGATGGGCCATACACACAGTCGGTTTGGACAGATGAAACTGGACTTCAGTCCATTTTCATCGGTTTGGACCGATCGTGTGTACGCGGCTTTACATTACAACTTCTAAGTCTGTTTTGATATACTCTACTGTTCACCTTGGAGATTGGTCAATCAAAATACGTTTTTGGTTATACTGTTTAGCAGCCAGATTTACACAGCTGACCCAATGGAATATAATACATTTTAAAGTCCCCTGGATTAAATTTGAATCTAGCTCAATTCATCAATACCACCTCAAAGGGTTGTGATAGCCATCCTCAATCTCTAACTCATCCCTTGCCCCTTTTACCCTATTGGTAGAGCAGTCCCTTCGCAACTGGAATCTCACAAGTGTAAATACCATCTGATCTCCTCGGTCTCCCACTAACCTAATTCCTGGGCGACCCTAGATTTACTTTGGCCTTTCCCTCCTCTGGCTCCTTTTGTAGGTGGAAGGCAAACAATTTAACTACTCTTTCGAACACTTCTCTTTTGCTACTTATGCTCGCTTCCAAGCACTTAAAGTGATCCCTCACCAGAAAAAATTCTGCTATCTCCAAATTTGACATTTTTTTGCCTCTCTCTTTTCCTTATCCCTTCCCAGGTACCCTACTCCTTATGAATGATTTTTTTAAGTACTCTCCTAGTGGTAAAGGGCTAATTTCATCTTTTCATCTTTGTATGGTCTTTTAACAAATGACCCTCCACCAGACAAATGACCACATATGTTGAAGTGGGAGTGAGATTGTGAGAGGTAATTCTCCATAGAGGAGTGGGACACTGTGATCTGCAGCCTTCATAAATGTACCCGTTCACTTTCTGTTAGGGAAACAGCCATTAAGGCCTTGACCAGGTGGTATTGAAGATCAATTAAACTTAATTTATTATTCCTATGGGTTTCAGTGGTCTGCTTCCATGGCTGCACCTCTTCTGGTTCCTTTTCCCATATATTCTGGGAATGTGAGATGTTGCAAATTTTATGGTGTCGGATTTCGGATATATCCTCTCAGCTGGTTGGACGACCCATTAACCCCTTACCTCACTATGTCTATTTTCTCCAATACCTGACATGCCCTACCACTTGAACATACTGATCCACATTATCTGTGTAGCCACACTCTGGGCAATTGCCCTAAATTGGAAATGCCCCACCATTCCTTTCCTACAAATTTTGGAAAGAATACACATTATAATGTTAATATAAAAGAATATTTCACACTGATACACTGCTAAGTTTTCTGACAAATGGAACATATGCTCTTCCAACAGTCATAAATTCTTAGATATATTTTATGTACTAAGTGTAGTAGGCTCAGCTGCTTTATCATTTATTTAAACACATTTTTGTAATCAGTTTAATTGGCTAATTTTTCTCTTGTCTGAAATCAGTATCTCTGTCAAACACAGTTGAATGATGTCTACATTTTAAATCTTTTGATGATGTAGACATGTTTTTTGTTTCTTTGCAATTGCTGTAAATTATATATCCAAGTCATAATTTTGTAACACCTTTCTAGAAATGTTTTAGCTGTACACATTTTGTATGATATCATTTTAATAAACAGCTTGTAAACAGGAAAATTAATGGATAAGTGAAACGCAGGCTTGTAAAAATTTGAACGTTACATTAAAAATGTATTTAGAATTAAACATAAATAATACAACTTAAAATATTACTATTATTTAAAAATTATACTTTCACTGGAAGGGAATCCTGATCTGTTCTTTAAACCCTATGGTCAAAGTTGTACAGACACTTTTAAAGAAATAATTTGTCGGTTGTATGAAATGGGACTGTCAGTACCCCCTAAAGTGTAAGTAAACCCCTCTATCATTTTCAGCCAAGGAATCTGCCATCTTTGCCTCTGTTTAATCCACAACTGCAATGATGCTGCACATGTGATCAGTTATGACACCAGCCATTGGATAGTTTGACAGTTTGGTTGAGAGCACAGCCAATGGGAGTGTTACATTTCCGGCACATGCCAGAAATGAAACTGTTTTATGGATGGGTTTACTTCCGCTTTAACTGCTAATTATCACTTTTTTTTAATGCAACTAATCAATGTGTATATCTTACCCCTTGCAACCGATAATGCCTTGTATTTGCCTCAATGTGGGATTTTTACATTCAGGATTGTAACTTTATAATTTAATAATAAAGCATAGGGAGAATTGCCAAACCATTATGTGTAGTTTAAACAGAATAGGTACAGATTAAATCAATTCTCAGGGTCAAATTTCAGTCTGTATCTTCTTTAAAGAGATGCTCTTGTCCTAATAACACAACAAGAATGGAAAAACAAATCTCCCCAAAGGCTGGGGAAATACCCCCTACAGAGTTTTCAATGGGAATATTTTGTGTATGCTTCTTTTGATTAATGTTGTTCCGCATTGGGGATATATACCTTCACTTGCTGTAGAGGTGGCAACGTTATTAATAGAAGGGGTGTCAAAAAACAATAAAAACCTGACAGGGTTTTTCCCCTTTTCTGAAAAATGTAAAAAGTTTTAAGCTTTAAATACACTTTGAGTGATAATTAAAAAAATGCTAAGCTATTCAGCTTGTGAAGCTGCATGCACATTGTTTCTGTGCAAATGGAGGAAAACTTGAATGTTATTAAGCTATATTCTCTCCAGTTTCAATCTTCTTCATAGTGTAAATCAGAAATGTCTACATTATGGCCACTTGGTGGAACAAATGATCATAGTAAATATCTTTAACTCAAAAAGTTTATCATCAACTCCATCTAATGGCCATAAAACGCTACCTGAACCTGGAGAGAAAATAGCCTAATAACATTTGATTTTGTCCCTACATGCAAAAGAACAAATGTACAAGCAGATTCGAATGACACTTATCCCTGCAAATGTTTTTCAATACACCCTTTTATGTTTTAATTTCACTAATCGGTAACAGAGAACATGCTGCTACTACTATAGAGTAGCAAAGAAATAACTTATAGTCATTAAATGTGCCCACTAGAAGTGATACAGTATTTGCTTTTGGATAATAAATTCTTATTATTACTGTCACCTACTACCCGAGATGCATTATAGACATAGAATAAGCAGGCCTGTATAATGGACTATTCAGTACACAGGTGCTTAAATAATACATCAGCGACCCATTTCTAGAAGCTCAGCAAAGTATCTTACCCATTGTCGTCCAAGAAGTGTTGGGCTCTGTATCTCACTGACCCAGCCATTCTATTTATACAGTCTATATGTTGGGAGGGGATTTAAATGTTCTATCAGAACAGCTGTTAACCAGAGATAAATGATGTTTAATAACTAGGTGTGAGAGAGACTACTGCCTGTTTGAGAAAAGCCAGTATCTATCTAGTTTACACAAATATGCTCTATGATTTAAATAGAAACGTTGCTCTGGATATTGGATATTCGGCCAGAACAATGATTCAGCTGGAAGACTGCACACATACAGAAAGAGATGCAATGTGTTATATACTGAGCATGGAATGCAGTGAGAAATGATTATACGTCCTACAGTGACAGGAATGGTGAAAAAAAGCTGAGTAGAGCAGCCGAGTAACAGATGGTTTGAAAGGAACATATATCTGCAATTTGTGTTCTATGAAAAAAGAGCAAATTGATAAAAAATAGTTTATGGTAAAAAGTGCAGAACATAAAAGTATTCAATACCATACAGGGCTTAGGGTGGGCCATCCTAGACATTAAAGCAAGCTTTAAACACTGACTTTTTATAAATGGTTTTATCCAAGACTCACCCAATTATTTGTATGAATTGTGTGTGAAAAAAATTGACCACTTAGCATTATATATACCCCTTAACAATACTTGTAGGCAGGGGTTGCTTTCCCTGTAATCCCACCCAATGGGAGGGAAGTGAAGAAATTCCCCTTCTTAACCCCTTCTTGCCAAGCCCCAGTATTTATTTAACAGTGTATTTACACCTGGGGGCCGGAAGGATTGATCAAAAATGTGACCACTATGATTGGCTAACACAGTGGTCACATGATCAGGAGTCAGCCCCGACAGGTCCCAATCATTAGTACAGACTAAGAGCTGTATTTGACTTCTTCAATCTCTGTGCTGAGAATGCAGTGCAGGAAGCTCTGCCGTCAATGAATGTATATGTGTTGCATATGGGCAATAAAGCTCACCCTCCTTGCCTGAACACATCCTGTATGTGTTACGTGGGCTGCAAGAGGTTACAGCATGGAAGGAGCTTAGTCTGGGACTGAGGCCCACAGGAGGAAGAGATGTGCCTGGAGAGTTTGTGAGCTTTCTCCCTTCTGCGGAAGAGCTCTGAGCACTTACCCTGGAATGGGATGTAGGACAATGGAAGAGTTGAATGGAACATGAATACTGCAATATCCCTCCCCTTCATCATGTTGGAAATTGATAATATAGCTCTTTTGAATGTACTCCTTACCTGGACTGTAAGAAATGAATAACCAGTAATTTACACACTGTTATGCTACTATTGTGGAATTAACACATTTATTTAAAGCGGAGCTCCACCCTGATTTTTTTTTTTTTTTTCAAAAATCTAAAAAAAAAAAAAAAAAAAATTAAATGGAAAAAAAAAAAAATACTCACCCTAAATAGGCTGTTGCTATGCGGAAGTCCCGAATCTGCCCTCATGATCCGCGGTGTGGTTTTTTTTCCTCCTCCTCTTCTCTGTGTCTTCTTGTGAATGGGCCGCGCTGCATTCTGGGAACTGTGTGTATCCCAGAAAGCAGCCGGACCATTCACAAAGCACCACGCTGCTCGCACATGCGCAGTAGGAAACGGGCAGTGAAGCCGCACGGCTTCACTGCCTGTTTTCCTGACTGTGGATGGCGGTGCCGGGATCGAGGATCGGCATCGGCGGGGGCCGTCAGCGCGGGCGCCTAGGACAGGTAAGTGTCCTTATTCAAAGTCAGCAGCTACACTGTTAGTAGCTGCCGACTTTGAAAAAAATAAATAAATGCGGGTGGAGCTCCGCTTTAAGAGTAAAGAAGATTGTTTTGCATCAGACACCCTCCTTGTGGTGGACTAAAAGGGATATATACTGTGTATTTTGTGCGTGACCATTACCTGCGGAGGAGTCATCTTTCAGGTGGTGGGATAACCCATTTATGGAACACGTGCCAGGTGAACCAGGTCCCCAAGTGAGAGGGGCCCCCAGGTATGTTAAAGCATAGGCATATGTAAGGAGTGCTCCGTCCCTTGAACATGTATTTTAGATATGTATAGGTCTAGTGAGTCAATTGCATTTCAGGTGCAAGCAACATCCTTTTAACATTCACTGTATTTGGTATAGCCAGCATAGGCGTGCCCACGGGGTGTGCCGGGTGTGCCCAGCACACCCTAATCATCCCTGCTGTGCTCTTGTCCTGCATGGACTTCCTACACTCTGCAACATGTAATAATGTCCCTGTGTATAAATCAGTCACCCAACACTGCCTGGGGGTAATGTCTGCCAGAAAATACTGCTGTGGGAGGAATGAGCAGGGGGGGAACTAGCCGCGGAGTAACCCAGCCTGAAGCCGCATAAGCCGATGCAGCTTCTATAGTTCCGGCTGCGGAGTGATCTACATCTGCACTCCGCCTCCCCCCTCGTCCTCTCTCGCTTTGAAGAAGCAGACTAGGAGCCTGGACGTGGCTGCAGCCTGCTGGAATCAAGGTGAGCACTAAAGTGAGAGCTGGTGCCAAAGGACGGTGCTAAGGGACTCTGCCTGACTTGAGCCATCTCACTCGGGAGTGGGTTGCAAGTGCTCAGTGTCTGGTCCTGTTCGTTCTCACCAGCCACTCCCTTACTCCATACTGTCCAATGCCACACTTTGCCTCCCATTTGTGTCTGCCAACCCCGCCCACAGTCCAAACCCCACCTGCTTGCAATGAGCTGTGATTGGGGTTTTTGTGAGAAGCTGGGCGGGAGATCTGAAACAATGTCTGCTATAGCCACCTAAAGGGGAAACAGCCTGAGAGACGGAGGCATAATGGTAAGTGAAACTTTTGCACACAGAACAAAAACCTCTCTCCCCCCCACCACCTTTTTGCACTGCCCCCCCTCCTGTCTCCATCTCTGCATTCTCCTCTCCTCACCTCTCTCTCTCTCTCTCCCCACCTCTCTCCCCATCTTTCTCTCCACCTCTATCTCTCCTCACCTCTCTCTCTCTCTCTCTCCCCACCTCTCTCCATTTCTCTCCCACCTCTCTCTCTCCCCACCTCTCTCTCTCTCTCCCCCCCTCTCTCTCTCTCCCCCACCTCTCTCTCTCCCACCTCGCTCTCTCTCCCACCTCTCTCTCTTCCCATCTCGCGCTCTCTCCCACCTCTCTCTCTCCCCCTGCCTCTCTCCCCATCTCGCTCTCTCTCCCACCTTTCTTCCCCCGCCTCTCTCTCTCCCCCACCTCTCTCTCTCTCCCCACCTCTCTCTCTTCCCCCTGCCTCTCTCCCCATCTCTCTCTCTCTCCCACCTTTCTCTCCCCCCCCTCCTCTCTCTCTCCCCCCACCTCTCTCTCTCACTTCCCCACCTCTTTCTCTCTCTCTCTCTCCCCACCTCTCTCTCTCTCTCTCTCCCCACCTCTCTCTCCCCACCTCTCTCTCTTCCCATCTCGCACTCTCTCCCACCTCTCTCTCTCTCCCCACCTCTCTCTCTCTCTTCCATCTCGCGCTCTCTCCCACCTCTCTCTCTCTCTCCCCCCGCCTCCCTCCCATTCTCGCTCTCTCTCACCTCTCTCTCCCCCGCCTCTCTCTCTCCCCCCCGCCTCTCTCTCTCCCCACTCTCTCTCTCCTCCTCCCACTCTCTCTCTCTCCCCCTGCCTCTCTCCCATCTCGCTCTCGTCTCCCACCTTTCTCTCCCCCCGCCTCTCTCTCTCCCCCCCACCTCTCTCTCTCTCCCCCACCTCTCTTCTCCCCACCTCTCTCTCTCTCCCCACCTCTCTCTCTCTCTTCCCCACTCTCTCTCTTCCCATCTCGCTCTCTCTCCCACCTCTCTCTCTCTCCCCACTCTCTCTCTTCTCTTCCCATCACGCGCTCTCTCCCACCTCTCTCTCTCTCTCTCCCCCCGCCTCCCTCCCCGCCTCTCTCTCTGTCCTCCCGCCTCTCTCTCTGTCCTCCCGCCTGTCTCTCTGTCCTCCCGCCTCTCTCTCTGTCCCCCAGCCTCTCTTCTCTCCCCCCACCCTCTCTCTCTCTCCCCCCCACCTCTCTCTCTTCCCCACCTCTCTCTCTCTCCCCACCTCTCTCTCCCTCTTTCTCTCCCCACCTCTCTCTCTCCCCACCTCTCTCTCTCTCTCCCCCCACCTCTCTCTCTCTCTCTCCCCACCTCTCTCTCTCTCTCCCCACCTCTCTCTCTCCCCACTCTCTCTCTCTCCCCACCTCTCTCTCTCTCCCCACCTCTCTCCCCAACCTCTCGCGCTCTCTCCACCTCTCTCTCTCTCTCTTCCCACCTCTCTCTCTCTCCCCACCTCTCTATTTCCCATCTCTCTCTCCCCCGCCTCTCTCCCCACCTCTCTCTCTTCCCACCTCTTCCCCACCTCGCTCTCTCTCCCCACCTCTCTCCTCTCTCTCCCATCTCGCGCTCTCTCCCACCTCTCTCTCTCTCCCCTCTCTGCTCTCTCTCCCCATCTCGCTCTCTCTCCCACCTTTCTCTCCCCCCGCCTCTCTCTCTCTCCCCCCACTCTCTCCTATCTCTCCCCACCTCTCTCTCTTCCCATCTCGCTCTCTCTCTCCCGCCTCTCTCTTCTCTCTCCCCACCTCTCTCTCTCTCTCCCATCTCGCGCTCTCTCCCACCTCTCTCTCTTTCTCTCTCTCCCCCCGCCTCCCCTCTCCCATCTCGCTCTCTCCCCCCACCTCTCTCTCCCCCGCCTCTCTCATCTCACCTGCCTCTCTCTCCTCTCCCCCTGCCTCTCTCCCCATCTCGCTCTCTCTCCCTCCTTTCTCTCCCCCCGCCTCTCTCTCTCCTCCCCCCCCACCTCCTCTCTCTCTCTCCCCACCTCTCTCTCTCTCTCCCCACCTCTCTCTCTCTCTCCCATCTCTCTCTCTCTCTCTCTCCCCACCTCTCTCTCTCTCTTCCCATCTCTCGCTCTGCTCTCTCCCACCTCTCTCTCTCTCTCTCTCCCTCGCCATCTCGCTCTCTCTCCCGCCTCTCTCTCTCCCCCCACCTCTCTCTCTCCCCCCCCCCGCCTCTCTCTCTCCCCCCCACCTCCCCCATCTCTCTCCCCCCACCTCTCTCTCTCTCTCCCCACTCTCTCTCTTTCTCTCTCCCCACCTCTCTCTCTCTCCCCACCTCTCTCTCTCGCCCCCTCTCTCTCTCTCCCCACCTCTCTCTCTCTCTCTCTCTCTCTCTCCCCACCTCTCTCTTCTCTCTCCACCGCCTCTCTCTCCCCCCACCTCTCTCTCTCTCTCTTTCTCTCTCTCTCTCTCCTACTCCCCCACTTCTCTCTCCTTACTCCCCCACCTCTCTCCCCCTCTCTCTCTCCCCACCTTCTTCTCTTCCCCCCCCCTCTCTCTCTCTCTCTCTCTCTCTCTCTCTCTCTCTCTCCCTCTTACCTTTCTCCACCTCTCTCTAACCCCACTTTCTCTTATCTTTGCCTCCCTCCACCAAACTCTTTTCCCCCCTTTCTCTCTTTCTACTGTTTCTCTCTTCTTGTTATATACAGACCAGTGTATATAATGTACCGTATGGTTGTACATATAATGTACAGACTATACCCTGGCAACATACGGTACATTATATACAGACCAGTGTGTGTGTATATATATATATATATTTATATATATATATAAAACATACAGCGTGGTGTCCACTGTGTTTTGCCTCTCTGTGGGTGACACCAACCCTAGTGACACCACTGAGTGAGACAGCACTGAGCAGGGCAAGCACTGGGCAAATGATGGACCAAAAAAAGGCAACCAATTGATATGATATGCACCCTACCCTGGCTTGTCACTGTCAGCAAAAAAGTGTGTGTGTGTGTGTGTGTATATGTATATATATATATAATTTAAAAATCTGCACTTTTATCCTGACAAGCCAGGGTTCATATAGTTTGGAATTGTATATGTAATACATATATATTTTTACACTATATATATATATATATATACATACATGCACGCGTGTTTGAGCTTTGGTTTGAGGTGCACACCCTAATGCAATAGGCTGCGCACGCCTATGGCGAGCATGCCGCCAGTGTACATCGCCACATCCCCGCATCCCCACGGCTCCATTCAGCAGTCATTGCTTGCCAATGACATCGCATGTGCGCCCTCCCATGCATACTATCTCGTAGCTCTGGGCCAGGGATGTGAGGTAAGCCATGATGTCCAGTGGCGTATCCAGCCTATGGCAGCCATGGCACGTGCCATAGGCGCCTTGGGGGGGAGGCGCAAAAAAAAACCGCTCCTTGCACGAAAACAAAATCCCACTCTTCTCCTGCAGGCGCTGTCTCCCGCACTATAGCTCCAGTGACGGCGGCGGCACGGCAATTCACATACAGTACTACTGTTACCCCGGCTGGCTGTCTGGCAGGCAGTATAATGGCGGCCCCCATGTTCGTCTATGAGTGGGATCGCCCAGACCATCATTCAGCTAACTTGCAGTGGCTCCGCCTAAAGCTCCGCCTACCCTCCTCTCCTCAGCTCAGCTGCGGCTTCGTCTTCTCCATGTCCCGAGCGCGAGCATGCCGCCAGTGTACATCGCCACATCCCCGCATCCCCACGGCTCCATTCAGCAGTCATTGCTTGCCAGTGACATCGCGTGTGCGCCCCCCCCCCCCCATGCATACTATCTCGTAGCTCTGGGCCAGGGATGTGAGGTAAGCCATGATGTCACATGCACGCCCCCTCCCCCCTTCTGTTTGTTACCATATGGGTAATCACCGAGTGAGAGTAGGGAGCCTCTAAGTATGATGTGTTATGAGCGCTCCTTTAGCAAGACTCAGTGCAGCTCTCATCCCCTGCAGGTTAACTCCTGATCCCTGCCTGCCACAAGGTATGTGGTGTGTTTACAGGGGCACTCTGATGGGCACATTTTCTTATAAGGTGGACTCTGATGGGCACATTTTCTTATAAGGGGCACTCTGATGGGCACATTTAATGTAAGGTACACTCTGATAGGCACAACAAAATGTGCTCATCAGAGTGCCCCCTAACATAAAATGAGAGTGTCCTTTAATATTAAATATGTCCATCAGTTTGCCCCTTAACATAAAATAAGGGGCATCCTGATGGGCATATTTTATGTTAACGGTTACACTGATGGGCATGTTTAACATTAAGGGGCACTGATGGGCACATTTTATGTTAAGGGTCACACTGATGGGCAAATTTAATGTTCAGGGGCACGCTGATGGGCATATTTTGTTGTGCCCATTAGCGTTTCCTTTAACATAAATTGTACTCTCCAGAGTGTCCCTTAACATTAAATATGTCCATCAGCGTTCCCCTTAACAATAAATGTGCCCATCAGAGTGCCCCTTAACATAAAATGTGCCCATCTGAGTGCCCCTTATTTTATGTTAAAGGGGAATGCTTATGGGCACATATTATGTTAATAGGGCACGCTGATGGGGACAACTGATGTAAAGAGGCACTCTAATAAAGTCTGTAAGCACAAGTCCCATTCATGTGGAAGTGGCTATTGGGTGAAAAAAGTCTCAAATATTATAGTAAGTAATTTCCAGAGTACAATGTGTTGTGAATACAAAGTAGGTGAATGGATAATCCTGGCATCACATGGATGACCACCGGAAGGAGGGCTGTGATCCCGCCACCAAAAGACAGGGGTCGGTACTCTTACCGTAAGGTGTGGATCCGCACACCGATGAGTGGTGAGTCAAAGCAGCATAGAC